>OZ030014.1:31462500-32062500 GCA_964023405.1 Apodemus agrarius | reverse complement strand
TCTACTCTGGAGCCTCCTTGTCACCAGATTCCATATTTCCAAAGTCAATATATTAGTTTAGGTGGTGCCCAAGCATATCTTTGACAGCCACATAACTGAAAGCAAAGTCTAGTATTTCATACTAAATTAACTGCCCATAACCTGTTATTCCATTCTACACTAAATGCACACAGCTCATCTCTACTTACTGATTTCCCCTTGAAAAGTCTTAGTTAAAAAATAAATAAATCAAGCAAGCAGGGCAGTGGTGGTACACACCATTAATCCCAGGACTTGGAAAGCAGAGGCAGGTGAATCTCTGAGTTCAAGGCCGGCCTGCTCTGTAAAGAGACTTCCAAGACAGCCTAGGCTGTAAAATGTATGTAATGGTAAAGTGATATAAATGCAAAAGTAGAATATTTAAAATATTCTCATTTAAAAATAGAATAAATCACAACAGAGGTAACTAAAACAATTTGGGTAAAAGAGTGTTCTTTCGGGCCTTCTGCCGCCTGTCCTTTCTGCTGGGGCGACTCTTGCCAGTGAAGACACCATCTCCTTATACATCCTAGAGAACTAGCTGCACTCAAGGCATTTGGTAAGAACCCCCTCCATGCTAAAGGTCTTAGAAAGAACAGGAATTCAAGGCCCATATCTAAACATAGTAAAAGCAATATACAGCAGACCAGTAGCCAACATCAAGGTAAATGGAGAAAAACTTGAAGCAATCCCTCTAAAATCAGGGACTAGACAAGGCTGTCCCCTCTCGCCATATCTCTTCAATATAGTATTTGAGGTACTAGCTAGAGCAATTCGACAACAGAGGGAAGTCAAAGGGATACAAATCGGAAAGGAAGAAGTCAAACTATCACTATTTGCAGATGATATGATAGTATACTTAAGTGACCCAAAAACCTCCACCAGAGAACTCCTGCAACTGATAAACAACTTCAGCAAAGTGGCTGGCTATAAAATCAACTTAAGTAAATCAGTAGCCTTCCTATACGCGAAGGATAAGCAGGCTGAGAAAGAAATTAGGGAAATGACACCCTTCACAATAGCCACAAATGATATAAAGTATCTTGGAGTGATGCTAACCAAACATGTGAAAGATTTATATGACAAAAACTTCAGGTCTCTGAAGAGGGAAATTGAAGAAGACATCAGAAAATGGGAAAATCTTCCATGCTCGTGGGTTGGCAGGACTAATATAGTCAAAATGGCAATCTTGCCCAAAGCAATATACAGATTCAATGCAATCCCCATCAAAATCCCAACTCAGTTCTTCATAGAGTTAGAAAGAGCAATTCTCAAATTCATCTGGAATAACAAAAAACCCAGGATAGCTAAAACTATCATCAACAGCAAAAGAACTTCTGGGGGAATCAATATCCCGGACCTCAAGCAATATTACAGAGCAGTGGTATTAAAAACTGCATGGTATTGGTTCAGTGACAGGGAAGCGGATCAATGGAATAGGATTGAAGACCCAGAATTGAACCCGCACATCTATGGCCAATTGATCTTCGACAAAGGAGCTGAAAACATCCAGTGGAAAAAAGATGGCCTTTTCAACAGATGGTGCTGGCTCAACTGGAAGTCAACATGCAGAAGAATGAGAATTGATCCACTCTTATCTTCTTGTACTAAACTCAACTCCAAGTGGATCAAGGACCTCCACATAAAACCAGACACAGTAAAACTAATAGAAAAGAAACTGGGGAAGACCCTTGAAGACATCGGCTCAGGGGAAAAATTCCTGAACAGAACACCAATTGCTTATGCTCTAAGAGCAAGAATAGACAAATGGGACCTCATAAAACTACAAAGTTTCTGTAAGGCAAAAGATACTGTCAAAAGGATAAATCGGCAACCAACAAACTGGGAAAAAATCTTCACCAACCCCACATCCGACAGAGGGCTAATCTCCAATGTATACAAAGAACTCAAGAGGTTAGACCCCAGAAAACCAAATAACCCTATCCAAAAATGGGGTACAGAGCTAAACAGAGACTTTTCACCTGAAGAAATTCGGATGGCTGAGAAACACCTTAAAAAATGTTCAACATCACTAGTCATTAGGGAAATGCAAATTAAAACAACCCTGAGATTTCACCTCACACCAGTCAAAATGGCTAAGATTAAAAACTCAGAAGACATCAGGTGTTGGCGAGGATGTGGAGAAAGAGGAACACTCCTCCACTGCTGGTGGGAATGCAAGCTGGTACAACCACTCTAGAAAACAGTATGGCGGTTCCTCAGAAAACTGGACATGATACTTCCGGAGGACCTAGCCATACCACTCCTGGGAATATACCCAGAAGATTCACCAGCATGCAATAAGGATACATGCTCCACTATGTTCATAGCAGCCTTATATATAATAGCCAGAAGCTGGAAAGAACCCAGATGTCCCTCAACAGAGGAATGGATACAAAAAATGTGGTATATATACACAATGGAGCCATTAGAAACAATGAATTCATGAAATTCTTAGAGAAATGGATGGAGCTGGAGAACGTCATACTAAATGAGGTGACCCAGTCTCAAAAGAATACCCATGGTATACAGTCACTGATAAGTGGATATTAGCCTAGAAGCTTGGAACACCAAAGACATAAATCACATATCAAGTGATGTCTCACAAGAAGAAAGGAGTGGACACTGGTGCTAGAATGGACCAAAACATCATTGTGGGAGAGTACAAGAACAGTAAGTTGGGAGGGGTTGGATGAGAGAGCAGGGGGAGGGAAAAGGACATGTGGGACCTTTGGGGGTGGGGAACCAGAAAAAGGGAAATGAATTGTAAATATAGAATATATCCAATAATAAAAAAAAAAGAACCCCCTCCCACATCTGGAGGCCCAGACCTGCTGCTGGGGGTCCAGCAGGACTCTCTATCTAGTCACCACCAAAATCCCCGCCCTCCTGAATATCACTCCTCTTCCATTCCTTCCACATCTCCCACTGCCTATCCTTTCTGCTGGGAACAGACTCTTACAGGGTCTGACACAGTGAAGACATCATCTCCTGATACATGCTAAAGAACCCACTTCACTCAGGGCATTTGGCCCCTCAGCAGGATTGCAGAGAGGCCTGAGAGCACAGGTAAGACCACCCCTACTGCTCAGAGGAACCTGGCTTGAACACTCAGGCTGGAGCCTTCAGGTTTCTGTCTCTGGCTGAGGATCATCCTCTGCCACAGTGCACCAAATCAAGGTGGAACAGGGAGAGAGCTAACCTCCCAGGTATGTGGAGAGGACTGAGAGCACAGATCCTGGGTCACAGATATAAATTCGCAAAAGCCACCACAAGAGAGCTGGTTTCCCAGGAGTGCCTACATACCTATGTACACAGAGAAAATGGGAATCCCAGGAGTACAGATAGACAGGCTTGCAGGACAGATAAACCACAGTTAGACACAGTAAGACCAGCTAATATCAGAGATAACCAGAGGGCAAAGGCAAACTCAAGAACATTACTAACAGAAACCAAGGCAACATGGTACAACCCGAACACAGTTCTCCCACAACAGCACATCCTGGATACCCCAACACATCTGAAAAGCAATAGCTGGATTTAAAATCACATTTCATGATGCTTAGAGAGGGCTTCAAGAAGGACCTAATAACTCCCTTACAGAAAAAAAGGAGAACATGGGTCACCAGGTAGAAGCCCTTAAAGAGGGAACACAAAAATCCCTTGAAGAAATACGGGAGATCATAGGTCAAAGCATAGAAGCCTTTAAAGAGGAAACAAAAACTCCCTTAAAGAATTTCAGCAAAAAAACAAACAAGTGAAGGAACTGAACAAAACCATCCAGGATCGAAACACAGAATTAGAAACAATAAAGAAATGACAAAGGGAGATAACTCCAGAGATAGAAAACCTTGGAAAGAAATCAGGAGTCATAGATGCAAGCATCAACAACAGAATACAAGAGATAGAAGAAAGAATATCAGGTGCTGAAGATACCACAGAAAACATTGACTCAACAGTTAATGAAAATGCAAATTGCAAAAAGCTTATAACCCAAAACATCCAAGAAATGGAGGACACAATGAGAAGACCAAACCTAAGGATTATGGGTATAGAAGAGAGCGAAGATTTACAACTTAAAGGGCCAGTAAGTACCTTCAGCAAAACTATGAAAGATACAAGATCCTGGGTAATGTCATACAGACACTAAGAGAACATAAATATCTGCCTAGGCTACTATACCCAGCAAAACTCTAAGTTACCATAGACAGAGAAAACAAGACATTCCATGACAAAACCAAATTTAAACAATATCTTTCCACAAACCCAGCTCTACAAAGAATAATGGGTGGAAAATACCAACACAAGGAGGGAAACTACACCCTAGAAAAAGCAATAAAGTAATCTCCTTTCAACAAGCCCAAAAGAAGATAGCCACACAAACAGATTTCCACCTTTAACAAAAATAACAGGAAGTAACAATCACTTTTCCTTAATATCTCTTAACATCAATAGACTCAATTCCCCAATAAAAAGATAAGAACTAACAGACTGGATACATAAACAGGACACAATATTTGGCTGCATACAGGAAACCTACCTCAGTGTCAAAAACAGTCACTACTTCAAAGTCAAGGGTTGAATAACAATTTTCCAAGCAAATAGTCCCAAGAAACAAGCTGGAGTGGCCATTCGAGATAAAATTTACTTTCAACCAAAACTTGTCAAAAAAGATAAGGAGGGACACTTCATACTTGTCAAAGGAAAAAAATCTACCAAGATGAACTCTAAATTTTGACCATTTATGCACCAAATGCAAGGGCACCCATATTCATAAAAGCACACAATGCACACACTTACTAAAGCTCAAAGCACACAATGCACCCCACGCAATAATAGTGGGAGACTTCAACACCCCATTCTCATCAATGCGCAAATCACAGAAACAGAAACTAAACAGAGACACAGTGAAACTAACTAAAGTTATGGACCAAAAGGATCTAACAGATATTTATAGAACATTCCATCTTAAAGCAAAACAAAAAAACAAAAAAACAAAAAACAAACAAACAAACAAAGAAAAAAAAACCTTCTAATCAGCCACTCATGGTAACTTCTCAAAATCTGACTATATAATTAGTCACAAAACAGGCCTCAAGAGATACAGGAATAGTGAAATAATTACATGTACCCTATCAGATCACCAGGGCCTAAGGCTGGTCTTAAGTTCAAACAAAAACAACGGAAAACACATATACACATGGACATTGAACAATGTTCTACTCAACGATAGCTTGGTCAAGGAAGAAATAAAGAAATTAAAGACTTTTTAGAATTTAATGAATATGAGGACACATCATACCAAAACGTATAGGACACAATGAAAGCAGTGCTAAGAGGCAAACTTATAGCTCTAAGTGCCTCCAAAAAGAAAATGAAGAGAGCTTACACTAGCAGCTTGAGAACACACCTGAAAGCTCTAGAACAACAAAAAAGCTAATACACCCAAGGAAAGTAGATGGCAGGAAATAATCAAACTCAGGCCCCAAATCAACCAAATAGAAACAAAAATACTATACAAAGAATCAACAAAACCAGGAGATGGTTCCGTGAGAAAATCAACAAAATAGATAAAGCCTTAGCCAGACAAACCACAGGGCACAGAGGTAGAAAAATGCAAATCAACCCATTCTTCTTATCTCCTTGTACAAAGCTCAAGTCCAAGTGGATCAAGAACCTTCACATAAAACCAGATACACTAGGACAGCCAGGGCCACACAGAGAAACCCTGTCTCGGAAAAACAAACAAACAAACAAACAAACAAACAAACAAACCAGATACACTGAAGCTTATAGAGGAGAAAGGAGGGAAGAACCTTGAACACATGGGCACAGAGGAAACTTTCCTGAATAGAACACCAAGAATCAACAAATCATAAAACTGCAAAGCTTCTGTAAGGCAAGGACACTGTAAATAGGACAAAATGGCAACCAAGAGATTGGGAAAAGATCTTTACCAATCCTGCATCTGATAGAGGGCTAATATCCAATATATACAAAGAACTCAACAAATTGGGAAAAGATCATCACCAACCCTGTATCTGACAGAGGGCTAATATCGAATATATACAAAGAACTCAAGAAGTTAGACCCCAGAAAACCAAATAATCCTATTAAAAATGGGGTACAGAGTTAAACAAAGAATTTTCACCTGAAGAACTTCAGATGGCTGAGAAGCATCTTAAGAAATGTTCAACATCATTAGTCATTAGGGAAATGCAAATCAAAACAACCCTGAGATTTCACCTCACACCAGTCTGAATGGCTAAGCTTAAAAACTCAGGAGACAGGTGTTGGCTAGGATGTGGAAAAAGAGGAACACTCCTCCACTGCTGGTGGGATTGCAAGCTGGTACAACCACTCTGGAAGTCAGTCTGGCGGTTCCTCAGAAAACTGGGCACAACACTTGCAGAGGACACTGCTATATCACTCATGGGCATATACCCAGAGGATTTCCCAGCATGTAATAAGGATACATGCTCCACTATGTTCATAGCAGCCCTATTTATAATAGCCAGAAGCTGGAAAGAACCCAGATGTCCCTCGATGGAGGAATGGATACAAAAAATGTGGTATATATACACAATGGAGTACTATTCAGCCATCAGAAACAATGAATTCATGAAATTCTTAGACAAATGGATGGAGCTGGAGAACATCATCCTAAGTGAGGTAACCCAGTCTCAAAAGAACACTCATGGTATGCACTCACTGCTAAGTGGATATTAGCCTAGAAGCTTGGAATACCCAAGACACAATCCACATATCAAATGCTGTCCAAGAAGAAAGGAGGAGTGGTCCCTGGTTCTGGAAAGGCTCAGTGCAGCAGTGTAGGGGAATACCAGAACAAGGAAGTGGGAAGGGGTGAATGGGGGAACAGGGGGTGGGAAGAGGGCTTATGGAACTTTCAGGGAAGGGGGATCCAGGAAAGGGGAAATCATCTGAAATGTAAATAAAGAATATATCAAATAAAATAAAAAAAAGAAGACTCCAGAGAGTCAAATAGCCCTATTAAAAAATGGGGGGCAGAGCTAAACAGAGAATTCTCAACTGAGGAAACTTCTTAGTTATCAGGGAAATGCAAATCAAAATAACCCTGAGATTCTACCTCATACCAGAATGGCTAAGATGAAAAACTCAATAGGACAGCAGATGCTGGAGAGGATGTGGAGAAAGAGGAACACTTCTCCATCGCTGGTGCGATTGCAAGCTGGTAAGACCACTCTGGTAATCAGTTTGATGGTATCTCAGAAATTTAGACATAGTACTACCTGAGGACCCACTATACCACTCCTGGGCATATACCCAGAAGATTCTCAAGCATGTAATAAGGACACATGCTCTACTATGTTCACAGCAGCTTTATTTATAATAGCCAGAAGCTGGAAAGAACCCAGATGTCCTTCAACAGAGGAATGGATACAGAAAACGTGGTATATCTACACAATGGAGAACTATTCAGCTATTAAAAACAATAAATTCATGAAATTCTTAGGCAAATGGATGGAACTAGAAGTGTCATCCTGAGTGAGGTAACACAATCACAAAAGAACACACATGTTATGCACTCAATGATAAGTGTATATTAGCCCAAAAACTCAAAATAAACAAGTTACAATTCACAGACCACAAGAAGCTTAAGGAGGAAAGTTAAAAAGCTTAAGGAGAGTGCATTGGTTTTTCTGAGAAAGAGAACAAAATACTCACAGGAGCAATTATGGAGATAAAGTGTGGAGCAGACCCTGAAGGAAAGGCCATCCAGAGACTGTCCTACCTGGAGATTCATTCTATAAACAGTCACCAAACCTCTGACACTATTACAGATGCCAAGAAGTGCTTGCCGAAAGGAGCCTATTATGGTTGTCTCCAGAGGGGCCCTGCCAGAGCCTTACAGATACAGAGGCAGATGCTAGCAGCCAACTATTGGACTCAGTGCAGGGTCCCCACTGGAGCAGTTGGAGGGAGGACTGGAGCTGAAGGGGTTTACAGTCCCAAGGGAAGAAAGAGGATACTGGCCAACCAGACACCCCAGGGTTCCTAGGGACTAATGCATCAACCAAGGGGTACACATGGTTCCAGCCAAAAGTTTGGCAGAGGAATGCCTTGTCGGGCATCAGTGGGAGGAGTGGTCCTTGGTCCTATGAAGGCTTGATAGATGCCCCAGCGTGGGGAAATCGAGGGGGGATAGGTGGGAGAGGGCTGAGTGGAAGGGCATCGTCTTGGATGCAGGAGGTGGGAGGATGGGTTAAAGGTTTTCTGGGAGGGGGGAAATCGGGAAAGGGGATAACGTTTGAAATGTAAATGAAGAATATATTCAATGAAAAGAAAGTATTCTTTCTATTCTGCAGAATGGTACTATTTCTAAGCTATAAAGAGGAAACAATTAGGACTATAGTTTATAGGATTTTTTTTTAAATTCAAGGCAGTATATTTTCTGTTTAAATTCCACTGAGTATTATTTCAGACTCAATGAATAATTGCCTGTCTACAAATTCCAAGTTCTCAAATGTGTTAATGATACAATTGTACATACACTCTATAAACCCAGTAGATTATCTAAAAACTAGGCTAAACATCCCCTCATTAGCTAAATTTTATGACTATATAGGTCAATTCCAAAAGTTTACCTAGCAACAATAAAATAAGCCCTGTTTTCTAATTGGGTTTCCAGATAAAAATGTCTACTACATATATGTGTATGCACATTTACATACACATAGCAAAAATCTATATAGAAATTTAATCCATCCTACCAATATTCTCTGATGCAATCCTGAATAAAGCCAAACCCTTTGTCTCTATGTAGTCTGGACACTCCTAAGGACTTGGCAAGACTTGCTTTCAGTCTAATATAAAGTGTATTGAGACAACAGAAGATATGAAAGCTAGAAGAGTAAGTTTTAAATTATCTACTTTTAAAATATACTATTACATTATTTACGTCATTTTACTGGGTGAGGGCAAAAACTGTTGTTACAATTTAGTGGTCATTTATTTCACTTTTCTGGAAAAGGGTCAAAGTCTTTGTTGCAAACACACAGCCCACCTTAGCACCAAACTACATTGCATGAACAGGCACAGTCATGGTGGTTCAGCTGTGTGAATGGACTCTGAGATCCACATGGGAACTGGTAGAAATCATGAAATACTACTCTTCTTTTGTAAAGCTCCCAAGAATTTAAAACTGTGAAGAACAAAAGGACCCTTCTTAGTTAAACAGACTGGGCAAAAAGAGGTGGCTCTATTGGACAATTCTGTGTTAACCTGACACAAGCTAGAGTCTTATAGAAGAAGGAGCCTCAACTGAGAAAACACCTGACACTGGTTGGCAAGCCTGCAATGAATTTTCTGGTTGATGGTTGATGTGAAAGGGCCCAGTCCACTGTGAGAAAGGGTACTTACTGCTGGGCAGGTGGTCCTCGGGGCGTTAGAAGGCAAACTGAATAAGCCATGGAGAGCAGCTGTGAGACAGCATTTCTCCAAAGCATCTACTTCAGTTCCTGCCTCATGTCCCTGCCCTGAGCTCCCTTCATGATGAACTGTAAAGCTGTAAGGTGAGACAACACATTTCCACCCCAAGTTATTTATTGTCAAGGTATTTATCATAGGAATAGAAACCAAATTTGAGGTACACGTGGTACCTCAAAATATGACCACCCTGGATATAGAATCTATACAAAGGCAATAAATGTAAAACAATGACATTAAAGCAGGTTCTAATACGATATAGTAAGTACCCTGAATAAAAGGGGAAATTGTAGAGACATACAGTCAGAAAACTAACATGAGCACTTAGGAGAAAGCCAGGTGACTGAGTCAAACTGCTAGAAACAGAGGAATGTAAGGACCTTGGTCAGAGAGGCACAGGAAGAACAACATCAACTTCTGCCTCAAAGACTCCACATACATTTATTTTTACTTTTTTGAAACAGACATTCATGTAGCCCAGGCTGGCCTAGAAGTTGCTATATAGCCAGCCAAGCACAACATTGAAATCCTGAACCTAATGGCTCCAAGTCATAAATGCCAGGATTACAGACATGCACCACCATACCTGGCTGAACCCTCAGACTGTGGAAAATAAATTGTTGTTGTCTCACATTTTTGAAACTTTGCTAAAGAAGTACTAGGAGACAGTAGAGGAACAGATCAGAGTAGTCTAACACTACATGACTCAAATAACTTGCCATAATTTAATGACCAAGTAAATAAAATGATTAAATCCAAAATAAAATGTGCCATAGTTGTCAAGCTAAGATAAGTCAACTTTCTATGCATGATACAGCTATGAAGTAAGTTTGTTTTTATGCCTCCAAAACATATGTGCTAATAGGTGGAAGGAAAGCCAAAAGGCCTATTTACCCATCTTGTCTTGGTGTAAAATGGAAACATCCTGAATGAAGGCATGAGTTGCCTCAGTTACTTGATCCTGGATTTTCAATATACAAAGTGTACCATGGGGCATTGAGTCTAGTTGGTCCTGAATAAGTCCAGCACCATCTCTAAGAATGCCTTCTTTCCAAATGGGCGGAACACAGGCAAATGGAAAGCTGATTCCGATCCATGCCATTCTTGTTTCCCCTTTGGAGATTAAGTTTCACATGGTGATGGCTCAGCAGGGAGGAGTACATGCTCTGAATGAAGCCAAGCTGCAACCTAAGGCTTCCACCCAAAAGCTGGCCACTGTCTTGACTGCCTGTCTACCCTAGTGTTGGGGACACAGAGAAGTGGATCCCAGAAGCTCACTGGTAGCCAGTCTAGCCAAGAGTGAGCTTCAGGCTCAGGAAGAGATACCACCTAAAAAAAAAAATAAGGTGAAGAGTGATAAAGACATGCAATGTTCTTACCTACCTGCTCCTGTGTGTGCATGCTTGTGCACATACTACACACAGAAATTGAAAAAAAAAGTTTTTGTTAGTTACGCTGTCACATGGTCATGAAATGGGCAGTAGAAGGTTTGGAAGCACAGCCTGGATGGATGTGATGGAAGAATCAATGAGACACAACTAAAGGAAGGAGAGACTATGGCATGACAGCTAGCACAAGAGCTGGCCGTTTTTGATATCTTATTTGGGAATCATTGACTTAAAATTTTTATAGAATATAGAACACTATGACTATTGAAACAGACTCAAATTATTTGTACTATGTTTCAAGAGAACATGAAAATATGAGCTCACTAGATATGAGGAAGGAAGGAAGGAAGGAAGGGAGGGAGGGAGGGAGAGAGAGAGAAAGAGAGAGAGAGAGAGAAAGAAAGAAAGAAAGAAAGAAAGAAAGAAAGAAAAAAAGAGCGAAAAGGAAAAGGCTGCTTTAATTTTTAACTTGCGATTTGTTTCTACTACTCTAGAGGAAAATGTCAATCTGGGCAGTACCAGCCATTATGACATGCTGTTTTACTAACCCTTGGGATTCCAAGTCCCTTTATCAGAGATTACTTCTAACCTGCCCCCAGGTTCTATTTTCTATAACATATTAAAATATGATGCCTGGTTCTAAAGCAAGTTTTTAACCATCATCCTCAAACTGTAATGGACTAAAATGGTTCTAAGACTAAAACCACAATAAAACAAATACTTGTTCTTGGCAACAGTTATGACCCATAAACAAGCAAACAACAAGATAACAAACAAGCCCTTGTACGTAAGTTGGAGAAACACAAGGAACAATGTAGAGAGTCAGGTCCTACTGATATGTACAGCTGAGGTTAGGAGTTCTGACTGCAGTACTAGGTGTCCCACATAGATATGGGTTTAACAGCATCAGCTGACTATGGTAAACAGAAGCCTACCTTGACTCTGAATGCCATAAACACAGCAACTTCAAAACTCGCTTCTGGCCTTGTGGCCAAAATACCTCACCATCTCATATCACCAAATAGATCCCAGGGAAAACATCCCCCCTGTGTCTCAAAACAAAAAGCAGAACACCCCAAGGCCTGCAGTTGCTTTCCTATAGGTGGGATTCGGGCACTACTTCGGCAATGAGAGATTAAGTGGACAGGGAAGCGGATCAATGGAATAGGATCGAAGACCCAGAATTGAACCCACACATCTATGGCCAATTGATCTTCGACAAAGGAGCTGAAAACATCCAGTGGAAAAAAGATAGCCTTTTCAACAGATGGTGCTGGCTCAACTGGAAGTCAACATGCAGAAGGATGAGAATTGATCCACTCTTATCTCCTTGCACTAAACTCAACTCCAAGTGGATCAAGGATCTCCACATAAAACCAGACACACTAAAACTAATAGAAAAGAAACTGGGGAAGACCCTTGAAGACATCGGCTCAGGGGAAAAATTCCTGAACAGAACACCAATTGCTCATACTCTAAGAACAAGAATAGACAAATGGGACCTCATAAAACTACAAAGTTTCTGTAAGGCAAAAGATACTGTCAAAAGGATAAATCAGCAACCAACAAATTGGGAAAAAATCTTCACCAACCCCACATCCGACAGAGGGCTAATCTCCAATGTATACAAAGAACTCAAGAGGTTAGACCCCAGAAAACCAAATAACCCTATCCAAAAATGGGGTACAGAGCTAAACAGAGACTTTTCACCTGAAGAAATTCGGATGGCTGAGAAACACCTTAAAAAATGTTCAACATCACTAGTCATTAGGGAAATGCAAATTAAAACAACCCTGAGATTTCACCTCACACCAGTCAAAATGGCTAAGATTAAAAACTCAGAAGACATCAGGTGTTGGCGAGGATGTGGAGAAAGAGGAACACTCCTCCACTGCTGGTGGGAATGCAAGCTGGTACAACCACTCTGGAAATCAGTATGGCGGTTCCTCAGAAAACTGGGCATGATACTTCCAGAGGACCCAGCCATACCACTCCTGGGAATATACCCAGAAGATTCACCAGCATGCAATAAGGATACATGCTCCACTATGTTCATAGCAGCCTTATATATAATAGCCAGAAGCTGGAAAGAACCCAGATGTCCCTCAACAGAGGAATGGATACAAAAAATGTGGTATATATACACAATGGAGTACTATTCAGCCATTAGAAACAATGAATTCATGAAATTCTTAGAGAAATGGATGGAGCTGGAGAACGTCATACTAAGTGAGGTGACCCAGTCTCAAAAGAATACCCATGGTATACAGTCACTGATAAGTGGATATTAGCCTAGAAGCTTGGAACACCAAAGACACAAATCACATATCAAGTGATGTCTCACAAGAAGAAAGGAGTGGACACTGGTGCTAGAATGGACCAAAACATCATTGTGGGAGAGTACAAGAACAGTAAAGTGGGAGGGGGTGGATGCGGGAGCAGGGGGAGGGAAAAGGACATGTGGGACCTTTGGGGGTGGGGAACCAGAAAAAGGGAAATGAATTGTAAATATAGAATATATACAATAAAAAAAAAAGAAAAAAAGTGGAAGGAATGCTAAGGGTCTCAAATCAGTTAACCCACGATCGTCATAATAGACAGTGGCATGGTAAAACGTTTTTTCATATAGTGCCAGTTAGCCATTCTCTTGCTTCTCTTTCTGTTTTGATTTGTGATTTGGGAGAACTTGGGACAACATACAGTATACAGACTTCCATTTATACTCTTGCCTTATAAATTTGGTTGGGTTTTCAACAAAACTTAAATTACATAGATTACTGCTCAACTAAGGTCTCATTCTAGGGTGTGTGTGTGTGTGTATGTGTGTGTACACATATATAATTCAAAGAAATAATGTTAGGAATCTTTAGATTAAAAATACTAAGTACTATGTACCTTACAGTATTTTAAAGCAAGGATGACTATTCTGATTTAAAGATTTCTAGCAAAAGAAAATTAAAAGCTGTATTACTGTTTAAATCAAAAATCATTTCTGGTTTATTTATGTTTCATCCATTGAAAATGTTTTCGAAAAGGAGACCTGCATAATGTTGGCTGGACTTTCCAGAAGATCTTGGAAACATAACATCTCCCAGTATAAACTAGCAAGCTTCTGTCCTATATCTGGATTTAGATGTGAACCATTTCATGTCACCTGGATTTGCACATTTCTGCTAGAGGGCTGCTTATCAAGCACAGTAACTGAAAACCTGCATTGCACTCTCAAGTGTGCAAGGGAGTAAATACCCACTGGAAAGAGCCCTGATTTACAGGGTGGCCCATTTAAAATGTTCCCATTTAATAATGTGGCTGTGCACAGGGCCTCTTTTAAATGGGCCACCCTGAATGAAGCTTCGGTCCAAGATAAAAAATGTCCTCCCTCGAGAATTTTTAAAAACCAAAAACACTGTAGGTTTAGTGGTTTATTTTTAAGGTTTGAGATGGTTTCTTTGGACTCCTTTGGAACTGAAAAAAGATGGATACACATTTTAAAAATGAAATGTTACAACCACACATCTGTAATGAGAACTGGTGCCAGTGGATATTTTTAAAACAAATTAAAACGGTCAGTTTTTTTTTTTTTTTAAGTTAGGCAAATGGCTGCTGCACACACAGCTCACAGTAACTACTTTTCAGCAAATCTTCAGAAGGAATTTCCTAACGAAGATTTATAGGATGTTCTGAGATTGATAATTAAAGGCTCCTCCAAAAGATATGAATGACAGCATCAGAGATGTCTGGGTGGAGGGCTTGCCTCTAAGGGAGGGACCAGTGACTTAGAATAAATATGCATGGCAGTTACAACAGACAAACTATGGCAAAACAGGCTTAGAGCAAAGCTTTGCTGGGGGGCTTTTCCCTCTTCATATCAAGGGCTCTGGAAGATACCCCCCCATGCTCCACAATGCACACATGGAAATACCCTCCCATGCTCCACAATGCACACATGGAGATACCCCCCCATGCTCCACAATGCACACATGGAGATACCCCCCCACTGTGCTCCACAATGCACACATGGAGATACCCCCCCACTGTGCTCCACAATGCACACATGGAGATACCCCCCCACTGTGCTCCACAATGCACACATGGAGATACCCCCCCACTGTGCTCCACAATGCACACATGGAGATACCCCCCCACTGTGCTCCACAATGTACACATGGAGATACCCCCCACTGTGCTCCACAATGTACACATACCCCCCCCACTGTGCTCCACAATGCACACATGGAGATACCCCCCACTGTGCTCCACAATGCACACATGGAGATACCCCCCCACTGTGCTCCACAATGCACACATGGAGATACCCCCCCACTGTGCTCCACAATGCACACATGGAGATACCCCCCCACTGTGCTCCACAATGCACACATGGAGATACCCCCCCACTATGCTCCACAATGTACACATGGAGATACCCCCCACTGTGCTCCACAATGTACACATGGAGATACCCCCCCACTGTGCTCCACAATGCACACATGGAGATACCCCCCCACTGTGCTCCACAATGCACACATGGAGATACCCCCCCCCACTATGCTCCACAATGTAACCCCCCCCACTGTGCTCCACAATGTACACATGGAGATACCCCCCCCACTGTGCTCCACAATGCACACATGGAGATACCCCCCCCCACTGTGCTCCACAATGCACACATGGAGATACCCCCCACTGTGCTCCACAATGCACACATAGAGATACCCCCCCACTGTGCTCCACAATGCACACATGGAGATACCCCCCCACTGTGCTCCACAATGCACACATGAAGATACCCCCCACTGTGCTCCACAATGCACACATGGAGATACCCCCCACTGTGCTCCACAATGCACACATGGAGATACTCCCCCACTGTGCTCCACAATGCACACATGGAGATACCCCCCCCACTGTGCTCCACAATGCACACATGGAGATACCCCCCCACTGTGCTCCACAATGCACATATGGAGATACCCCCCCCCACTGTGCAGATACCCCCCCCACTGTGCTCCACAATGCACACATGGAGATACCCCCCCACTGTGCTCCACAATGCACACATGGAGATACCCCCCCACTGTGCTCCACAATGCACACATGGAGATACCCCCCCACTATGCTCCACAATGTACACATGGAGATACCCCCCCACTGTGCTCCACAATGTACACATGGAGATACCCCCCACACTGTGCTCCACAATGCACACATGGAGATACCCCCCCACTGTGCTCCACAATGTACACATGGAGATACCCCCCACACTGTGCTCCACAATGCACACATGGAGATACCCCCCCCACTGTGCTCCACAATGTACACATGGAGATACCCCCCACTGTGCTCCACAATGCACACATGGAGATACCCCCCCACTGTGCTCCACAATGTACACATGGAGATACCCCCCCATTGTGCTCCACAATGCACACATGGAGATACCCCCCATGCTCCACAATGCACACATGGAGATACCCGCCCCCCCCATGCTCCATAATGCATACATTGAGAACTGAACTCCTAATTTAGAAGGGTATGGAATGGAGGAAAAAGGAAAAAGGCTAGTCTTAAGAATATTCTGACAAAAAGATGATTCTCAAACCCTGTGTCTGGTTCATTTTCCCCATAAACCAATACTAGCAATGACTACCAATGACAAAAAGTGTAAGGATGATGAAGGATTTCTATGCTGACATTCTTCAGCAACAATGTTATTGCATCATGTAATCCCACTGCAGTACTATGAGGTAAGAAGTACTGAGACTCCATTTTACAGATGGGGTAAGTGGCACACTGAGATTATATAGTCGGTACAAGGTATACACATAGAAACAAACACACACACATACACACACACAGAGAGAGAGAGAGAGAGAGAGAGAGAGAGAGAGAGGGAGAGGGAGAGGGAGAGGGAGAGGGAGAGAGAGAGAGAGAGAGAGAGAGAGAGAGGGAGAGGGAGAGGGAGAGAGAGAGAGAGACAGAGAGAGAGGGAGAGGGAGGGAGAGGGAGGGAGAGGGGAGAGGGAGTGGGAGAGAGAGGGAGGGAGAGGTAGGAAGAGGGAGAGGGAGAGAGAGAGAGGGAGGGAGGGAGGGAGAGGGAGAGAGAGAGAGAGAGAGAGAGAGAGAGAGAATGAGAGAGAGAATGAGAGAGAGAATGAGAATGTAGTGTTTTCTAATGAGAGGACCATTAAATGCAAAGGGCATGAGGTACTTGTGCTCATAGATAACCACTAGGGACCAGAAATATTAAACACAGAGTGTTGTCTTTTCAAAGAAAGAAATATACAACCTGTTTCTTTCCCAAAAGGCTGGGAATGGGTGTGGTCAATACGCTGGTGACATCTGTGCTATCTGAATGGCCAAGCCACATGTGGCTCCCTCAGGCTTGCATGTCTATCTCATCCTCTGGATCCTTAGCTTGAACACTGTCAATATAATTTGTCTTTACGGAAAAAGTCACAGGTACTTTACAAAGAGCTTTGATGTAATCATGCCTTGAGCTTTACTGTGTACCTGGGATTGAGTCAATTATCACCAGGAACCTTTTTCCCCCCAAACTATGCTGTGCTTAAATATACTTGAAATAAACTACCAGAGGTCAGAATCTTGAAGTGTGGACCAACACTGGCTACTGAGCCACATTGAACCAGACTTCCTTTATACATTGTGTGGATCATTAATCTGCTAGTTGTGGTATTTGCATAGACACCCCACAATTAGGTCATTCTCCATCTCTAAATGGAGCAAAGTACAAGATCCTCTGATAGCCCCCGCCCTCCCCACAGTACCCATTGGTGAATACTGAACATGATATGTCCATGTTTTCTTAGGAGCCATAGTCAGGGTCTTCCTCAAGCATAACACATAGGCCCTTGCTACTGACAGATTCCACAGCTGTGGATTCATAATATTCTAGCTAAAAGAAAACAAAGAAAAAAGAAAAAGAGTAAAACTGGAACTGTCTGTCTAAAACTTTTTAAATTTCCTGGTCATAATTCCCAAAATAATATCATTACTAATACAGCATATTGATGTGGCATTACAGTATAATAAATATTATTATAAAATCAAGAGATTATCTCAAGTACTTTGAAGTATATGTGAAGATTATATCTATATGCTATGCTCTTTTTCTCTAAGGGTCCTAAACATTTGTAGATTAGGGTAACCAAGGGAATCCTCCAGACAATGCCCTATAATTTCCAAGGGACAAATACAACACATGCATTCAGTACACAAGTATTAAGCACTTCTTTGTGTCTTTTACTCTTAAAGGTATTTGTCACCACGTAGAAGATGAAAGAGACTAAACCCTTATCTGAATTACTTCATTTTTCAGGATGTAGGATAAGTCTAACCTAAATATACAGCCAGAAAATAATGGGAATATGAGAATGCTAGTTCTACTCTCCAACTCTGACCTAAATGAATTTATACACTTAGAAAAGGGCCAAGGAGCAGGAAGAGGAGTAGGTGGATGTGAGTTCACAAAGGAGAATGCAGTTCTGGACAGTCAAGCAAGAGCCCATCTCACCAACTGCCATGCCCAATGAAAGGTAGAAGGGGGAGGGAGCTAAACGGAGGGAGCAACAGGACAGAGAAGGGGCCACAGAAAATGCAGAAGGAAGCAGAAAGGATCGCCACAAAGTAGGAAGCTCCTGCTGAGTGTGCGTATGGGTGCCTGACTATAATTTTTAAGATATTAAAATGTTCACTACATTTCCATGTGCTTATTGGCATTTTGTGTGCCTTCCTCCCTAGTGTGTTAGTTCATGTCTTTTGCCAAGATTTTATTGGTTTATTTAACTTTTGTTGATGGGGTAGTAGGGTGTAAAAGCTTTATATTTTATACTTCTGTGGGCATTCACAGACACACACATACAAGTGTGTATATACAGAGACACGCACGCGCGCGCGCACACACACACACACACACACATACACACACTTTGACTTCTTTCAGACACAGGCATGGCAAACATCTGTTACTAAGATATTTCTCCATCACAGAGTCACCTTGGTACATTTGCAGAAAAGAACTGCCTGCACGTGTGGTCTGTTCCTGGACTCTGCTGCTGACACTGATTGCCTGTCCATCCTGCTGCCAGTCCTGCACTGTACTGACCCAGTATCATTTTACTTCATAAATCTTGAAACCAGGTACTATGAATCTTGCAATTTTTTCTTTTCCTCCCATTGAGCACCGCCCCCCCACCCCCGTGTGTGTGTGTGTGTGTGTGTGTGTGTGTGTGTGTGTGGTGTGTTGTGTTGTGCATGTGCACATGTGGAGGTCAGAGGACAACTCAAAGAGCCTTCTCCTACTGAATGTTCAGGGGACCTCGGTTTGGTGTGCTTGGCCTTCCTTCACTGAGCCCTCCAACTGGGTCTGCTTCTGTCCTTCCTTTGAAATTTCTGGCTATGCTTTATAAACAGAGATGTTAACTTCTTTGTTTTTATTAACCCAACTGCAGTATTAATTTTACTATCAACAAATAGAAGCCAAATTTGAAGTAACTGACAATAAATTTAAGAAGCATTTTCTTTCTCAGTCATAGGCTTAGTTTTGATGTTTTCTGAAGGTGTTATAAATGATACTGTTCTAAGGTTCTGACTTATAGGAAGACAGTAATTTACATCCTTCAAATTAACATTAACTTTGTATCCTGTGATGGTGATATGGTCTAGCACCTTTTGCAATTTACAACATTTTACCATTCTCTATATACAAAATATGGCTGCAAATAACTGGCTTCTTTTCCAGAGGGCATGCTTGCTATCTGACTTCCCTTCCTGCACTGTGCAAGACTTTCAGTCTTACAGGGAGAACTGGATCTGAATTAACTGTGTCCTTAGGAGACTGACTTTTTTCATTGTTTTGGGCAAATTTTCATTTATATTCATTGGTTTAATATAAAGTTGACTCCTGATCTCTATGGGCACAGGGATGATGTGCACATATGCCTGTACCACCTCTGCATTCTCTGTATACATAACTCATCATATAAGGTAATTGAAGGGTACCTCTTACCCATGTGAACTTAAAAGGGATTACTTACTGGACACGTGTATTACAGGAAGGGCGAAGTGTACTTAGAAATATATGTGTGAGTACAAAGAAAGAGAGGTAGAGTATGAAACGGGAGTCCCAGGTTAGCATCTCAGTGCTGAGGCTGTCATATCCACAACACTGCCTAGATTTCCTTAAGCGTCCCCAAGGATCCTGGGCTATCACACACTGAAAGCATCGTTTAAGTTCTCAAGTGCTATAATTTCAAACCAATATCTCACTCTGTTTGTACATACATTAAATAAGTAATGTTAATTCCTTAATGTTCTTTCTGATTTTAGTGTGATTCACAAAGTTACAGTAAATCAAGAAGACGCTTTCTCTAATAATATCTCTTATGCAGGACTAAGCTTAACAATGTGTTTCATGCCTACAAGGTAACCACAATACTTCATGTAGACATGAGTTTCTAATAACAGTTAATCTAAAAACATGCATATTAATAGCTTACATGTCAGTTTTGATGAAGAAACTATTAAAATGAAATTGCTATGTGTAAGCCCAAACCATAAATCACTCTTTAAAGTTTAGAGGGCCCCCTACCCCAGAGATCCTTAAAAGTCAGAAATGATCTACAACTTAACTATAAGATGAAATTCAAAAAAACAAGTTAAATAATCATTATATACTGATCAACAGAATCAGAGGATAAAGGATAAGAATAAAGAGGATACAAAAATCTCAGAAAATAAAGTGTTTTTCTAATGATTATATCAAACTCAACTGTATAGAAACATCAAATATTATTTCTTAAGCACCCACTGTGATAAAATTTCTTTTTACTGTAACTTCACATGTGGAAAGCAGCAGATGTTATTTCTCATTTCTTTATTGTATTTTCCTCATTTTTTGCCTTGATTGTACATTTGAATGCTAGTGATGACATTTCACGTGATAAGGAATTAACCCAGCATGATTTGACTCACACTGCTGCCTATTCTGCAGATTCATTTCTTAGATGTGACAATAAAAACTCCGGGAAGTGTGGGTGGCTGTGTCAAGATAATTCGCCCAAGAAGAGAGAAAACATGAACACAGGTCTTTCTGCCACGATTTCCAAGGCACTTTTTATTAATGGGTAAATAACAGTACTTATTAAATAAGCAAGCCTGGGTATTCTTGTAAGAATCATATGACTTATAAACAACAGCATAAACTTTTTCTATGGCATGTGAAATAAAAAGAGATAATACTAATAACAAAGGCTCTAAGTTTCAGAAACAGTTGAGTAAGCACTGATTAGGATCTTCATGCTAGGTGCAAATACAATTAATCCCAGATTTTAAGATTGCCTTCTAGCCCAGGGAGAGGGGTAGGGCAGTGACTGGGATGTAAAGTGAATAAGATGGATGGATGGATGAGTGGGTGGATAAGTGGGTGGGTGGGTAGGTGGATATAGGTAGGTAGGTAGAAGATAATGCAAATGATGCAGTGGGGCTAAAAGTCATTTCTACTGACATTGTGCAGAACTCGATTATATGTATCAATCAAAAATTAGTGGAATCTGAGAATCTGACCTTGGTGCTAAGAAAGAAAATAAAAGAGGTTTAGTGAGTACATGGGTTTGGTCACATTGTTTCAACATACATCCAAAACATAGATCACATTCAGTCCTCACTCCACAGAGCAGGGTATCTATGGAGGATATACTCAGATATAGACAAAGGGTGTCTTTTTCAGGCACCCTCCACTTTACTTAGGTTGAAGATTCTCACTGAAACGGATACCTGCCATGTCTGCTAGACTGGCTGGCCAGGAACTTTAGTAACACTAGGATTTTAGATGGAAGACCCAGCTCTGCATTTACATGGATGATGATGATCAAATACAAATGATCAAGTTTTGGCAGTGAGTACTTTACTAACTGTGGGGGTTTGAATAAGAATGACGTGATACACTCATATATTTGAATGGCTAACATCAGGAAGTGACACTAAAGGAGCTGAATTAGGCTGAGGAGGTGTGGCCTTGTTGAAGTAGGTGTGGAGTTGTTGGAGAAAGTATGATACTGGAGAGGCCTTTGGGGTTTCAAAAGCGGAGGCCAGGCCCAGGCTCAGTCTCTCTGCTGTCTGCGAATCACAATGCAGAACACACAGCTACTTCTCTACCACCATGTCTACCTTGTGATGAGTCACTTCGATGGATTCTTTCTTTGAACCTTCTCTGTAAATGAGATGCACCATCTAATACAGGACTCAGTAGTGAAACATAACATTTCTACTGAGGTTAGGGATAAGGCCCAGCTACCTGCTAATTAAGAATAAACAGTGTAAACAGAGGTTCTCATTATAGGAGGTGCCAAGGATAGAAAGCATGTCAGGAAAAAAAAACCTGTCAACATGTATATAGGATAAACTCTTTACCCTTAAGAAATAAACAATGATTGCATCAACAAGTATCACAAGTAGTGTTTAAGAATGTAGGAAGGAGGCCACATACAGGAATAATCAAAAATTATAACTTTCATATTTATCACCACTGACAATAAGTTCCACAAGAAAATACAAAAGATTATAACAGAAACTAAAAAATGTGCAACTTGTATAAGAAGAAATTTCTCTGATATATACACATGTTCTTTAAATTCCTAAAATGGAAAACTGTACACCATGCACAAAGATAAGGTAAATTTTGGGTTGTAGCAAAAGCATCAGCTCCATTTCCCAATTCAGAAATTCAAGACACTCAGCATAAATAAGGAAATTATCTGGAAGAGGAAATATACTAAACTGGCTAAAATATGTGAGTGTATAACTTCTAGGATGGTATTAGGGTGGACCACTGTCTACTCTAGCATTGGACAGACAGACACACTGTGGGACGCCACCAGAGCTCTGTGCTCATCTGTGAGGCACACTGGTACTTAAAACTGAGGTGTAAGGTGTTGATTTCATGGCTGCTACACCCATTAGGTATTCCCCCTTTGCATCATCTTGCTTGATTCACTTATGTGATCAAGATGCATTTAATATTTCAAAAATGAACCAGGACGCAGCAAAATGGCCATTCGTCTAAAAACCCAGCTTTGCCTTTCTGCTTTATCTACATATATGTCCATGCACTGCTTGTGTGGCAGGTGTCCATGGAAGGAAGAGAAAGGTACAGGAGCCCTGGGAACTAGAGTTATAGGCAGTTAGTTGTAAGCAGTCATGGGAGTGCTAAGAATCAAACTCAGGTCCTCTGGAAAGGCAGAGTTACGCCAGTTACCCATTTCTACATCAATACAAATTTACTCTTTTAAAAAAGGCATGTATATGTGTGTATAGGGGGTGAGTATATATACAAGTACAGGTGCCTGTGGAGGCCAGAAGAGGGTATCAGAACCCTGTGGAGCACCTTACAAAGGTGCTGGGAACCAAACCTGGGTCTAGAAGAGCACTAAGTACTGTTACAAAGCATTCTATGTAGAGAAACAGATGATGGAGAGATTATGTGCACTTAAAATGATCAGAAAGTTTACATTCTTGGAAATGATAAGATTATGCAAAGATCAATACACAGAAACTACACTGTTACATATGGGAGTGAAGGAAACAAATGCCTAAATCAGACCTTAAGGCTGGTAGGTTCATGAAACAAGGAGGTTTCTAAAAACAGATGAAGTTGTGTGGATGCAAGTATACTTGTGCATGCATGTGGAGGACAGAGGATAGCCTCGGTTTTGTTCCATTGGTTTTCTAACCTTTCTTTGATTCAGGGTCTCTCATTGGCCTGAAACTGGTCTAACCGGCTAAGTAGACTAGGCAGGCAAGTAAGCTGGCTGGGAAGCCCCAGGAAGTTCTCTCTTGCTTTTCCAGTGCTATCATATAAGCTTATTCCATCACTTTAAAATGAGTTCTAGAGAAAAAACTTAGGGCCTTTAATTATTGAGTGATCTGTCCAGCATTCAACATGATACACTTCTGGGGCACCACCTTCTGTTGGTTTCCCTTTATCTTCATGGCAGCAGCAGCTCACATTCTGTGATTGTTTCCTTCTCTTTTGGAAATAAGTCACTTCTGGAAATTAGGTCTCAGATTAATTTCTCTGCTATACAAATACACACCTCTATAGATAAGTGGTCTCTCTAGCTTGTACCACATGTCCCTGAAGCAGGACAGACTTTCTTATCCAATTGCTAGGTTAGCATAATAAAAAGAACACATGCAAATCCTAAATCCAAATTTCCTCTTCTGAATTTTAGTTATAAGCACATCTTTTTGGTACAATTATATCATATGGATATCAGGTCTAACTGGCACTACTATTCACCCAACTGTCCAGAATAAAGGCCTCAGAATTATCTCTAAATTCTTTATTTTGATTGGGTTCTATATTGGACCCATCAGTAAATATTCAACTACCTTGAAAAGATCCCCAGAATGGATGGGCTGGGGGCATAGCTTACTAGTAGACTTCTTGCCTAACATATATATGGTTCTAGGTTCTAGTGTTAGCTCTGCCTTCCTACAAAATTATAATTCTGGAATTGCACAGAAACCCCTCGAGCTACTAACACCCTAATGCAAACCACCATTACCTCTGACAAGAACTATCACGGCTTCTATCTGATTCTCTACTTTTTCCATTGCCATGCCATATCTCCTATCCTCCTATATGCATCTACAGTAACTCTATCCTCGCTAATAATGTACATCTCCTCCCCTATATTCCCGAATAAGGAAAACATATAATTTAGTCAGGTATGGTAATACATGCTTCCACACTTGTATGGCCCAAGAGTTAAGAGGCAGAGGCTCCTGATCAATGAGCTGCATGCCAGCCTGCACTACACAGCAAGACCCTGCCAATCCATGAAAACTATATACATTTAAATAAAACAATAATTCCTATGGCCAACAAGAGCTTGCTTCTTAGTCTTCAAATACACACTAGTCTTTACATATTTATCAACTTCCCTGCTGTTCTGAACACACAAAACACTCCCATCTAGATGTTTTTTATACTGCCTATGGAGTATAAAAATCAGATTGAAATTGTTCTTTCCCTAGAGATTGGCATAATTTCATCCAAATTTCCCTTCCAGTTGTCCCTTCGGATTGGCCTCTTCTTGGTCATGACATTGAAAACACTAGTTTCTATCATATTCTTTTTTCTTGTACCTTTTATTCCTAGATCACATCTCGAGTACACACATCAATGACTAGGGAAGCTTCACAAAGGCAACACTTCATTCTGCTGACAAAACCTGTGAAGAGAACACCACCTCAGGTGCCACTTTGGGCATATTGTAACAATGAGTTTGAATGACTAAGTCCCTTAAGGAGAAGATGAATAGCAACAATAAAAAACCATTGACTTACAAAGTGTCACATGTTCATGAATTAGCTCAAAACACCTCATGTATTGGCTGATTTCGTGTGTCAATCTGACACAGGCTGGAGTTACCACAGAGAAAGGAGCTTCAGTTGGGGAAGTGCCTCCATGAGATCCAGCTGTGGGGCATTTTCTCAATTAGTGATCAAGAGGGGAGGGCCCCTTGTGGGTGGTGCCATCTCTGGGTTGGTATTCTTGGGTTCTGTAAGAGAGCAGGCTGAGCAAACCAGGGGAAGCAAGGCAGTAAGAAACATCCCTCCATGGCTTCTGCATCAGCTCCTGCTTCCTGACCTGCTGGAGTTCCAGTCCTGACTTCCTTTAGTGATGAACAGCAGCATGGAAGGTGAAAGCTGAATAAACCCTTTCCTCCCCAACTTGCTTCTTCTTGGTCATGTTTGTGCAGGAATAGAAACCCTGACTAAGATACCTCTTAAAAAGTACTTGAATATATAACCATGCAAACACCTTTACATATACTACATTGACTTAGTTTTTGCTACATTTGACTTAGGATGCAGAAAAACTTATCTTTCACATAATTTAAAAGTCAAGAAAATATGATTTTATCTTCATATTGCAGACATCTTAGAATAACAATTTTACTCCAACAAGACAGTAAAGGAAAAGAACAGATATGAAGGCTATCTAGTCCAGGTCTTACTGTATTTACTTTCTTTTCTAAGTTGGACTCTTGTCTTTTAAGTGTTCTCTCACAAGAAAGTATAAACATAAAATGTAACCAACACCTTTTAAGTTAAGAGGTAAAGTTAATCATTAGTTACAATTACTAGAATGGCCATATCAAGGTCCTAGTAACAGTTGTCAATCAAAGTCTTTTATACAGTCATCCTGCCTCTCACCCAAACAGAAAAGATTGTGTGTTTACTTAAAATAAAAGAGCTTGTCTGAGGAGGCAGTTTCTTTGAAACAGACAACTAATTTAAACAAAGAAATGTTTTTGGAAGAATATATTTGTTATATCTGTATCAAAACATAGGTCATTTAATATCTGGATCATTCACTTACTCATTCAAATTTTATTTACTACTGGGGGTCATCCTTATTTGTAACTTTCTAGTATTTTTATAGGTCCTGGGAATTCAATCCTAGCACTGCAAAATATATGTGCACTATGTATTCACATTCCAAAGATTGTAAAACTTTTAGAAACAAAATGCCTAAATTAAAATGCTTAGTGAATGTTACTTTAAAAATAAAATAACTAAAAATGGGCTTGGGTGGGCCACACCTTTAAGCCCAGCACTCAGAAGGTAAAGGCAGTAAGATCACTATGGATTCAAGGCCAGCTGATCTAAGATACAAGTTCCAGGCCTGATAATGATACATAGAAAAAAAAAAAAGACACTCTTAAAACAAAACAAACAATCCTGAATGGAAAAAAGAGAAGAAAACTTTAAAGAATGTGTTTGGTAACATTGGGAACCAGGGAGCTGACTCACAGGTTAGCATCACAGTCTGCTCTTGCAGAGAACCCAAGTTCAGTACCAAGCACCTCCATCAGACAGATCAAAAGCTCTTTAAACTCTAGTTCCGGGGGACCCAACACACTCTTCTGCCCTCCTTGTATACCTGCACTGCTATGCACACCACCTCCAACAAATAAGAATAAGATAATATATTTTTAAAGATTAAATATCATATTTTTAAATAAGTTTATTAAAGATTATATTTTTAATAAATATTAGATTATATTTTTAAGAATTTAAAGGCAAGCCTGAGTGCCTGGTTTATGGTCCATCATGTTTCCTATGGAAATGGTAGTGTTTGAACTAGATGATTTGGAGATTGGAGAAAAGGCGTTTCAAAATAGAAATCAGTAAAAAAATAAAATGAAATAAAAAATAAAAAAATAGAAATCAGTGAATCTGAAAAGAATAGCACACCAAAACTGATATAGAACACAGAAGCTAAAAAGACCAAGGTGGTTCCTACCAAATTCTAGACATATATAAAAACTGTAAAGTTTTCTCAAAAAGACAGAAAATTCAGTTTTACACTATTAACAATTAATTGAGATTGTTTTTAAAATGAATCACAGAAAAAGAGTTAAGAAGAGTGAGATTTTTAGGTCACAGTGCTCAGGAAAGAACTCTGAGGACTACAGCAATGGGCTGGACGGTGGCTGTTAGGAACCATTCCTAATGAACACTGCGCATAACTGAGCATTCTGTCCATGACTACCTATATGCCCAGTTCTAAAATATACATTTTACAGCAAATGATTTATCTACCATTCAAATGGACAAGGATAAAGGAACACATATTGAACTTCACAAATTAAAGTTTATATGTGATATTATAAAATACTTAAAATTCAAAGAAGTATACAATTAAGAAAAATCTATCAACGATTAGATTTTGAAATATATTGTTTAAAGAGTAATGTTTTAAATGCTTATGCAAGGTATTAGTAATTCATCCTTATGACTATATAATACAGAGAACTATCAAAACTTATAATGTAAGTGATCCCAGGACAAATGCTACTAAGACACACGGAGCGTAAAAAAAATAGTCCACACTATTTGCATACATAACTTGTTTTTCTCAGTGTCTAAGACTAGCAGAACCAAAGAAACCCACATCCTAAGCCACAAAACAGAGGCACCTGGTTTTGTTCTTATCACAGGATGACAAATGCTTTCAATCCCCTAATAGCAGACACACATCCTCAACATTCGTATAGTGTTTTTTAACTAACAAAATGGTGTGTTCTTCCTGAGTTCTAGAATGGTCAAATGCTCAGTGCAAACATTCTTAGAATGCCTTTGCCACTCCATTTAAAGAGATAGTCTCAAGATCATGAATCTCACAACACAACCATTCTGTTTCTTTTGTTGCTCTAATGACTACATGGCGTTAAGGAGCTAACCCTAACCCTAACCCTAACCCTAACCCTAACCCTAACCCTAACCCTAACCCTAACTATAACCATAACCATAACAAGAAGGTTCTCTAGATCACCATAGTGGTGCACGATTGAAACCCCAGCATACAGGCTGAGGAAGGATGAGATCATAAGAGAATCCACAAGTTCATGACTACCCTGGGCTACACAGCCAGCTAGTCCCTGTAAAACCAGACCAAAGAGGAGACTGAAAAGAAACAAGAGAAAAGAGTATCGCTGGGTTTATACTTATAAATATATCTATACATAGATATCTGCTTTGGTAGTAAAATAGTGATGATTTTCATTAGTATAACAAAGAAAAGATTTTAACGCTCTAATCATGTTATAGGAATTAAAAACATGAGGAAACACATATTTAAAAGGCTTACCGTTCCCATTTTATTTATATATATATATATATATATATATATATATGTGTGTGTGTGTGTGTGTGTGTGTGTATGTATGTATATATATAATTAGATATATTATATAGAATATATAGAATATATCTATATTATATATAATTATATATATAATTAGAATGATGAAAATAGCTATTAGTTTTGACCAGTATAATTTTATAACTTCTAAAGACACTTTATAGTGTTTTATGATTTAACTTTAATAATAACTGCATTATTCCCATGGTTCCAGTGAAAAATAATGCTAATTTAGGTACTCTAGTTAAAATAATTTTTAAAGTATTTAAAGAAAGTAACAGCCATCAAAGTGTTTGCTTTAAAAGCACAAGGACCTGAGTTTTCTGAGTATGGTAGTCTGCACTTGTACTAGTAATGCTAAGGAGGCAAAGATCGGCAGAGTCCAGCTGGGGCTGTCTGTTAAGCCAGCTGGTCTAACAGGGCCTAATTGCCTAGCTCTGAGCTGATGGGAGATCCTATCTCAAAAACAAGGTAGACAGTTGCTAAGGAAAACACCTCCGGTTTGTTTGCTCTGGCTTCCACACACATGTAACAGACACACTTGAAGACCCACACACACACACACATACACATTTTCATATGCAAACAAGAATTTGGCAATGCCATTCATAACTGGTCTCTAGATTTGATCAGAAAAGTGCGAGTAACTTAAACAAGTGAAATGAATTCTCCATGCCATCCACTTATCAGGCAATAGCAGACTTTCAAGTACTGGTAGGAGTCTGATGGCCTTCTTCAATCCAGATGACAACTCCAACCTGATCTTTCTATTCATTGTACTGCAAAGACTTCAATGATGTCATAATGCTTGGAAAGGCATGCCAATGATACACGATCAATTTTGAAATACTGTTACTCTACAAGGCTGTCACTTAAAAACAGATTTCTAAAACTCTGTCTTCTTACTATTTTATATAGGAGATGCCAACATCTGGTTCTCTTCGGTCTCTGTCACCCGCAGGTGCAAATTAAAAGCCCCTACCTAAAGACACAGGAGAACCTGAGCCCCAGACAAGAGACTATATCTCAATAGGTCTTTCACTGAACAGCCAATGTTGAAAATCTTTACTCTGTCTCACAATCAGCATTCTAAAATGTGTATTTCTAAAATTCCCTAGGGCTATCTATTACAATTGCTTTGCAACTCAAAGCCCTACTGAAGTCATCTTTTGCAAACTTTAATCTATACAGAGCTCTACTGCCTCTACAATAGGGTATTTGACTTGACAAAGTATAGTGTCCCTGGGAAGCATTGGCTCTGTCTATAAAACTGACTCTTGGGACCCAGGATAAGAAATGCTGGTTTGCAGCCATGTTATAAATCTCTGCTTGATCACAGACACCTCAGAAGATCTGCAATTATGCAGAATGATACCTGTCTAGCAATCACATCTTCGGGAATCTTGGTAAGAGAAGAATGAGAGGACATCTATAGCCTAAGATTAGTGTAATGCATGTAGTAGCCTACAGGTGCTTTCTTGTTCAGTTTAGTGCTATGGTACAGAAATGGTAGACATCCAGAAATATTTATATTACCCACCACAGTGGCTCCCTTGTAATTCATTATTATGAAAGCACAGAACTATGGGTCAGATCCTAATGTGAGCATGTGCCTCAAAGCACATGTTTGCTTATCTATGTAGATAATGAGAAAATGACATCAGACACCTTATTTCAAATTACTCTGCAGAAGAGTCCTTGCTAGCCATTCAATTTTGCTCATGAAAGAAGTACAAAGAAAGGAGAGTAAATATACTCTAATTTAAAGGGTCAGAAATATACCCTTTACTGTAACTGATAAACTCCATAGGGAAATGTGTCAAAATAAAGTTGGAGTCTTGTCCTTCTCTGCCTTCACATATTCTCAGTCCCACTGGAGAGACAAGTTGCTTCATACTCCAGTCACATTTACAAGTGACCAGGCCCTTATGATGCAAGGACAGAGTGCAATACCACTGACAAGATTTGATCAAGCTGCACTGAATGGCAAAGGAACCATTTTCTTACGGTGTTATGACAATAATGGGGAGAGACAACTGGACACATTTGTAAGCACCTATTCAGTCAATATCTTACCAAGTCACAGTTCTAAACTATTTAACTCCTCCCAAGTCAGCAGTGCTAGGGCCTAAGGCACTGATGGAAAACATCACCCCAGGAAAGGAGCTATTGACAGGTAGGCTGTGGTCTGAACTTCTGATGCTACCATAGCCTCAACTGACATTTAAACAAAAAGCTTTCTGCAAGGCTAGGATCATGGAGATCAACCAAAGCCATGTAAGTTGAGTCAAAACTCAAAATTTATCTACACAGTTTATAATCAGGGAGAGTTTCTCTCTTTCTCTTTTTCTAAAATTTGTGGGTTTTGTCTGTCTGTCTGTCTGTCTGTCTGTCTGTCTGTCTGTCTCTCTCTCTCTCTCTATGTGTGTGTGTGTGTGTATGTGGGGGGGAGAGGGAAAAAGGGAGGGAGGTAAGGAAGAGAGGGAGGATGGGAGAGGGGAGGAGTGGAGAGAGGGAGAGGGGAGAAAAGGAGATACTTGTTTTGGATTTCCAGAGCTAGCTATAGGCAGTTGTGAGATGCCCAGTGTGGGTCCTAAGAACTAAACTCAGATGCTCTGGATGAACAGGAAGTAGTCTTTACAGCTGAACCACATCTCCAGCTCTGAGATCCCATCTCTTAAAGAGGCTAAAATGTATAGTTTCTACATGGCTCGATCATAAATTTAAAACTATCGGGTTAAGGATGAGGCTTACCTATTAAGATTTTCCCACCACACAGAAAGCTCTAGGTCACTAGCAGTGAACACACTAAATGCGCGGTGCCCGCCTGTGATGCTAACACTTTAGTGGTGGAGGTAAGAGGACCAGAAGCTCAAAATCAGTTTCTGTTTCAAAAGGAGTTCAAGACAAGCTCAGGATATACCAGACCCTGCCTCAGATAATAGAAGAAAATAGCTGGGGATGCAGTTCAATATTTGAAGTGTGTGCCAAGGTGAATGGAACCCTGAGTTCAATTCCTGGCTCCCCATAAAACTGAGCATGGTAGGATAAGGCCTGTAATCCTTCAATGCCATCATTGGCTATATAGTGAGTTCAGGGAAAGTATGGGCTATATAAAATCATATCTCAAAAATAAATAAATGAAAAATGTTTATAACTTTGAAACATTTTCTTTTCTGTGAGCATGGAGTCCCAGATATAGTTAGCCTCTCACTGCTTTTTCTTTTGTTGTTGTTGGTTGGTCTTGATATCAAATTATTTTAATTAATTGTATAAGTGAAATTAAAATTGTGTAAGTGAAATAAAGTGTATAATTGAAATATTATCACATTTCAATTTGGTCATGAGAGAACATTATCAGAAAGTCTATAATCAGCCTATCTTTTTTCTTGAAAGTAGACAGAGATGGTGCTATGAGATCCACCCACACAGAAAGGTGTCAGGGTCAACAATCTCAACACCAAAGAAGTCTAGGTCTTAAATAATTTATAGCATAGTTATCTGAGATGTAAAACAGAACTTTAAAATACTGTCTGAAAAGAAGATTCCCAAAGGCTGCCAAAAGTCATGGTATACTAATATTAATCTAGTAAGTTAAACCAAGATAATTTACAATAACACTAGTATGATTCAATTAAACAATCATTTGGCAGCCTGAGGTGTGATTTATTGATATTCTTATCAATTAAACTACAAAATAACTAGAACACAGATTATGCTAAAAGTTACTAATAAGCAAGACTCCAAAGGCAGCAATTAAAAGTTTCTGGAATATTCAAGGAGATCTTAGACCAAGTGATCTATGGCAAACACTGAGAAAGCAGAACATTAGAAGAGCTTTGGCGTTAAAAAGAAAATGTGTCAAATGTATGAACGAGGGATTTCTTGAGAGCACTCTAAAATTAGATGACCAAAAATATAAGCACTACGGCTCAAGTGTGGAGATACAAAGATTTTCCATGAAAACGAGCAAGTATAACACATATAGATTCTGCAAGCGAAGCAAAACCTGAAACTGAAAATATTGTTTTAGCTGGTAAAAACATTTTTATATGTAAGTGAATTATGGTGTTTCCTAACTGCCCGAAGTGCTTAGTGAATTGACATTTTTAAAAAACTGTACAATTTGTATGCCTCAATGAGAAAAAAAGAGTAAGAAATTTAAGTGTAAAGGCAAACAAGCAATAGATACAGGACAAGCACTGGGAAGCAAACTGTGCCCAGACAGAGGACTGGCTCTGCAGTAGGAACCCACATCCCCAAAGCCCAGCTCAAGGGCTCCATAGGCAGTCCCCAAGTAAAGCCATCACAAACACAGGAGCACCTTGGAAGTACGTACTGACAAACGGATAAGTTACTGTGCTGAGGAAAAAGCGATTACAGGGACTTGGTAGGAAACTGACACTTAGTCCTCAGAAGAACAGTAGTTCAAAGTCATACTACAAATGCTCGGTGAAGACGGATGGAGAGATGGCTCTGTCAGTAAAAGCAGAAGGTTCAGGATTCACTTGCCTAGCATCTAGGCCAAAAAGTCAGGCATGGTGGTGCCTGTCTGTCATACCTGGGGAGGTAGAGACAAGGAGATCCTTAGAACCCTACAGATGGCCAGCCAGCCTAGCTAAGTCAGCGAGCACTAGGTTCAAACAATGAAACTGGACTCAGAACTAACATGCTAAGAGAATTTCACAGGCCCTAATCCTAAACAAAGAACTTCAGTAAAGTAAGGAAAGCTGAGAGATAGAAAGGGTTTCATCTAGAAGAAAGAAAAAAAAAGTCCCTAACTGGTTATATAGTACCCACTGGCCAGCCCTGAAATTATATACATACAAGTAACATTACATAGACTGAACAGTGTGTGTGTTTGTGTGTGTGTGTGTGTGTGTGTGTGAGTGTGTGTGTGTGTGTGTGTGTTTACAATTAAAATGTGGCATGAGGCCATAAATTTGAGAGAGTAAAAGGCAGGGTGCATGATAGAGGGTGGTGGGAGGAAAGAGAAAGGAAGAAATGATGTAATCATATTTTAATGTTAAAAACACTGTAAAGGCTAAAGAGAAGGCAGGGCATTTAAGACCACTTGCTGCTGTTCCAGAGGACATGAGTTTGGTTTCCTAGCACTTGGGGATAGGGAACTTATAATTGCCTATGACTCCAACTCCGGAGTATATGACATATTGTTCTGATTTTCATGGGCACGTGCACTCATGTACACACATGGGAATAAGTAATATAATATAATCATATACATATATGATCCATACATATATACATATGCATTCAGCCATTAAAAACTATGTATGTACACACACAAATATAAATAAATAAATACATAAATAAATAAATAACACTAACTAGCTTTTCAGGAACTTCTACGAGCCTTGGTCTGCCCATCTCCCCATCCCTTCTCTCCCACAGGCTGCGGAGGATTCACATAAAGCACTCTGCCTTCCTGAAGTTCAAGCTCCTAGAGGGTACAGTGGCTTACGGGACACAGACTCTGCTTCCAGCCACAAGGCAGCCATTTCCTCAGTACATGAGACCTGTCCTACTGCTCTAAAGATCCACATCGTTATGCTTACACCACAGAAGGGTATATGTTTGTGTTCACTTCAATGCCATTTCCTATTTCTAGTTACTGTTCGGCTTATTTGATTCAAATATTGTTATCATAGAACAATATGGTAAAGTCAGGAAAATTAAGTATTATATCTATTGCTTCCTTTTTATTTTAAGAGGAAGTCTCTTAAATACAGTAAGTACTAAATAAAGACTTGATAGCAACAACAGTCTGAAATGTACAGGAATATACATAACTCTATAGGATGCTTTTGAAAGATAAAAGTGAATAAGATAAATTCGTAATGCGTGAAGTGATAAAGTAACACTACAATTTGCTTTAAGAGGGCAACTTCAACACCAACCCTATAATAATAGATACAATCTGTCCACACCTTTGCATCGAAGACACTTTCAACTGAAATCAACACTGAACCAGGGCCAGGAAAGCATGATGCAGTTCTAGAGACTTCTCACTTTGATCAAGAAAAATAAAAGCCCTTTCATCAAATTTTAACTATTTCTTTTAGCTTAAACTCCACCAAATACACATCCCTAGCTCTTAGGCAAGAGTAGAAAGAGAAATAGAGTGATCCTCCATGTTTGTACAGCCACAAAGCAGCTATTTCCTCCGTGCATAAGACCTGTCCACTGGTCACACAGCATACTTGTAACATACTGTGTTCAGGATCGTTACAAGAAACAAAAAGGATGATAAAGCGAGTTGTCCCTGTGCACTCCTCCTTCAGTTGAAGTCTAAGGAGACACTCTGCCCTCCTTCCAGCTCACGCAAATGGTGACCAGAGGGTACAGAGAGGCATGACTGCTTGTGACACGCCCTCCACCAGGCTTGTGGTCGGGAATGATAGGTCCTCAGTTTGTAGCCATTCCCTTTGGGGAGGGGAAGGGGTATGGAACATTTAGAAAGTGAAGCCTATCTGTAAAAAGCAAATATGGAAGGCAGAGGGCAGGAAGCAAGATCTTACAGTCCTGCGTTGTTTTGTTGCCTGTTTCTTCCTACCTCTAGATCCACCTAGATTGTGAGCAAAACCCATACATTCCTGCTCCTACAGCGAAAGCATCCCATGACCTCCAGCACGCCTTCCTCACCAGAATGAACTGGATCCTCAAACTCCTAGCCAGCATAATTCCTTCATCCCTTCTGCTTCTGTGTGGTAAGAATTAGTCACTGGAGGAGAGAAGCAGCTAACACGGAGAGCCTACTGGACAGCACAGAAGACTACAAATGGCTTTTACTCAGACTCTAGCTGGATGGAGAAGCCTCAAAAGGTCAATTCCACCAGAATCTCAGGCTGTTCTTGTTAGATATGGAAAACAGAATCTACTAGAGTTAGGTGTCTTTGAGATTGATCCATACAGCTACACAGCATATATTTAGACATATTGTTCTAAGAGCAACAGGTCACTACTTGTACTTTAGCATCTGTGGCAATCATAGAGATCCTATAACAATAAGAGCTAACTATGTTTAAGGCCCGGAGAGACAACTCAGAGGTTAAGAACACTGGCTGCTCTTCAAGCAAATCTGGGTTTGATTCCCAGCACTCACATGATAATAACAACAGTCTGTAACTCAAGCTCTAGGGGATCTATCTACAACATCTGTGCTCTCTCCTGCATTCTACTACCAGCACTTATGAAGTGCCCATTTGGTGTCTTGTTACTTCTGTGCTCTGGACAAGTTCTGATTTTGTAGAATTTAGTATATTTTTCTTTAATTCATTTAATTTTGAGATGGTGATCACATGGTTGCCCAGACTACTGAATTTGATTTTATTTTCCTATAAAGCCCCAAACCTGGCAACTCCTCCAGAAGACCGCATTGCTGCTGCCATTTCCTCTCTTTCTTCTTTCCCTGCCATGCCCCTCCCCTGATGAAATCTAAAGATATACTATCTTTTATAACTAAAGCATACATTTTACTTAATAAACTCAACCTTCTCTATCAAATAAATAAGGAAACAGAATCTGAGATCTGGTACTCTTACCTATTTTAGCCTATAAAAACACAGAGTACTTGAATTTTACTTGACAATGATCCTACAATTATTTTCATTTCCATCTGGCCTTGCACTTCCCCAGTAGCCCCATAGCTGCTACTTCCATTAGCATCACAATGATGATACAACTTGTTTCAATTTTCTGTTCAAATGGATAGTATATAAAAGAGTCCAATATTAATAAAAAGTAATCTTAAGATTCAGACATCCTTGACACCGTAAGCAAGGTTTTCCTTCCTTAGTACTTCACAAAGAAGTGGGAGTTGCCGAGTGCACAGCATCATGACATCTTGTGAGGTCTGAAATCTGCCACCAGCCATGTTGCTATGAATATGTCAACATTAAATATAAATGGAAGAAATCGAGGAGTACTTGAAGGGTGTGGAGATAATTCAAGGTCACACTTAATACACATCATTGGTAATGGGAGCCCCAAGACAGGAAAGGCATGGGGTCCCACAAGGGCCTAGTAAGCCAGATCACCCATCTTACTATGCTACAAGTGCTCTGAGATGACAAGACCATTCCAAAGAACCATCAGAACCACCAATCTCCATGCGGACCTGAAAACCAAAAAGGCTGGTAAGCATGATGGTCCCAGGTTCAATGTGTAAACCTAAAGATGTTCCCTGATCTCCAGATGTGGTGAAAACACACACACACACACACACACACACACACACACAGGGGGGGAATAGTGAGTTTAAAAATATAAGAAAACTAAGATGATTCATAAGCATATTTTATATTTAAATAAAATCATAAAAACTGAAGAAAAAAAAGAGATCTCTGTCCACACAAGGTTCTATAAATGTTAAGTATTAGACATGCACTAGCTATTGCTGTCTAGCTTTCTTTAATATTTGTATCCATATTTGACTCCCACATGAGCTTTAACATGAGGAAGACAGCACAAGTCATCATTATACTCAGGGCTCTGTGTTACTGAGTATAAATGGTAGCAGGGCAGGCAATGATGCTGATGTTCCCCGTAACAGATACCTTATTTAATTCTGTAAATTGTGTTGTCATTTCACGTCTTCAGTTTTATTTGCTCAGAATTTCACACACAAACAAGACATAAATGAGCTTAAGAAAAAAGTTGCTGGAAATAAAGGTAGTACCAACACTGGGCAAATATAAACAAATATGGTAAGCACACCTACACAGAATCAGTACAGGCTATTTTTATCCCAAAACCCCAAAACCACCATGGCATTTTTATGGCTTATGACTGAAGAGAACCTTTCAAACCAAAATGTCTTCAATTTGAACAGTAAGTCACTTCAGGATTGATAAAAGATGATAATATAATATAGTACCAATATGTTTGTACCAACAAACTTAGAAACTTCATTGAACTGTCCCTTCCTGGTAATAAATTCATAAAAATTTTACTTTTTTAAAAGATAGGATACCAATGGAATACAGTATATATATTTTTTCTCATTTGTATTACCTGTGGATATCATTCCTAAATTACCTTTGTATGTTTCTATATTAATGGTGATTCAGATTATCAGCTTCCTCAAGCTAGGGATTATAATTTTTATGATTAAATATGAACCAAATATATTCCCAAAACCAACAAAAAAGTGAAGATAAATCCCCAACGACAGGACATACAAATAGTACTTGAGAAACCAAATTCTCAGTTTTTCAACAGATAAAAGACATGATCAAAAATCACCAGGGAAGCTGCCAGTAGAAAGCCACGAATAACACATTGTACACAAAGAATAGGGATTTCCAAGTACTGGGGAAGGGACTTGTAAACAACTGAAGGCCAATCTCCTAATGCCACAAAGTAAGGAATTGTGGGTAAATTCCTGGTGGATTTCTTAGAAAAACAGTTTAATATCTGTTTACCAAAATAGGACTGTTCTTAATTCTTACTTCTTCACACATATTTAAATCTGTGGTTACTACAGAAAATACTATGTCTATATAAACTTAAATAGAATAACTTTTTAAGTACAAAGTTAGCTCTGAAGCAACATTTGCTAAAGCGTTAAGTTTTTCCAATTATATACACAATGTAAAACTCATTTATTGGTAAATGTGAATACTAGTGAACTGGTAACAGGCCTTATAGACATCGCTACCTGCTTTTCAACATATTAGCTGTAGTATCATCTACATGTAAGTGTGAAATTTCAATTAGCAGGATCTATGGAACACTAGAGCTGACTCTGAACCATCAAAAAACAATCAAGGTTCTGTGGAGAGCTACTATCACTGACATCCCTCACATCTAGTAATATAAAGGTTTCATTCTTTCTAAACCTATGCCTCTAAGCCATAGCTTCTCAATGAGGGCTTGGAATAGGAGGGTTGAGGGAGCACTGGGTCAATGTAAAGTCACAGATAGCTACCTATGTACCTATAAAGAGGCCAAAAGTCTCCTCTCAGAGAAGGCATCACAGATGGCATCGGCGATGGCCAACCATGCACAGCAGCACTGACCACAAAGCATTATTACTATTTCTTTTTCTACCCACTCCGAAATCCTTTTTTCAATTATGCCCAATGCCACAAAGTTATTAAAACATGGTACATTTCTTGCAAATCATAGTAAGTAACTATGTTAGGAATTTAACCTAAAAATTCTTGGATCCAGTGATATATGGAGTCTACCTGGACTATTGTTCTAGGTCCTTTTAGCAGTGACTAGACATTCTTTGAAATCTTCATTTATTTCTCCTCATATATTTCATCTCAAAACATCACTTTTTTGTAAACATTTTTACCTAGAAGCCAACCTAAGCTATATAACATAGAACTTCCTGCCACAAGTTTAGAATCTAAAAATGTTTATTGTGCATGTGTTCATATATTTGAATGTGCAAATGTAACCTTTCATTATTAGATTGCACTTCCAAACAAAAGAGGTTGTTCCTTACAGTCAGAGTTTTATTACTATGAAGAGACACCATGACCAAGGCAACTCTTATAAAGGAAAACATTTAATAGGGGCTGGCTTACACTTCAGAAGTTGAGTCCATTTCATGTGGTGGAAAGTATGGCAGTGTATAGGTAGAGATGGTGCTGGAAACTGAGCAGTGTTCTACATGTTGATCTGCAGGCAGCAAGAAGAAACTGTGGCATTCTGGGGGCAACTTGATCATATCAAAACCCGCCTCCATTGTGACACACTTCCTCCAACAAGGCCAAACCTATTCCTAATAGTGCTACTCTTTATAAGCCAAGCATTCAAACAACATGAGTGTATGGGGGGGGCATACCTATTCAAACCACTAGAGTTTTCAACCTTGTCTCTGCAACCTGATACACAAGCTCTTTAAATAAACTAAGAAATTGTTGAAAACAATAGTACCAGGCTTTGAAGCTGATGTAATAGAAAAGATAGTTCTTTGGGGCAACTTACTTATAACAGATCTCAAACTCATATGTGACCATATTCAGAGTACCATAACAGTAAGGCATCTTCCCTGACAAAGAGGTAGGTAGTTCTAGGATCTAACACTTCTGTTTACAGGTATCATTTCATGTTAGAGATTATATCAATTATAACATGACTAGTTGATTCCTTTAGGATGAGATGAGGCTTTGGGGTGAAGACCTCACCAACTTGTTCCTAAACAGTATTCCCCACTAGTCTCTCCTAATAACTTGATCAGGCCCCCACAAGGGCTCGGGATTGATGGTTACAGTTGGCTCATCTACTGAAGCTGTGCTAGAAAGTGAATATAGAAATGTATACTTACAGGTAAAGTACAGTGATAGCTGCCTTCCTGAAGGCCCAGTGGTGGCTGGGTATAAATCTCCTTTGTGATTTCCTGAACACAACACCAGGTTACCTTTTAACCTTCATTCCTTTTTTTATACTATAAATGCAGTTTTACGCACTGGAGTCACTTGAACTCATGTCATCAAGAGGAATGTATGACAGGGGATCACAGGGTTGAGTACAGCCCTGCTCAGCATTGTGGATCCTGAAAGTGTCATCACTACTACGGCTACAGCAAGGTATGAAGAAACAGCACATTTTCTTTTTTGGTTACAGCACTTTTATATTCAGAAAAAGAACTTTCAGGTTTTTTTTTTTTCAGACAAGCAGGATTAAGTACAGTGAAGCTGAAGAAAACAAGATATAAAAGGGGCCAACAAGAGCTGTCAGAGAAGTGATCTCAGAAGACACCTAACAGTAGACAACTGCGTAAGAGCATGAAAAGACAGGCTGCGGAGAGAAGCCCAGGAGGCTTGCGCATGTGCTTTGTCTCTGGTCCAACTCTCTTCTCATGGTAGTGGCCTCTGCCTCAAAGCTGACATCTGAGACCATGCCGTTCATTTTTATAGGTAATGTGAACACAAGTCACTAAAATCATTGTTCTGGTATCTGGGGGAACAAAGTCACTATACAGTACACTTTTAAGTTAGATTGCTGCCACTTTCTTGGCACCTTTTCCAGTACTGTTTTTTAAGAGGAGTCTTACTATCCAAGCTCAGGTAACCCTTCTTACTAGGCTAGGCTTCTGGGGAGGCTTAAACTACAGGCCAGTGCCACCAAATCCAACAGGAAAAGCTTTTATAAAAATAAACAAGAGATCATTTGTCTTATTTACCAATGAATTATGCAAGAATAAATTTTGGTCTTTAAAAGTAATGGGAAAATAAGGAACTTCACCTGTGAGATTTGGGGAGGGAGCAGAACATCTCAGAAAGGAAGGTCTGGGTTGCCATGGCATTTTCAGTCAGGTATTATGATGTCCTATCAGTTAAAGGAACAGCAGCTTGGGGCCTCTGGCAGTTTTTCCTGCTTGGACCCCATCCTACAATATTTCTCCATTTGTGTCTCATACCCTACAAAACCTAGAAAGTGAGAGGAAAAGAGAAATCAACATACTAACTTTCCTGAATACTGACTCTGAGGCTAATAGAGTAAGAGAACTACAGCGCCTCCTGGTCCCGAGACTGTTCTTTTGCAGCTGTGAAGTGGCTAAAAGCAGCTAACACACTCTGCGGCACCCTTGGGCCCACATCACCTTTTGAGGCCACTCTCAACAAGCTAACCTCCCTCACCTTCTTTGGGAGGAATTCTGGGCACTTGGAAGGTTTTGGCTTGACCAATGCATCTAAAGGAACCAGTCAGCTAGAAGGCAAGAGTCTCCACTGGCATAAAGGTTCTTGCCTCTGAAATGTAGGTGCTGTGCACACAACAGCAGCGAGCCACCGGAAGACTATAGAGCATCAGAGGGTAAGACTGTTCTCTTGACTACTGGCTTGCCAAAGCAGTCTTACCATGATAAAAGAACAGTGGAAATGATGAGGAGAAAGACTCAGGCGGTGAAACAAAGGCAGAAGCAACACAGCACATGGAGGGACGAAAACATTACTATTCAGTACCAGAGAAAGAGAGCAAAGTGACTGAACGGCAAGCACAGCCCACAGCCCAAGCCAGAGACTGTAAGAGCAGACTATGTAGACTCTTCCCCAGGGAAGCGCTGCCAAGAATTGTGCATGATGTCCCCATAGCACAGAGAAGACAGCAGGTAAAAAAGAGGGAACAGGTGCAAATCAAAGACCACCAGGAACGCATGCTTCGAGGGAGGGAACTCATAGAGCAAAGACTTAAAGAACAACTCCTGAGGAAAGGCCAGAGCCAGCTCCCTTCACTTGAGAAGGACTGTGAAAGGACTAACGCACACCCACTTCTGCAGCTGCGCACTAAAAGCCTAATTAAGTTGGAGAGTCTTTTGGAGAACTCTCAGGCAGGAGATGAAGGGAAAACGGCTATAAAACCTAATCAAAAGAAAGGCATGGGCCTGCCACCGTTTTTGAGAAGTCATGCACGAAAAATCAAAGATCAGTAAAATTTCAGTGCCTTTTGTAGAAAAAGAATACTAGGAATTAAAATAAAAACTTCTTAAAAGCACTGTATCATTCAGTGAGATTGTGCAGTAATTCTGACACCCTATCTTGCCTCTGAAAGAGCTAGAAGTGACAGAGATGGCTCAGTGGTTAAGCACTTGCTGCTCTTGCAGAGAACCAAGGTTCCGTTCTCAGCACCCATGCAGTAGCTCACAACCATCTGTAACGCTAGTTCTAGGGGATCTGATCTTCTCTTCAGGACAACACAGGCACCAAGTATGCTAGCACAAAGATATGCATACAGGCAAAACACATACACATAAAATAAATCTCTTCTAAAAAAGTTTGAAATGAAAATTATTCTCCATAGTCTGCTTTTCTTTCAAGATTTTTTTTTTAAACCAAAGCAGAAAACATCCTTAATAGTCTCCTAAACTTAGGAATTATGTATTGTACATTCACAAAATAACAAAAACAAACATTCAAGGAAAAGAGTGAGTGTGTAAGGGGATTCAGGAAAGGAGATATAATTTAAACTAAGAAATTCAAATAAAAAAAACCCTTTAAGAACAAAGAAAAATAGTCATTTTCATAAACAACAGACTTGCAGGAAATACTCAGAATCTTAAGTTAGAAACAAATCCAATGAAATAGTCTTTAAAATGTAAATAATGTGATTTTAATATGAACATATTTCAGGTTCATTTCAACTAATCAAATTTTCACAAGGGCAGTTTCAAAAAGGCCCATGAGATAATCATATTCATTTGGTTAATTTTGCAAAGGAAGCAAGGGTGGTGAGTGGAGCAAATAGGAGAGGAGCACTGGCTACTGGTGTGGTGGGTGGGATAAGTAGGAGAGGACAAAGAATTTAACATACAGGTAGTTTTGATTGGCCCAGTGTGGGTGCACTGTAACTCTAGCTCCAAGAAGATGTCCTATCTCTGACCTCTGTGGACATTAGCATTCATACACACACTTTGAAAAATAAACGTTTTTAAATATAAAGGCTAAGTCTTTTTGTAAGAAGCATGATATTATAAACTCAAGTTGGCAGTCCACAGATGATTAAATTTTCTTTTTGCTTTGCTCTAAATTATACTAATTGATTATTTAAATAAAATGTTCTTAATCAAGAATTCAGAATTTTAGCCAGGTGGTGGTGACGCACGCCTGTAATCCCAGCAGTCTGGGAGGCAGAGGCAGGCAGATTTCTGAGTTCGAGGCCAGCCTGGTCTACAGAGTGAGTTCCAGGACAGGCAGGGCTATACAGAGAAACCCTGTCTTGAAAAAAACCAAATCCAACCCCCCGCCCCCCCCCAAAAAAAGAAATTCAGAATATTTTTCTGAAACTTAAAAGATTTTCTCTCATGAAAAAAAATTGTCAATACTCTTCTGTCTTGATATTTCTAAAATGGTCAAATGGATAGTCATGGGAATAAAAAGTACAAAGAATTTAACAATTTTGAGAATACAGCTAATATTACCCAAGGTAGCCATGTACTGCAGAGAATTAAACAAACACACATACACACACACACACACACACACACACACACACACACACACACCAGAAATAAAACTGTATGTAAAATCTTAAATGCAAAAGTAAAAACCCTGACTTTGGATACACAGATATCAGATATGCTGAAGTTATGAGAAAACACATCTTCCTATAGTTGCATTGCATGGAAAGTTTCTGTTACAGATAGTCTTATGACTCAATGCTATTTATTCTAAAACAAAACAAAAACAATAACTATGGTGATACTTATGAAGAACCTTTAATGATTCTATTTTTCAAATTCAGCAGTTGAGATTCATTAAGGAAACATCACACCATTTATTTTCAAAATAAAACATAGTGTTAGGAGTGTGTTCAGGGTAAAGGGTTCCTAACATGTGGGAGGCTATAGGCTATAACCCTGGCACTGTAGGAAAATAGGGAGAATTATAAAAGTGTATGGGTAATGGGAAGGGAAATGAGAAAGAGAGGGACAGGAAAGGGGTCAGGAACAGGGACAGGAAAGGCAAGATCAGAGAGCAAGTCTGTGAAGTTAGGAACAAGAGTTGCTCTTGAAAGTCAAAATAAGAGAACATTTATACATTCATATGAAAGTGTGTGTGATGCTTAGCAGAAATGTGTAATAAATGCATATTGATGGATCAAGAACAAATTGGGGAACAGGACCTTAGCATCAGAACCACCCCTACATCTCATCTTTCTGTCCAATAAAATATATTCTCTGAGAGGGGGCTGGTAGGGCAGCCTTTTTCTGGAGCTTAAGGTGGTGTATCAAAAGCTACACACTATAAATGCACAATAATCAGGAAAGTGTGGAGTTATAAATAACTTTACAAATTCACTTACAAATTTGAAATTTGTTTAAAACTAATAGTATAAAATTATTGTTTTCAATATTTTAAGATATAATAAAAATATACTGTAAAGTAAGTTAAATATCAAGACATTGCATCAAATTACTGCCCATATGTCTCTAGGACATAACAGTATATGCCCCAAAAATACACACTGAAGAAATGTAATATAATGCATATATCTCTGAGAAAAATCCAGTACCTCATATGAGATTAGGAAAGTAATAATTTGATCTTCAAGATTAAAAATATGAAATTTGAGATGAAGAAAATTCATAGATGACATGATACATTAATTCTCTAAGCTAATACACTTTTGAAGTTATTTTATCTATTTAAGTCAAATTATCTTAAATTTAATAGGCACAATATCACACACACACACGCACACGCACATACACAATACATGTTACATGTTCCTTTGCGAGGTCATTCACTCATTAGCGATCAGTGGCATGAGATGAGGCAGGCCTGATGGCAGATTCCCCCTTGACCCCACAGCACTTGTGCTTGGGAAGCAGAAGCACATAGATCTCTATGTTCAAGGCTGGCCTGATCTACATAACAAGATGCATGCTAGCCAGAGGTACATACATAATAAGACCACCATCTCAAAATTAATTTATCAATTAACTAACACAAAGACCAAAGGAGAAATCAGTGGCATCGCTTTGGTCTTTTTATGGATTATGTTGATGTTTCTCCAATGACATGACTTCAAAACCAATAAGATTCTACCTACTATCTAACTAAAAATAACAATTTATAGTTATTTTTTATTAAATTTATTAGTGACAAAAGCACAGCTTTCAATAATCGTTCATAGTATTAACTATACTCTTGTGAGGTACCATTTTTCAGGTGAAATTTTACAAATGTAATACTGGGAACTTGCAAGTTTTCCATGATATTTCTTATTCTTTTTTATTATTTTTATTCTTATACACATTTGTGGGTTTTGTTTTAAAGGAACTGGCAGATAAAGGCTCTTTGTGGCAGAATAATGGAAATCAGCAAGAAGGTAGATATGGAATGAGGCTAAGTTATTGCACAAACACTGGCCAAACAATTGTGTGATTTTGTAATGAGTGGAATAGAGAAACGGTGGTGGAAATGAATGCGACTGAAGAAAAGGTGGAATGATCAGAACTTCTAGTCTGTGTTGGGAGATGGCTCAGTCAGGGACGGGTTTGCCATGCACCATGAAGACTTAAGTTTGGATATCTACAACCTACAAGCAGTCATGTGCATCAATGCGTGCTTGTATTAGGGAGGCAGAGGCAGGAGAATCCCTAGGACTTGCTAGCCTGATTTTAGCTTCAAGGTCTGTGAGAAATACTCTCAAAATAAGGTGAAGAGTGATTAAGAGAGCCATCCATAATTGACCTCTGGCTTTCACATAAACAGACATAGACACATAAACATACATACAGATATACTCAGCAAGAAAAAGGAAGAACTTCCCAGTTGTGCAAGGAGGTGGAAGGCATGTGTCTTAGCCGCCTTCTAGATACCCTGGCCTGTGTACTGCTGTCAGGGCAGAGGAAGAAGGAACTTGCTGGGGTTTTCCCAATGTCTTGTGAAAACCTAGAGCCTTGACATTCAGGGCCCTGGGAATATTACCATGTTTTGTTTTCTCCATGAAATGAAAAACACTGCTAACCACTGGGAATCAGTGATAAGCTCTTACATAATGGTAATGACACTTATTTGCAGGACAGAAAAACAATTCTATCAAATTAAAGCCATCATTTGGATTCTGAACAATGTCATTTCTTTTTATTTATAAATATGTCTTGGGTTTATAATTTCATATTTAAATGTTGTCTGGAGTTTCTATCTAGAAGGCTAGCTAACAACTTGGGTGAGTGAGTCTGTAGCTGGGAAGGACTGAATTGTAGGACTACTATTGACAAGTGCTGGAACAGACCTTGCCTCCTTGCTTACTCCAGTTCCTCACTAGTATGACAATGTTAATGGCAGTCTTGGCTGTGGAGTGTTGGGGAAGAGAAGAACTATGAATCGGTTGGGTGTGGCACCTGGCAAATGACAAGCGTGTACACTCTGGCAAGGGGCTAGCACAGGGACACTAACTGTGCTTCCCGTCAGTCAAAAGCAGACCTTGGGTTCAACGTTTTAATCTACCACGTGAGACAAAGGAAACCTGACATTCTATGGGGGGCAATAGTCCCCCATTTTTAAAAATGGAGTAGGGGGTGTTTGTATGGCTTTGGGATTTAGGTTACCATTCTAAAAATACTGTTCCGCAGCTGTTTAAAATTTATTTTTTTAGACCATAGCACCACTGTTTGGTTGTTTCCAATTTCTCAGACCACAAATAGTAAAAGTGTACTCAGTCTACTGCAAACATAAATAGCAAATGCACGCTTCAGCACTTTTTAAAGGATATGGAAATTGGCAACAAAAACGCAGTTCATGTTGAAAATTTACGACAGCCTGCCATATTTCTTCAGAAATACAATCAGGTAGAAATTAGGAAGATCTCTACCAGCTGGGTGGTATTTTTATGTTTTTTCACTTATATTTTCGCTTGCTGAAAGACTTTCATTATGCAGCTTCTGGCACTTGATAAAATAGAGCAATGGTACCTTTGCTAAAACCACAGTTTCTCTGGTTATGTTTAGCATTACACAAACATCCTTCACCTTAGATATCCTTTCGCATCAGGCATTTAATTGGACATGCACTGAAAAGATCTTTTTCCAGAATAGTATACTTTCTGGATATCACTAGCTGGCAGAATTGTATTTTTGAAACTTCAGAGAATTATGTGTGTGCACGCATTTCAACTCTTAGGTATCTGGTTCCATAAAAGGTATTGTGAAAATACGGAGAAAAGGCATGAATAGAAAGCAATTCAGACTGACCTGCTGTGTAGTTACAAACTAAAATAGGAAAACAAAATGGTAGGAAATACGTAAAAGGCCACAACATGAACTGTATGTCTCTTAACTGTTCTGGGTATGTAAGAAATAACACGACCTCTGCCTGTGGGTTTTGAGAAAGAAAGAAAACATTCATGGTGTGCAAGGTTGTAAAAATAAGTAATACATAAAGTTAAGGTCAACAAAGAACAATGGTTTTACACTAGGAATAAATATTCAGAAGTCTATCTCTTACTTCAATGTTAACATGTCTTCCATAGACAAGGTAAACAAGAAATACTAAAAGATATAAAACCTGTAGAACTTAACACTGAAGGAACAGACGATCAGATGATTAAATACCTGGAGAAAAAAAAAAGCACTAGGTAATTTTAGAGAATTTAATTATATAATTTGCTCTTCTTGAAAAAATGAATAATTCAAAAATTGGTGATTTTAAATATGGTGTCCCCTGCATGGGGTAAAAGGATCATTTGAGCCTAGGATCTAGCATAGCAACAAGAGAACCATTCTCAAGAACAAACAAAATTTAATGACAACAGTCTACATTTCAATCTACTTATTTAAATTGAGTTCAAAGACTGTAAGCCTAACAAGCTATTTTTAAGGGGCCCCTGCTCATCATATGATTTTTTAGCAATCGTGCTTCATAGATAAACATTTTCACATTCACTATGTTCATGTTTTTGCACTGCATGAGTGTATGTCTTTTGAAACACATACTACTACAGAAAATTTAAAATTTCAGTTTGTGCAATGGAACAAAACTAAGATTAGCTGAATGAAAAAGACATCTAAACTGTTCTTGTGTACTGGTAAAAACTGAATGTATTGCTTTCTTAGCTCACTGAAAGCAAGATTAAGACTGAGATCTGCAGGTATTGTGAAGCCCTGTTTTACTAAGTAGTGGCTCTTTCCAATCTTCCATTAAACATATGATTTTGCCAGATAGTATTGAAAGTGCAAACTGAAAAATGAACCTATAAATATCGAGTTAAATATCGAAGAAAGTAGAAGGATCAGATTATACCATAGCCTAAGAAAGGTAGACATATATTTGACCCACCAGCACTGACTAAAAATATAAACCTACGAGTCTGTGTTAGTTTGACCCAATTTTGGATGCTGTGTAGGTGACACAGGTTTGACAGTATGTCATGGCTGTGGTTCTAGGGTTATCTAGATATCTCTTAGAGGTCATGGTTATATCTTTTGGTCTGTTCAATAATATAAGTAAGGTTAGCTTCTCAAAAAGAGCCGTTTTGGTTTAGAATGTGCTTTAAACATGTTTTTCTAAAAAAAAGAGAGTTGATCTAATCACTATGAAAACTAGAAACAAAATAATATTTTTCAAAAGGATTTTTAGATGAGAATTTATGTTCTAGTGATGTAGTTTTCTGATGTGAAACAAGATGACTTTTACAAAATTGAATGTTAGTTTATATTCAGGACAGCAGAGAATAAAGAATGAAAGTATAAGTGTCTATTTCATTTGTTATAATCATAAGTTCTGAAATGGAAAGAAATACAGAATTCAACACTGGCAGCTAATGGAACATACAAACCTTGCAATTTAAAATGAAAAAGCTTCCTCCTGATACTGTATAATCACTTTGGGTTAAAAAAAATTTTTCCTCTTAAATTAACCATGAGGAACGGAGAGAATGAAAAAGAAATCACTGCCAACACATTACAAGGACTTACTGAATATTTAACATATGTAAACAAATCTAGATTGGGAACCTGGGAATGGGCACACAGTAATGAGCCATGCCTCATCTATTTAACAACACACTGAGCCTGCATCTCTGAATGGAGGAGATGCATTGATCCTGAGAAAGATTCCAAGTAGTGAGCTGAATACAGGGTCTGACAGTTCCTTCCATAGTCTGTGAGTGATCTGAGGAAAGCCATCCTACCTGAAACTATGGCTCTGGTGACACCAACATATTAATTACAACCATCCAGTAGGCATCTGTCCCTTTCAAGGGTGCACATTAACCTCTACCATCACTGTTAGGAGCTCTAGACAACCAGAAACCAATCACATGTCCAGAGTTACAGAGAAATGTGAGGAAATCACTACCAATAAACTGATGACATCCTTTCCAAATGTTTTCATTGTTTTATCACATTTTTAAATCCTAACAAGTAATTATATAGTACTCCTACTCTAAAAAAGATGTTTGAACATAAGTGTTTTAAAATCAGAAATGGAAACAAATTTGTTTTCTGATTTTATTTAACTGAAGGTAGTGGCCTATATTTATTTTTATATATTTTTAAATGTTCTTGTTTAGCTGGATTAAATATCTATACATGGTTAATAGTTACTTGCAATATAGTAAGTTTAATTTTTCCTGAACCTTCCCCGTCAAATTACCATAATTTTAAACTATTTTTCACATCATTTGGAACTTAAATTACATACAAGTAATGTAATCTAAGACATTTTCTGTCTGGTCACGAGGAATTAGCAATTAAAATATGAATTTTCATGGTCAGTTACATCTTGATGTTATGAAAAAAATAATTTTTCATATTGTTTCCTGGACTTTTTAGAGTTAAAAAAAATTCCCTACTTTGGGAGCAAAGAATATATCACGAGGACTAGGAAAGGCACGGGCCTCCTTTCCTGGGATCACAGGCAGGCCTGCAGTGAAGCCCTCCAGGGCTGGAGAGGACAAGGCAGTTCAACAGTGAGGTGGTAACTGCGGGAGCTCAGGGAGCATCCTTTCACTTAACTTACTCCTCTGTTAACCCAGCAGTGGCCTGTTTCTATGAGTATTCTATCTTTAACCAAGATAGTCCTATCTTCTACGTGTCAGCAGCACCAGAAACATTTATAATTCAGAAATGTTTTCCTTTTTTGCAATGAAGAATTTTGAACTCTGAATTAAAAAAAAAAATCAGTTAAGGGTTGTGTTTCTTTAAGACCAGAGTCTTATTTATGGGAGCCTGTTTCTTAACTGAAAACAATTTTTCTGTTCCAAGGAAAGTCAGGCAGTATGAGTCTGAAACATACAAACTAGCATCCATCCACCAATAGAAACCTGTGGAAAAGGCACCAAGATCAATGTTATAACTCTCGTCAATTAAATCAGAGACTTAAAACTAAAAGTCAAACTAGAGAAAATAAAACATTTATAATTTTTAAAATTACAGTGTATCATAAATGTAAATACTTGTACAACACATCACTTATTTAGGCCAGCAAAAACTTAATAAAGCCAAAGTCTGTAACTACAGTGAGTACCATCACCCCCAACACAGTAAGCATGCAGAAATCCCTCAGTGCTACTGTACAGTTTGCTAACTAAATGCTCATGTATATTTTACTTATTTATAAACTGTTAGCAATATTAAACAAGAGTTTAAAATTGGTATGTTAATTGAAAATAAGAATAAATTAATAAAAAACTAACCCACAACCAAAATATCTAATAAATAGCTATATATAGTACATAAATATCACAAAATCTTAAAATCATGAACTTATGTATGTTAGTATAGCTACCGCACATACATGCTAAGGAAACCTACAAGGAATGTGCTATGAACAAGCATCTAGCAGTCAAAATACGCTGCACTTAACGGATGAGCAGAAATGCTGAAGAACATCAGCAGCACAGGCACAAAGCCACAGGCAGTGAACGGGCCCAGAGGTCTCTGCCCATGAAGGCCTACCCACCTTCATACACAGCACAGCAACACAGGAATCCTTAACACAGGAAGATTTTAAAAAAATACAGCACTCACTGCTATCATTTTTCAACCATATTTGTAGCATTTACATAGTGACTACCCCCAAACCTTCTAGAAAATTAATATAGTTGTAATAGATGATCATTCTTTATCCCTTATCACCTATATTAAAAATAACATGAAATGAGCTATTGGTTTTAAGTAATCATGTATAAATATTCAAATAAGTTCATAGATGTCACAGTTATGAGGATGAAAATTTCAATCCAAGCAAACTTATTAAGATAAAAAATATCTACATCTTTTCTTATCTTAATCTATTGAATTTTTCATGCTTAAATAATATAGATAACATAATTATACATTATTATACTTTATTATAAAATAACAGTTATTCTGTAACTGTCTTCTGCATTAAAAAAAAACAGAAATTCTATAGCTAGCTATAAGAATTGGCAAATGAAAATATTCTCATTCAGCAACTGAAACATGAGCTTTCCATTTAATTGCTGGTTTGTTGTTCACTAAGAAAAAGTGGCTTATTTCTTTCTCAATGAATAATGTTTCCTATTTAGATAAATACGGGAAGTCACACCACCAACACAATGTGATTATCTATAATGAGAGTTATTACTCCCTGTTCCCCTTTTAAACAATAAATTAACATATCAACATGCTCTATAACATTTGTATAAACATTAAAATACAACCTATCAGTGATGGGGAGGGGGAATCCAGGAAAAGGGAAATCATTTGAAATGTAAATAAAGACTATATAGAATAAAAGGGGGAAAAAAAAGAAAGTGGAAAGTCTGTGGGGTTAATTTTAGAGGGTGCACAGACCTGAGCTGCCCAGTATGGAATGGACTGGAATAAATGTACTGGACACACGACGTTACTCCTTCTACAGGAAGTACAAAGGAGGACATAAAGAGCTTCTAGCCAAATCTTCAGTCACATCTAACATTCGTGGATGCCACTGTAATTGAAAGACCGTTTCCAAACAGATAGCTACAGACTTCAGTTTCCTTTAAAATAATATGCCTTCACATCTGCTCCAACAAAAACAGTCCTATCCTTAAGCTTTACCAAAATACCTTATGCTTACTTAGTAAAATATTACCACTTTGTTTTACTTTAATTTACAATTAGTTAAACTAATAAAATGTTGTTCAAACTCCCAAATTATGTTAGCATGTTAGAAAGTGGTAGAATGGTGCTAATCAACATTTTACATCCGTGACTTTCCAAGCTTTCAAATTTCACTTGCATTTAACTTACCTTTATGCAACTTCCTAGAATGATACAAATCATATAAATTTTCAATTACAAATTTGATTATACCTCCTCCCAAAAGAGGATCAGTTTTAAATATCAAGCGTAATCAAGCGTCATAATCAATGCTAACAGCTTCCACTTTTTTCTCATTTTTTTTAACCTAAGCAATAATTAAAAATTAAATATAAGACAATTAACTCATAGGCTATCAAGTATGCTTTATCATAACAATATCTAACTGGTGATGATGCATTTCTTGAAACTTGTATAAAAGAATACAAACATGTTAGGAGTACAGATAACTATGAAATAAATTAAAAGAGATTTTAAATCCATTATTTTAAAAATAATAAGAGAATTAAAAACACAGAGAAAAGGAAAACAATAAAGGCCTTTATCCTTCCTAGAGAAATATTGAAACAGCTGACACTGACAACACAACTTTAATCTACTATTTATCTGACAGTAAGTTCAAAATCATTAATAAAGTTAATGAAAGCTTAATCACATTGCTTTTACTCAATGATGTTTTTGTACTGAACAGTCAAATGTCCCATTTAGAAAGACTGCCTAAATAATTTTATTCATAAACTTCTCCTAATAGCTAAAACTATAAAAATGTATAATATCACTACTCCTTGAAATAGCCTTCTAATTTAATGTGGAATACTAAGGTGAGGAAAGAAATCTCCATTCAAAGCAAATCACCAATGTGGGCGATGGGTTTTACTTTTTTCTGAGTTTCAGGTACAAATATTCATCGCTTTGAAAGAAAATGCAATGCAAATTGGTGAAATCTCAACATTAATGAATGATAGCCTCTATGTTCTATCTACTAATGACAAAGTATATCATACACAACAATAAGGTCCTACTGATAGCAGATTCCACATAGGAAAGAGAGAGAGAGAGAGAGAGAGAGAGAGAGAGGAGAAGAAGAAGGAGGAGGAGGAAGAGGAAGAGGAGGAGGAGAGGGAGGGGGAGGGGGAGGGGGAGAGAGAGAATATAAGAAGGTTTGGAACAGATGGTGACAATGATGGAGAATATGAAGATAACACAGGAAAAGACATGGAGGAGCCAGACACCCAAACCTCGTAAACCTCAACCCCTCTGTCTTAGCCTTGCTGCTGCTGCTGCTGCTGCTGCTGTTCCTCCTCCTCTTCTTCATCCCCTCATCCTCTCCTTTTCTGACATCAACAGCATCTTTCTGAAAGATGTCCTTGATCATCTCTCTATAATAGTTCTCAAGCACAAGGCTTTTACAGGGATCTTAAGTTGAATTCATTTTTAACTTTATTTCAAACTGTGGCTTTCTTTAATGAACTACAAGTTCTACTGGGAAAGAATTTTAAATTGCTCTTGTAGCCTATTAGTCCTGAAGCTTGAGACAAAAGTCTCAAAAAATAAGTATTTACTGACTGCTAAGGCAAGAAAACAGAGAAGATATGAAGACCCAGGGGAGCAGGCATTCAAATGAAGGATTGGGGTCACCGGGAATGTACTGGCACACAGAGGATCCTGATTTCTGGTGACACTCCTACCACACAATCCCTCCATCTTTGCTTCACTTTTCTCTCTCAGGAAATTTTACATATTGACTCTCACAAAACACTCCATTGAAAGGGGGAATAGGTTTGAAAGCTGGTATGCTGAGTCATGTCCAAACCTTGGTGGACTCACTTAGACTGTCCTGTCTTCTTGCTAGCGTGGCTAGACTAATAGATCTAATAGAAAGCACCCAGGCTGAGCTCAAAGCACCGAGGGCCACTCCTGGTTCTCACATCCCACGAATCATGTGTGCTGGTGATTCTCTCTTCCTCCTCTTGTCTGTTCTCACTGCTGCCAGCTTAAATGAAGGGTTTCATTTGTTCTGGGAACTAAGCAGCAGCTTCTTAAAGCAGGACACTTGATTCCCGTAACTCCTTGAAATGCCCACATGCTGGATTCATATTTCTCAGAGTCCTGCCATTTCACCAATAATAAAAAACTGGTGAGGGATTATGGTTTCAAATACTAACAAAACCAAAGTCCCTCATTTGCTTAAAAAAATTGTAAATATATTTTATTTACAATTTAGTAAATATCTGTGCTTTCCGATGGTCTTAGGTGACCCCTGTGAAAAAGTTGTTCAACACCTCAAAGGGTCATGACGTACAGGTTGAGAACCACTGCTCTAGAACCTGCCCAAACCACAGATCAACATATTAGCCTCCTGTTCTCTTTGATCAAGTTCACCTGTTTCCCTAAAACACACATATACACAAACAGAATGTGTTGTCCTCTCTATATACATAGAGACCTAAAGTTGCATGGCCCAAGAATAGAAGCACATTGCTTAAACTCCAGGAAGGAGTTTTAGTTCTTCCTTCATTTCTGTAATTTGTATGGCCACTACAGGGGGCAGCACCTACAATGTGCATTTTATTGATAGACAATAAGCAACATACTCAACGTGACAGAGTCAGCTGGTAGTTAGTGCTGGTGGTAATTTACGCTTTTTCTCATAGTCCAGCTTTCTTCACAGAGGCCATCTTAGCACAACTATGAGAGAGGAGGATTCTACATGCAAATGTGATTGAGTAAAATTAATATTTCATTATATTAAGTTTTAGCTATTTGTGTTTCTGCTTGTTCAAGATGCCCTCATTTAATAACCATTTTCTGGGATCCTGCCATGTGCTGAAAAGAATCTACTTTAATAGGGAAGGCTGATGAGTCCACAGGAATTGTTAGATACATAATATATACCATATCAGATATTAGGTGCAGGTACCAGTGAAGGGAGCAGATGCTATTGTAAATGTGGTGACTTATTAGGCCTTCAATGATCCTGAGGCAAAGTCATGAAGGAGGTAAGGACATAGGAGAGTACAAGATCTCCAAGGAAAGATTAGAACAGGTTTTGAAGTGGGGAATGGCCCTGAGGCAGTTCAGGTTCCGAGATCTTTATAAGGTTGTAAGCAGATGATAAGAGAGATGCTGCCAACATTAGGAACAAACACCAGAAGACAGGAGTGAAGCCATGTGCATAGCATGAAACATGTCATTCCTATAACAAGAGAGAGTTCTGAACTGGAGCAAAGGAACATCATTGGAATTTCTAAAGTTTTTCTGGCCATCGTGTGAAGATTACAGTGAGAGGTAGGGACCGTGCTTAAGGTTAGAAATCAAAGGGAAAGACAGATAGGGCTTTCTTTAAAACTCCAATGGAAAGACAGTGGCAGCCACTGATCCAATGTGAGCAGAAAATAGATAGATGATGAGAGTTATTAAGATGCTGCCATCAATGACCATGAGGAGATAAGAGTGGCCGGCCAAGATTCCAACATACACCTTTGATCTTGAAACTGCTTCCAAGTTACATAGGCTCTCCTTCCTAGGCCTGCATTTGTATGCCTGTATTCTGCCTGGGTTACTACTGACCTAGTACCAGCTGATGACAGACGTCACCAGACATTTTGGGTTGTCTATCTGCTTTTACTTTATGATTATTCTGTATGATACATATAGGGGCATGAGTATACCAGCACACACATGTAGGGATTAAGAGGACAATTCTGTGAAGTTGGTTCTCCCTTCTACCATTCTGTGGACTCCAGGGATCAGACTCAGGTTATTAGGCTTTCCCAGTCATGACTGTCCCTGATAGGCTGCATTCCCAGCCCCCTTATCAGATGTTTGGACCTAGTTTGCTGCCTTATGTTACTTAGCTCTTAACACGTGCCTGCATTCCTTGGCTTTTGGCTTCTTCTCCCATTCTCAGCACTAACAGCATAGTTAGTACCTTTGGTCCTCAGTCTGTGAAATCAATTTTCAAAGTCAAATCTGCCTGGAATTCAACTAGCCTGCGTCCTTTAAGAATTTTTGTCAACATACTGGGGCCCATGCTGATAATCCTAGTCAGTTGGCAAAGTGCTTGGCATGCAAACATGAGGGTCTGAGAGCTGAAGAGCCACAGCACTGAGGTCAAACGGCAAGCATGCCAGCACACCCCTGTATCCCAGAACCGGGGAGATGGAGACAGGGGGATGCCTAGGGCTTATCTGCCAGCCAGTTTGGCCAATCAGCAAGTTCCAGGTTCAGTATACTCATAGAAGGTTCCTATTTGTCCCTTAAACACATTTAAGTTGCCTGTGCCTAAACCACAAAATAACCCTAAAGTTCAATACAAATGATAATGATGATGATGGTGATCTGTGTTTACTCAGCTCTACTTAGGCTAATAAAGAGAAAGTCTAGTAGCAAGGTTTAATATACTTGGTCTTCCACGTCAATGGTCACTGAAGATCATGCTTTATTTTGTGTAGTTCATCTCTTTCACACATTTCTTATGCAATTTCTCAGGCCCATCGGTTGCTTTCTTTCTTTCAGCTGAAACATCTCTTTCTATTCCCACTTCTACTCAGGTAATCATTAGGACTCCATCATAAGGTGTCCCTTTTCCTGGAACTTGCTCTTCCCGTGGTCTCAGTTCTGACACGAGCCTTGAAGGTCTACAAGCACACGTACAGACCTGTGCCACAGATCCAAAGCTCTTTTCGGGCTAGTTTTCTTGATTTTCCCTTACTTGGCGCCTTCCTGTTTCCCTTAGCTTGAGAATCTTGACACACTGCCCTACATATATATTCCACTTCACAGGGATGCCTCCATAAGATAATGAACCATTTGTAGTTCACAGAGAGATGAAACATTTTCTAATGTTCTGAATCAGTAAAAAAAAAAAAAAAAGTAAATCAAACAAATTAGCAGTCTCATTTGGCAAAGACAAAATGTATTAGTAAATTGCCAGAGAAACAAATATTGATAACCACTGGTAATGAGCACAAATAGATAGTCATTAAAAACTTTGATAATGGGACTGAGGAGGTGACCTAGTCAATAAAGTGACTACTGTGCAAACATGCAGATGTCAGTTCAGTCCCCAGTTTTAGCACCCACATTAAAAACAACAACAAAAAGCCAGGTATGATGATCTCTGTGCATAACCTCTCAGGCAGGAAGCTGTGACAAGAGGATCTCGTAGGCTCGCTGCCCAACCAAACCTAGACAACCAGGCAAACTCCTGGCTCTGTGAGATGACATGTCTCACCAAAATACAGTAGACAGCAATAGAATAAGACACACACACACACACACACACACACACACACACACACATGTAAAATACATATACATGCACTAGAGAACGATTAGTTAGAATTCTACCCTGTGAAAACCCTGGTCTCACTTAAGGAACTGAAGTATATGGTTAACTTGGACTGAGTTATTAAAACCAAAGAAGTGGATTAAGTGCTGGCTGACTAAGTATGTGACGATGTAAGTGCCTGGCGTTCTTAGCTGTCCGTAATCATGAAAGAGAAAATGTAAGAGCTGGGGAGATGGTTCAGAGGCTAAGATAAGAACTTTTCTTTCTTGCATAAGGACCCAGCTTCAGTTCTCAGGACGCACACAGCAGCTCACAACCATTCCCAGCGACTGTAACTCCATTCCCAGGGTAGCTAGAACCCTCTTCTGGATTTGGAGGACACTAGACATACACTCAGTGCACAGACATACATGCATTCAAAATATTCAAGCACATAAAGTCTTTTTTTAAAGAAATGTTAGAATTAAGACAATTAGCCTGGTCACTAATTCCCTATATTTACTAGATGATTTACTAGATTCTCCTTGTGACTCAGTACACTACAGGGAACTCTGAAACATAGTACTGAATAAAGATTACTTCAAAGCTCCTGAAATGCATTCAAGTTTACATAAGTTACTACTTAAATGTAAATAGCCATGCCAATAATGTCATTAGCATTCAAAATAATTTCAAGATTATGAAATGAAAAAGTTAACATATTGAAAGCAATTAAGTCCAGGAAGAGATGAAACAATAAAGCAATGTATGAATGAGCAAGCATAACACAGAACACAGTCTCAGAGAGGGCAGTGACCACCCAAGTACAGAGCAGCTCAGAAGGAAGAAATCAGTTCTCTACAACACCTTAGGAAAAAGTTTAAATGTGACCACACACATGCCCAATTCATGCAGTTAGTGAGGAGAGAAAATAACTGGGGAAAAGTTATCTAAAATTTAAGCAAAAGAATAAATTATGCCAAACAGGAAAGTCATGTGACTGACAGCAGTAAAACCTGAAGATAATAAAATCAGGGGAAAGGAAATAAGCTCTAACACTAAGAAATATGAAAGGAGTGAAAACATTCCTGTTCAATGGTTAATTCTCTGAGGGAAAACACTGAGAACACACCATCATAAAATATGGATCACAGAGAACTAACTGAGTAGCTTAAAATGAGATGTCGCCAACCTACCTCTTATGAACAGTAGGAGAAACACATTCATGAGGACATTAAGGATGGTTGTTAGATAACCCATTCACAAGGTAAAGTAGGGAAACCAGTACCAAGAGCATGAGCAGTCCTAACTTCCTGCAAGGTAAAAACATGTCCATGGAACTATTTACTCTGCCTATAATCTCAGCAATTGGGAGGTGAAAGAAATAAGGGGAGACCAGCCTGGCCTACGTAATGAGACACTCAAAAACATAAGTTAAAAAAAAAAAGTAATTAACAGCTTTCTAACATTCCCAAACAAATTGAGCACATTGTACTTACAACAAGAGCTGGCACCAGTAGGGTGGCTCAGTGGGTAGGGCCTGGAGAAGAAAGCTGACAACTGACTGTCCTCGCATCTCCCTACAGGTGCACAGGAGTGCCTCCTACACATACTAAATAAATGAGGTTGGAGATAGAGACTGATGATATTGTAACCTTTAAGATGTTTTAGCTTTTAAGTCCTTAAGGGTAAAAAACAAAACAAAACAAAACAAAACAAAACAAAACAAAACAAAACAAAATTACATTGCAAAGAGCTCTCAAGCACTGCTATCACTGCTTTTACATCACTCTGATCATTTCTTCAGTGTGTGATGGCAAACCAATAACATTCCACTCATTCCCACAGACAATATAGGTCATTTAAATAGTGCTCTGGGATGGTTTTAATACCACTGAGACATGTGTCCTGAGTATTCACCACAGTTACATTAATATTTTATATTTATCTAATATTTTTAAATAAATTAAAGAATCTGTACTTTAAAGCTTTAATAGAAAATTCTTAATAAAGTACTGGAAAAAAAAGAATCTTGGAGAATCATTTACCTACAAAACACAAAAGAGTGAAATATTGGCTATATGCTATGACATTTAAAGTTATGTTTTAAACCAAAACAAAAACTATAAAAAAAAAAACCTAATGGTAAAGTTATATTTAAGAGAGAGAGAGTTAAGGTAACCTAAAAAGAAATAAAAGAGTGGGGCTGCACCTGAAGAACCCAAATGCTGAGGCCATGGACTCCAAGTCACTTATGCATAATGTAACACCCAAAGCAATAAATAAGCATTATGTACCATTAAATAAAATGCACTAAAACATGCTGTAAATCAAAAGAGAAAACTATTCAAACACTCATATAGGAAGGAAGGAAAGAAAAGACTAGAAAAGTCGATAGAAAAAAATAAATGAGGAAAAAATCTGTACAATTAAACTAAGTTTCATGAAAATAGCTAAAATATACCATTTAAGAGATTAGGATTGGACAATGTATATAAAAAAATCCTTTGTATAACAGATATCTGAGATAATAAAGTATACTAATTATCCAAATTCTATATTCCATACACATAATGTAGCTAACAGATCTGCTCTGTACAGAGTATAGTCTTGTTGCAATTTCTTCTAATTATGCACTTCTTGGTAGAAAGAAGAGGGAGGTAGTATGGCACAGGAAAGCAAAAACAAGAAAAACACATACCAGTACATAAAAAGCAGAACAGCAATACTGATGTGAATCATTAGATTTCAGAGATAATAACAAGACACAGAGAAAGGCATTGTGTTAAGACCAAAGAGTCGACTCAGTAGGAAATAGGACAATTCTACAGATGCTAATCTGTTTGTGGATTGGGTTTAATGCTTGCATTATGTTCTTTGGGCTTCTATATGTGAAATGCTGAGGGTCCCTGTCCTCCAGCTGGTTATGACTGGTAAATAAAGTTGGCAGCAGCCAATGGCTGGGCAGGGAGACAGAGGTGGGACTTTAGGATTCATGGACAAGGGGACCAAGGAAGAATCAGTATCGCCATGCCAAGAAAGGTCTAAGTTCAAGGCTTGAATACTGCAGGAAAATACATATCAATCAGGTAAAAACCAGGGAAGAATGGCCCATCTCCCCTCCCTGGGTCAGGGGGAACAAAGATGGAATACAGGTTTTAGGAGTATCAGAGGGGAGGTGTTAGTGATATGGAAGTTTGGGAGTGGCCTAACCAATTTAGCTGATTAAGGAATATTAAATACCAGGGTGTGTGTGTGTGTGTGTGTGTGTGTGTGTGTGTCTTTCATTCAAGAATCCAGAGCTCTGGGGTGGGTAGCAAGGGACTCACCTGGGGAGATTAGAGCAGATTAATCAACTACAACAACACTAACCAAATAACAAGGTCTCAAAGACACAAAGGAAAACTAAAGAAGTAGACTCAGCACCGGTAGTTTCCAAAAGCTAGAGGACCAGTCAATACCTCATCAAATATCTAAGAACTTTAAACACACACCAAGAACATCAAATTAAAAACATATTCTAAGACTTCACACTATAGCACTGCTTCCAGGAGGCTCCTTAATACATGTCCTAGGCTATAAGACAAATTTCAACATAGGAAAATGTGTCAAGTGCAAGCAGTCATCTATTTATTCACAATGGGATAAAATCAGAATAGATAATAGAGAAAAAGCTTAAAGATGCAGAAATTAAACAGAATATTTCTATACAATTGAAGGGTAAAGAGAAAATCATGAAAAAAAACTATACATGCATAAAATGGTATAAAAACTGGAATATAACTTATTAGGAGAGCATATCACTGAAAAGGGCACAGGCAATGCTGAGAGCATGGAAAACTGTCTCAGAGATGAGCATGGGCAGGAGAGACACTAGGTGCTTCAGAGCACTTGCTGCTCTTGCAGAGCACCTGGGGCTGTTTGATCAGCCCTTTTGTCAGGATGCTTATGGTTCCCTAAAATCTCAGCTCCAGTGGAGCTGATGGCCTCTTCTAGCCTCCCTGGGCAGCCACACACATGCATACACAGAAGTACACAATGAAATAAAAGTACATCTTTACTGTAAATCACCTCACAGGACGGGGGTGAAGGCAAATAAACCCAAAGCAGTGGCAAGAAGGAAACAAGACACAGATCTGAAAATACAAAAACACTCAGGGAGAAATGGAAAAAGGATAAATCTCTTTTGTCAAAAATAAGTAAAAAAAAAAAAAAGTACAAGTCAAACAGAAGAAGAAAAAAAGGTTATTTCTATAAATTTTACAGCCGTTTTAATAGATGAGGGGAAATTTAGAACATTAGACTTAAAATATCACAGCTTATAAAATGGACTAATTCCCTGAAAACCATGTGACTATTAAGGCACAAAAAACCACTGTCTTCCTATGGCAACTAATGAAATTGATTACACACACACACACACACACACACACACACACACTCGCGCGTGCCTAATGAACATAATACTAAAAATTCTAACCTTTGCTACAAGACAAGAAAAAGAAATGTATCTAAATTAAAAAAGAAACTGGCCTAGTTTGGTTTCTTTTACGGTGATAAACACCAAGAACAGAAGCAATATGTGAAAGAAAGGTTTATTGCAACTTATATTTCAAGTAATTGTTCATCACTGAGTGAAGTCTTGTCACTTGTCAGGGTCCATGGAGAAATGCTGCACACTATTTTCTTACCCTGTTTTCCTTACTTGTTATCTTTTATAGACGAGGGTCACTTTTTCTAGGCTTAGTACCATTCATTCTGGGATAATTACTACTAATTGTTAGTTAGCAGATGATAAAATGACCATTACATTTGCCCATAGGTCTGCCTGACATAAGAAATCAACTTTCAGTTTATCTTTTTCTTTTCTTTTTTTTTAATTGGATATATTCTATATTTACAATTCATTTCCCTTTTTCTGGTTCCCCACCCCCCAAAGGTGCCACATGCCCTTTTCCCTCCCTCTGTTCCCTCTTCCACCCCTTCCCTCTTCCCTGTTTTTGTATTCCCCTACACTGATGCTTTGATCCTTTGCAGCACCAGTGTCCACTCCTTTCTTCTTGTCAGACATCAAAAAATGAATTGTATTCATCCAACAAAATGTTATGCATCTTTTCCAATTTCTCAGAAATGGAAAACTTATCATTGTGGCAATTTCAGTATTTCATTAAGGATATGTTCCACAGAAACTGCAGAAGGGCTGTAGTGATTCAATATGCTAGCTATTGTAAACAGTCCTGCATCCAGGATGTGAGTTCAGGCTAACATTGCACATCTGAGAGAGATGAAGAAGCTCAGAGGACCATTTCTCTGTAGCACAATGAAACCTGGATTCAATTCATCAGAAATCTCTATTAAGAGGTGAGAATACAATCTCTCCCATCTGGGAGAGCATTCATATTTTACTTCAAACAAATGCCTCATTTCTATCATCTTGTTGGAGAAAAATATCACTGAAGACACTTTGTCTGCCAAGAGAGGTTAGAATGAAGGTCAGAGATACATCCCAGTCTCTTTACACCCAAGCCACAAAGTTAAGTCTCTAGGCTTTAATGTGTTTACCACCCCCATGCAGGTCTTTTCATTTCTCCTCAAGGAGGTTTGTGTCTGGGCCTACATGGAAATCCCTTCCCTGTGTATCTTCTACCAGAATACATGGCTGTGTCCTTGTTGGTGATGTAGTTCAGTTGCATTAAAAATTAGGCTTTCAAAAAAGAAAGAAAGAAAGAAAGAAAGAAAGGAAGGAAGGAAGGAAGGAAGGAAGGAAGGAAGGAAGGAAGGGAGGGAGGAAGGAAGGAAGGAAGGAAAGAAAGAAAGAAGGAAGGAAAGGAAGAAAGAAACAAAGAAACAAAGAAACAAAGAAACAAAGAAACAAAGAAACAAAGAAACAAAGAAAGAAACTGGCGTTCTGTTTGCAGATGGTGTGTAATAGTCTAAGTAGCATAGGACAAAGAAAATCTACAAGTAGGTTAATTAACTAAGCCTCTAGGATAGGAGATCAATGCAAAAAAGATGAGCTACTTCTAGATACTAACATGGAACATGTGGAAATAGAAATCAAACACTAATTTGAAATTATAATTATAATTATACCCCAAATACTAAATTTGTATACTGAAATGATAATAGAAGAAATCAAATACGAGCTTAATATAGTATTACTATGTTCCTGAAATAGAAAACTACACATGCTAATGACATAAAGTTTTATCAAACTAATCTATAGGTAAGATGAAATGTACATTTCAGTTCATCACTTGCTTTGGAAAGAAACAGGGAAGGCTTGTTCCAAACTACCTTTGGGATAGACAAGCTAATCTTTGAAAGATGAGGACAGAGCAAAGGCTCGCTCTTCCCACATACAGTGAAAGCCAAGCTGGTGCCAGTCAGTAGCTGGTGAGTCCAAGCTAGAGCATGAAGATGGCAGGCATGGACCAACACACACACACATACACAGAGAGACAGAGACAGAGAGAGCTAAGAGGTTTCCATCAAGTTCATAGCTGTAGCTCTAGAAAGGAAATAGACTTTGCAACAGAAAGTAAAGGTGTACTTACTGCTCTTGCAGTTATTAACTAGAGACAATATGCAAGATCTAGGAGTAGGCATGAAATTAACACAGACTCAAAGGAAAGGATAAATAGGACCTCAGAGAAATTAAAATTTTTTGCTTTGTAAAGTAAAATCTTCTTGTGGGAATAAAGATAAACTACAAACCAAAAAATCTCTCAAACCTAAAAGCAACATAACAATTCAATTAGAAACTAGATAAAGTCTAAAGATACATTCCTCTAATTTATCATAATAACTTTAAAGATACATTGCTATAATTGTCAAATCATGATGTAATTATTACAAATACATTAATATAATCAAATTTGGAAATCTACTTAAAACCTTACTATAAAGCTGCAATTTCCTATTTTATTTTACATTTTTAATCTAAAATATTAATTTAATTTTAATCAAATGACAATGAATTATATTACAAAACCGAGTAAAATGTTAATTGTGATAAATTACATCAACAAACCATAATAAAATACATATGTATATAAATATGAGATAAATGTATATCAAAATAGGGTGCATAATGACACTGTATCAAAAGAAGTATTTTGAAGAAAATTACATAAAGGGTAGTTAAGTATCTTTTCTGTTAGAATTCACTCACAGGATTGAAAAATTAGACACCATGTATAGGCATGCACAATGTTACATCATTAAAACTAAGCACATTCCTGCTGTTCATTACTTGAAGTTTTTCTGTTCAGTTGCTGACCCCACTTGAGAGTGCTGTCATTGCCCACACAAAATTCTATAAGTCATTCCCTAAAGGACTGAAGGTTCTCTCCATAGGATTAGTTAGTACATGGCTTCATGGCTTGCTCAGAGCCAACCATGACATGTTGTAGGAGTGTTTCCTCCCATCCACACACTGAGTTCACTATTAAAACTAAAATAGCAGGAAGACATTGTACTGCACTGCATCTAACTACCAGGGGATGACAGAGACCAAATCACAGCAAATTATCATAACTTGACACTATAAAAATAAAGACAATGGTTAACTTAAAACTTTACTAGTACTTTGTCATGCATCTCAAAGGTCAGCTCTGTAAGTTATACTATTTGTGCACTGCAATAAATTCATCATAGCAAAAATATTGGTATGAATGCCTTTGAATTGATGTGATATCGAAGCAATTTAGCTTATTGTGAAATGTGCCCACATAATCAATATTATAAAGACAGAATCTTATGTTCTTTGCGAATAAGACAAAAAGAAGCAGGCCAAACACTGCTTCTTCATTTAATCTACATTTTATGGATTTCGTATAAGTCAAAAATATTCAACGTTCAGGTTAGGAATGTTTTATCCATTTCACATAGACAGAGATAGACTAGCTGGTTTTACATTCCTTCATTTGCTAGAGCACAACCATCCTTTGGAGATGGGCGGGCTCCAGAATTACCATCATTGTCTTGGAACCCAGGGGCAGCATTCATCTCCAATGAGGCAGTCTGTATCTATTATACAGTCATATATCTGCGCACACACACATACAGAAGCCCTAGCATATTTTAAGTCTCTAGATTACTAGACACATATTACAATGTAACTGCTGTATAACTGTATGGCAGACAATGAAAAGAAAAACATGCACACATACTCATTATAGATGAAAATTTTTTCCTAAATATTTTGAGTTACAATTTGTCCACTGTAATATAGAAGCTACAGGTAAAGCAAGCCAGCTGTGGTTTTTGTCCCCCCCAAATCAGAGAGCTTGTTGGACATATGTCATATGTCTCACTAAAAGTAAACAAAAATCTACTTCTACGTAGAGATGTTTGAAATAAAATAAGCAATTTATTATATTTCTTTCTCAATATACTTATTATTTAGGTCAGAAAACCTCATTTAAACTCATATTACAAAAATAATCCCAAAGGACACAGAGAGTTACAGTCTCTGTCCCCTTCGCTACAACTGTGGTGCTGTCAGTGGGACTAAAGTATTCTGGCTTTACATAACTAGCAACAGACATGAAGCAAAGGAGCTGAGAAAACAACACAATAGAGACAAAGTTAATCTACACACTGTCAGCCTCCTGGGACCTCAAGACTTGACCATCTGCAAAGGTGAGCAAATCATGTACTTAGTGCACAATGAGTCGGGCACCTTGTCATCTGCTCCAGAGCTCTGCATAACAGTAGCTATGGTTTTAAGAAATACAGCAAATTCGCCGGGCGGGTGGTGGCGCACGCCTGTAATCCCAGCACTTGGGAGGCAGAGGCAGGCGGATTTCTGAGTTCGAGGCCAGCCTGGTCTACAAAGTGAGTTCAGGACAGCCAAGGCTACACAGAGAAACCCTGTCTCAAAAAACCAAAAAAAAAAAATAAAACAAACAAACAAAAAAAAAACAGCAAATTCAAGAAATAGTGGTACCTTTCCATTGACACTATTAACACTACATTTTGCTTCAGAAGTGTCCTATTTTAAGGAGGTATAATTATTTTTAATTGTTTGTAGACACCACTGAGTAGTCACTACTAATATACATAAATTTTGTATATAAAAATAAAACTTGCTTACTAAAATAATGAAAAATAACTTTACGTCTTACAATAGATATTAAGTTAAAAAGCACATTTGGCTCTTATAGAGAGCCATAGGACCCACATCATGAAGCTCCCAATATACCTGAAACTCCAGTTCCAGGGGATAGAGTATCCTGTTCAGGACTCCAACAGTTCCTCTGCCTGCACAAGCACATAAATATTCATTCTCTCTCTCTCTTTCTTTCTTTCTTTGTTTCTTTCTTTCTTTCTTTCTCTCTCTCTCTCTCAAAAATAATAAATTTTTTAAAGCTCTATTGTTGACACAATAACTAACTATATTTTGGCAGATGTAGAAACTGAGGCTTACGCACAACTATTTTTCAATTACTTATGTCCCACCAACACACACCTAGTAAGTCTCTTCCAATGGACTGAGCATAGGGTCCCCAATGGAGCAGCTAGAGAAAGGACCCAAGGGGCTGAAGAGGTTTGTAGCTCTATAGAAGGAACAATAATAGGTACCAACCAATACCCCCAGGGCTCCCAGGGACTTAACCACCAACCAAAGAGTACACATGGAGGGACCCATGGCTCCAGCTGCATATGTAGCAGAGGATGGCCTTTTCAGCCATCAATGAGAGGAGAGGCCATTGGTCCTGTGAAGAATCGATGCCCTAGTGTAGGGGAATGTCTGGTCAAGAAAGTTGGTGGGTGTGGGTGGATTGGTGAGCAGGAAGAGAAGGGATGGAATAGAGAGTTTTCAGAGAGGAAAAGAGGAAAGGGGATAACATTTGAAATGTAAATAAAGCAAATATCTAATAAAAAAATTTAAAAATTTTATTTCAGATCCAGCCTGATTCTAAACCCACATTTTCCTATACTAAACAGCCACCCAAAAGGAACATGTTTGAGTTTCCATTAAATCTTTTAGAACAAGATTATATTCAATTATGAATTACATATTTTATATAAGTATATATTTTATTAGAGTATATAAATTATGTAAATATGTATATTCAATTTTAAATTACCTTCAAAACAGTTGCCATTTACAGTGACAGTCAATATACATTGGTCCTAATTTGCCTTTTCTGTTGCTGTGATAAAACACTGTGACTAAAAGCAACAGGGAAAGGTTTATTTAGCTTTCTTGTTGCAGATTTCATCTCTGAGTGCCATCAAGGCAGGAGTTTGAAACAGAAACCAGTCAAACCACGCTGGCTCCAGCCTTTTTTTTTTTTTAATTGAAAAGGGAAGTAAAAACACTTTATGGTGAAATTAAAGATTTACATGGAAAATATTTCAGATAAAATAGAAGATACATAGAAAAATACGTTAAAATTGACAATTTTCATGAAAAATTAAAGATTAAAGTGGTAGACATGTAAAACATTGCTAAATTAATTGAAATATGAAATAGAAACATTTTATGATAGAGTTGAAGATTTACGTGGAAAATATTTCTGATAAAATTGTAGAAAAACATGTTACAATTGAAGATTATCATGGGAAATTTTATATAGATATAATAATGGTAAGGCATAGAAGTATTCCTAAGTAGGTTGAAAGTGGAATTATAAACATTTTCTGATAAACTTGAAGATTTACAAGGAAAATATTTCTGATAAAATTGAAAAAATATATACAAAAACATGTTAAAATTAAAGATTATCATGGAAATTATATAGATATAATGATAGGCATACGATAAATCTAAGTTGATTAAAGGTGGAATTATAAACATTTTCAGATAACATTGAAGATTTACATGGTAAATATTTCTGGTAAAATTCAAGAAATATATAGACAAACACGTTAAAATTAACTATTTGATGGAAATTTTTACATATAAAATGGTAGATATAAAAACTCTTTCTAAATTAAAGGTGGAATTAGAAACATTTGTGATAAAATCAAAGATTAACATTGAAAACATTCCTGATAACATAGAGGAAATATATAGAAAGACATATTAAAATTGAAGATTATCATGAAAAATAATGCAGATAAAATGGTAGACATAATAGATTACTAAATTAATTAAAAGGGGAATTACAAACATTTTCTGATAAAATTGAAGATTTACATGAGAAATATTTCATTAGTCTATGTCTTTTTCATTGGGGAGTTGAGTCCATTGTGGTTAAGAGATATTAAGGATAGTGATTGTTGTTTCCTGTTATTTTTATGTTTGTGTGGGTATCTTCTTTTGAGTTTGTTGGAAGATTACTTTCTTGCTTTTTCTAGGGTGTAGCTTCCCTCATGTTGGCATTTTCCATCAATTATCCTTTGTAGGGTTGGATTTGTGGACAGCTATTGTATAAATTTGGTTTTATCATGGAATATCTTGGTTTCTCCATCTATGATGATTGAGAGTTTTGCTGGGTATAGTAATCTGGGCTGGCATTTGTGTTCTCTTAGGGTCTATATGAGGTCTGCCCAGGATCTTCTAGCTTTCATGGTCTCTGGTGAGAAGTCTGGTGTGGTTCTGATAGACTGCCTTTATAAGTTACTTTCTTGCCCTTTTTCCCTTATTGCTTTTAATATTCTTTCTTTGTTTAGTAAATTTGGTGTTTTGATTATTATGTGCTGAGAGGATTTTCTGTTCTGGTCTAGTCTGTTTGGAGTTCTGAAGGCTTCTTGAATTTTCATGGGCATCTCTTTCTCTAGGTTAGGGAAGTTTTCTTCTACAATTTTTGTTGAAGATATTTACTGGGCCTTTAAGATGTAAATCCTCACTCTCTTCTATACTTACATCTTAGGTTTGGTCTTCTCATTGTGCCCTAGCGTTCCTGGATGTTTTGGGTTACCAGCTTTATGCATTTTGCATTTTTTTTTGACTGTTGAGTTAATGTTTTCTATGGTATTCAGCACCTAAGAGTCTTTCTTCTATCTCTTGTATTCTGTTGTCCTGTAATTCTTTAAAGGATTTTTGTGTTTCCTCTTTAAGGGCTTTTACCTGTTGGCTGATGTTCTCCTGCATTTCTTTAAGAGAGTTATTTAAGTCTTTGTTTTAGCCCTCTATCAGCATCATGAGATGAGATTTTAAATCCAACTCTTGTTTTTCCTGTGTGTTGGGGTATCTGGGACTTGCTGTGGTGGGAGAGCTGGGTTCTGATGTTGCCATGTAGCCTTAGTTTCTGTTGGTAGGGTTCTTGTGCTTGCCTTTCACCATCTGGTTATCTCTGCTACTAGTTGGTATTGTCTCTGGCTGGAGTTTGTTCCTACTGTGGGCCTGTAAGCCTGTGTCCTTACTCCTCTGAGCTCAAAAGTGAAAGCCCTGCTGGGAGATCACTCTCTCCTGATGGGCTATGCACAGAAGGCTGTGGAGTCTCCAGGCTCCCTGGTGCGAATGGCAGCGGGCAGGACGACTTCTGTCCCAGCTGCTCCACTGATCTTATGCCCTGTGTGCTCATAGCTGGTCTCCTCCAGAGAGAAGGTGGAGATCTCACCTCTGCACTCAGAAGTGGAAGCACTGCTGAGAGCTCCAGCCTGCTTTTGATTACCTTTCTCATGGAGCCCAGGCCCACTTGCCTAGGATAGGCCTGTTCACAGTGGGCTGCCCCTTCTACATCACTAAGCAATCCAGAAGCATCCTATAAATGTGCCCACAGGACAATCTGTCAGAGGAGGTTCCTCAGTCAGTTCATTCTACCCGAGTGTGTCAGGCTGGCTACTGAGCCCTCATCAAACTGTTACTTAAAAAGAAAAGAAAAAAAAAAAAAAAGGAGATGATGCAGTCCTGGTGCACCTGGGAGGAGCTGCCTATCAATGAAAGCTATCCGAGGACACCGTCGGGGGAATTCTGCTCCCAGGTCACATCACACCAAATGCAGCTTCTTGAAATGCTATATGAAGCTCACCTTCTTTCCCAGTTACTAATGTCTGCTCAATCCTGATACAAAGATTTAAAATTGGTTTATTCTTGTTAAGCTACAATTGGTTAAAAACAGTGGGCATATGGCATCAAGTTCCTGACTTTTAACTTGGCTCATTTTAAAACTATATAATTATTTCAACTCTGGAGAAGCACTAGTTGAAATACTACATATTTTGTGGGTTTTTAATCTAATTTCATCATCATGCCATTGTATTTTCTTTTAGCAGTAAACAAACCCACCTATCGAACTATAACAACTTCTGATTGTCTTCATTTAATTAAGTGAAACTCTCCCAAGGAGATCTCTCTTCTAATTGGAAACTCCTTGATGATACACTAGAGATGTCCCTAAAAACCCTAAAACAGGTAAGATAAATAAGCCTTTCTTCAATTAACAGCTGGGTGAGCCAGATGCCTTGCAAAATGCTGTACCATCTCCAACATGAAATTTCTCCCCAGAGGAATGCTTGTCAGATCCAGAGAAAGTGACACAAAAGTGAGGTTAGATTACAAAAAGAGACAAAAGAAGGGAATAACCTCCATAAAGGAAGCCTAGGCAATAGGGATCAAAAACTATATAAATTACATGTACAAAATACTGTAAATTACTATGGGAGGAAGCAGTTTCTTAATTTTTTTTCCTGAATCAATATAAGGGTTTATTCAACTATGTTTTAAACTTAATTAGTCTCCCCTACTTTATAAACACTAACAAATAATTTAATAGCAGAAGAGCTTAAGCAACTGGGAGACGGCTCAGCAGGTAAAGCCTAGCATGATATCTAGAGTTCAATTCCAGGACCTACATGGTAAAAAGAGACCCAACTCCCATAAGCTGTCTTCTGGCCTCCACAATGCAGGAGTACACACACACACACACACACACACACACACACACACACACAAATAAAAAAATAAATAAATAAACGAATAAATTGCAAACATTTTAGTTTAAACTATCCATAAAGAATACTACACCCATTCTCCACATACATTTGTCATAATGCGCACTAAAGTACTAAAATTCAGAATAAATTCTCTTCTGAAAGCTGCGTGGCTCAAGTGACATTACTGAGAAACAAACGTATACATACTAGTCTAAATACTATTAAGGATAAAGGGTAGCTGTTAAGAAATAGAAAATGTAATCATCTATAATTTGATTAACTTTTATATTCAGAGGAAAATCAGAGTCATCTTCTAAATGTTTGTGTTATCTACATTATGCTGCTTTTAGTCCATGAAAACTATTATCATTTTTGTGGAGAAACTGATAGAAAACAGATCAACTGTGGTAAAATGATCCAATCCATTTGAAAATTTGTTTTCAGTTTTCCTTCACAAAAAGGCTAGCAAACACATAACTGCTTCCCACCTACATTATATACCATAAACTTAACAGCATGCAGACATATACTTTACATTTGCAGATAAAAGCAATCCACCTAGGTACCACAACAATGGTAGGCTACCACAGAACACAAGAAGGAGCTGGAGCAGACAAAACTCACCATAGAGACAAAGATTAAGAAACAGATGACAAAAAAAGAGGCAGAGTCAGCAGACAAAATGACAAAAAAAGGAACAGGAAAGGGGGAACAGGATAAAGGAGAATGGAGTTAGGAACAAGCAAGAAAGAAGAGCAAGCATTCTCTTTTGAGAGCAAATTGCAAGGTTATACAAGAAACCAGGGACCATGCGGATGGGTGTTTGCTTTATCCAACTGCCACTGGGTATTACTTGAGTTGGTCCCACTAGGGCTCAGATCCTGGAAACATGATAACAGGTTGGCCTGGAAATTGCTATGTCACTTGACCAGCCTTGAACTCAATAATACCTCACACTCAGCTTCTGACTGCTGGAGTTACAAGCACGCACCACCATATTCAGCTACCTAATAGAGTTAGAATGTAGAGCTAAAACCTACCCACCATACTTTATCTACACCTAATCTACATCTAACAATTTCACTAAATGTCTCAACCTTAAGCTCATCCTTTTCGTGAATGTACTCAGGTAAGTTTTCCAATTTTATACTTTCATCATTAAATGCTACCCAGAAGTTCATTCTCAAAGCAGCACCTCAGAACTTCTCAGAACTGCTGCCTGCTACACAGTATAAAACCCAACTTAGCAAATTCCTCCTACACTACTGTTGCACAAACATGCACTTACGTTAACATTTTGTTTAAAACTCCCAATTATTCTTTTCCCTCAGATTGTGTTGTTACTCCTGTTAACCTTTCTTTCAGCCACAATGCACTTTGATACTAATCTAATTTCTACTTCTTCCCAAAGACTTATGTTTTCTCCCTACCCTCCCAATATTATCCCACTTTTAATTATTGAATATTTAAAGAATTTGGAATGAGTTTATGCAATGCATATATTTTTTTAACTGATGGTTTGGGCTAAAAATTGACTTAATAAAGTAATACAATGAATATGGATAAAAGCACAAAATAGCCCTACCCCATTATTTTCTAGTATTAGGGATGGGGAGTTATAGTAGTTTTAATTTTAACAAAAGCATTCAGAATTTAAATTGTCTAAATATTGGTAAGACTATAATTAACTAACAAAACTATAGATAGCACCTGTTTTTCCTTCTTTTTCTTCTGTTCTTCCTCCTTCTCCTCCTCCTCCTTTCCCCCCCCCCAAGCGTATCCACTTGGAGTAACCTGGGAATCCTGGCTCTAAATTAACACCATTATGATGAAAAACTATGCTGATTTCCAAGTAAAGTCAATCTTTCTTTGTGTGGGAAAATATTTATAACACGCACTCTACTGTGCAGCCTTTCTGAGGGTCGCTGCTCAGCGGCCATTAGGTCAGTCATGAGAGGAGGCTCACATCATCACAACCATTATACACAGCTTTTCATCAGTCTCCAAATGAAACTTGATAGCACTAGTTAAGTCCTCTAAGCTGCCTGTGAGCAAGATACAAGATCCAGCAGGGACTCATGCTCCAGCCACTGTGCCTGCAGTCAACCTCTGGGGGCTGGCTTCAGCAGCTATGCACCCTGTATTTTGAGACCATGTCTCGTTGGGGCCATCTGCTACATCTCAGCCTACGTGTTTCACTGGCATTTTTCTTGGGACTGAAGAACTAAGCACCTTTTCATAGTTGTCATGGCCACTCCTGTGATCTTCTTTGAGGAAGTATCTGCTCAAGCCTTTGCCCATTTCCACCTCTGGTTTGTTTTTTAATATTGAGCTTTAACAGTTCTCTAAACACAAATGTGTTCTGGGTACTAAGCTGTCCTCAGACATGTTTGGCAGGTATGTACTCTTTCAGCAGGCTCCTCTTTTCCTCTCCTGATAGCATTCCTTCATACACAAAACCTCTTAATTTTGATGTCTGGTAGACTACATTTTCTTTAGCTGTTCATGGTTTAAGTATCAAGGCCATGAAATCCTCAACAATGGAATCTCATGAATATTCTTCTCTATACTTTTTTCTTAGACTTTTATAGCATTAGCTGTTCGTTTTAGGTCTTTGAGATAATTAACTTGTGAAATATACCTACTTACAAGTAACTTCTAAAATAATACGTATCTTACTAGCCTATAATATAGTGAAATCAATTAAATTCTTTTGATATCGCTTGGGCTATTTCACTCTGAAGCCACACCTAGAAAAAAATATTTATCTTTTTAAAAGCTTTGTCAGGTCAAAATGAAGGTCACATCAAAATCTAAGTTCTTATATTGTCAATATATTCAAAACACAATGGCTTATCTTCCCATATAAACAGTCCAAATGCACCAAATAAACACGGTGGGGGGCTGGGAGCAGCACTTCATTGGAATATTCCACAAATGTACACATTTTTTCCTATTGTGACACTTGAAAATTTTTAAAACAACAATTATTTTATCACAAAACACATATTGTGTTTCATATAATTTACTAAAAAAAAAAATCCATACCTCCCACACACATCTAAGTAATATCCATAGTGTCATTAGAAGATTATCTAGCCGGGCATGGTGGCGCATGCCTGTAATCCCAGCACTTGGGAGGCAGAGGCAGGCGGATTTCTGAGTTCGAGGCCAGCCTGGTCTACAGAGTGAGTTCCAGGACAGCCAGGACTACACAGAGAAACCCTGTCTTGGGGAAAAAAAAAAAAAAAAAAAAGATTATCTAACAAAGCCATCAATGATCTAAATACTCTAAATCCAGGACAGATACTGTGTCTCCTGAATAGAACCCTGGGATGGAGATTGGAAAGACATTTACTCAAGGCTCAAAAATCCCACCCTGGTCATTGCTCCCAGAAGTACAAAGATTCTTTTCATTACTTTTTTGTATTCTGTGGCCCAGCCGCATAATGCAGTTACAAACACATCCTAAAATAAGAATTCAGCAGGAAGCTCAATACCTAGTTAATTCTAAATCACCTTTTTAAAACACTTCACTTAGGGGTACAGTCGAGGAGGAAAACAGAAAGGCTATCTAAGACCAGACAATAATCCAAAAGATACATATGAAATCCTCAACAAAAAAACTACATAATCTTTGCAAGGACTCATGAAACTTACTAAGATTGACCACATCTCAGGTCACAAACCAAATGTACATACATATAAAAAAATAGAAATCTTAAGCCAGGCAGTGGTGGTGCACGCCTGTAATCCCAGCATGTGGGAGGCAGAGGCAGGCGGATTTCTGGGTTCAAGGCCAGCCTGGTCTACAGAGTGAGTTCCAGGACAGCCAGGCTATACAGAGAAACCCAGTCTCAAAAAACCAAAAAAGAAAGAAAGAAAGAAAGAAAGAAAGAAAGAAAGAAAGAAAGAAAGAAAGAAAGAAATCTTACATAAGAAATAGAAGAAAATGGAAGTGAAATGGAAACAGAACATATCAGTATTTATTGTATATCCAGAGTAGTGCTAAGAGGAAAAATTTGTAACATCAAGTGCACATTACAAAGGGGTATAAATCAGTAATCTAAGGTGCCTAATTACGGAAGTAAAAAGTAAATCTAAATCAATCAGAAAGGTAAGTGACAGAAATTAATAAAATCTTAATAAAGAAAACAAAACTCAATGAGACTAGTAAACATTTCTTTTCCAGAATCAACAAAATACTTCCCTAAACAGCAAGAAGAGCTACTATAACAGACCCTACAGATACGAAAGGTATATTAATAAGATATATTTTTAAATAAATGAATATAACTATGGATAAATTTTAAATCATTTCCTGAAAGCACACCAAGCTGTAAACCTTTAGGATAACAAGAGTCAACCTTGCAAACCTTACATTGCCTTCACAGAAGCCAGATTGTAGAGTCTTCATCTGTTTACCACACTGAAAGGATATTTACCTTCCTTGGGTACTAAATCCTTACCCCTAGAAGCTTTGTATGAATACTGCTTAATATAAACTTCTCCTTTCCTTGGTGGAGCTGGAATCTGACTAGCAACGGCTACTCAGGCAAATACCAAGTAAATGACAAGGCCTAAATAATAATTTAAAACAAACAACCAACCAACCCAGGCACAGTGTCTAGAGCCACAGCAATGTGAAAAGCAGGAGGATCACAAATTCAATACCCTTAGGAACATAGATGAAAAATGTTTCAACACAACATTAGAAGTTAAATCCAGAAGATCTTTTGTTTTGGAGAATAGTTTTTGCTATCCTGTGGTTTTTTGTTTGTTTGTTTTGTTTTTTGGGTTTTTTGTTTTGTTTTTTGTTGGGGTTTTTTTGTTTGTTTGTTTGTTTGGGGGTTTTTTGTTCGGTTTTTTTGGTTTTTTTTGAGACAGGGTTTCTCTGTGTAGTCCTGGCTGTCCTGGAACTCACTCTGTAAACCAGGCTGGCCTCGAACTCAGAAATCCAACTGCCTCTGCCTCCCAAGTGCTGGGATTACAGGCGTGTGCCACCACACCCGGCTATCCTGTGTTTTTTGTTATTCCAGATGAATTTGAGAATTGTTCTTTCTAGATCTATGAAGAATTCATTTGGGATTTTGATGGGGATTGCATTGAATTTGTAGCTTGCTTTTGGTAAGATAGTCATTATAATTCAAAATAAACAAGTTACGATTCACAGACCACAGGAAGCTCAAGAAGGAGGAGGACTGATGTGGGGGTGCTTTAGTTCCTCTGAGAAAGGGAACAAAATACTCCCATGAGCAATAAAGGAGACAAAGTGTGGAGCAAAGACTGAAGGAAAGGCCATGCAGAGACTGCCCTACCTGGGGATCCATCCTATAAACAGTCACCAAACACAGACACTATTATGGTTGACAAGCAGTGCATAGCAAAAGGAGCATGTCATGGTTGCCTCTGGAGGGGCCCTGTCAGAGCCTTACACATACAGAGGCAGATGCTAACAGCCAACTATTGGACTGAGCATGAGATCCCCAATGGAGGAGTTGGAGGGCGGTCTGGAGGAGCTAAACGGGTTTACAGCCCTATGAGAAGAACAATGATGTAGGCCACCCAGAAGCCCCAGGACTCCCAGGGACTAAACCATCAAACAAGGTATACAAAAGGTTCCAGCCAATAATGTGACAGAGGAATGCCTTGTTGGGCATCAGTGAGAGGAGTGGTCCGTGGTTGGGTGAAGGCTCAATAGATGCCCCAACAAAGGGAAAGGGAGGTAAGGATGGGGTGGGTGGAGGGGCATATACTTGGAGGCAGGGGGTAGAAGGAGGAGTTGGGGGTTTTCAGGGAGGGGGAAAGTCAGGAAAGGTTTTAGCATTTGAAATGTTAATGAAGATTATATTCAATAAAAAAAAAGAAATTAAATCCAGTTACATATACATATATCACTAAATGAACTAGTATGATATAAGCCAAGGGTGACTACCACATTAACGACTAGGGGGAAAATGGAAACAGGGAAAGAATTTGACAATTTAACAGTTACATGATTAAAATCCAAGCAGTCTAGAAAAGGACCAAACATAAAAAGTGGTATAACTCTAGGAGAAAATGCTGTAGCTGACACCATAGGTCATGACAAGCGGTAATATTAATGAATAAGCTGAGACGAAAGCACTAAGGGTTCTTCTTCCCATGGTTTCCCAAGTCTCTGTAAGAAATCCTAGACAAGACAATAAGGTTAAAAGGGGGAGAAGAAAACACAAGAAGGGGATAATGAGAGAGAGGAAAGGAGGAGAAAGAAGGTTTAAGAACAGAAAGAAAAAGAGGTAAAAAAGAAGAAATAAAATTGTTCCTGTGTACAGAAAAGAAAATTTTCAATAAAGAAATTCATATGGTATGTACAAAAGAGCTAGTGCCCAGCAATTCTATAATATGAAAAGTTAGCAAAATTGTAGGATAAAGGCCAAAAATACAAATACAGATCTAATTTTTATATACAAGCTTAGAGTGACTGGAAATAGAAACTTTTATTAATATTTAAAATTGTGCCATAAAATAAACAATCTATGTGAAAACTGAACACCAAAACTTAAAAAAAATGATTAAAAAAAGCAGAAGTTTTATTTTTTAAGTAAAAAATAATATCAAGGGTGGTAGGGATAGGAATATCCTCTTGGAGATGGAGGGGAGGAGGAATGGGATGAGAAACTGTGGGAGGATGGACCAGGAGGGTGCTAATGACTAGACTGTAAGAAAATAAAAGTAATTAAAAAGTAATAACAATATCTTGTTTACGGATTGGAATTCTCAGTATAGTTAAGGTGTCAATTCTCTTAAACATCAACAGATCGATCTCAATCAAATCTCAGACTTCATGGTAGGGAGAGACAAATTCTAAACATCATTCATTAAGATAAAACCAAAAAATAGACTAGTTTAAGATAAGTTTCTAAAATTAAAATATTCATCCCAAGACATTTTCTTCCTTACCATAAAGCTACAGGGATCAGGTTGGTGAGTAGCCTGAGAAAGGCTGGATTTCAGGAGCAGGAACGAGGGCAGGCAAATCTGCACTGTCTATTCATAAAGATGCAACAGCCACTCAATGCAGAGACGACAGACTTGATCCAAGCACAGCCAGAACAGCTGGCTTCTCACATGCAAGAACATGCCCGGGGCCGGAGAGGTGGCTCGGCAGCTGGAGCACTTCTGCTCTTACGAGGCCTATGTTTGAGTGCCAGCATCCATGCAGGGGTTGACAATCATCTGCAGTGCTAGTTCCTGGGTATCTAATGCCATCCTCTGACCTCCTCAGACACTGCAGTGCATGGGGATGCATATACATGCAAAACAACAACAACAAAAACAACAACAAAACCCAAAACACCCACTCACACAAAACACAATAAATATTCTTTAAAAAAAAACAATGACCTATGCATCATAAGTTACACAAAAACAATCCAAAATAATCACAGGCTTATATCTAAAACAAGACATTATAAAAGTTTTGAAACAAAAGAAAACCTCTGTGACCTCTAGTTAAACAAAGACTTCAACAGAATTCTGAAATCTTTTTGCTTTATTTACATTTCAAATGTTATCCCCTTTCCTCGTTTCCCCTCTAAAAACACCCTATCCCATCCTCCATCCCCCTACTCACCAACCCCACCCCCACCCCCACCCCGGACCTGGCATTCCTCTGTACTAGGGCATTGAGCCTTCACAGGACCAATGGCCTCTCCTCTCACTGATGTCTGAAAAGGCCATCCCTCTGCTACATATGTAGCTAGAGCCATGGGTCCCTCCGTGTTTACTCTTTAGTTGGTGGTTAAATCCCTGGGAGCTCTGGGGGTACTGGTTGGTACCTATTATTGTTCCTCCTATGGGGCTGCATAGCTCCTTGGGTCCTTTCTCTAGTTGCCCCATTGGGGACCCTATGCTCAGTTCATTGGTTAGCTATAAGCCATGGGCATTTTGACACCCCCTCCCCCTTCTAAGACAGACCAAAATATCCACACTTTGGTCTTCTTTCTTCTTGAGCTTCATGTGGTCTGCAAATTGTATCTTGGGTATTCGGAGCTTTGGGGCTAATATCCACTTATCAGCGAGTGCATTACATGTGTGTTCTATTGTGATTGGGTTATCTCACTCAGGATGATATTTTCTAGTTCCATCCATTTGCCTAAGAATTTCATGAATCCATTGTTTTTAATAGCTGAGTAGAACCCCATTGTGGAAATGTGCCACATTTTCTGTATCCATTCCTCTACTGAGGGACAGAATTCTGAAATCTTGATACATAAAAGGAGATCAAAAAAAAAAAAAACTGGATTTAAACAAAATTTAAACCTTTAGCTCTACAAAAGACACTATTGGAAGAATGAAAAGAAGCTACAGGCTCTCATCAGTTACACTTCAGAAGAAGGATTTCTGAAGTACTGGACTCCAGAGTTTGTGTTCTAAAGCTTCACAGGTTAAAACCTCAGCCCTCTAATCAGATAAATGAGAAATGGTGAACGGGCCTCCATCTGCAACCCCAGGAGCACTCTCGACAGCAGATGAGCACGTGGTAGATGAAGATGCTTGGTATTATTAGTCGTTAAGGGAATTAAAAAATGGAAGGACAGCATATCAATGCTGCTTACCAATTAAAGCAGCTCAGGATTTTCTAAATCACCAAAACCTAAAATAACCTAGCAATTCCAAGTACCGATGAGGGTGCTGAGGGTCTAGAATCTCAATCACTGCTGAGTAGAATGTAACTACATTAGCCATATGCAGAATGACTTGATAACTTATATAAAACTGAGCAAAAACTACCTCATGATGTGGCGGGCCACCCCTAGGAACCTGACTGGGAGGCCCAAAAGCAAGAGGAGGCTGAGCAACGGGAGCCCTTCCTTCCTGGAGGAATTAGACTCTGCGTAAGTGCGGAGAACTGACGTTCTATGTTCACCAGTCCTCACTTTCCCACATTACTAGGAGAGAGAGCAACCTTTCCTGCTGCAATTTTATTTTGCTTGTATTTTCTTGCACTTCGATTCACTGACTATTATGTAGATAAAATTATATGTAAGCAACTCATGGTGTAATTAATTAAAGAAACAGGATGTCTAGTTAAAAGACATTTACCTCTGCTCTGTCTTGAAAACAGGGAAAAGGACATATTCACGTACAATGAATACAAAGGAACACAAAGGACAGGAGGGACAGAAACTGTTGAGAACATGACATTGGGCAGAAAGCTGAGTAGGAACTTCAACCCGAAGGAAACAACTGAACAAAATCAACAAGTTTATGCCACAGAAATTCTGACAAATTTTCGGAATTTTAATAGTTTAAATCCAAAATGCAACTCCCAAAGAAAAGAAAGCTCATGTTCTGAATGCTTGGTCCCTGCCAATGCTCAGAGGCAGAACTTTGAGAGGAGGTTGGCACAAGAGTGCTCTGAGCTCCTCCGTGGAGGGAAACACATGAGCATAATCTGAGGGACTGCGGAGAGGTGGGGGCAACTGACAAGGCTGAACAAAGCTGAAGGTGCTTGAGGCCAGGCTCTGAGGGTTATGTCAGTTTTGCCTTCCTTTTTCTCCCCTTCCTCCCGCTCTCCTTCCCTCTCTCCCTGCCCTCCTCTCCCTCCCTGTCTCTTCTTCCCAAATGCAATGAGGCAGTAGCTAACTCTATCACACACTCCCGCTATGATACACCTCACAGGATCATAGACTGAAAGCTTGAAAGTCAAAACATACCTTTTCCTGTTTTAATAGTTTTCTGCCTCCACATTAATCAAATGCTCTAGGCAGCAATGGGAAGCTCACTGACACAGGAGCCAAAAGCTGTGTCTTAGTAGGACTGACAATCAGACCACAAGGCAAGTTCCCGCAGACAAAACAGTTCCCGGGTCTGCCCCCTAACTTCCCCTCAGACCCCCACCATCACTTCACTCCATTTGCAGAAGAATGAAGGGTCATCATTGGAAAAGGACATGGAGAGAACCTGACTGGGAGCAGCAATATAGACTTCCGGTTAAGGCACTGGGATGCATCAAACTATAGAGAGAGCTTAAGGAGAAGTCCACATACTACATTCTATGAAAACTTACAACTTTACCTCAGGCTCAGCTGCTAGAATATTCATTACCTGGCTCATAAATCCCAGATAAACAACCAACTCTACTTTGGTGAGATATTGAAAGTTAGAAAAAATAAGGCTATAATTAATGATATTGAGAAATTTCTCAGAAAAATAGCCAGGTCTCCACCTGGTTACCCTACAATAAAAGTGCTCCTCACATACATTTTGTGAATGTTTGTTTTGTCACTGGTGGGGACACACACACACATACACAGCTTCAATCCTCTTTAAACTTTGATTGACAGGCTTAGTAAGCTGCCAGCTTGACCTTTGAACTCATTCTATAACTCAGGCAGGCTTTGTGCTTCTGGTCCTTTCTAGCTCAGCCTCCTGAACCACAGAACTCAGCCCTCACATACATTTTGATGTCTCATTCTTAAATATGAGTAGGCATGAAATAAGCATTTAAATAAACACTCAAGAAAAAAAAAAGATACTCCAGAAATCAAATTATACCCGGGAAAAAAATGAAAAAAGGAAGGATACATTTGAGAATAATTTAGGAGAAAGAACAAAAAAGAATGGAAATGGGGCTAGATACAAGAATTAGCTTAATATCTACAACTACTGAATTGCAGTTCTTGAAAGATAAAACAAAAGTAACACAGAAAACAAGACTATAAAAGAAACAATAAGATTTCTAAGTGAAGGATCCATGCATCTGGTGAAGGAGATGAAGAGCCACAGAGCAGAGGCAGCAGGGCAGGCCCAGAGGCTACAGGCAGCGTAGTGTGTGCGGGCCCCTCCCTCCAGACACCCTGGGTCAGAGTGAAATGGCGAACTTCCAAGCCACAGCAGAAGGTAGAAAGGAGGGAAAGGTTTGCAGGAAACTGACTTGGTGCCTAAAGTCATGGCTGCTGGGCACCAGAAAATGCTATGAGAGCACACTCATCTGTACTGCATGTGTATACATTCTCCACTGTTGAGCTTGGCTTTGGAATTTGTTATGTACAACCTTTCAACAACAGTCAACATCTAAATTACATTTTTCTAAAACAAATTTGCTTCTTCTCCAGACATATTCTAAATGACTATGAAGTGGGATCTGCCAGCAGAAGGGCAGAATAAGCTTACCATCTTACTGTGGGAGTGCCTGAGGCACTGGGGACACAAGAACTGAGTGGTTGTCAGTTTCAATCTGAACTCAATGCACTGACAGAGTGTTCAAGTCCTAAAATCTTGTCCTCATAAACCCTTCCCTCTAATATGAACTATGGGCACTGTGGGATATTTCAGATCCACAGTAGGAAAGATGACAACACACAAATGTTTTATTCTCAGAAACATGCTACACATTAGTCTATGGACATTTCCTTCGATGCCCACCAAGAATGGACATTAGTCCCACTTTACAGACAAGCAACTGCCTCAAATGGTCAAATATACTACCTACAGTCATGAGGGAATGCTATACTATCTACAGTCATGAGGGAGTGGTAACTTGTCACAGAATTATCCCAAAAGGTATTTCCAGGACGATTTAAATAAGATTTGAAACTTTGATTTGAATGTGTTGTTGATGCTTTGAAGTCTATAGTAGTTCTACAAAAACCATGAAGTAAAACTGCCTATGGTCAAAGGTAATCTCACCAAGGGCCTCTGCATCACCTGTGGTTCATTTTGTTTATCTGCTCCATTGACTACTCAGTTCATACAACTTCAGAAGCACGCTTGTGGGCTACGGCCTTCTCCAACACAATCGCAGACCTAGAGCAGACACCTAAAGTACAAATTCTACAGACTTTAGCTCTACAGTCCAACACAATTAAGTCTGTGAAAGGAAAGACATGCTGTTGGCAAAGGTACACAAAAAACACAGTCCTGAACTACTTCACTAACTTACTTGTTCAGTCAAACAAAACAAAACAAAACAAAACAAAACAAAACAAAACAAAACAAAACAAAACAAACCCGCTTTGTGAGTGCTTTGTCCTTGCCATCACAGTTACTACAAGAATGCTGCCTACTGGCTTGCTCAGCTTGCTCTCTTACACCACCCAGCATCAGGGGTGGTGTCATTCACAGAGCTCTGGACCCTCCGATATCAAATATTAATCAAAATAATGCCACACAGGCATACCAATCTGACACAGGAAACTCAGTTGGCCCCTTTTCTCAAGTAACACTACTTTTGTGTCAAGTTGCCAAAAAAAAAAAAAAAAAAAAAAAAAAAAAAAAAAAAAAGTCTGTGCTGCAGCTAAGGAAGCAACCATTTCCACAGAGGGCAGAACCCAAACTGAGACTCAAATCTCACCACGGAGCTCAACTGACAGAGAAAGTGCTCAACTAAGAGGCAATCATTTACACATAGCATCCACCTCCAAAGCACACAGAAATGAGTTCAAAACTGAAAAGAAAGTAAATATTCACTAATAAAAAATCAAAATTTCAATTGAAAGGACATCGAAGTATCTTGTTGTGACACACCCTTTTCATAGAACTTTTCATTCCTTACAGTTTTATGAGGTTATGTATGTTTTACTTAAGAATATAATGTTTAGATCTGGAAAATATCATCCTAAGTGAGTTAACCCAATCACAAAAGAATACACATGAAATGCAATCACTGATAAGTGGATATTAATGAGCCCAGAAGCTCTGAATACCCAAGGCACAATTAGCAAATCAAAAGATTCCCAAGAAGAAGAAAGAAGAGGATCCTGGGCCTGAAAAGTTTGGATCCAGTTTTGTAGACCCAGAACAGAGAAATCATGGGGGGCGGGGGTGATGATTGGGGAATGGTTAGGGGGGAGAGGAATTGTGGAACGTATGGTGGGAGGGAACTGGGAAAGGGGAAAGCCTTTGGAATGTAAACATAGAATATAGAAAATTAAAATTAAAAAAGAAAAAGAATATAATGTTTAGAGCCAGACATGGTGGCACACGCCTGTAATCCCAGCACTTGGGAGGCAGAGGCAGGCAAATTTCTGAGTTCGAGGCCAGCCTGGTCTACAGAGTGAGTTCCAGGACAGCCAGGACTACACAGAGAAACCCTGTCTTGAAAAAAAAAAAAAGAATATAATGTTTAGAGCTAAAGAAATGGCTCAGCAATCAAGAGAATGTACTGCTCTTGCAAAAGACCTGAGTTCAGATATCAGCATCCACATCTTGAGGCTCACAACTGCCCATAAGTCCAGCGCTGAGAGGATCTGATACCTCTGGAATCACTGATCACCTGTACATGCATGTACTCACAGACAGATACACAGACATATAACTTAAAATAAAAACGAGTATTAAAAAACATATAAAGCTTAAAGAAGACAAAGTGCTATTTTATATCACCCTGGTATTTATAAGTTAGACTTTGTAAATCATGTTTTAAGTACAGAATTCATTTACAACAGACAAACAGTTTCCGTTTTCCATATTTTTATAATATGTGTAAAGAAGTATTTCTGCCCCACAAAGTGATATGGCATATTTTAGTGCTGCCTTCTACGGTAGGCATGCGGACATGAGATGAGGTTAGCAGATGATTTACTTTTAAAACAGAAATATTTCCAATGTATCCATGTTGCCTCCTCATTTAAGAAAAGAAAATGTTTTTAAAACTAGGAACCAGCAATTGAATAAATAATTACAAACCAGGCCTGCTTTAGGTAGAGGGCTTATCATGTAATTATAATGATGATCATTTACAAGTATCCAAAATGACTCCAGCATTTTAAAGAGCTAAGCAGAGTTATTTTTAAAATCAAACATATGTGCTTTTTCTGTTTATGTCTTTGGAAAGAACATTCTGCATAATGAAAAACACGACCAAATTTTTCACAGTACATCACTATAAACCCTGTAATTGACTTTTGGGGTTGGTTTACTCTATATCTATTTTTGACCACGTAGAAAACAGCAATGATGTGGTGAAAAGCCCAAAATGCAAGTCCCATTGCAGGCCGAGACTCCACTCTGATTAGTACAAAAGTATCATGTTTTTGCTGGGAAGTGTGCCCATCCTAAAAGAGAAAGTTTTACTGCACAAGAATCTCCTTTTTCAAAAATCAAACTGCAGGAAAAGCAGATCACTGGTGCCTGTTCTGGGCCTGGATCAGAACCTGGAGGTTTTTATACTGACCCCCTCTATGAAAGGCACTGAAATACTGATGTCCAAGATTGATGCGAGAAATGACAGGGCCACTCCAGTTCATCTGAGGGGAGAAAACTGGGTCGTATAATTCAACACTATGCACTAACCTTTGAACTGTGATTTAACATTGAATAATTATCCTCTTCATGTCTTAACACAGATTAAATAAAGAATTTAATCTCCTTCCAAAAGCTTTGAACTCAGTTAACTCTAGCAAAACTAATTTACTATTCCTAACAAAACCACTGTTTTTCTTCATTGAAAAAGTCTAAAATACCTCTGAATGAGCACTGCTGGCTTCATCAGTAAAATTTACATATTAGCAAGTAAAATAAACGAAAAGAGCAAGATGTTGTGTGGTTTAAAAATCAGCCCTGCAACACCTACCACAGATTTATCTCCTGTGAGTTGACTCAACCATTCCTTCTTCTCAGTAAATAAACGAAGTTCCGCGCAGGGTACTGCCGAAAGTTTTTCAGGGGCCAAGTGAAAGAATATGTTTCAGATGGAAACTTCCACATTGACAGCCTGCCCACTCTCGGTCGTTATTAAAGGGTCCACAGCACTCTATGAATTAGTTGTGGTTTACCTAAATAATCATGGCCAGAACTACCAAGGTCACTGCACACTTGGCATACTATCCGAAATCAGTGCACCTTTAAGCCAACACTCCTCTGAAAATCTAAGCTGAAGTAGCAACTTTCTGCCGGCTGCTGATTAAAAGGTATGTCATATTTAAATTACAATAAAATTTATAAGTCAATTATTAACATTTGGTCTCATAGTGCAGTTAATCATCCTTCGACTGTATATTTTAATGCAAGTACTAAAACAATATGTGGCCTACCTATTTTCAACATAATCTTATTAAGTCAATCAAATGAAACATCACAATCTGAGATCTACTCTCAAAGTAAAGGAAGATTAAATATAGTAACTGAGTTTCAGAAGTCACCACAAAGGAATCACTTAGAGCCTTGGGGTCCATCCCAGTCACGGTCTCAGCTCTATTCTTTGTAGAAAACTTCTCTAAGCAAATAAAATTGACCTCAGTATATCACCTAAACCACTCAATGAGTTGGGTGATGTTTACAACAACATAAAACCAAAGCTAAGAACAAGAAGTGTTTTAAAAAATAGATTCAAATAAACAGACATTTAAACAGTAAGTCCTTTTTATAAGAAATTGAGTGTAATCTTTTCACAAATTACAAATTATTTGTACATCAATGTCTTCTTAAAATCCACTCATTTAATAGAGGAAGGGAAGAAGATAAGAATAAGAAAAGGTCAGAACTAACTTAAAAACAGAAAGCATATACTCACTGTGAGCAAGGCAGTTTGTTATTTATATCATAGATGTTATTGACATTATTCCCTTATAATCCACATTGAAACCCACTCTCCACCATTTTACAGGTCAGTATCTATAAAGGTAATATAATTTCAAACATCTTCACACAGCAATAGGTAGCTAAGAATGCAATCCAGATCTACAAATCTCTACTAAAGAATTGTCATCAATTTTACATGTTTAAAATATAATTCAGCTTGCCATCAATCCTTCGTAAGATAGTTAACAATACCAAACTTATTGAAACAGTCACTCTGGATTCAGCAAATCATTTGAGTTCTTACATCCTGTCCCCACCACCTTTATTTTGGAAGAAGCATTCAATTTCGAGAATAACAGCACAGATTCCAAAGGCAAAGAAGTTATTGGGATGTGTATGGCCATGTATTTGCCAAGGTTTCAAGGGAAAAACAAGGGATCCAGGCAAACACAGAACACTAGATGACCTGCAGCTAAAAGTGGCATTTGAAGGTGTCTCTGCTGCTTTGCACACTTCAGGTTTATTCAGAGTCAGAACATAAACCAAGTCTTTCTCTCTCTCCCTCTCCCTCTCCCTTTTCCTCTCCCTCTTTTTTGTTTGTTTGTTTGTTTGTTTGTTTGTTTGTTTCTGAGACAGGGTTTCTTTGTATAGCCCTGGCTATCCTGGAACTTGCTGTGTAGACCAGGCTGGCCTCGAACTCAGAAATCTGCCTGCCTCTGCCTCTTCCTTGCAAGTGCTAGGATTAAAGGCGTGTGCCACCCCTGCCCAGCTGTAAACCAAGTCTTAGAGCATTAGCACAGTGTTCCCCCAGAGTGTGGAGTAACTGCCATCTAAGGAAAGAGCAATGCTGTTCACAGCCAGTGATCTCAACAGAGGCGCTGCTCTGCTCTTTGCAACAGTGGGTGACTCCTGACTACTTACTGCTCAGGGGTCCTCTTCCTTTTGGACTTGCTGACACTTACTCCATTCTCTTCACTGATTTGTCTTTCCTTCATCTTCCTGTTCTAGCATCCTCCCCTGCTTTACACTGACCCAAGTGAAAGAATGTATGTGATAATAACCAGAGAGGCCCAGTCCCACCCAGTGTGTGTGACAGCTGGAAACCCTATGCCTTAGGGTGAGTCTTTATATCCTGGCACTTTGCTGAACCTTTTTGCTTTAGAAACTATTAAAAGTTGCCTTGGATCATGGAGAGGAATAGGGTTTTAAAGGATAGAAGGAGACAGAATCAAAGGGCCATGGAAATGCACAGGAGAAGACTCCTGATGTGCTACACAAAGACAAAGCGAGATAACGCTGTTCTTGGACCCCAGCAGTCTCCAGCTCAGTAAAAGACATAAATACAGCTCTTTCTCTCCCAACAGATACACTTTTCCACAGCATACAATTGTGACCACTACACAAAAGCACCATGGTGATTTCATAGTTTTATTACTGATTGTAATTCATTTTCTATTAAAAAGAAAATACTTCATATAAATATTTCATTAAAAAGAATATAATGCAGTTATCAGTTTTATTTAAATGCTTTATACTGCTTAAATATTTTCCATCCAACATAAAGTAAAACTCAAACCCATATCAAGCAAGCAAATTTGACTTACTGAGAAAACTTCCTGATCTTATCTTATTACCATGAACACAGTGGCAGTCGATGATAAGTAGGAATCTATTAACACTGAATTACTAAAAATAGAATTGATTAATCACAACTGAATTACTACTTATAATTATTACTTATTACTTATAAAGGTATAAGCTGTACTTTCAGGAAGGTCTTAAACTCTTTAATATAAAGTGTCTTCATAGACTTTTAACTTGTGGGGAAAAAAAAATAAGGTAGGTAAAATACACCAGCCAACTTGGGATTTTGTTCCCTAAGTTCTTCAGGAAAACTGATCTCATGGTAAGGATGAAGAAAGAAATGAGCTCCTCACTGGTGAAGGACATACCATTTCCTCACATGTCCGGCCTCCCTCTCAGCATAGCCAGCATCTCTGGTGGTCTGGATAAGATTTTACAGTGTATCTAGAACACAAGCAAACAAATGGTACCTTTGCTCTAATAAATCTCATGAGGAAGGTTTTACATGTGTAACTGCACAGCTGTACAATCTGAAGTACAGTAACCGAGACAGGGACTCTGAAGACACAGTAACAAGAGTTAGACCACTGATGGAATCCCATCAACTAAAGGCTCAATTTCAAGGACGGTACCTTCTTACATCACAGTAAGTCAGGGATAACTTGAATAACTGAAGGACAATGTTACAACTGGCACAGCAGAACAGACAGGATAGGAAGGCACTGTTAAAAGTCTGGGAGTAAAGATGTTAACTGGTTTGGTAGCTAGGGAAGAGAATGTGCACTTGAGTGGTGAAGACAAAGTCTGAGAGGTGTGTATGAACAGAAACACCAAGACGATCTAAATTATGATAAAGACATTTTGAACGAATATATATTATTACATTTCAATTAAGCCATTACTCATGCTGTGTTATGAGTGGCATGTGTCTGGATGTCTGACATGAGGGTGAGGTGGCTCACGCAGTATTTATCTCTCCTGTGCTCCCTTCCCCTCTTTAATAAGCAGGTGGTTTTGAAGAAAAAAAATAGGATCAGGAACCAAGTTCACAGAAAAGGAAGCATAGGTATTCCTTTCTCTAGAGCTTCACTCTTCCATCTTTCCATCTCCACTTGTGAGAGTCAGTCTGTAGTGCCAGTGCTTCCTTCTTGAACCTGAGAATCAGAAGACGGAGTGAGGATGGGCGATGTCCTAATAGCAGAATGCTCTTAAGTATAGTTATATACTTAATACCTAACAGTCAAATGCACATTCACTTTTCAAATCTGTAAAGAGCATTTGTTGCCATTTAATGTGCTTGCCTCATGGAGTTTTGATTAGGTATAAATGAACAATTAAATGAGATGTGAATATAAATATTTAATGTATAAACTATATAGATTGTCGACATAAGCTAGAGATCTCCATAAATCCACCTCTATGATTCTTCTCTTTAGTTTTCCAGACTACAGTACATACCGCCCCCCCCATGCTGCTCCTCACCACCTACCTCTACTTTCCCTAGTGAGTTAACACAGATCAGAACATGGGAGCAGTGACCACCTGACCCAAAGCCAATGCATGAAGGTTCAAAGTCTGACAACTCCAAGGAAGTCTCCAGACACCTTTATACCTCCATGCCCATTACTAAGAGATTCCTGTGTGGTCTGAATGAATAAAACACCTGATCTCAAATTCTGGTGCATTATGCTGGGAACAGTACTGGGACTATCCGGCAAGCCCTGCTAGATTTAGACATCCTCAAGAAAGGAAGCCACCATCATTAACAACAAGCCTTTGCATACAGCAAAAATTGGAGGGGTAAGAAATGTCAAATGAAATGGCAAGTGGCTAGCACAAAGATTCAAAGCCAAGGAGGGGACAAGTAAATTCCCCCCACAAGTATGTGTCCCATATATTTCTCACTGGAATTGATCTAGTCCCCAAAAGCAGCCATTGTGAAACACAGAAGGATACTCACAGGCTGTTTCTCTCAACAGCCTGAGTAATGAGTAAATTCTTCACCTAGTCAGAAAGCACCACCTGCCCTGAGAGTAGAGGCATTTCCAGAATAGACAGGCTCTCTCTTCTAGTTATATTGAACATCAATCCTTCACAAGTCTTTCTCTGCTCCTCTTCTTACAAAGCACATCTCTATTCTCCCTTAAGTTCAAAGTTCCTGGCAGAATTCCATATCCTGTGTAAAGAGATTTAGGCTTAGATTCCAGATACTACAATGATTTCCATAGGAAATATAAATTAATAATACTCAAACAGGCAGTGGCCCTTAATCTATTCCGATATACTGGCCTTCATATAAACACAAGTCACACTAAGCATGCTGAGTGCTAACTACAGCCATTCAAAAGTTGTATCATCTATTTTGTAATACACAAAAACTACAAAAATAAGTGGGTGGGGATGTGTAATTTCAAATATTTGGGCAAAGAAAAAGCTCTCTATGACTAAAACAAGATGGCAAATGACTTCATCTTCTTTTGGAAAATAACCTCATTATGACAGCTTGCTACCCAACTTGTTTCCAAAGCCACTAACAGTAGCCTATAAAGTCACAGCTGCTACTGTTGCAAACTACTAAATGTTGATTTCATTCTCAATGTCATTTTGAAAGAACTAATGAGTTCTTCAAAGCACTACAATGTATGACCAAGAAATTATATTGAGAAGACTACAATGAGAAATTTATGCCTTGCTCAACAAAGATGATTATAAGGGATGATAGACACCAGACTGAAAAGGCATGACTGGGAAATTCCTGGACAATAGGCAGACACATTCAGAGAGGCTAGAAGTCATTAGAGAGTAAGACAGCCTGCAAGCATCTATTCTGGTCTTTAAGCCATGGAAATGTGACAGGATATGTGCAAGTTCTGAGACCCACCTTATTTCAAAAGGAATGTTATTTCTGGAAATGATAAAAACAACTCATAAAATTTTAAAACTCTCAGATCCCAAATATAGTGGAAAAGAACTGTCAATTTAAACTGTGCTTAATTCACAATTAAATTTTGTTTTTCTTTGCACTTGTTATCACATATTATTTTAAATACATTAAAACTGCTTTGAAATATTGACCAAAATTGATTAAACTAATTACAGTACAACTGTGGAAAGGAATACTATGTAGCCATTAAACAAGGCATCAGAGAGAATATTTACAGTATACATAAAATAGTCATGATATTTAATGAAAAACTTTTGAGAGAAATCATTTAAGTTTTATATTATGTGTGACAGAGAGGTACATGGACAAGTTTCACAGTATTGAACCGCGAGCTCCAAACTCATGCTTAATTGTCTATTTCAATTTGAACATGTAATAGGTGCCTCAGCGTTTACTCAGGGAAACCAGACCACTGCTGAGCCTACTCTCCTGGCGGCTACTTGCTGACCTTCAGTTATGTAGGCAGGAAGCTTCCAGTCCTCTTGACTCCTCCTCTCCTTGCAAAGCCCACACTGAACCACTCAGCAGTGTCTCCGGCTTCCACCTTTGAACAATTCTAAGTATGAAGTGACTTCTTAGAGTTACTCCCTTGAATACCCCAACCGCCTCCATTCTGACAGTCCCCAGTCCTACAGTGGCTCGCTATACTCTGCTTTCAACACAGGGATGAACCTCTACTCATGTCACTCTGCTTACTTTACTAGCCTGGAATGCACACCTTATGAAGATGTCTGGAGCCCTATATAACAAACTCCAATGTATCCTTAGTCTCATTTCACATGCCCACAGCTTATCACCACCCACACTATAACAAGACATTAAATGGGAAGGGTTTTTAACATAAAAGTAGCCAACTGAGCTGATGCACAGATTACTGCCCCAACAGTGGAGGACTTTGAGGTAATCTAAGCCAAGCACAATCTTAAGTTATTTGAGTTTATTTCTCCTTAGCTTCATTGTCCTGCAGTGATTCACACACACTAGTTAAGTGTCAAATACAGAACGTGCAGTTTGCCTGAGCAGTACCATGGCTTCTTACCTCCTCCATACTAAATTGTATGCTTTTCTTCCTTGACATACCTAACATCAGTCCTTTGCTTTTCCCAGAACCATCTGGGTTCATCTGCAGGTGTCAGTAAGTACCACGGCACATGTGGAGGTCAGAGGAAACTTGGTATTTCTCTCCATCTACCAGGTAGGTCCTGGGGATGACTGACAGGCTTGGCAGCAAGTACCTTCATTCATTAGCCCTATCAATTTTATTTTATTCCAATTTCTAAAAGATGCTGAAAAAGCATTCGACAAAATTCAGCATCATTTCATGCTAAAAGTCTTGGAAAGAGCAGGAATTCAAGGCCCATACCTAAACATAGTAAAAGCAATCTACAGCAAACCAGTAGCCAACAGCAAAATAAATGGAGAGAAACTTGAAGCATTCCCACTAAAATCAGGGACTAGACAAGGCTGCCCTCTCTCTCCATATCTTTTCAATATAGTACTTGAAGTTCTAGCAAGAGCAATTAGACAACATAAGGAAGTCAAAGGGATACAAATTGGAAAGGAAGAAGTGAAACTATCATTATTTGCAGACGATATGATAGTTTACCTAAGCGACCCAAAAAACTCCACCAGAGAACTTCTACAGCTGATAAACAACTTCAGCAAAGTGGCAGGTTATAAAATTAACTCAAGCAAGTCAGTGGCCTTCTTGTACTCAAAGGACAAGCAGGCAGAGAAAGAAATTAGGGAAATAACGCCCTTCACAATAGCCACAAACAACATAAAGTATCTTGGCGTAAATCTAACCAAACAAGTGAAAGATCTGTACAACAGGAACTTCAAGTCCTTGAAGAAAGAAATCGAAGAAGACCTCAGAAGATGGAAAAATATTTCTTGCTCCTGGATTGGCAGGATCAATATAGTAAAAATGGCCATCTTGCCAAAAGCAATATACAGATTCAATGCGATCCCCATCAAAATCCCAACTCAATTCTTCATAGATCTAGAAAGAGCAATTCTCAAATTCATCTGGAGCAACAAAAAACCCAGGATAGCTAAAACTATTCTCAACAATAAAAGGACTTCTGGGGGAATCAATATCCCTGACCTCAAGCAGTACTACAGAGCAATTGTGTTAAAAACTGCATGGTATTGGTATAGCAACAGGCAAGCAGATCAATGGAACAGGATTGAAGACCCAGAGGTTAACCCACAGACTTATGGTCACTTGATCTTTGATAAAGGAGCCACAACCATCCGGTGGAATAAAGATAGCCTTTTTAACAAATGGTGCTGGTTCAACTGGAAGTCAACATGCAGAAGAATGCGAATTGATCCAATATTATCTCTTTGCACTAAGATCAACTCCAAGTGGATCAAGGACCTCCACATAAAACCAGACACACTGAAACTATTAGAAAAGAAACTTGGGAAGACCCTGGAGGACTTGGGCACAGGGGAAAAGTTCCTGAACAGAACACCAATAGCTTATGCTCTAAGATCAAGAATCGACAAATGGGACCTCATAAAATTACAAAGTTTCTGCAAAGCAAAGGACACTGTCAGAAGGACAAAACGGCAACCAACAAAGTGGGAAAAGATCTTCACCAACTCCACATCCGACAGAGGGCTAATATCCAATATATACAAAGAACTCAAGAAGTTAGACCGCAAAGAACCAAATAACCCTATCAAAAAATGGGGCACAGAGCTAAACAAAGAATTTTCACCAGAAGAAATTCGGATGGCCGAGAAACACCTTAAAAGATGTTCAACATCATTAGTCATCAGGGAAATGCAAATCAAAACAACCCTGAGATTCCACCTCACACCAGTCAGAATGGCTAAGATTAAAAACTCAAGAGACAACAAGTGCTGGCGAGGATGTGGAGAAAGAGGAACACTCCTCCACTGTTGGTGGGATTGCAAAATGGTAAAACCGCTCTGGAAATCAGTTTGGCGGTTCCTCAGAAAATTGGGCATGTTACTTCCAGAGGACCCTGGCATACCACTCCTGGGCATATACCCAGAGGATTCCCCTGCATGCAATAAGGACACATGCTCCACTATGTTTATAGCAGCCTTGTTTATAATAGCCAGAAATTGGAAGCAGCCCAAATATCCCTCAAAGGAGGAATGGATACAGAAAATGTGGTATATTTATACAATGGAATACTACACAGCAATTAAAAATAATGAATTCATGCAATTTGTAGGTAAATGGTTAGACCTGGAAAATATCATCCTGAGTGAATTAACCCAATCACAAAAGAATGCACCTGAAATGCAATCACTGATAAGTGGATATTAATGAGCCCAGAAGCCCTAAATACTCAAGACACAAATAGCAAGTCAAATGATTCCCAAGAAGAAGAAAGGAGAGGACCCTGGGCCTGTAAAGATTGCTTCCAGTTTAGTAAAGAAACCGAGGGGGGAGGGGGAATTATTGGGGAACAGATGGGGGGGGAGAGGAACTATGGGAACTATGGTGGGTGGGAACTGGGAAAGGGGAAAGCCTTTGGAATGTAAACATAGAATATAGAAAATAAAATTAAAAAAAAAAAAAGATTCATGTTTGAGTTTCAATTACAAAATTCCAGGAACATACCAGAGATTAAAGTAAAGATTCAAAACTGGGTATTTGGTTTAGTTTTTGTCTGTTTGGTTGGGTTTTGTTGTTCTTGCTGCTGCTCCTGTTTTATTGCTGTGTTCTGAGACAGGGTTTCATTGTAACTAAGGGTAGCCTGGAACTCACTACGTAACCCAGGTTAGACCCAAAATTTACAAAAATCCTCCTGGTCTCAGCCTGCCAAGTGCTGGGATTGATATGAGCCATCATGTATGGATGGTTCTATGGACGTTGTTATTATTACAATCATCTATTGTGTGCATGTACATGTATATGTACATGGATTAGTGCCATGACACACATGTGGAGGTCAGAAGAAAATATGTGAACGTTAGTTCTCTCTGTCGTGTGGATTGTGGGCATCAAATTCAGGTTCACCTGAATACTAAGCTCTTTCCCCAGCTGAGTCACCTCCCAGTCTGCATCACAGTTTGTCAGAACTTAATCTTGCTTCAAGGCATGTCATAGAAACAACTAAGGCAAAAATGAATCAATGATTTAAGTCTGATTTCAGCTTAAAAATATAAAAGCATCTCCACAATGCTGTATAATTCTCCAAATGTTTTATCTGCCAAGTTATTTGACTTTCAAAGTAATTGTGGGATGAGTTCAATTTCAAACAGGAGGGTGCACACTCATAGGAATGACCATAAATAAGTAAGGGTGGGCAAGCATGTAGAGAAGTGGGACCAAGTGAGATACAAGGGCCCCATCCCCCCTTTGGCATTAGCTGGGGTAAAATATGGTTGAAAGCATGGTTAAAATCATTTTCCTGTAAATAGCAAAAATGGTGGGTGACAGGGCAGCTTGCCTCTCTCATTACCAGCTATTAGCCTCTCTTGCCCCTGTAGTGGTGAGAAAAGGGATGGCCAAGCAGCAGACCATCCTCTTACCTGTATCAGCTGTTTTGAGCACCCCATGATGACTTGATCCAGCTCTATAAAAGCTGCAGCTGACTCCCCTGGCTCCTGAGAACCCAGGCCTAGCTGTGGCTCCTAAAAGCAGATTATATCATCGTGTTTGTAACCTTAAACCATTTGTACTTTAACCAGAGGAAAACTATTTCCCTTGGTGGGCTGACTAGGATTACTGGCAAGGCTGTGCATGGTCCAAAGTAAATGGTTATGATTGGCCAAAGAAGTATCTGTGATTGATCCAAACATCTCTTTGGAGGCTACATAAGCAGGCTATAGGAGGCCGCTTGAGGAACACTGCTCTGTACTATCTCCCTTGGTATTGCAGCATCAGGTCTAGTAAAATAGCCCTTATGTGGTTTTGTTTTGGCTACTTTTAGTAGAAGAAGCTGAATCGGAATCAAAGCAACAGCAGTGAGGACAGGAGAGGCATGAGAGCTGAGCAAGCACCAAGGTAAGGAAGCGGTACCTAGGAACCAACACACCACACAGGCACTGTGCACACATGGTAAGCCCATCCAGCCAGTGCTTGCAACCCGCAGATTCCATGGGTGTGGAAGAATCTGACAGTTTCTGGAGTCATGCAACCCCAACACTGCCCTGCACCTAGTACTGCCCTGCACCTAGTACCTATGAACCTGACACTGGACTTCTGTGTTTGGCAGAGGAAAAGTTCTGGTGGCCTTGGAGGTACCCCAGAAGCTCATACCCAGCTTCTGATACCCAGCACAGAGCTCCCAAACATCCGTACTTGCGCCAAGTCCCAGGGCCCAGTTTCTTAAATGCAAACACCAGTCAACAACTGCTTGACAATTGAAGCAACAGCAGGGTGGCAGTCTTGGCATGGCTGCTTGACAGATGAAAAGGTGGTAACCCACCCACAGGCATCACTCATAAGCAGGCATCTGCTCTGAGATTTCCATCCAGCCACTGGGATCCTTCTTTCAGTGTGTGTGTGTGGGGGGGGGGTTAATACCTGCACCTAAATGATCCCAGCCATGCCTGGGGCCATACCTGAAGAGTCTTCCAGATGCCCCTGCTCCTGAATGCTGTTATAGGCAGGCAGCCTAAGTCACTCTGGCAGTAGCCACTAATAACAGAAGGAGAAGCTGAAGAGTTCAAATGCAGCCAGGACAAGAAGTAAAAGTCTGAACAGAGGAGAGGATAGCAGAGAGCTGTTAAATGCTGAATAGCCCGAGAGAACAACTTGAAGGCTTTGGGCACCAATGAGTTCCAAAGAGCTGGCAAAACATTAGAGCCAAGTCTCACACCCTTCCCTGAGAGCTGCAACCCTGGCCACTGTCAATGTTCATCATAGCTGTAACATAGAGGCGCCATTTGCTGATGCATCCACCTGCCTACTGCCTCTGCCTGCTACTGTCAAATCCCAGGGAAGGAAAACTGCAAGATGCCAGCATTTGCAGGGCTTCTTTCCTAGCCAGATACAGGGAAAAGGCCCTCAACCAGTTGAATGGTGACCCTAGCACACTGCTGGTAGACCTGTAAAGTGAATCAGCCTCTTTGGAAAATAGCTTCAGCCTCCCAACAAGAATCAACACAGAATTATTACAAACACATAATTCCAGTCTAGGTATTATCAGTGGCTGACATCATTGGCAGGTGTGTTGCTTGTTTGGGGGTTATCAAGGCAAATTAGAAGTGGCTGCTTACTGGTCATAAGATTATAATATGTATTGGTTAGAAAGCTCTGATTTCACAGTTTATACTCAAAGCTTTGTGCTTGGGTGTCTTGATCTAATCAAATACAATGGTATCCAGAACAAAGCAAGCAGCAAACATTCTGAAAACAAGTCCTGACAACCACCACCCTACACCAACATTTTGTTAGTGCTGGGTTAGTATGACACAGGCTGCTATACTTTTGACTAGTGGCTGTTGAGGAAAATTTTTCACCCTTTTAAAGGAAACTTGAAAAATATTTATTCACTTAAAAAAAAAAGGAAGAAAATTCTGATTCACAGGAATCAGTTCCACTGTTGCCAGCTTGTTCAGACGAGATGGCTGGTAAAATCTTGGAGGATATTGGGGGGGGGGCATAGGAAGTCTGGTAATTTATCTTGCTAAAAGTCTACTGGTACTTGCCCCAAAAAGAAAAGGTTCTAAAATTAGAAAATGAATATTTGAACAATAATGCAAATATACTTGACTTCAATACATTATACACTTTAAATGGTAGTGTTTGTTTGTTTGTTTGTTTGTTTGTTTGAGACAGGGTTTCTCTGTGTAGCCCTGGCTGTCCTGGAACTCACTCTGTATACCAGACTGGCCTTGAACTCAGAAATCCACCTACCTCTGCCTCCCAAGTGCTGGGATTAAAGATGTGTGCCACCACCGCCCAGCCAAATGGTAACTTTTATACTACCATAAAATGTGTACTTAATAATAATTTGAAAAGTAGGAGCTAAGTTCCTGGGACACAGGTCTAAGACAACAAAGCTGTGCATGACTGAAGGAGTATCTCCAAGTCAAACAATCCAGGGAAATGGGTAACAACACTGTGGGGTCAATTCCAGTCTAGCCTCTAACGGACCGAGGGTGAGCTGTGAAGTCTAACTGGCCCCAGGGAGTCATTATATCTTTAAACAAGTCCAACTCTTGTATCCCATACATCAGCCAGTCACCAGGAACCCTTGGGCAAGTGGAAACTGAATAGCACAAAAGTTCTATGGATATGGTAATAACAGAGCTGTGAGCCATCAGCTCTACAGGTGAGGGTAGGTAGCTATGTGATCCAGTGGGTTGTGCAACAGTGCCTACTAGTAAGGGAGGAACATGCACTATTCCCCTAGGGTCACAGGGTGACAACAGAATAGGAAGTCTTCCCCATTCAACCAATGCACAGATTTCAGCTACTAAAACCAGTTTGGTCTTCATTACCCTCCAGCTTTGTACATGGTCATGCTTTTATCCTTGACTTAGGCTCAGGATTTCCTTCTGTTTTGAGACTTCCTTTTACAAGAAGTCTGGGTGGCTGTTTTGAGCATAGGTGGTTTCATTCACTCTTTCACACACGGTCTTTGCCATCATTTCTCTTTTATGCCAAAGCCCTAGTTTATGTAATAAACTGTCAAAGTGTGACAAACCCTCAGGTATGTGAGTGCACGTGCATGCGCGCGCGCGCGCGCGCGCACACACACACACACACACACCTGCTCCACCTGCTCAGTCTTACATTGCCATTACCTTGAAAACAACCACAGGGTGTCTTGCAATTGTCTGTAACTACAGTCCCAGGGAATTTGACACCCTCTTCTGGCCTCCTTGAGAAGCAGTCAACAGATACACATTAGGGCAAAACACCCATACACATAAATTTAAAATAATAGTAATGTCTCTTGAAAAAAGAAATCCAAAATATTGCAACAAAGATATAGACAAGTAAGCAAAACTTAAAAAAAATTAAAAATCATGACACTAGGAGTTATCATTTTTTAAAAGATGAACAAACCCTTAGCCAAACGAAGAAAAAAAAGAGCCAGGCTCACAGCAGCCTTATTCATAACAGCCAGAAGCTGGACATAACCCCAATGTCCCTCAGCAGAGGAATGGATACAGAAACTGTGGTATGTTTACACAATGGAATACTATTCAGCAATTAAAAACTAATGACTTCATGAAATTCACAGGCAAATGGATGGAACTAGAAGATATCATCCTGAGTGAGGTAACCCAGACACAAAAGAACACACATGTTATATACTCACTGATAAGTGGTTTTTAGTCAAAATATTCAGAATACCCACAATACAAGCCACAAACCATATGCAGCTTAAGGAGGAGGAAGACCAAAGCATAGATGCTTCAATCCTACATAGAATGCGAAACAAAATAATCACAGGAGGTAGAGGGAGGGAGAGACCTAGGAGGGAGAGGACAGGGGGAGGGGAAAAGGAGGATCAGGAACAGATATTGGAAGGGGCAAGAGAGAAAGACAGAGGATCAGAAAATTGAATAGAAACATGTAGCATTGGAGGATGGGGAATTGGGGGTAGCCACTAGAAAGTCCCAGACTCCAGGGAAGCAAGAGGCTCCCAGGACACAATGGGAATGACTTCAGCAGAAATCACTAAGAAAGGGGAGATACGACCTGTAGAGATTACCTCCAGTAGATAGGTACAGCCCCCAGTTGAGGAATGGGGCCACCCATGCATCTCAAAAATTAATGCAGAAATGTTCCTGTCCAAAGGAAAGGCAGGGACAAAAAATGGAACAGAGACTTAAGGAAAAGCCATCCAGAGTCCACCCCACCTAGGGATCCATCCTATCTGCAGACACTAAACCCTTACACTATTGTTGATGTCAAAAAGTGCTTGTTGACAGGAGACCGATATGTCTGTTCCCTGAGAGGTTCTACCAGCACCTGACCAATACAGATGCAGATACTCATCAGACTGAACCTGGTGACCTCAATGGAAAAGCTTGGGGAAGGACTGAGGGTGCTAAAAGGGATTGCAACCCCATAAGAAGAACCATATCAACTAACTGGACCACCCAGAGATCCCAGGGACTAAACCACCAACCAAGAGTACACACGGAGGGAGCCAGGACTCCAGATACATGGTAGCAGAGGATGGCCTTATGTGACATCAACGGGAGGGGAGGGAGGCTTGATGCCCTAGCATACGGGTATGCTAGAGGGGTGAGGTGGGAGTGAGTGAGGGGGTAGAGGAGTACCTTCTTAGAGGCGATGGGGAGAGTCGGGATGGGATTGGGGAGTTGTGGAAGGGTAACCTGGAAGGGGGATATCATTTGCAATGTAAACAAATAAAATAATTAATAAAAAATAAATTAAAAATAGAGTAAAAAAGAGAGAGAGAGAGAAAGCTCTAACAAAGACATAAAAAGACATTGCCATTGGCACCACACAGACACACAAAATGATACAAGATTAAAAGTGATCACATTCCTAGACACAGCCTACTCAATACCAACAATGAAGGCATACAAAATCAAAACAGACCAATAACATGGAGAATGAATCAGTGGCCCCTAACAAAGAAAAGCCCCGGACTTGATGGCTTCACTCCCGAGTTCTATCGAATTCAAAATAATAATACCAATCCTCCTACAAAGATTTAAAAAGGAGCAGGAGGAAGAAGAAGGGAAAGAGGAAAGGGAGGCGGCAGGGAGGGAGGGAGAGGAAAGAAAAGAAGGAAAAAGTATAACACCTTCTAATAAGACCACATTTACGTGCCATTTAACAAGGGCATAAAATTATAGCCCAATATCTCTGAAAAAAAAAAGATTTAAAATCCTCAGCAACATACCAGCAAGCCAAATTGAGCAGCAGATTAAATGGATCACTTACCAAGACGATAATCAAGTAGGATTTATCACTGGAGTGCAAGGATGGGGTAACATACAAGTCAATGTGATATATCAACAAAAGGATGACCATTAGAACATATCAAAATGCTACTTCTTTTTACAGGAGAAAATCCTAGGGAAATTAAAATTAGGAGGAATATAGCTCAACAAAACAGAGGCCACCATATAGAACAAACCCATAGTCAATACCAGACTTAACACTGAAAAGAATGCTTTTCCTCTGAGTAAACATAAAAGGAATGTTTTCCTCTATAAAAACAGGATTCCAGCTTTCACCACCTCTTAACCATAGTACGGAAAAGTCCCAAACAGAACATTTAGGTAAGAGAAAAAAAATAAAAAGACTTCCAAGACAGACAGGAAGAAGGTAAACTTTTTGTGTTAAAGTTATCATGAACCTACTTATAAATGTATAAAGATCGCACATCTAAAAAGCAATTAGTACTAACCCAGATGTGGTGTTACATGCCAGTTATGCCATTTCCTGGAAGGTGGAGGCAGGAGAATCATGAGCTAAAAGTCATGTATTGTTAGCTACAAAGAAAGTTTCAGACAGATTTGGCTACATTACAGTTTGATAGACTTGGCTACCCAAAGCAAACAGAAAATAATAACACAACAAATTTAGGACTAAGAAACAAATTTGGTGAAGTTGCAGAACACGACTCATATAAAAACCAGTAGGATTTTATATTCCAATGATTTAGAAAGTCCTAGTCGGGACATGGGCTCCCTGGAAGTCTGTAATCAGTGAGTACAGAGTGGTTGGCACTACCTCCTGCAGGTCTACAGACACATAGGCTACAGCTCAATATGGGGAAGCATTCTCAAGAAGAAGTCTCAAGAGAGAGCCTTCCTGGAGGAAAGTGATCCTAAGGGCACAAGAGGAAATTAGCATGAGGAAAGACAGCATCTCACACACCTGCCTTAGATTGTCTGACACAACACACTGAGGCTTCATCAAAAGGTTACAAGTATTCTAAAAGTCAAATAAAAATAAAAAATCAATATGCCAGACACTGAACCACCAAACAGGCAGCATACACAAGCTGGTCCTAGGCCCCCAACACAGATAGAACAGAAGACTGCCTGGTCTGGCCTCAGTGGGAGAAGATGGCACCTAATCCTTGAGAGACTTGAGATCCCAGGGAAGGGAGAGGCCTAGTGGTGGGAGAGCATCCTCTCAGAGACAAGAGGAGGAAGAATGGAATGAAGAACTATGGGAAGGAGGACCAGGAAGAGGGCAACAGCTGGATCGTAACTAATAGTAATAAATAAAAAATCTGAAAAGGCATAGTAAACATCAAGGGCCAAAACGGGCACAGTGTAAGTTTTGAAATCCTACAGTAGAAATTTAAAATAACTGAGCGTCGATCCGCTAAGGGCACTAACTGAAAACAGCAGCCAGGGAGTAGGAGTGTAAGCATGCAAGAGGCCGAGAGAAGCAAAAGGAAATGCTGAGGAAGGAAGGAGTTTCCAAAGACTCAAGCCACTTAAAAGAAAGGAAGACTGCTTTGGCAGACTCAATGGGAATCTGGAAATGGAAGAGGAAAGAACCACTGAGCTGAAAAATGTCAGAGGAAACTTCCACAGCTGAGAAAAAAAATGAAAAAGAAAATATCTGAGAAGCCTGGAAAAAGTACTCTCCTTAAAAACACATCATCCACAAAGTTGATGCAAGCGGGAATAAAAGGAAAGGGGAAAAGAATATTTAAAGTAACAGTGGCTGAGAATCTTCCACACATAATGAGAGAAATGAAGCCACAGTTCCAGGAAGTCCAAAAGAGATACATATATACACACACATACACACATACATACACACACACACACACACACACACACACACACACTATAGATAAATAGACAGACTTCAGACTACATGTGTGCATGCCTTAAAGGTAAGCTTTTAAAAATGTGTTTTTGAAGCCAGGCGGTGGTGGTGGCGCACGCCTTTAATCCCAGCACTTGGGAGGCAGAGGCAGGCAGATCTCTGAGTTTGAGGCCAGCCTGGTCTACAGAGTGAGTTCCAGGACAGCCAGGGCTTCACAAAGAAACCCTGTCTCGAAAAACCAAAAAAAAAAAAAAACAAAAAAAACAAAAAAAAACCAAAAAAAAAAAAATTCGTTAGTGTATGAGCATCTTAGAGTACAGTTATCAAACCCAGAGGGCATATCTTACAATACACCAGGATTATACAGGTCAGCCTCTTATTCATCTTGGGCTATGAACATATATAACATGATACTCCATGAAATACAATTAGAAGATTTTAGCACAATGTTAAAGATCCATATATGTAAACATCTAAAAGGAGACAATATCATTAAAAAAAAAACTTAGCCAATCTTTCTATATAAGCATTAAGAAATCACACTGTCCTAATTTTCTTCTCTGTTGTATGATAAAACACTGACCAAAAGCAACTTGGGGGAGGAAAGGTTTATTTAGGTTTACAGATTACAGACTGTCATTTAAGGAAGCCAGAGCAAGAAGTCCAAACAAGCTTGCTCTCTCTAGATTTCTCAGCTAGCTTTCCAAAGTGTGCTGGTCCCTCCTGTATCATCAATCAATATAATTCTCCCACAGACATGTACACAAGTCGATCTGATCTGAGCAATCCCTCAATTGAGACTCCTTCTTCAAAGGTGATGCTTCCCTGTGTCAAGCTGACAATGAAATCTATCCAGTGCAGATACCCATGTGCAGATACTTACTGTGAACCAGCTAAGAGGACGAAAACTTCTCTGAGAGAGCTAGTGAGTGCTGAGCCAATGTGAAGACCTAGGAGATTACTGTGCACTATGCAGAGATTATAAACACTATGTCACTTGCTTTCATGAATAAATACTAGGCAATATTTCAAGAAGTGATATCAATTCACTGCAATCTGTTCCAGATAATACAGGCAGAAAAAAAATTCTACCTCATGCTATAATGCCAATACTACCCAAACACCAAAACCAAAAAAATTTAAATAATGAGAACTACAGAATGGTGCCTTCCAAGAACACAGATATAAATATCACCAATACAGCATTAACAAATCAACTTCAATAATATATATATATATACTCCAAACAAGTACAACTTCTTCCAGATATGCAAGGCTGCTTTCAACTTTCAAAATGTTCAATCTACTGATCTAAGCCTTCCAATGAAATAGGCTCCAAAAGTCCTATTATCCTACTAAGACATACAGGAAAAAAATTTGATAGGATTCAACACCATACAGACTGAAATCTTTTCAACAAATTAAGGGAAGATAAGGAGAGAGGTAAACGAAGGGAACTGAACAGAAGCAGGGGGAGAGGAGGGAAAGGGAGGGGAGTGGAAGGGGAGGGCGTGGACAGGAGGGGAGGGAGGACGAGGGGAAGAGGGGTGCAGCAGTGAAGGAATATCTGAGAAAGCAGATGCTTTCTTTGCCTTTCAAACCAATCAACAAAGGAAGCCTGACCTGGTAGCTCAGGCAGGCATTCCAGGTACTGGAAGACTGAGGCGGGTAGATCCTAAGAACTGTTTGCAACAAAGTAATGGAGTTTCTTAGCATGGTTTTGCGTTTAGGAGAAGACTGGACAGAAGGTAGAGTTCCCAGAGGCTCCTTCTAGGCACCATCTGGGAACAGCTTATATTGGTACCTGGAGGTGTTACAACTGATGAACCCAACCAGTATGGGTACAGTACTGTTCATTAAGACTCTTAGGAAAAAAGTCTTTGTGTTACACAGTTCTGTAGATTTTGCTAATAAATAATGTCAAATGCCCAACACTGGCTGCATTGTGCAGAGCAGTTTCACCATGTGGCCAGTGTACCACCAATTCAATCCTCAGGCCCAACGGCTTCCCTTCTTCTCCTTTTACTGATTTATTTTTCCTAAGTGTACACAACTGTTTGGTTTACCTGCCAATCATCTGAGCTTCCTCTGCTGTTTTGGCTTTTTCAGAACATCCTTTGGATGGATTCTCTCAGTTACACACATTTATTTGTTTCATTTGCCTTTTTTTAAACTGCTGAATGCTGTAATAAGATATATACTCAAAAATGAATAAATTGTCAAAAATGTACAATCTTTAGGAGCTCCTGACTTTTGAAAATGATGAACTTAAAAACTAAATGGACAAGAGTCCCAAGGACTTAAAACAGTACCCAAAGAGCAAAGTATATAAATCTGCGCTCGGTGATTTATTACTAAGTGACACACCATTCAGCAACATTTTTTTTTCCTTCTGACTAAGTCAATATTAGAACTTTTAGTTTTGGGTGCATATCTTCCCCATGTGATTTATTAAACATCTTCTAATCACTTTAAGTGTGATTAACAGTAATCATCCTGCCTTCTAATTTACTAGATTGTTTTACCACAAGGATACCTTTTGTGTCTATGAATTAACTTTTTTAATTTTTTCACATAATATAATTTGATCATATTTTATTCCCTTTCCCAACTTGTCCAGGAGTCTTTCCATCTCCCTACCCACCCAACTTCATGTTTTGTATTGGTATGGTACTTTTTGTCTTGCAGTTTTTCTTTGCTTGCCTGTCTATTCTGATTTGGGATGTTGTTTTTGGTTTGGAGAGAAAGAACAGTGATTGCTTTTTCAACTGCATTGTAAGTGAGCAACGTGACCTTGCATGGAAAGACCATGGAGGAAGCTGTTGGCGTTTCAGAGCACTTCTTTGTGTCTTGTCAGATAAGCTATCTTCATCACTACTCACAATGACTTATGTGTGTGTCATCTCACTAAATGAAGGTCTGAGAAATGATTCAGCTATTAAGAATGCAGCCTGGCGGCGGGCGGTGGTGGCGCACACCTTTAATCCCAGCACTTGGGAGGCAGAGGCAGGTGGACTTCTGAGTTTGAGGCCAGCCTGGTCTAGAGAGTGATTTCCAGGGCTACACAGAGAAACCCTGTCTCCAGAGGGGGGGGGGAAGGCAGCCTGCTCTTACAGAGAGGACCTGGGTTCAGTTCCCAGTACTCAGACAGCTAGTAACCCCCTTAAAAGCCTAGCTCCACTCTGTTCTCTGAACTCAAGAGGCATCTGCACTTACATGTACATATTCTTGTGTCTCCCTCTTACACTTACACACACACACATCATACATACACGAATGATACTGGAAAAAATAACTGATAATTTTTGATAATATCTCAATTACACGTTTTTGCTTGGGCATTAAACCCAATGAATTCTCAATGAATAATACTTCTATGGGTAAACAATATGATATTTTCTACTTTATTTTTATAATTATTCCTCAATTATTCCATTATGTTTTCATTAATGATGATGAACAAATAAATATCAATAAGATTGCTTCTAGAATATGTAATGTACAAATGTTGCTAGTCAAGATAATTTATTTGTATTCCAACCTCATACCTAAAAGTTTTCTAGGGTACTTCACAAATATACACAACATAATGATTATAAAATAAATAGAAATTATACTACAAGGTCATTAGCTGGGCGAATTCAACAGATGGTTATAAAGCACTGGAAACACAATGCTTCACATAACAATAGACTGTTTACAAAATATTAAAAGTTTAAGAATAAGAAACTTGATCATGACTACAACTCATTCTTGCCTCTTCTGTAGTTGGTATAGACTAGACCACATAGTTCTCTAGGAATAACAGTACAGGTGCAGGAGCCAGAGCCAGGTTTGTAAACAGTTCTAGTGGAATGCAGACACATGTATTCAGTTACTGGCTGCCAGCTATGAGACTGCAACCAGAGCTGAGTTGCTGACAGAAAGTCTACAACCCCGAGGCCAAAAATATTTATTATTATCTGCCTCTTTATAGAAAAGGTATGTTAGCTCTTGGTAGAATATCAACTAATATGACACAAATTCAAGATTCAATACTTCTGATTTAACATAGGCTTCTGATCCCTAAACTAATTCTTGAAAATGTAAGATGTAGAAGTAATGATACAAGTTAACAGTAATTAGGAGATGTGAATGAACTGTTCAGGTTTATTTTATTTTTATTTAACATGTATAGATGTTATGTCTGCATGCATGTCTGTCTACCATATGTGTGTCTTGTAACCACAGAGGCCAGAAGAAGGTGTTAGATGCCTGGAACTAAGAATCACAGATAGTTGTGAGCCTGGATGTGGGTACTAAGAACCAAACCCAGGTCCTATGCAAAAGCAGCAAGTGCTCAGCTCTGTTCATCTCTACTCTTTGTTTGAAATGGGGTCTGCCAACACAGCGCTCCCTGGCTTTAACTCTCTGAGGCTCCTGCCTCAGCCTCCCCCTATACATATACATATGTACACTACCATGGCTAAAATGGATGAATTTTTAAGGATATTTTTATACATTCTAGAATGATCCAACTTAATGGAAAATGACACACCATTTTTTCTACAGGTGTCCAGCCCTGAGTTGCGTCACTACAAACTTCAAGTTTAAGGTTAAAACTATAAACTGAAATTATTAAATTACTAAATCTATTCCTATAAATTCATTTTTAATTTCTTTTTTTTTTTTTTTGAGGCAGGGTTTCTCTGTGTAGCTCTGGACTTCTTGGAAGTCCCTCTGTAGGCCAAGCTGGCCTTGAAGTCAGAGATCTGCATGCTTCTGCCTCAGATTAAAGGCATGTGCCACCACTGCCCAGCTAATTTATTCTTTATATACCACACAAATGATTTTTGTAACTATTTCAATTTTAAAACTAATTCCTATGTCACTTAAACACAAAAAGCCTCATGTTTCAGAATCTACTGATTAAATAGAAAAGTCTAAAACTATCCTTTTGCACAGATTCAACAAGCAAACATTGATGTGTTTATGTATATTTGTTCAAGTATGCCACTAAAGACTGTTTCTATTTAAGACAATACTAGCATCATCAACTTGACGGTCCTTAGTATAACTCACTGACACCCAGAGTCTATATCTACATTTCCTCAAGTTGTCTAAAAATAGCTTGGGCAGTTCTTTTCCTTTTTTTACACACTCTCTCTCTCTCTCTCTCTCTCTCTCTCTCTTAACATAGCAATCAATCTAGTTCACAGATATGGCTAACCTTTGAGAAATAAACACCAGTTCCTTTTTAAACAACTTCTTTGTATAAAGTGTATTTTCTCATCTCTCTATGAACTTGCTCACTGAAAAGCCAAGTCTTCATGCCCAGGAAGGGCATCAGCCACAGTAGGAGAGGAGGCCTGTGCCTCTGTAGATTATGTTGGGAGAGCAGGGAGGACACTAACTTACTTGGAAGATTAGAATTAATTATTATAAGTATATTTTTAAGAATTTGTACTAATCAATTGAAAAGTCTTGTAAACTGTTTTAATAAAATCATTGCAAATAGTAATTATGAACAAACATGTCCAACTATATCATTTTATTAAAAGAAACATTTTTGCAAAAGTCTAGAGTTCACTACTGTTCACTAAAAATGTCAGTTTTTGAAACACCAAATTTCTTTTTAAAAAACTTGTAATTTTAATTATAGTTCTGAAATTTGAACAAAACTTTAATCATCTCATAAAAGTCTGGTAGCCTGCAAATAATGCCTACATATTTAGAAACTTTCTTCTCCAGCAATTTATTTCAATGCTTTCAATATTTTACTACAATGTAAAATTTACAAACACTGTTTATAAGTAATACTGTTTTCAAATATACTTTAAAAAACAGTAATTTTTTTCCTAATATTAATATAATCAGAGAATACAAATATTTAAATTTTTCTAAATTTTTAAAATCTTTAAGTTCAAATAGAGTAATTTTTAAATGCTAAAACGTCTGAGAAATTGAGATTTCCAGTGGGAATACTGTCAAATTTATAAAAACAAAAAGATCCGTATTCTGCTGCTTCATTTTCAATATTCTTTCTGAATTGTTAATTATGCTTGAACTCACCATAAATTATACATAAAACTTAACAGAGACCTCAATCCACAATAGCCTTTCTGAACCCAATGAGAAATCTATACACAGCAATGAAACTGGCATGCAAATAAAAGAACTGTCAAGACATGTACTCCTGAAATAACCCTACAATAACTATTCTAAAGGCTGTGTGTGGTCTCACCCATATATTTTGGCAAGATGCACTTTCTCCGACCACAGTCAGATTCATCCAAAAGCAGTGGCACTGGAGAGCCTCTGTCTCACCTGTCAAACTTGAGGAACATTCTTCCAAAGACCACCATGAGTCCGTGGAGAAAGCCACGCTGCGACAGCTGTTCTTGATAAGTATCTTCTAAGGGGGGTAAGGGGGGAACTCCAACAATTAAGCAAATCCTTAAAAGAAATATAGATAACAAAATCTAAATCTAAATGCTAAGATGTTCCAAAATAAAACATGGGTAATCCATACATCCTGGAATATGCAGAGGGGCCATTCATAAGTGATACTGACAGTCTTTTGTAATCATCTAATAAAAATCTCTTTACATTATTTGCTGATATAAAAACTATGTATCCTTTTTTAATTTTTGGCCAACCTCCTTTGTAAAACAGTACATTTAAATTATCAAGGTATTAAATTCATCAAAATTGCTGGTTTGACAAATGAAAGCTCAATAGCTGAAGACTTATAAATGGGAACATTAAATACATTAAAAGCTGATGTTTTTTATATGATACATTGATACATTTTTAGCAACATACTATAAAAGTTCACTCTTGCTTTACCTTGACTTCCTCAAGTTCATGGACAGAAGGGGAAGGTGTGGATACAACGGTCAGAAAAGAAGTATGCCTCAGTGGGCTTGATTCAAAACCCACCCACTACCCAACAACAAATGATAAATCAGACTAAAAAAAAGCACCTGGCTCTCTATAAAGCTTACTATGTATCTATATTATTACAGTATCTAAAATTATAACTTTGTTGCCTTATGGTTCACAAGACTCTTTAACTCTGTTCAACACAGGAACAATTCAAATGAACAAGAGAGTGGTGGCCTATAGGGTCTTTTCCAAGACTATTGACACCAATTAAGTTCTCACTTCAAAAGAATGTCACCTACAGTCAAGTCCTAAACCACAAAGACAAAGTGACAATCAAGGTCCCCATGTACTAGGCTGCCCCACACTTACCCTTACTGTGCAAGCACAAAAGTTAGTTTCGCTTTTCCCTAGATACACTAACTTGCATAGCTAGGATATTATTTTTCTTTGGTTTGGTCAGAAGCATGTTTGATATAAATTTTATTAAGTGGTAGTGTATGTAACATTGCATTGTGGGTAGTCGTTTCCTGCTTTAGTCTGGCCACATCCTCGGCTGTCATACAAGCATGTTTCCCACATTTTGTGCAAGTTGTCACCTTTTAAAGAAATTCTTACAAAAAATGACACAAAGATGAATTGCTTTAATAATTATAAGAAGCATAAAATTTTTTATACAGGTCCATTACAGAAGTATAGAACACACTTCACTTCAGAGCGTAATCCCAGAAGTAGTTAGCCTCACAATCAGAGTGCTAATGTAGTGCAAAGCAATATGCCTAAGTAAAAGAGCATAAAGGAAAGAGTCGAGGGACAGATTGGCAGAAATAAAACATTCCTGGACAGAGCTGTCAATGCTCTAAGACCTGAGGTACAGTACACAGCAGTGTGCACAAAGGGCCACACTTCAGACCTATGAGGTACTCATCAGTGAAATGATAAGATATCAATATTCCTCAACAGAATTTTAAGAAAGTTCTGAATATACAGAAATGCGAAAGCATGGGAAAAGAAAGTAAAAAAGCCTGGAGCTGGAGTAGAAAGGAAAAAGAGAGGGACAGAAATGGAGGAGGGACAATGGGGGTAGGGGGAGGGGGAGAAAAGGAGGAGAGAGAAGGTGAGATGTGGACACTAACTGAGGAAGTTCTCTTCTGGCATCCAATCTGCACATCACATCACACTTAGAAAGACCACTGCCAGGAGGACACACACATGAAATCAGTAAACAAAAAAATTGTGGTACTTTAAAAAAAATATTAAAATCTAATTTAAATACTCATAGCCAAGTTCAAAATAACACTCTGTACTCACAACCAGATATGCGTTCTTATATTTGTATATAAAGGTGTGAGTTAATATCTCATGATAATTTAAAATATAAAATTATGTTTTGCCAACACAGAACAATTTCACTTCTTTAATAGAAGTCTGATAAATGTTAGGTGAACTTAAACAACTATGTATTAAACCCGAAAAAAGAAAAATTACCCACCAAAGGAAAACATAAATTACTAAATATTAAGTTAAAATGAATTAAGAAAGTCCCTAGCCCAAGTCTCATAAGCAGAATATTTTAAGCCAGAGTGAGCATCTAGAATTGTTAGTCATTTTCTTACTTGTTTTGATTAAAAGAATAGAAAAGCAACAACTATGCATCAAGTAATCATTTTTTTTAGAATACAGATATAGTCACAGTATTGGCAAAGTAAGGCTTCAGTGTTAGAATGCAAGCAGTAGCTGAGCAAATACAAATTAATTCAAATGATAACATTGAAGAAATACATAGTATTTAAGCTATTACTATACTGTTAGATTCAAATGTCTTGATATTTTAAGAACTTTGACAATTTTGAAAAAATTATTAAATTGTAAAATAATAAGAAAGCAAGACACTAATTTCATGATTTAAGACTGATTTCAAATTTAAAGCTGTATTTCATTGTTGTTGCATGAAAATACAGAATTTATAGGGTACAACTAAACTTGTTGCTTACTTCACAGCAACTGCTAGCATATCCCCCAAAAGGACTACATTTAAAAGATCTTTAAAAAGAATCTGTGGTTTCCATTTCTGAATATAAGCATGGCAAAGTCTCTAAACAAGCGCTTTCTGCCATGGCTTTTCCAAAGCTGGCTCCCTCTCTCCATCTGTTGCAGCCATTTCTAAGGAAATGCAGTCAGTATCAAAGATGTTACCACTCACCAGCCAGCGCTCTTTAAATTTCCACAACAGTGTACAGGTTGCTCCTGAGTCGTTTGAATTGTAACATTCCTGTTTTTATCCTGCCAAAATGTGATGGACTTTACACAGCACATAAAGGCCACGATCAGCAGTATCTACTAAACTCTTGTATCATGAGATACACACCTTAACTCACAGACCCAAGAAATAGGGTTAGGTTACCTACAACAGAGACCATGTGACTATGAGATAAATGAGATGGTGGTGAAGAATATTCAAATTCATTTTCGGTCAATTTGAATGGCAAATATATATATATATATATATATATATATATATATATATATATATGCCTTTTTAAAAAAAATGTAAGGGAAAAAATATTCCATGAAAAATTAGGACATAAAAGACCTGGGCATTCTAAAAGAAAAGCATTTGCTTACTATCCTAAAACAACTACCTAAATATCTTCAACTGCCAAGTGTTACGATTCCATGTACATATGGAACTAAGTTCAGAAACACCACAAATTATATGGACAAAACCCTCCTTTTATTTACTTTGAATAATAGAGATAAAGATCACACTGGCACACTTTAGTTATGAAAGAGGATAATAGAGTAACTTTTTTCTCCTCTGAATGAATAATGACCCTAAATAAAAACTTCAGTGTAAAGATCTGTTTTGAAGTAAAGCATGAATCTAGCCTCAAAATCAAACAACAGAATGTATTTCTGTGGTTTTGTCATTAAGTTTATTCTGAAAAAAAAAAAAAGAATCTAGATTCTTGAAAACTAAGGGGTTAAAATCATTCCCATGTCTTTCCAGTATATAGAGAAAAATGTTTAAAGAATCTTCTGAGCATGATTCATAGATAACTTTAACTAAGAGGAACCAAAAGCAGATAATGAGCTATGTTGGGGTAGATAGACACAAGGATATTTTACTTCTATCACCCTGTGAGTCACCCCCTCTTACCTCCATTGTGCACCCCAAATACTTTTTTGTACTTCCGTGTCCCCACCCACCATCACAGTCATCCGTTCCATGCCACTCCTGGTTACCATCACACTAGGAAGAAATCTAACATGCAAATTCAGAGTGGCGTGGATAAATGGCAAAAAATGCCTAGGAAATTGGTCTGCTCGCCTTTATAATGTTTGTTGAAAAATCCTACATCGCTCCCAACTGATGAAAACAGGAAGCTCTATTCATAAATGTGAAATTCGCTGCCTATGATATATAATCATCCTAATAAGAAAATGAGCTCTAGACATACATGTCCAAGAGGGCAAAAGAAGAGATAGTTTCCCAAAGATGGTTTCAATTTTCTTCTGAATCAGAATTAGCAAATCGAGACGACTAACATAGTCTGTCTGTGTGCATTATTCCTTACTACACACAGCATTTTGTAATTTATTTCAAAGCTTCCATTATAAACAAAAAAATACAGTTTCTATTAACCCACTCTATTCTGAGCTATGGAAATTACTGAATACTTCATTATATATGCAGAGCTGCAACCCTAAGTCCTGTTACAGTCACTGTCCAAGCTGACTAAAGAATTATACATTTCTTTAAAAGATAAAATCAATCATACGGAAAACTAACATTATTCCAACAAACTGTCTACTATAATTCCTGACATTTGTTTTTTTAGTTCTTCAAAGTAACCATGGGATAATGGTAAAAATACTATAAACGATACTAATTATATTTAATCTTTATTGTAAGAGCTACCACCTAATAAAAAAAATCAACTACACAGCCATGATTTAATATTTGTAAAGAAATCCCCAGGCTAACACTTTTGTGACAGCCAATTCCAGTCGATCCCGGCAAGGAGTTTGCAGCAGACCTGTGGAAAGGTAAACTTTTTACAATGAGTTACAGATCCACAAGCTTAGGAAGACAAGCAGAAGGCAAACAGAGGAGGCAGGCACCCTGGGAAACCCGAAGCAGCCCTGCAAGTGATACAATCCCAAGATGTGAATTACAGTAAAGCAGCACTGTGGTTCAGAACGCCACACTCGCTTGAGACAATTTGCTCACTTTTCCATAGACATAATAATGAAGGAAAGGGAGGAGGGGTAGAGAAAAAAGCCGAAAAGCAGAGGAGGGAAGGGGGAAGTATGGGGGTGGCAGAAAGGAAAACCCTTAGCTGCAGAGTTCTGCTCTCCAAATGCTCAACCTTACAGGAGTGTGGGCTCCTTCAGCATTTGTATTCTATCCAAATCCTCATGAGTCACAAAAATTAAAAAGCTATAACCTTCTGAATGCCAGGAAGGCCTTACCACAAGCCTTTTGTCAGAGAGGGAAAAAGGGAGAGAGGGAGAGAGGGAGGAAGGGGAGGAGGGAGGGGAGAGAGAGAGAGAGAGAGAGAGAGAGAGAGAGAGAGAGAGAGAGAGAAGCAAAGAGACAGAAGGAAGAAAAGGGAGAGGACAAGAGAAGAGAAAGGAGGGAGGGGAGGGGAGAGGGAAAAAGCTTGAGAAAGAGGGAGGGGAGAGAGCAAGGGGGAAGCCACAGTGGTAGGCAGTCCCACTTTACTTTGAGTACTGTGAGGTCACAAACCACATGATTCTGTCTCTCCAGTAATAGTGCTTGCAAAAAATAGGAGTTTTAAAGCTTTTGCTTTTTTGGATTGTGTGAATGCTTCATTCGCCTCACAAACAACCACAGAACCACAAGTGCGGTGCAAACTTTCTCCAGGAGGACTGCAAGAAGGCTCTGGCGTTTAAATGGTTAATCTCTGCAGGTCACTACCAGCCACCGAGACCAACCAAGTCAGTGAGTGCTCTAACCACAGTCCATGCAGGAATAGTAGGTCCTTCAAATATTTGCTCACTCGGTTTTGTTTTGTTTCCTTGCTTTTCACATGTTACCAGCTACATAATTTCTTGACAGAAAAAAATAAATATAAAGTCTATGTACTCCAGGCATACTGTACAACTAAAACAGGGACTGGGTATGGTTTGTATTTTCAGTTTAAGGCTGCAAGCAGTATTTACAACAGAGGGCACAAGTTCTATCTGGAAAAAAAAGGAGGGACTATGGCGTCAAACAGCCTCTTCAGCGCAGTGACACCGTGTCAGCAAAACTTCTTTTGGGGTAAGTGCTACCTTATTTTAAGTCCTTTTCTCTGTGAACCTGTTGAGCATGAAGGTACAAGGCTTAGCGAGGCTGTGAGCTTTCCTAGGTTACAGCATGTTAAAGATCATAATGATGCTATTTTCTCTCACTAGAAATTGAAAAATGAAATTGCTGTAAATATTTGCATTTGGCATGTGTAACTAACTCGGGGTAATAGCTTGAAATCGACAAAATTAAAAGAGCTCATGTTAATCAAATTGTTTTCCAGTATAACAGAAACAAGGATGTTAAAAACAGTAAAAGCTTAATATTGCCATGAACTTCCCTAGAATAAAACTGGATGCTGAATTAATCAAAGTATTGTTAAGTTATTGACTCGGCAGCTCCCAATATTGAAACAAATTTCCAAAAGGAAGCAATTTTACAAAATAGCAGACCACAGAATTATTGAAACATTGTGGTCTACCGTGTATGACATAGGAGTAAACCTAGCATTTTCAGCCGCTCCACTGAAAGAATTCTCTACTGCTTGAAACTATGTTTTCAGATATCTCTATTAGCCTGTTTCTAAACAATTTTCTGTGACTAAATCAGACATTCAACTAGAACAGAGGCATTCTCAGGACATCAGAGAATCCAGTGTCCAGTCCTTGGGTCACTGAACGTACATGAAACTGAACTTTCCTAATAATTTGAAATTTAATTTTATATCTAAATGCTACTGCTCCCACATAGAACTTGTTGCAAACATACAACAAACACTGAAACCGCTAAGATTCTTTTGAGCACATTCTTAGACCTACCAAAATGAATACCGTTTTTTAGTCTCACGAAAAATAAACTTCACAGGGATACCCTGAAGGATTTTAAGAGCCATGCCGACGAAATCATGCTGGACTTTTAAAACAAAACAAACATAATGCAGTCCCTTAATACTGAATTTTCAGCAAGTGCTGATACAGATATGTAAATGGTTTCAATCCTCATCAACTATCATGGGAATGTAGCAAAATGTCCACTTACATGATTCTCTTTATGATATCCAACATGTTCCAACTACACAGCAGATTTTAGACTGTCGTTTTAAATCCTTAGCTGCAGAATTTTCAAACTAATGATTGGAGTTCCCATTCCTCCTCCTTCTCCTCCTCCTCCTCCTCCTTCACACATCTTAACTGGCTTCTAGAACAGGGCTTGCCTTAGCTCAAGTCAAAGAGAAATAATTTAACCTAAAAAGGGGAAAAGGGTCTCTTAAAGGGTAAAGAAATATACTTCAGGTTTTTACTTTTAAAATATGTGAAATTGTTGCTACAATGACTCCCACAGTAGCCAAAAAGTAGGTCATCTCAGTTACAATATATGCAATGTAATAATCATAGATTAAATCGCAATTTCAGTAGTGGACATAAGCATTGCTTTTTAAAGCTCTGCCTTTAGGAAGCAGAAAATAACTACAACTAGATTGCACTATATCCCAGGATAGTCCACATTATATGAACAATTCACACAGGAGAAGATTTATTAATAGTCACTGAGAGACAAGAAAAGCCTACTTTAAGGCTATTGTTCTATGGAGGGATTACTTGGAGCCGCTGCAGCAAGCAGTTTAGAAACATTTCAGACTTGGAGGCAGAACTGTCAAAGTATGTGTCGAAATGCCCTGTTCTATCATACAGGAGTAGGGATGCATCTTAAAGTTCTGTGACATTCTTAAAGACTACTGTATATTAAAGTTTCTAAGCTCTGACCAAGTATAAGAGATAAATCAAGGTCTTCTACGGCGTGCAGTATTTTTTCACACTCTAACCAGGCTTTCTCTTCTGGTAGTGACTCTTATCTTCCCTGCCCCCTCCCCCAAACAGTACCTTAGGACTGGCTAGAGAACTTAACCTGAGCCTCCTACACCAGACTAATTACAGGTGAGGAGTGGACAACTGTTCCAGGTTATCATCACGTCCCATGTTTCCCTGATCCATAATGGTTGAGGCTAAAACCGTCCTTCAAGGTCACGTTCTTACAGTGCTCAGCATATAACCACCCAGTGCAATGTTCTAAGTACATGTGCCAATTTTGCAAAATAGTTAAAGAAAGTTTAGGTACGGGACAAAGCATGGGCTTACTGAGTATCTCACCTCAACCACTGGGAGGGAGAGAGGGAGGAGAAGGAGGGAAGGAAGGAGTCAGGAAGGGAGGGAGAGGGAGAAGGGAAGGAGGGAGGGAGAAAGAGAGAGAGAGGGAGAAGGGAAGGAGGGAGGGAGGGAAGGAGAGAGGGAGGGATGCAATAGACCAAGTGGAGAGATGAAAAGTGAGTCCCAGTGTCCTTGATCTCTGCTACTTTAATCAAGACTTTCAATCTGTGCTACTCAAAACCATTACTTAATATGAATCAATCCTGTTGAAACAGAAGATTGACTCAACAAGTATCTTAGCATTAAGGACTTGTTTGTGAAATCACATAGGCTGACAGGTCATATTTCCACATAGTCTCCTTATAGCAGACCAAAGTCTCTGATTAAGCAGAATGTATAAACAATCATTTCCAAAACAATAGTTGTGGTCTCTATCAACAACAGTGATTCTGTAATGTCAAGATTTCCTTGTGCCCAAGCTTTGCAACTTGTTTCCTAAATAATAGAGATTAAGTTCATAATCCAGAGCAAAGAATTAAAAAGAGCAAGCATTGACGGCTACTCTAATATTTATTAAAAGCTAAAACTGCCAAGTACTGCCCAAAGAGACTGCATTCCACTCAAATAAATGATTCTACTTTACAAAATTAATACAAATTTCACTTTTAAATCATAAAGATGTTTTGAAATGTAAATGAAATTATAGAGAAAGATCCTTTAAGTCTGAGTGAGTTTCCTGATAGTTTCTAGGCACAAGAAAGGCATGAAATATACACAATTATATTATAGTATATTTTAATTCTTTTAGTAACAAAAATAATTTATTCAATTACACCCTTCAAGCTAATAATCACTGATGGATTCAGTGATGTTTCAGTCAGCAGTGTTAAGTCAAATTCCGTGAGGTAGAAATGTTCCAGCTTATTAAGAGAAGACTGTGGGGTGGGGCTGACTCATGGAGGGGACTAAGATGTTATCAGAAATGCAGAATTAATCTTTATTGAATAGAACCATTCACAAATCAAATCTCACTGTACTTCAATACTTTCAAGCAGCTCTAATCAATTACAAACCTTCTCTAGTGCTTCAGAACTCATGTGCTTTCAATTTTACACACTGGTGGTCCTGAAGTACTATATTGGACTGAGTTAAGACATTCTGTATCACAACTTTTTTTTTTTTTTCAAAAATATTCATCTAGAGAGCTCCCACCTCTCAGGAGCTGCTTGCATGCAAACTGTGGTAATATTTTTATACTGTGCTTCCTTGTTAAAGCAAAAGGTCAGGGGTTACCCAAATACCTCAACTGTATTTATATATTAAAAAAGAAAAGGTAAGTATTCATATCAAAACTCCAATGGGACTAGCTTCTTTATTTCTGCATTTCCGATGATTAATGAAGCCCCAGGCTACTTGGAGACTGACAGCACAACAGGGGCAGATCTCAAAGTCCTGTCCTCTCCACACTTCTCCCACCGCAGCCCAGCCCCGTCACTGCATCTTTGGACGTGTGCAGGACACTAGTGTATGGCCAGGCTAGGGCAGCAGGAGAGCCGTGCAAGTTCTTCCCGAGCATTCAGACTGCAGACGCTATCGGCCAAGCCTTTGGAGACATGTTTGTATAAATGGCTCACTGAAACGGTAAACCTCTGCAGCGTCTTTCCAAAAATTTGTCAGATGTGGCCAAATAAATGCCATCAATTAAAGGTGAAAGAAATCGTGTGGCATAAGCTAAAGCATAACTGGGACAATGCATGACTATTTTTCACAGCTGGTCAGACCTGTCATTTAATGTACACTGGCCACTCTAAAGCTAGATTAGGCAGAGACTTCCTAACAGTTACCTTAATGAATTATTTTTTTTCCTCTCCTTCACCAATGAAACAAAGTTGTAAAACTGACTAAAGATTCAACATAGTCAAAAACAAAACTGGCACTAAGCTCTTATATTAAAGAAAACAGTAATCTTCAATTACTTGATATTTTCTAAATAAATATCAGTAAAATATTCTGATAACCTCAAGTGTTAAAAATGTTTAACGGTTTTAAATGGATCTTTATAAGTTTTCTACACAATAAATACCTTAACAAAACTTCTTATCATTTCAAAAGGACAAAAGTATTCACTGGATATGTATTCTGACTAATGTTACAATCCAAATAAAATGAGGAAATGCTATACCTTATTCAAAGGGAGTTTCCATACAATTTTAAGAACAGTTAACCACAAACTTTTGTTCATTCAACAGAAAACACAAATAAAACAGACCATATAACTTTTTAAGACTTCTATAACAACCTAGATGAAATGTTCCTTTATTATACTGCTTACAATATCTTCAGCTTATATGGAATTCTAAGGAATTTCCTCCCCATATAGTACTATTAAGGTCATGGGATTCAAGGTTTGCAACACTGTTGAATAGATGTAAGAAACACCCTATAAAACATTTCAAGATCTTGCTATTATTAAACAGGAGTTAATTCTAAAGCCTATTTTTTCATAAGCGTGTTTTCTTCCTGCAAGAAATAGAAACTGCAGCACTTATTGTAAGGTCTCCAAACGAGACGACCATAGCGCTCAGACCCCTTTAATGCTGCTTGTCGTGGAAGTACTATTTCTGTAGAAAGAAAAATGTATTAAATGTGTTATTCATTCTCTTCCTATAAATATTCCAAATTTGTTATTAATACTCAAAAATCCAGCATCTAGAGGTTGGGGTGAAGCTCGGGAGTAGAGAATTCCCCCATGTGCACGAGCCCACAGCTCAAACTTTAGCGACACAAATTTGAAATAATAGTAAATTTTGAATCCAATATACATCCAAGGAACAAAAAAACATACAGACTGTGAAGGTTACTGATGAAAATAAACAAGAAGTGTTATGTACCTTGTTTAAACTTTTTCTAAGTCTGCATTTAGAGGAAAGTATTTAGAATTTATTGACATACAGACATAAACACAATTTTCTGGCATGTTTAAGGGTGTTAAGGATTATTGCATAGATGTTAGAAAATTTACCAAGTTAGTATTCTTGTCAAGGTGTATTTAATTTTTGAGAACTACTTTAAGGACTTTGTGACTGCTACTGATCGCACTGTCATTTCTCTTCAGAAACTATACATCAGAGTGACATTAAATTTGTGACATTCTTAATAAGGTAGATCTAAACATTCTACTCAATAAAATTAATTTTGACTGCAAAGTCAAATAAATTAATTTTATCATGCTTGCTTTTCAGTAACATTAACTTTTCTACACGGAGAATGTCTGTTGGATCATTATACAACCAACGATAAACATTTATCTACATAAAAGATTAAGTTAAAATTCCGAAACTTAAATACACATTTCTAGGTCCCCCTAAAATTACATGAGACTTGAATATGCCAAACCATTATTTATGTGTTCTTATGGTCAGCTATCTCACAACTAAATTTATTATTTATGTGTTCTTATGGTCAGCTATCTCACAACTAAATTTATTTTGTGGCTCAATAAAAGCAAAAAAGAAAGAAAGAAAAAATGCTAGCCAAAACCAAATAACAATTACCAATAAAGTTTTAAAAACATAAATATATATATATATATATATATATATACATACACACACACACACACACACACACACACACACATGAGCTTTCCTTATAAAAATTATAATAATAATGTTATGGTATTCCACAACCTCTATATAGACATTGACATATTTTTATTCTGAAACAAAATACCTGCCACATATATTCAACTTTAATAATTCCTTTTTAGATATCAGTCTGATTTAAAATTTTAATACATGGTATATACATATGCATACCACACTAGTGACTATGAAATTTGGAATAATGACTATAAACCAAGAACAAGAACCATAAATTATATAACTAAAGAACTGTTTGTATCTCTTGGAAAACAATACTTTGGACACTGTAGTAAAATGTCAATCTGTAAAATCAAAATAGAGACTAGGTATCTATGAAGAACCATGCTACTAAAACAATAAATATTATATTTATAAAATGCAAAGACCTTATTTTCCAATTATAAATCCAAATAGTCACACCAATCAATAAAACGAGTCATTCCAGTTTACAGTAGCGAATTTGAACTTTATCAGTGCACCAAGAGACCCCGGTTTATAGCCATCTTAGCTGTCACTAAACACATACATCTTCTATACATCTACTCATTGTCCATCTAACCTGGGTAAGGAAGACACTAGATTTTTCATTTCTGTTGTTTTATTCAATAATAACTGCAATTTTCCTTTTAAATTTCTGTACTGAACTTCTCAACTTAAGACTGAATTCCCAAGATATTCTTTAAGTAAAAAGTGATATTCTTTAACAAATACTTAATAATATTCATTATTTCCAACACATAATTTAAAATTATTTCAATAAATCTAAGTAGCCTGAATGTACTTTGAAGCAGAAAACAGGTTATGACATCAATCCTATTATATATCATAATTATATATCATATATTATGTAATAATGCACATTATACAGTTAATGGTCCAACCCTCTGCTCTACCACTGTAACTAGCCACTAGAAAAAAGTATCAAAAGGGGAAAAGGTATAGCCTCTCTTGCAAGATGTTTTATGTAGATACAGTTTTTAAGGGGTACGGTTGTTTTGCTTGTTTTGGGTTTTTTGCTTTGTTTTGTTTTTGGAGAAACAACTCTTTGTTTTCTAAACTTCTACCATACTAGAGCTATATATAACACAGAAAACAACTCCTTTAGGGTAACAATCCACATTATGAAAATCAGTTTTCCATGAACCTTGAACCAAACTACAAATGTATGTAAGGCTGGAGCCCTGGCCACATGCTCAAAGTCCTGGGATCCTTTGCCAGCACAATAAAAACAGAGAATAAAATGTATGTGAGCATCCGCGGGTAAGGCCCTGAACACTCAGAGGGTTAGGAAAAGACTAAGAAAATCCCCACGGAACAGTTATGCCTTAACAGTAGACAACTGGTTACAAAAGATAAGCTAGTAAAATTTATGGTTTACTGTCATGAAATTTTAAGTCTTTTATGTGATTTGGGTTTTGAAAAAAAAGAACTAAAGTTTTGCTAGTGCTCTTTCAAAATTAACTTTCATACACACAGACAATTTAAAGAGACAATCAGGCAGATAATAGGTTTTAAAAAAATAAAATGTATTGCGATGCATTAGTAAAGCAATACAAATAGAAAATTCAGTGTAATCCAATTTTTGATTTTTAATCCACACCAGAAACTACTACTTCAGACTCTCATGATCTCCAGGGTTCAAACAAAATTCTCTACAATCTCACACTTATGTAACTAAAGACATATACATATGTACATACACTTTATATCACTGTCTATTTCTATAATTTAAGAAAAATTATTTTTAAAAACTTTTACTACTCATATCCATCTCATTTTAAAAACTTTATTACCTAAAGTAGATATAGATGAGAAGTCTCCTGAATGACCTTTACTCTTGATGCTGTACAAATCCCTCATGGCATACGAATGCGTATTACAGAAGGGACAAGTGCTCCAACTCTCAGAAAGAGGCACACAGAGATGTGTTTAACTATTAATCACAAGTACCTAGTAAGTTTTAAAGCACCCACTAACGTCAAGTCTTAGTTTTATTTCCATACGCATTTTTAGCTTTCAAAACTTAAATAATTTTAAATAGAGCAAAATATTAAATTGCTCTATTAAAATATTAAGTTGCTCTATTAAATTGCTAAAGTGCTTATTAAATGGTTAAATCTCTCATAGAGGTAGTAAATTTCTTATTGAGATGAATCCAACCCATTTTCGTGGTTATAAAATTGTGTACTCCCACAAACAACATAACACAAAATTTTATCCCAAATGTTTATTTACAAAGTAAATATATTACACGTTAAAAAAAAGAGATTTTCTATAGTAAAACTTCACTAAAACTTATAATTTTTCTATTCACTTTTATGCAGATACATGATCATTAATTTTTAATAAAAAATACTTAATTACCATCCATGCTGCTTCCTTTAAAGGAAATGTTGAGGGAAAATAGTGCCCTTACTCATTATCATAAGCTGAAAGATAACTTTTGAAAAGTAGTTATAAAAATAATGTGATCTGAAGAGTCATACTCAAAGCATCTGAAATAAACAATGAAAATGCAAGCTGGAGCATACAACTACTTAAAAATAAGTACAAAACCACTCTGAACACAAGAAATTTACATACACTTTTAAAACAGACGTTTACTTGAGCAGTTTTTAAAAACAAGCTTTAATTTGAATAACCCAATGAGTTTTCAAATTTTCTTCTAAACTGGTAAGACTAAAAGAAGTGTCTAACATCTAAACTCATCATCATAATGGCTGATAATTTCTTTAATCGCATAGCTACCACATTTCTAAATCATATGAAAGGCTTGACCATTGCACTTTTCCTGCCCATGCCTCTTCCTTACTGATTACAGTGTATCTTCAGCACTTGAGACAGAAAGGCTCCAAAATTCTAACTACATTTAAAATACATAACCGAGTCACCAGTGCAGGCCTGCTCTAAAAGCACCCGTTTCTAGAAGGTAAGGAAACCCTGGTCTTGAAGGCAAGTTCAGTCGGTTCCTGGCTACACCAGAGTCACTGCTCCAGGAGCTCAAGGGTGCCCAAAACAACGGGTTACCTGTTCCAGCCAGGCTGGGGAATGTGGCCAAATCATTTTTATTGATTTAACCTTTACAGGAATGCTACATATCCTCAGAGCAAAACATTTTGAATGTATTTATAACATGATACACTTCTGAAAAGCCATGAAAAAGAAAGCTAGGAGCAAATCTAGACAGCCTCCACCCTTGGTTGTTAGGAATTTATTTTTATTTTAAACATTATCAGTAGACCTAAATACAGAATAATTCTACTTGGGGAAACTTACTTTGGCATGACTGTATTAGAAATAAAAATTTATTTCAGAGTAGAGAAGGTACATTTAAGTAAATTCTAACTTTAAGAACTACAACTCCTAACTTGACAATGATCGACAAATTTTTAACTAATTCTAAAGTCTCTTTTGACACTCTGATGCACATCCACCGTGAAAACGACAAACATATCAAACTAAAACTTCCAGGGCATAGTCTCACTGAATAAGCTAGCAGTTGTCCTCTCGTTCCGTTCTGGGCATTTACAGAGACCGTTCTGGGGAGTCTATCTCTCCAGCTTCCTGCACATGGTGCTTTATAAACAGCTGCGGCAGCTAATGCCTGCACTAGACTCATTTGCCAAATAATAACTTACAGTATTACGCTTCCTCACATGATGCCCCATCGTTAGTTAACGTGAACCTCACCTCTCAAAAAGTTCTACTTTGACCACACACTGTTCTCTTCAAAATGCAAACAAGTTTTGAGCATTTCCAGATGTAGCAGACCCTCTTCTCTCTCTCTCTCTCTCTCTCTCTCTCTCTCTCTCTCTCTCACTCACTCACTCACTCACTCTCATATAAACACACACATCACAGGCAAATTCTCAAAGAATTCTAAATAACAACATAATAAAAGCAGAGTCACTGCTTTCTACCTCAGCATCCGTGTGTTTGAAATGGGAGCTTACTGACAGGCCTGCGTCTCCAATAAGGTAGTGAATGCTAGCCTCCAGCAAGGGCTGCAGGTAGCTGTCTCTGGATAAAACAGCAGCATATTTCAGTAGCAGACAAGATTTTGCTGAACTGGGCTTTCTGAAACTGACAGCTACTGAGTCTGCATGGATAAAGGCAAATGCTTTCTTAAACTATTAGCTTAGTTTTAATCCCAGGTAATATAAATGGAATTCAACTACATTATTTTTATCTTTTCATCAAGTTTTTGATATAAAACATCCTAGAATATATGAGACTATACTAAATAAAAATAAAAATCATTTCTCTGCAGCCTCTTTCTCTGAAGCAGGACTGGGAGCCCCATGAGACATGGGAGGTGGCAAGGGTGAAAGTTTTCAGAAAGGACTCACTCCTCCACAGCCCTCAAAACAAGGGCTTCCCTAGATGCTCCCTAGGTGCTCTGGAGGCGCACCTCACCCAAGGCCACCTGTCACTCCAGAGGCCCATCATTATACATTACTGCCTGAAACACATGCTAGGCCAGGTAACGCAGGACACGGGAAAAGACCAATAGGAGAGTGAAAAGGTAAAGTAAGAATATGTATAACCTTAGGGTGTGCTTAATATTTGCTTTATAAAAGGGGATTTTCTTGAGGAAGAAAAGCAATAAGGAAATATAATAAATTTAGACTCTAATCAATTGTTATTCTGAGAAAGCACAAAAAGCTCACAAGTTTGCTTTCAAGTTATTTACTCGAAGAATCATATGAAGTAAACAAACTGCCTTTACTACTTGGTCATCAGACTTTTTAAAAAAAAAAATTCTAGAGTGGCTCCATTAAATGTTCCCAGAGCCACACTTGGCTGTTCTGGTCCAGACACCATATCTGGTTGGTCCACAGCTCTGCCTGAGGCATAGACCATGGGAGAGGAGCTGTGAGACGGGGCCAGCTTTAGATGCTCTATTAGACAGACACACAGCCCTAGGTAAATTAAAATGAGAGCCATTGGCTACTGAATTTATGTCAGAAATAAGCTAAAGCAAAGATAAACATGCAAAACATTCACGGCAAGCACTCCAAAAAAAGTCTCCAAAAAAAAATTGCAGTTTGGTTATAATAAAACATTACACTTCCTTTCTTTTCTCCTCTTTGGTCTAGAGCTGTAACCATAAGTAATACTAAAGGGAAAATAAAGACAGAGACAACTTTGTAAGATGAATAGACCAAAAAGTCATTATTTACTTCTCCAATACGTCTTTAAGTACATATCAATCTACACCCCAAATACTTTTATTTTAAATTAGCATTCTGTGAAAACACCCCCAAGTGTCTAATGCTGCTTGTGATTCTAACGGAGTATATGAACGTTGCCAGCTGAAACTGTACATTGTATTTGTTACCTTTCCATGGTTGAGTCTGTTTATCTATTAGCTTTCTGGGCTTGAGATTTCCTGGGCCAGGTACTGTGCTAATCCTTTGAAAACACTTTCTTTTAATTCTCACAACTCCCTTCTATGAGGGGTTCCCTAATTATACACAGAAGTCATGAAGCCTGACCATGGCCACCCAGCTGAATAGATGACAAGTTAGCCCAAGCCTCTGTACTCTGAACAGTCACTTTACAATATTACACTGGCCTTCATGAAGTCACTTCCTGATCCTTCATTTGTACTGAAAGGTACTGGTTCTCAAAAGCATGATCCTCTTTGACACTTTGACAAAATACTAAACAGGTAATCTCTGTGTCTCCATCTAGTCTAGTCCATCACTTTACATAAAAACCATCAGGGTTTTGAAGCAACTAAGAAAAGGTAAAAGGCTATCAAGGGAAAAGGTTGTCTAGGTTTGATCAGAAAATGAGTTTCAAGAAACTTAATAATTCTTAGTCATTATCAATAATCTTATGCAATGCCCATATCACCCTTCACATGATTAATAATATCATTTAGGAATCAAAAATTCAACTTTTATAACACCAAGAATTTACAACTATCTTAACTTACAACCTAAAATGATAAAGGTCAAACACTTGTTCTTCCAACAGAGGGGAGGTGGGGAACGCCCTGCCAAGATGGTCAGTCATGGGAGTTAAACATTCACATTTCCAGAGATGTGAGAACTGACTGAGAAGGCTATCTGAGACCTCAGAAGTCCAAAGCATTCCTGCACCCACATTTTACTTGCCATGGAATCAATGACTAAGCTAACAATTTTAAAAGTCTAAATAAAGAAGGCTTACCTGTTAACATGAGTACATAGACAAATGTAAAATCATAGATACAACATTTTAGAAAAGAAAATAATTTTACATATTAGTTTTAATTAGAAACCTCCAGAAAAAAAAGTTAGACATTGGTTTGTCATGATACCTTCCCTAAAGTGTACAACCCAAAGCACCAGAAATCAATGAGATGGGCAACCAGCAGTATAAATACAAAACTGATTCTGAAATAAAAGAGAGAGTTCTTCTGTAGCTGCACTAGGATTGAGACCCTGATTCTGCTGTCCAGCCGGTCAATGGATTCAAGAAGTTAGAAAAAGATACCATGGGAAAGAAAGAGAGATCAGTTTGGGTAAGGCACTTTACTGCCTTTAATTTACACCCTATAGTATTCCCACTTACACTATCACAAAAATGACAGAGACAAAAATGTTGGGTGTAACTAAAAGTCAAAGAAACAGAGAATAAACTTTACAGCACTCACTAATATTGTGTATGTGTATCTATCTCTATCTATCTATCTATCTATCTATCTATCTATCTATCTATGGATGACTAGGCACTAGAGATGTATATAGCTCAATGACTGGGTATTTGCCTAGCATGAATAAGGCCCTGGACTTGATCCCAGCATAGAAAATACCAAAAGGTTAAATTGAAAATATCCTAGATAAATTAGCAGGAGAATTTGGCAACAGGGGTACTAGGAGAGAGGGGGAAATGGGACTGTAGTACAGACAGAATTCCGAATGTGCTAATGATTATGAGGAGATGGCAAGCGATGGGAAGAGATCTGTTGCTGCTAAAGCTGTGTTTATAAAGCAGGATGCTAAAAGACATGTGGCACAGTCTCAGTTCTTTAAATTATAAATATGCTTGAATGCATACTTGAGGAATTCAAACTAGTAACAAGAGCTATGCTTACACCTAAAAGACAGGAACAAATACTACAGTATTACAATTTAGTAGCCAGGCGGTGGTGGCGCACACCTGTAATCCCAGCACTTGGGAGGCAGATGCCGGTGGATTTCTGAGTTTGAGGCCAGCCTGGTCTACAGAGTGAGTTCCAGGACAGCCAGGGCTATACAGAGAAACCTGTCTCGAAAAACCAATTCCAAAAAACCAAATCCAAAAAACCAAAAAAAAAAAAAAAAAAAAAAAAAAAAAAAAAAAAGAACAATTTAGTTAGCTGTGGGCTCTAATATTTGACAAGTTCATTTTCCTGAATCAGTATAAAAATCTTCATTTTCCCATGTTCAAGTTATAAGAAATAGAGCAAAGTTCTCCAAAATAAATGTTCTCAGAAGAAAAAGAAAGGCCCTGATAGAAGCCTGACAGACCAGCAAGAACTTAAATTAGTGTCTCCATCTCATTATACTCATATAATCTTAACAAGAACACACTGTCTGAATTCCCTCATCTATAAGCAGCACCTACCCCAAAGTTTCCCATGACAACTAAATAAAAAATAAAGTGTTTACTTACATCCCATCTGACAAAACTTGTAGTTGTTAAGTACACTCAGCTTTCTGACCCTTCAGTTTCCTACAGCACACTTGACTGCTCACTGTTTCCCCATGGTGAGCACACAGTGCTGCAGCATCCGCATCAGCATCCGCATCAGCATCCACGGGCCAGGAAAGCTTGCTAAGTGTAGACTCTGAGACCCTCCTTTAAAGGAGGGCCTGCACCTGAGTGGCAGGAAGTCTCAGTTGGTCAGGTCTGCTCCAGACAACACTAAGTACGGCAAGAGTCTAGCCGCCCACCTCTCAAAGTGAGCAGAGCACCTAGTAGCTTTCTACTGATCCCTCATTCCCAGGGACTCAAGAGTCCAGAAGGAAAAGGAGGCTAATTCTACTTCCAAACACAACTTTTACATGTGGAGAGAAACTTAAGTCCCCTTACCCAAGTTTACCCATAATGACCAAGCACTTGCACATCAGTCTCCTGAAAAGTGCTGTCTCACTGTTACTTGAGGCATCCTGCAAATCATGACACCACACAAGATGTCAGCTACTAGCTTGTCCTCGTGCTATCAACAATTTCTCATCAGATAAGTTGTCCAGATGCCTTGAAGGTTTTTGCTTTTATTTTGCAATTGTGACTATAATTGTGATGGTCTTGCTCACGTATGTCTTTCCACTGTGTACAGATGGGCACATACAATCTTCCCCCTTCCCTCCCCTCTCCTCACACTGCCGCTAAGTTCATAGCACTACATCTGCACAATATTCCTGAAGCAGTATCCAGTGGCTGTGACCCAGACTAAGTCTGTGAAACATGCTGCTGTTGAGTAAAGCCATGTTGCTCCTAGCATGTTTGAAACACTTACAAATCACTCTCTAATCCTCACTCCAAACTCTCACCAGCAGAGATCTTAAGCTGATGGGTAGACTTTTGCATCTAGTCCTCTTCTGATGTTTTATAGCACTTTCCTACTGGTAAGATAGTGTTCACCTATAATTGCCTGTTTTTTCCTCTTTTTTCTTGCATGGCTTCCTGATTGAAGAAAAATGTTTATGTAGATAGGATACTGTCAAGCCAAAAAGGAATTCAAGTTCTGTTTATAGGCATGCATGGTGATGTGCATACAGAGATGCTGCTATGGTCGCAGTAGGGGAGGGCTGACCACTAAGTGCTTTAAGTGCTTTCCACAGAGTTTCAGAAACCCCCTCATCTAGTCGGCCTGCATTTACCTTACCTATGCTTACACCTTTAATTCGGATCTGTCCTTAATTGCAAATATGTTCTGCTGTTCATTCACACCAATATGAACTTTTTTCTCCACATATGTCCTGTGAATACATATATGCCCTGTGCCCTAGATCCTAAATTTTCAACAGCGAGCTCAAATTTGGAGTCTTCCCTTTGAATGGAATCTGGTACAGCTATGTAAGCACTCGGTGGTTAGTAGCTTTGTGATCGTCTGGCCAAAGCCTTGTAAGAGACTACAAGGAAGGGAATGCTTACCACACATTTAACAATCACTGAAAATTAAGAGTATCAAAAAGAGTATCAAAAAGCAAGTTAATACTCTGGGTGCAGAAACTGTATGTAAACCAGTACTTGTTTTTGACTAGAAAGGCTCAAGGAGAAAAAGAAAAAAATACTGAGTCTGTAAGGTGAGTGAGTCTAAGATGAAAAAGAGTAACTGGAAAGAGAAAAGAGGGCCACTTCAGAAATAAGCAAGGGCATAAGCCCACCCGGAGACCCAACAGGGGGACAGTGAACCACACACAAGACTGGAAACCTTAAAACTCCCCAAGCATGAGGCTGTCACCGGATAGCTCGGCTCCCACCATGTCCCATCCTCCACTCGCGCTTTCCTCTTACAGGCTCAGACACTTCTCCAGGAAGCCTAACTGAATCAGAACCCAACCAACCTGATAAGACTGACAACAGAATTAGACATAAAGATGTTTCTGAGAACATGAAACAAAGACACTGCCCACTTACCTGTGCTGTATCACATGGACATTTTAAGGTAAAAACGTGACACAAGCTGTCAAAAATATCAGACATTCTCAAAGAGTATTAGATGTAAATCTAATCAAGTACTAAGGGAAAATCCAAATGTACATTCATAAGACTATAAAAGAAAATGCTTGGTGTCTTTAAAAGCCAGGGTTGGCTGTGGATGGTCAAACATTTTACCAAAGCACAAAACTGTAAAATCAGAGGCCAACAGTTTTAGAGACTCAACTTTATGAAATTATGCTCATTAAAAATCATTTGAATGTTACTGACTCCATTTTTCACGTTCAGTGGAACATTTTATCATGTACCCTTATCACAAAAAAGTAAACATTATATATATCCAATATATATAATTGTTTGATATGATTTAACATCATTCACTTTAGACATTCATAAAACTAGAAATAATCAATTATAAAAATATATTCATAGAAATCTAAAACCCACCGGGCGGTGGTGGCGTAAGCCTTTAATCCCAGCACTTGGGAGGCAGAGGCAGGCGATTTCTGAGTTCGAGGCCAGCCTGGTCTACAGAGTGAGTTCCAGGACAGGACAGCCAGGGCTACACAGAGAAACCCTGTCTCGAAAAACCAAAAAAAGAAAGAGAGTGAGAGAGACAGAGAGAGAGAGAGAGAGAGAGAGAGAGAGAGAGAGAGAGGGAGGGAGGGAGGGAGGGAGGGAGGGAGGGAGGGAGGGAGGGAGGAAGGAAGGAAGGAAGGAAGGAAGGAAGGAAGGAAGGAAAGAAAGAAATCTAAAACCCTTTTTCTGAACTCCACTTTTCCGAACTATTATTCTGTTCAAACAGCACATTTTAAGATGCACATAGCATCTAACAGACACTGAGTGAGCAGCTCTCGCTGCTGAGAGAATGAAGGGAAGGACTTCTCAAGGCTGGTCAAGAAATTCTTATAGCTCCACTGGGCACAATTTGAAAGAACCAATTTTAAGATCAGAGTTGCCACCAACACCTTTAAAAATAAATGTTTCTACTTAATAGTACTATTTCCCTAGTTCAAAGTCAGAGATCTTACTGATTCAACCAAATATTTGGATTTTATATTTATGGTGGACATATAGTTAATGGCACTGGTTGCTGACTACATAACAGTGTCCCATAGGCTTCCATGGAAGGAACATTCTCAGGTCTCACCTACAAAACATGGGGTGGTTCTACAACCTGATGCATAGTTCATAGACTAGCTTAGTGGTGTTAAGACAGAGCACAGTGACATGCTTCTCCTGCTGCTGTTGATGGAAGAATAAAACTTGTGTCCCACTGCAGCACTGGTGAGGGACTTCACATATGCATTCCTGTGCATTTATACCTCCATTAACGGTATGTTACTGCGTTAGGACTTCACTCTGATTTCCTTCCCTGCCCTATCCTGTCGTGTTATCCTGCGGTAAGCAACCCTGACAGATGCCTCAAATCTCTTTTGGAATTAAGATACAAATGATAAAACTCATTGCTCAATCTACTACTTCCCATTGCTCTACAACACTGGTTCTCAACCTGTAGGTTGCGACCCCTTTCACAGGGGTCACCTAAGACCATCAGAAAACAGAGATATTTAAAGTTCAGATCAGTAGCAAAATTACAGTTATGAAGTAGGAATAAAACTAAATTCATGTTTGGGAGTCAGCACATCAGGAAGAACTACATAAAAGGGCCGCAACACTAGGAAGGTTCAGAACACTGCTCTCTCTTAGCTAGTTCATAAAAGTATCTCTTATTCTCCTTAATCAATTGTCATCGCAGAGGCTCACTGCCTCCATCTGCTAACCTAGCCTAGTCCTGGAAGCTTCTAGCCTCTGTGCAATCTAATATAGGACTAGTATGTTTTCAGCCTCAGAGACTTACTCCTGAATAAGCTCACCTTATCTCTTGCTTTCTGAACTCTTGCTAGCTGGTCAGCTCACCTGTTCTGGCTCAGAACTCCTCTCTACGCTGACTGAAACATGCTGGCTTCTCCTGAATTGCTCTGCTTGACCTCAAACTAACTCTAGCAATCTGTTCTAATCTTCTGGCTACTTCTCATTCTCCTGTTTGTTTGGTCTCTTGTTTGTTTTGTCTTTATCTGTGTCAAGCTTGTTCTCCAAACTGTCTCTGTAAAACTCTCCTGGTGAAACTGCCTCCTTCCTTCTAGCACTGGAGAGTTGGGCATTTCCTAGTCTGTCAAACCTGTCTCTGGCCTTATCTACCACTCAGGCATCACTATCAAGAAGGGCACTCCCTTCTGTACACTAACCTTACCTGGTTTGGGATTAAAGGTGTGTGTGTGTGTGTGTGTGTGTGTGTGTGTGTGTGTGTGTGTGTAAGGGCCTGTCTGAATTCCACCTAGAGGGATTAAAGATGTGTGCTAAGGCTGAGTCACACAAGAACTAGAAACAGTGTTTTTCAGTACATAACACAATCTCAGAGTTCACAGTGTGATCAAATATCCTGCAACACTAGTTCACTATTCCCGTCAGTCCCTAAGACCTAACAAACTAACCTGTACAGTGTCTGATGGATATGTTACACTCCTTCATTCCTGGTGCCACAGTCTCCCCCAGCTAATCCAATTCCCATGGTACTGCTTCCCCATTCTCCTTAATCAGGGTCAAAGCACATCAGACCTTGGCAAACACTTAGAAAGGTTTCCTAGGCCTAGACAAAATATGAAATTCCCTAGTCATCCATTCAGTCTGTCACATTCCAATACTGATTACCAATCTTATCAGTATTTTCCACAAACAAGTCTCCTTCCAGATACATTAAGCTACCTGTAGGTCACTCCTAGCCCAGGTCTTGATCATGTGCTCTCCTTTACTAGTGACATTTCTTACCTGTCCTGCTACCCTCCCCTAGGTTTCTGAAGGTTTAAACAGTACCTATCTAAAGAAAGAGAGCAAATGGTAGTATTTTCATTAGGTTCCTCCTCGAAGCTGAAAACTCTCTTAGCCACCTCTGTATTACCCCGGGAGGACATCAGTAGCCTTTCTTTACACACTTATGTTCTCAATCGCCAGCCATTCTGTGTCTAGCTGAGGGGAGGACCCTACTTACACACGTATCTAAGTGTATTTAGTTACTAGTCGTTGAGACCAGGAGAACTGAAGCAGCAGAATCCATTGGTCTCCTACTGTGGTCTGAGAAGGCTTTTTTTTTTTTTCTATATTCTATGTTTACATTCCAAAGGCTTTCCCCTTTCCCAGTTCCCACCCACCATAGTTCCCATAGTTCCTCTCCCCCCAACTATTCCCCAATCATTCCCCCTCCCTCCTCGGTTTCTTTACTAAACTGGATGCAATCTTTACAGGCCCAGGGTCCTCTCCTTTCTTCTTCTTGGGAATCATTTGACTTGCTATTTGTGTCTTGAGTATTTAGGGCTTCTGGGCTCATTAATATCCACTTATCAGTGATTGCATTTCATGTGCATTCTTTTGTGATTGGGTTAATTCACTCAGGATGATATTTTCCAGGTCTAACCATTTACCTACAAATTGCATGAATTCATTATTTTTAATTGCTGAGTAGTATTCCATTGTATAAATATACCACATTTTCTGTATCCATTCCTCCTTTGAGGGATATTTGGGTTCCTTCCAATTTCTGGCTATTATAAACAAGGCTTCTATAAACATAGTGGAGCATGTGTCTTTATTGCATGCAGGGGAATCCTCTGGGTATATGCCCAGGAGTGGTATGCCAGGGTCCTCTGGAAGTGACATGCCCAATTTTCTGAGGAACCGCCAAACTGATTTCCAGAGCGGTTTTACCATTTTGCAATCCCACCAACAGTGGAGGAGTGTTCCTCTTTCTCCACATCCTCGCCAGCACTTGTTGTCTCTTGAGTTTTTAATCTTAGCCATTCTGACTGGTGTGAGGTGGAATCTCAGGGTTGTTTTGATTTGCATTTCCCTGATGACTAATGATGTTGAACATCTTTTAAGGTGTTTCTCGGCCATCCGAATTTCTTCTGGTGAAAATTCTTTGTTTAGCTCTGTGCCCCATTTTTTGATAGGGTTATTTGGTTCTTTGGGGGGTCTAACTTCTTGAGTTCTTTGTATAGATTGGATATTAGCCCTCTGTCGGATGTGGGGTTGGTGAAGATCTTTTCCCACTTTGTTGGTTGCCGTTTTGTCCTTCTGACAGTGTCCTTTGCTTTGCAGAAACTTTGTAATTTTATGAGGTCCCATTTGTCGATTCTTGATCTTAGTGCGTAAGCTATTGGTGTTCTGTTCAGGAACTTTTCCCCTGTGCCCTGTTGTATTGCTGCAGGAATCACCACAACTAGAGCAATCCTATGAAAGCAAGCACTGAATTGGGGACTCGTCCAGTTTCAGAGGCTTGGTCCATTATCACCATGGCAGAGGGCATGGTGCTAAAGCAGTAGCTGAGAGCTCTATCCTGACCAGAGAGACAGAGGGGGCAGACTGCACTTGGCATTAGCTTTTAAAACCTCAAAGCCCACCCTCAGTGACACACCTACTCAGCAGAGTGTCACTCCTTGGTGACTAGGCGTTCATATATATGAGTCCATGAGGGTCAATCTTATTCAAACCACCATATTAGCATACACAAATTTTTGAAAATCTACATTGGATTTTTTAAGTCATGCCTCTTCTATTTATTGGGTTTCATTAATTTAATGTGCCGATCTTTATTTAAACATTAAAAATCATAGTTTTTCAGTGTAATCTCTAAAATAGTCTAAAATTAGACAAAGGATTATCTGTCAGTAATGTAAATAAAACAAAAACTGATTAATATTCTAGGTCCATGCAACTCACAATCAATTCATGTTGCTGGTATTCTCTCTTATTAGAAATGTATTTCTTCTGTTTTGCCTTCTAAACAAAGATTCTTGCTTTAAACTAATTTTAAGTAAAACTAGAAGGTGACTCAGATACACTCCATTTTCAAAGGTTTCACATGTCATAGGAAAAACAAGTCTTGAGCCAAAACTGCAATCAAAAGTAATGCCACAGCCATAACACAAAAGTGTAGGTAATTAGGTCAAAGACTTTAATGTACAATACTGTAAACTCCCGAGAACAGGGTCCCACAAAGCAGTGGGAAGTCTAAAGAATGAGTCGGGAAGCAGTTCTGACAGAGTAGGAATGTGCAGTGCATCCATCAGATGGGGGTCCCGTGTGCTGTACTAACTGCTAGAGCCATCCCATGGTAGACAAGCAATTTTTGAATGAATAAACAAAAAGCATTAAAAATTAGTGTGCAAGAATATTCTAGAACAAATGTGGTCTAAGACCCATTTGTTACAATCTAAGGATATTACCCAGAAGAGTAAATCACCTGCATTAGATGAATCCCACGCACACCACTGAATCCCACTTTCATCACAGGAAAACTACTTACTTCACAGAGCAATAGCAATCAAAGCTGGATACCCAGAGGCACTACATTGGACTAAAGATTTTAAATGAGAAGGGAGAAACAGAGGAGAGCGAACTTCAAAGTGAAGAATTACTAATGAAAATAATGGCTGGCTGCTGAAGGCTGCGAAGTCTATCACTGTGTCTGTGTAGAAAGCGTATGAACATGAGAGCGGCAACGCGTGCAGGGCAAAAGTGTCTCTGTCGGCTCCATTTCAGGTTCCAATTGTATAAAATTTAAGACATGCCAGTAATGTCCAAATGAATGAAGTTTTCAGAGCAATCTATAATAACTGATAACAGGACTTAAAGCAAATAAAAGGATTATGCCTACGATTAATGAAAATGCTTTCGCCGGGCGGTGGTGGCGCACGCCTTTAATCCCAGCACTTGGGAAGCAGAGGCAGGCGGATTTCTGAGTTCAAGGCCAGCCTGGTCTACAAAGTGAGTTCCAGGACAGCCCAAAACTACACAGAGAAACCCTGTCTCGGGAAAAAAAAAAAAAATGCTTTCAATGGTATACACCATTCATCGTTTTAAATGAGCCCAATATCGTAGTGCCATCTCAAATATAAAAGCAAAATGAAAGATTAAATAAATGCTGACAGTTTTGAAAAATAAGGAAAAACAAGAATTGTTTAAATCAACACTAATTAATAGCAGAGAGAATTGAAAGGAGTGGAGAGCTCATATTCAAAAGACCAGATATTAAGTTCTGAACTAACTAAAAAGCTACCCTGGGACAAATCGGCCCTTTTCCACATCTTCATGAATCAATAAAGGACTGGCCTAACCAATTTCTAAGATACTCAGATTTCCATTCAATCAAAATAACTGACACTATTTAAAAAAAAAAAAAAAAAACAGTTTTCTTTGTCTCTGAATACCAGATCAATGGTCCACAATTTAAAAAGAAAAAAAAAAAGGTGCTAAAATTCAGTTCTATCCTTATAATCCAACAAAGTCTAATTTAACAGTCACTTACATAGAGTTTATTGAGCAGGTGCCATCTATGCAAATGATTTATATGCATTATCTGACTTATCCACCTTAGAGATGATTATTGTTCCTGCATCTTATAACACTGCAGAAAACAGATGGACGCTGCCCTATTTGCCAGACTTTACTCTGTAACCTCCTCCTCCTCCCACATCCACATGGCGTCTGTAAATAGAGATCTGTCAAGGAAGCAATGAAGTGGGCTCAGGTAAATCAGAACTCTAAATGAAGAAAGCCACACTTTAAAATACTTTCATGCAGGCTGGAGAGATGGCTCAGTGGTTAAAAGCACTGACTGCTCTTCTGAAGGTCCGGAGTTCAAATCCCAGCAACCACTTGGTGGCTCACAACCATCCGTAAGTCATTCTTTAAAAAAAAATACTTTCATGCATATAAGACAAAACCCAAAAACAATGTAGTAAAAGGACAAAAGAAAAATCACAACTGAAATGAAGCAGTCATTTGAGTTTCTAATATGGAATCATGGTCTAAGGACTATCCAGGCTCCTATTTCCTTCTCTTCTACTTGGAAACTACTAGATTGCAACTGTTGCCTCTCCCCTGGAGGCTGTCCTCCCACAGTGTCAGTATCCCCACAACTTCACATTTACCAGACACCTACAAGATGCCAGCTAGAGCACATCAGGAAAAGGTTTAAAGCCCTGAAAACAGGGACTGGATGAAGCCCAGCACTGTCAGGAACTACAATGGAGCCTTTTGTGGGAATATTACCAGGCCTTTCATAACAATAGTACCCTCCAGGCGGTGGTGGCACATGCCTTTAATCCCAGCACTTGGGAGGCAGAGGCAGGCAGATTTCTGAGTTCGAGGCCAGCCTGGTCTACAGAGTGAGTTCCAGGACAGCCAGGGCTACAGAAAAACCCTGTCTCAAAAAAACAAAACAAAACAAAACAAAACAAAACAAAACAAAACAAAAAACAATAGTACCTGGTGTCAGATGGGACAGCATAGGAAGTCAGAACAGACCTCAAGGAGAATAGCTCAGGCCGACAACCCTGTAAGCTCCGAGCACTGCTCACGCGCTACATAAATGTGCAATGCGCTGAAATCTCCAATCCTTTCTCACACTCTGGGTCCAAGCTGACCAACTCAATTGCGTGTTAGACCTCATCCCTAGGCTGGACTCTCCAACATGTCAAATTAGTAACTTCCTATTACATTTGCCCTTCAGATTCCCACATCAACCCAGTTACCCTGACTGCCCAGTACTATGCCCAGTAGAGTTTGGCTCTAGGAAAGGGATGGTACCTGCCTCTGCTGAGTGGCAGACAGCTTCTGCTCTGTGCCCACCTCCTTTACTAACATGACAACCCTTCACAGCTCTCAGCAAGCTTCCTATCTCCCACCATTGCCAGGGGCCTGGCCTACGCCTGCTATGGAGTGAGACAGTCTTGAATGAGAACAATAAATCAGCATCCACCAAGGTGTGAAAACAATTAAAACTGCAAATAGATACATTAAAAAAAAAAACTAGTACAATTTATCATAGAGCAGACCTCACGTGACCCCTCTGTAGCACCCTAGAGTGTCAGCAGAGGAAGCCCACTGAACTGTAGTGAACTACATCTGGTGTTCTATCTGCGTGAACTCAATACTCCTGCACACTGCTGACCTACAGTAGAGAGACTTTCACTGAACTGATCAGAAGACACATTCTATCACTTTTCTTATGTTTGAAAATGAATATATTAAATATACTCAATCTCTAAAATTCCATTGAGTGGACACTGATACATATTACTCTATTAGTCAGAATGCAGTATTATATATCCATTTTTAAAAATTGAATTGGCCATTTCTGCCATTCAGAAATAAAAGCTACCATGATTTAAAATTAAGGTGATAAATTGGCTGGATTTTTACATATTGCAGTCACAGCACAATTCTACACTCAGCAAGAAAAACAAATAGGAAAGAAACTGAGAAGTTTTTCGGTCTCTAATCATATACTAGTTAAGCAGCCCACTCATTAGTCTGGTTGTTTTTACTGTTTCTATCAGGGGTTGTTTCAAATAAACTCTCTAAATGTAAAATTACTTCATTAATCAACTTTAAAAGTAAAATGGATTGCAAAGACCCATGTCTGAAATCTTAGAATACAGTAAAAAAGCATAAAAAGAAATGAAAAATGAAAGCCCTTAAAGTTTGCACTTAGAATTTGTTTTGGAGCTTGTTGAAATGATTCCTAAAAATTCAACTGGAAGCATAAAAATAAGAAGGAGCCAAAAATATTTTTAAAAGAAAACTTATGTGGACAGACTTGAACTGTAACACCAAATATTAAAACACATTAAGAAGCTATAATAACTACAATAATGCAGCTCTGGCAAAGGAAGAGCCCGCGCAGTGGAACAGAGCAGAGAGGCAAAAGGAGCCACTTATTATCTGATAGCGGTAGAATTTCAGCTGTAAGGGGAGGAAGGCTTATGGAATTTGTGGTGGTTGGGACACTAGTAAATGGATTTAAAGCAAAATTGCTTTCACTTAGAGCCCTCCATGACAGCATAAAACAACAACCAAGTGGACTAAGTGTTAAAGCTGAGGACAGACGAGTGCAGAGGGACTGTGGGCAGAGACAGGACTGCAAGTCAAAGGGAGAAGCAAGACTGGAACTGACTACGCTACATTTCTAAAAGAGGAGAATTAACACACTTTGAAATCACTACGTAATCCTTAAAGAAACCCAATGCTGGGTAGAAGGAAATGCCAAATGGGATCCACAAGACAGGAAACTTTTGAAATAGTAGAAGTCCCTAATAAGCTACAGGAAAACAAGAAGATGGTAAAACCTACGCTAAGAATAAGAACATATAAGCACATGCACACACGCACGCACGCACGCACGCATGTGCGCACACATACACGAAATATAAGTGACCAATATATTTTGAAACTCAGTGGCCAAGCTGTTAAATATCACAACACCTATTGTTGCCAGTGAAGGTAGATGGGGGGGGGGGGGCGGAGTGCTCTCAGAATGAGACAGAAATGTAAATCAGCCCAGCTTCCTTGGGGAAAAACTTAAAAGTTAGTACCAAAAAGGCACTAGACTGAAAAAAAAATATTCTTCTTTAACTTTAAGATAATAGGTACCAATATTTTATTTCATATTTTTAATAATACTGGAAAACCTGGAAATAACAATAGGGGATTAATAAAGTTTAAGAACACTCACATTGTCCATAATATACTAAGGGGGGAGGCAGACATTACAGAAGCACAATAGTAACTAAATATTACTAAGCACCTTTAAAAAAAGAAAAAAATAGAAAAGCTAGAGAGATGGCTCAGCAGTTAGGAGCACTGGCTGCTCTTTCAGAGGACCCAGGTTAGATGTTCAGCACCTACCTGGTAGCTCATAATGTGTATAACTCCAATTATGGGAGATCCAGCACCCTCCTCTGGCTCCGTCCAGCATCAGAAAAGCAAATGGTACACAGACACACAGCTAGACACACAGCCACACCCATGAAATGAGAAGGAATCAGCCTCCACAGCTACAAGCCCCTGGCCCTGGCTTGGACTCCAGCAGACTGCCTCCTTTTCTGCCTGTGTGATCTTTCTGCCCCCTTGAGCTTAGGCAACTGGTAGTTGTTCCATTTCCTTCAGAGATGGAGGGCCTTCTTCTGTTTGTTAGGGCAGTCACTCAGTATTTACAGAACTGGACAACTTTCACTGTAAATGACAACCAGATACTTGTCAGTGATACCCACCCTTGGAAAAATTCTAAGTAGTGTTCCCCAGTTAGAGAGCCTGCAATCCAAAGGCAAACAACTCACTACTAATTAATTAATACAGAAAATGGCAGCTGCAGGACTGAGAAACAACAAAGCAAACTGGCATAGAAGGTGGAAACAGCAGCAGTAAGAATTTGGAGTGAAATCCTCCTAGCATGCGAGGATTAAGTCTGTACTTCCTCATCTGAAAAAAACGCACAGGCCTTATACAGATTCCATTCCATTCATATACAATCTAAAGCCTGAAGTTTTTAAATAGGAAGTATTAGCAAACTTAAAGGGTTCCCCTCGATGGCTCTTAGCTCCCTTTCTGAGGTGAAATTCATAAGGGGAAAATCTTAGCCTCTCACTGCTGAATGTACTCTTAGGAGCGGCCTCTCCCTCAGGTCTGAAGTGAAGGAAAAGTGCACACTTATTCCAGAGTCACAGCCAACAATAACCTTTACATTCCGAATCCAGCTTAGGTAGATCGGTTGCGAAGATGTGTGCAAAAGTATTTAATACAAAGTGCTGAATTTAGTTTTTTTCTTTTCTTTTTCCCAACTTTCATAAATGGTCTCAGGTCTATAAGATACAAATATTAGGCACGGCCATTCCAAAGTTTCTGTTTTCTTTTTATACAGCACTAGTTTTATAGCCGAGAGGTCAATTTCTGCAAAAGCTAGATGGTAAATATTTTCAGCTTTATAGTCACATGGTATTTGCCACAAATACCTAGCTCTGCTCTGCAGCGGGAAGACAGCGGTGAGCATCACTGAGGGCCAGGGAAGGTCATCCACTGACGCAGTTACACAGGGTGCTGGCCCACGCTGGGCACCACCTGGCCTCACCCACTAACTTACTATTGTTTTTATAAGTTCTAGAAGATTAGCTTTAAAATACTTGATTTTTTTAATGATTATTAGGAAAAAAGGCCAAATGAAACTGTGAAAGAATTATTGTTAAATTTAGATAAAGGATACATGAGATTCATTATGCTATAATTTAAAAAATCTGAAAATACCCAAATTTATAATTAAAAATACTAAGTAAATCAATTTATTGTCACAGAAAAAATATCATAAATTACTTAATAATTCAATATAAACACACTTAATAATTTAAATATAATTTATATATCATAACAGAAAAGTGATAACAAAAAGTCCATTATACTATAATGAAAGCTTAAAGTATATAAATATATAAACTCTTAAATTTTTCCATAATTTAAAATATAGGCAGGCTTACAAAGTTCAGCATTCAAATTAGTGCTTTTCCCCATCTTAGCAATCACAAAGTGTTATCAGGTTTTAGTTTTAGAGCATAATTTTTATAAGAAAAAATTATATTTCACATATAAGTTTATTAATGAAGGCCTAAATTTTTATTTCTCAGTTTTAAACTCTAAGAACTCAATACCTATAGATGACCCATACAACCAAGGTTCTCAAAGATCCTCAATAATTAAGACTATAAAGAGATGCTGAAAGCACAGTCTGATACTAAGATGTTAATGCTTTTTTACCCCCAAACTGATTATAGTCATGTACTTCTTTATTAACACTGTAATGGGAGGAGAGATGGGAGGAGAAGCTACAATCAGGATGTAAAGTTAATTAATTAATTCGTTTTAAAAGTGCTTTCAATGTTAATAGTTTCTTTGAAGTATGTCTCCTGAGAAACTCTATGCAATCAAGCAGATCATGACAGTGCTTTGAAGGATCATAAGCACATAGCAGAGTTAACCCGGTAAGAAGGCTGTCAATGCACACAAGGAAGGCATTTAAACTTCCCACAGAAATATCCTTTTAAACTGCCCGATAAACCACTGGGAAAGAAGTGACATTGCCTTGTCACCTCTTCCTGTAAGATCCCTGTCTCCTGAAAAACTCACTAAGAACTCTGTCCTTCCAGGGCCCTCGTCCGTCTGTCCATCCATCCATCCGTCCGCCACCCCATCCAGTTAAGAAGGTAGCCCACTCACTGCAGGCTGACAACCACCAGCAGGGAGAAGGCTTAAACCAATGCATACTTCCTCAAAGATTCAACACACAGGATTTACTTTAATGCTTTGCATTCCTTACAACAATCTGAAATGCAATGGCTCAAATATTATCAAACTTTAAAACTATTTTGAATCGGGCTCACAGAATTAGGAAAATTATGAAAACCTGCAAACTTCTCTGAAAACATTTTGACTATCCACAGAAAGGAGAGCCAGTAACACTCAATTGTCAAATACAGTCCACCACCAGAGCACTTTCTCCACTTCTACCTTTCTTACATGGAACTATTTAAATGTTATGAGATTGTTTCACTTTTGCTAAGGTTTACATGTTTTATTTCAATTCCCTTCTCCAACATTAATCAGTTTGAGATAGCAACAGTGACACTGTGTAGACTCACATCATGCTCTGCAGCTCGGCCGCAAAGCTTATTGTCTTCCCTGCATTTCTCCCACTGCTGGAAGTGGCGGTAGACATCGGGCTGGCTGCAGTATTATTCATCTAGATTAAAAGGAAAAAATAAGACTTACACACATGTTTAGCTATAAAAAGCACACAAAATAGAGGCAATTTCAAATTACTTCAAAAAAGTATAGAAACTTTCAAATTTCTGATTAATTTCAACTTTGTATAAATTCAGTTTCCTTCTACTCAGTGTCTTTATTCAAATGAAAAGTAGTACAGTGGGGGGAAACTGCTTAGTCAGTTCAAGTATCAAACAACTGCCTATGTGACTACTACACATTCAGTACCTTCCCTACAGCAAGTAAGAGAACCGGAACACTCTTTAAACTACTTTGGCATAGCTCCATAGCTCTCTAGAGTGTGGCACTCCACCCAAAATCTCATTACCAATTCTTCAGGGAGGGTCCAATAGCCCCTTGACACACTTTCCCCCCACTTCCATCCAGACCAATAAAAACAACAGTCACTTAGAGAGCTGGAGAGTTGGCTGTGGGCACAGTGCTTTGCAAGCACTAGGACCCAAGTTCAGATCCCAGCACACTCATGAAAACTGGCTCAGCTGCAACTCCTGTAGCCCAGCACTGGAGGAGAGAGAAGGTGGGTCCTGGCTGTTCTCTAGCAACAGAGAACACTAGGATTTGAGATGGCTTTGAGGACGACCTATCCTGCATTACTATAAAATGATAATAGAACTGTTGCTATAGTAGGCATGACACAACATACTTAATCATTACTGAACACTGTAAGCACCTGGGACAGGATACAGAATGTACTTTGGATGTTTTTCAAACAGAAATCCTGTTCTGAGTAAAATGAATAATATGCAGAAGTGGCTAAAGACAATCGGGTATTGACCTCTGCTCTCCATATGCATGTGCCAGATATAAGCATGCATGTTCTCTCGCCCTCTCTCTCTTTGGGAACACCAGTTAAGAGACCATTGAAAGAAGTTCTTGTAACTATAATATCCAAAATGAGAAAACTACAGCATAGTCTAGTTCTCATTTGAACCAAAGCCTAAATTACAGTAGAAATTCAATCAATAGATCAGAAATAGGCATGATAGTTTATAATTTTTGAGCAAATAACTCATTCAATTTAAAATATGGCATTTTCCTTATTAAATCAGGCTGACATTTCATGAGAAAACTAGCCAATCCTAGCACATGCCTTTTTATTTACTGTACTAGCCAAAGAACTAGCCAAAAGAATATAAAAGTCATTGAAGTGGGTAAACTATCATTGCCATACAATAAATACATAATAAATATTACTTCCTATTTTTAGGCGAACTTTGGAATAGCATCATTTCCCATAAGTTATAAATTAGTAATACTTTGTAAATTCTGTGGAAGAGCATACAACCTTGAGAACATTGATGGAGCATGTGACAGAGGTTCAGGCATAGTCTAGTTGGTAAGGCAAGTTCTAGAGTTAGTGCTACATAAAGGGGTGGTTGGCTCACACCACTGCAGAGGGCAAAGCACAGGCAGAGAACAGAATTCTCTATGGTGACATCTGACCTAAAGATGCTGGAGAGGCTGAGTTGAGAATAGCTCAGTCCTGTGCATGGCCTCTCTGCGGCCTATGGAAAACACCCACTCTGAACATCTCAAAGACAGCTCGTTATCTCCTTGGGCATCCGTGTCACAGATTAGCTTTCCCCACACAGTTCTTGGCAAATCACACAATGTCTACATGGGGTGGCTGTCTCCTGAGGCCCTCTGGCTGATTGCCAGACTCTCAGTAAGGAAAGAAATCACGTTTCACCTGATTTCTGTGAAAGATATGAGATGAGGTGAAAAAAAAGTCTTGCATAAAAATCTGATTTCAATTTTTGGCCTCAGAGGCCTGGGTTCAAGTCCCAGTTCTGCCTCTTTGTGAGGGCTTTAGAGAGGTTACTTCACTTCTCTTTGTTTCCATTATCCTGTCTATAAAATGTGAACAGTGGCCCTACTTCTTAAAGACTATTGTGACAATTTAAAACAATCTGGATACAGTAAGCACACTATAAATATTAGCTATTAAAATAAAGATCTTTAAAATACCCCTAGAGCTGACAAAAGCTTCTATATCAATTTAGAATACCTTTACTTCAAAAATGCAAGTCAGAAAATGGGTTAATTAAGAGACCTCCAGAATCCAAGGACTATTGCCCATTTTATAAAGCCCTTTGCTAGGCACTCTTCCTAGATACCCATCTCATCTTTAACTCTCCCTCTACTCCATGGTGTGCAAGAAGACAAGAAATTGACTTCCTTCCCTCCTGCTCTACCACTCCTGCCTTCTACAAACTCATCTCTTTCATATCTTTACTCCAAAATCTAGATGAGGGTCACACCTGAAGGACAAGACCCATGAAAGGAGGATACAGAAAAAGCTACTGTACTCAACTGCCTGAGATGGGCCATTTTTGAAAAGGTGATGACACAATGATCTACAGCAAATAGCACCTTAATTATAGCATAAGTAGGTAGACATACTTATATGTGATTATATCTAAAATATCCCAATACTCCTCTGACTTATGCTGAGTGCCCTAGGGCCCAGGCTAGAATTAAGGGCACTGACCATTTGTGCTCTGATAGACAAGGAAAAAAAGACAAAAGAAAAGCTTCATTCAAACTGAACCTACAGTCAAACACATAAAGAAACTAATGCTAAGAAAGACTATCACTTTCCTTTAAGCCTAAATTTATTCTGTTTTTCACAAAGACTTTTCAAACAATTACTATTTTTATAAACAAAATAAGAAACAAAACTACCTACAGTCCCTTGTCCTGTTTTGTGTTTGAGACAGTCTCATGTATTCTGAGATGGCAATGAACTCAGAAGGCAGCCTCCCTGCCTCCACCTCCTACATGCTGGGATTCCAAGCACTTGCCCTCAAATTCCAGCTTGAAACATGGATCCAAAAAAAAAAAAAAAAAAAGGCACACCCCCAGTCCATGACTAGGAGAGAGAAACCAGGAACCACAGATTTCTACAATGAGACCAGCGAACACACAACAGTCTCCCTTTTTCAAGGACCTCCCCCAGGGCTCTCTAGGTTACAACACAAAGCCGGAGAAGTGTTAACCTCGAGGATAATGTATGAACCTCAGCCTCCCAAAATCAGAATTTGAGTTGACCCATTTCACATTTGATATGCATGCCATTCTGTGGGATTATACTACAGCCAAAACTTTTAAGTGAGACACTTGCTGAAACAATGTGTCCGTTTCTTCAGTTTCAAATCCAATCACCTTGTTTTTAACTCTCTAAAGAGGACATATTTCATAGAGCAAATTTATACTGAGAGGCCAGGGCCTGGGCTTGACGCCCAGCTTTTGTTCAGTTGTCTCCCCACTAGAAATGTTTCCTGTTGAGGTTATTCATTGGTAAGAGACAAAGGGTCCACATCCAAATTCATTACAAACATGATCAGCCTTTCACAGCCAAGTTAATTAATTTCTAAATGAAACAGGTGAATAACATTTTTCTTGACATGATGAGCTGATAGCTCGTTAGACTCTAAAATAATTCTTTCCTGTACCCACATTCTGTTTGATGATTTAGATAATTACTTTAGACATTAACTTCTTTACACATCAAAGTCCTATCATTCCAATGCTTTATTTCCTTGCTTCTAGACATTTCAAAAAAAAAAAAGTCAAGAGCAGAAGCACTCAAGTCAATTTTCACTAATAAATACAGTTAACATGGAACTGAAAACCTACTGTAATCTTCTCAGTGGTTAATGTCCTGCAGTTGTTTTGGCTTTCCTAGGAGATGCAGCTGCTTGCCATATTTTACAAAATGAATTCAGATGTGCAGATTGAGACCCAGATCAGTTCAGCATGCCAGTTTAAAGGTGGACTCCAGGAAAAAGTTCATTTCTGATTACCACTGCATTAACCGGATCACTAAACCAATAGCCAATGCCACACCACATCTGGAAATTCCCATTCCAGAAAATAAAAGTTTATGTTTATTTAATTTAAACATATATGTGTGTGTGTGTGTGTGTATACACATTCATGCATGCAAAATTCCTTTCATTAGAAAGTATTGCTACCAAACACAAAAGGTTCCCATTGTGGTAAAGGGAAAAGATGGACATCACAAAAGTAAATCAAGTGAAATGCGCTGGCCGTGTCACTGGGTGCCCATTAAAGAACATTCTCTTGTTGTCAACATGACCAAAGAAGACATCCACGGAAAACATCTTTCATCATACCTCACTCTGAGGGTTTCTATATCCTAGAAGTAATATCAGACTTTGGGCTCTACGTCTAATGGCCAACCAGCCATTAAGAAACATAATGGAGATGACCATTTCTTCTACTATGTCACTGTCGAGGAACATTCAGTCCCATCCACAGTCTCAATTCTAATATTTCATAACCTAGACATCTCACATAATATAAATAAGTTTTTATAATTAGTAATGCTTGTAAAAACAAAAATCATAGGTGAGTCAGCATTATTACATACTCCATCTTTGTTTTGTTGTTTAAAAAGATCAAGTTACAAAATAATTAAATTTCTACTGATATAAAAATCATCAAATGATCAATCACTACAAATGCAAGAATTCAAAATGTGAAGAGTATTTATAAAATGTCTATAGCGTGCAGAACAGCACAAGCTTTCTAGACATGAGCAAAACAGAGCCAGCATCTTTGCCAGAGTACAGCACAGGTGGCGGCGACTAGGCCAGTTCCTGACCGAGGCCTCTTTTCCATTTGAAATCTCATGAGCCAGGACATCAGTTTCTTGCATTTCAGCATTCTGGCCTTCCATTCGGCCATCCTTTAAGCTCCACTTAAATCAAGCACATCTGGCTTCAGCTTGAAGCTGCATGTATCCCAACATAGCTATGGCATGTTCTTAAGATAATGGGTATTGTATAACAGTGTCAAAAGGTTGGATATCTGTAGCTTATAGCATTTGAGGGTTTCTCTAGACCAAAGGTCCAAACTTCCAAATTCCTTCTACAAAGCAGTTCCAAAGGCCTACAAGCCACATAGTGGTCAGGTAGCCACAGCAAAAACCTCATTTCTCAAGTACCAATTTCCTCTTTCTCAATACTATGACAAAATGCCTGGCAAACACAACTTAAGGAAAGATTTATTTTGGCTCCCAGTTAGAGGGGATACAGTCAGTCATGATGGTGAGGTCACACTGGTCCACTGTCAGGAAGCTGGTGGTCCAGGCTTGTCAGAATAATAGATAGTCACACTGACCCATGGTCAGGAAGCAGATACAAATTAATGCTGGTATTCCAGGTTCTCTCCTCCTTTGCTTTGTATTAAATTTGGGACGCTATCCTATAGGATGGTGCTACCCACATTCAGGTGGGCCTTCCCTCCTCAGTTAAGTTCTTTGTAAATACCCTCAGAAACATACCCAGAATGTGTCTTCTAAATTATTCTAAATCCAGTCCCACTGACAATGAAAATCAAACATCACAACTGTAGAATACTATCTTAGTGAATGTGAATTATTTTATTTTCATTCTAAGCTTCTGTCCCATACTGAATCCCTCCTCCAACAACTGGCAGACCACTGCACCTCTTAAATGACACAGAAACAGAAACTCATCATTAATTTATTTCCCTTCACTCTCTATAAAAAGTAATAGGCCTTCTAGTCCTTCCTCTTACCATAATGGTACTGGCAATGTCTTTTTTAAAGCCCAAACTATATGCACTTTGGATTATTTATTCATAATTATAGGGCACTTACTAAAAGCCAAACTTCCTTGGAAGTAATAGTGACTAAACAAAACAGAGAGAGAGAGAGAGAGAGAGAGAGAGAGAGAGAGATCAGAGGTGAGGAGTAACTCTTAACAACAATCTGAATTAGTGCTCTAAGAACAAATTAAACAAATAGATTTCAACTACAAGATGGCAATTAATCTAAGACCTGAGAAAAACACAAGAGGTGGTGCTCACGAACCTCTTTGAGAGAACAAGATCCTGAGACCACTGTGGGTACAGTGGAGTGGGTAGAGGATAAAAGCAATCCAAAGTAAAATCTGAGAGTCGCAAGGAGAAAGTATATTAGAAAGCCTTGAAGGTCACAGGAGGTGAAATTTTACTGGATGATAATATGAAGCTACCGAAGAATTTTTGAACTTGTGGATTTTTTTTAAGATAGACACAGTAAGGCTTCCATATAAACAAGAGTGTGACCCAGGAAAGCAGAAGCTACTGAAATTGTATGTCAATGGTTCTGATTAGACAAGAGATGCTGGTATTTTGATTACTGTAGAGATAAGAACATATTCGGAATGCAGAGATAACTTGCAGGTGGAGTAGATAGTGCGTAAGTGAGAAGAGGAAAATGACTCTGAGGCTGGGGACCCTGAAAACTAAAAATACTACCATTGCTGGGAATGAGAAAAAAAAAAAACCCTTCAGTTAAGACCATATCAAGACTCAGACCCTCAAGAGGAGGGCATCCTACAAAGCTTTGTGAGTGGTGTTAAAAGAAGATATTGCAAGGCTGACAAATTCATGTCTTGTAAGATGAATGCCATGGTGAGGGGAGTTTGGTTGGTTTGATTTGGTTTGGCTTGCCTTGCCTTGGTTTGGTGACAATGTCTTGCTTTATAGCACAAGGTGGCCTTAAAATTCCTATGTAGCTCAGGCTAGCCTCAAAATTTCAACCTCCTATCTCTGCCTCTTAACTGCAGAGATTAGAGGCATGTGTCAACACACCTGACTGAACATGGCAACTTTATTTAAAGGCCTAACTAACCAATATACCAGAAGCTATGAGGGTCAACTGGCCTCTCAGGTCCACTCCCTCCCTCTTTCAGAATAATTTCTGTCAGTCTCCCAAACGGTGTTCTAAAAAAAACAATACAATGCAGATTCACAAAATATGTCAATTTAAAATATGAAATTTTTATGAAATGGGATAGACCTATTGCTCAATGACAGAGCACTTGCCTTAAATACATGAGTCACTAGGCTGAACTCCCAGCAGTGTGGACACACAAGTACACACACACACACACACACACACACACAATAACAAGACATTTTCATATACTAGTTAGCTAATGATGAACAGTTACCATTAGCTTACAGACATCAGAGCTCTCTGCTTCACAGGCATGGGAGAATCTATTATATGTTTTTGTCCTTAGTCTCCTATTAGCCTAAATCTATTCCATGTGACTTAGTGCCTACTCTTTTTAAAATATTTATTCTAAAGAATTAGTCTGTACATAAAGTATACCTAAAATGTGTCATGGCTGTAGCTGACAATTCATCCTAAAACACACAGCATCTATCTATGCTGCAGCAAACTCACTTTTCCAACACTGAAGAAGGCTGTGTTTATGTAAAAGTCAGTGACTGATGGTTTTTTTTTTTTTTTCAAGTTTGTAGGAAATCTGGCCATTATGTAACAATCCTAATAGTAAACAAGATTTTTCCTTTTTTTTTTTTTTTTTAATGAGTGGATATGTTTAAGCATTAATATTCTCTTCTAGTCTAGAATTGTGTTTTAGAAATAGTCAACCTTAGGAGAAATTCATTATCAGGTAGTATTAAACATGTACACATCAACAAAGTACCTGATGGGGTTAAACACTATGTGGCTCATAGCAAGAGATAAGAATTCATGATTTGGGGCTTTTGCTGTAACAGATCACATTTTCACTGTTTTCTTTTTCTTTTTTTTCTTTTTTTTTTTTCTTCCCACAATCACCTTACTAGGCCAGAATTTCCCCACCACTGATGAGGAACTAAAAATACTGGTTAAAGGTCTCAAGTCTAAATTTAATTTTTTGTTTTGTTTTTTTAATGTTAGGCTAGAGAGATGGGTCAGTGGTTAAGAAAACACAGTACTGTTCCAGAGGACCCAAGTTTGGTTCCCAGAGCCCACATCAAAGGTTCACAAGATCCTGTAACGCTGGTTCCAGGAGGACCCAACTCCTCTGGCCTCTGCTGGAACTCACATGGCCACGTCACAGCCATGTGTATATATTCATAATTAAAATAAATCCTTTTCAAAAAGAAAAAAAAGGGAGCTTTGATTCCAAATAGCTGATCACCTGACCTATGTAGACACATATCTTAACAAAAATCATCAATCAAAAACAATCAGTGCCTATATTTTTCATTTGTAAAAGATGCCTCTCTCTCTTGATATTCTAAGAGTTACAACCATTGCAGCCAGAGATTGACACAGTCATTGTTATCTCAAAAACTAGTAAATGTAAACGCTTTGTTCAGTTATTCTTTATCTAAAAAGAAAACCACAGGCACATGACTAAACAACAGGCAAAAATGTAATGACATGAACAGGAGGGAGGGGACCAAATGATATGAGCAGGCTTCAAACCACAGTGTGAGAATCACTTATTTCACCTAAATCCCTCATTCTTGGATGAGGAAACTGCAGCCCAGAGGGGTTTCTTGAACTGCCCAAGGACACACCACTATTTAATGACACGAGCTGGGCCCAGAATCCTTTCTACTACACAGTGAGGAACACACAAATTAAAGTGGATCATAATTCACTCACAAGACCTCAACAAGGTGTTTGTCACAGTGAACTTGGTTGGGAACTATCTGCTTATACCCACTCCCAATGGAGCATGAAAGGCCCAAGCACTGAAGTCCAAACACAGGCGCTAAGGCGTATCATGTGACCTTGGGCACCTTCTTCCTCAGTTCCTCTAAAGTAGAAACTTAAAATACTTCTCTTCATGAAATAATGACTAAGCAAGATCGGGTGCACAGAAAGAGCTCAGTTCTGTGACATATAGTGAACATAATAAACAAGGCACAGCTCTTCAAAAACATTTCAGGGTTCTCATTTAGGCAAGCTCGAAAAAGGAAGCTTATGGGTGGGATAGTCTTCTCAAAACTAAACTAGCAGGACCACAGGAGACATACAGGGCTCAATGGCAAAGCTGATGACATTCAAAATAGCGAATAAAACAGTTCATCCTCTTCAGTTAATATGAATTCAGTCAGCATAATAATGCAATGGCTGAATTCTTTCTCAGAATGTAAGTGAACTATAAGCAAAATAAGCAATATTCTAATACATGAAAAGCAAGTTTCTGACCTCACCAAAAATAACATTTTCAACAGGAATACTCAATCTTGTGATCTCACTGTACTGGCATATTTGTAGCCCCTCATACCAAAGAATTTTTTTTCTTCCCTAAAGAGAACCAACAATCACACTACCCATGATTTCTATACAAAAAAAGGTTGAACTGAAAGTAGCTAAAGTAACCAAGTCACACTCTAGCCTTACTTACTCCAGATAGCACTTAAATGAGGGCCACAGCACAAACTTTGTCACTGTGTTCAACAAGTGTATTCTGGAGTCTGCAAAATAGCTAATCATTCAAGATTTTGTTAAGAATTTCGACAAGCCTAAAAAGTATGGCCATGTTAGCACTGTCCAACCTGGAACACGTTTGATCTTATGACAAGAGCTCTAGTAGTAAGTATGCTGGGATTTGACTATCCCAGAAAAATGAGGCTAGCCAGTGTACATCCGTGGGGTTTGCGTGTCATGAACTATTCTCTGCATATGATGTCACTCATAGGCTTTAGGCCGCCGGTCCAGAGCCAAGGACTATCTTCAGCCTCAAGGCCAAGGCCAACATTTTACAAATATCAGGCGGGAGTTCCGGGTGCCCTGTACTGTGACAGCTTTGTTTTGGGTTTTTGTCCCTTTATGGTTTATTTTCAAGGCCTGAGTGCATAGCTTAGTTAGCAGACACCCACTTAGTAATGTGGGAGGACCTGGGTTCAAGTCCCAGCACGGAAACAGAAGAAGAAGGGAGGAGGGGGGAGAGACAGGGAAGGATCGGGGTGGGAAAGCTTTATTTTCAAGATTTACAAAACCTCAGATAAAAAATAGTTGGGCATATTTCAAAGAAAGTAGTCTCATGACACATATATCACCAAATTTCACTTTTCTCTTCAGACGTTTGAATATGAATATTAAAATGATTTCAAAATTGCTCAAAGGTACTATTTAAACTGTTTCATAACACAAAAAGTTAAGATAGAATCACTACCTTTTAAATGGGTGGAAAACCACAACAATAAAAAGTTTAAAGTTTTCTCTAAGAACTAACTAAACGGTAAAAGACAATGGAAGCCACAGATAATGAAAGAAAACTCTAGTTAGCATTGTTGTCTTTCCAACTAAATCTGGCATTGCTTTAGAACCAAAGAGTCAGACTATTTTGCTTTAATTTGCCAAGCTGTAAATACATACTAGCAGATCTATGATTTGAATGAAAGATGTTATTGAGATATAATTACAAATCCTTTTTAATTAGCATAAATAGTTCAAAAGCTGGCCTCTCTGACTTAAAACTCAACCAAATAAAAAACTGTAATCAGCTCTCAATTTTTTCAGACCTGTGGGATCCCATACAATAAGCACCATGCATGTGTGTCTACTTACACTGTAATTAATTTGTTAACCAATTCAAAATCAAGCTCATCAGAGCCACCTGCACCCGGTGGCTACCATATTGGTAGCCCATAGTGCAGTGCAGCCCAGGAAAGGCGGGAAATTTGCAATAGCATGGTTAAGTACGTTCCGGTTGTGCAAAGCATTATCTAGAAACTGCCCCTTAGTAGTCAAATTCCGCCTCTCTGGAACACAGAGAAATTCTACCAGTTGTTTCTTTAAGTAAATCTTTTAACAGTGAACTGCTCCTCGCAAATAAATAAGAACCCAGGTCTTATCCCAGATGAATATGTACCGGTTTTTTTTTTCCTGAGTTTCTACTAACTCCAAGGACATAAAGCTAATTTTAATCCGGGTGTACAGTAACTGCTACCGGGATCCTGTCTGTGCGTCAAATATATTCCACTAGCCCTATAACTCTTATCACTTGTCACATCAACTGTCTTGACTTAAAATAGAGAAGGCAATTTCCTTGGAGCTCAAATGTAATTAATCACAGCTGGCTGTGATGTAAGCTTTTAGCACACAGATCTTCTCCCATAAACCTGAGTTTTGAGCTAGGCTGTGACGATCCCCATCTATAGCCCACACCACCAGCTAAGATGATTTATTCCCCCCCGGGGTCCCAGAGGCGAGCTCCGACGGCAGCCTGCACCCTGCACTTCCTTCCACTAACACTACCTACTTAGCTTCCAAGAAATAGAGCTTGCCTTCTAGAAGGGCTCCCCACCCATCTGGGTGTCACGCGAAACGGTGCCTCTCCGCCGGGCCCCGAGGCTCCCCTCGCCTCACGCCCACCGACGGGGAGGGGCCACGGCGCACCCCACGCTCGGCGGCCTGCACCCGGCTGGGCCCGGAGCCCGGGGCCAGACATTTGGCTGCCACGTCCCTGACGTCCCCATGTCCTCGCCCCACTCCCCGCCGCCCCCACGGGCCCCACAACCTCTGCTTAAGACACGTGGAAGCACGGCTGCGCGTCCCGCGTGGAGAATGAGAGGGGGAACAGAGATGGCGCGGTGTCTGCGGCGGCGGCGGGCCCGGGACACGACGGGCAGGGGGGCGGGGAGTGGGGGGCAGAGACTGTAGAAAGGGAAAAGGTGACCGAGCTAGGTTGGAGGTTGGGGGGGGGAATAAGATGGCGAGAGCGCCACTATGAGGGGCGGGGCGGGGGTAGCGAAGCCTGAGGTGACTAGAGGGACGGGCCAACACCGTGCGGTGAGAGCGCATGCGCACCCGGCTAGAGGGCGCGCGCGGTCGCTGGACGGATCCTTCTACTTCCGCCACACTCCGGGGGCGGGGCTTCGCGCTCCCGCCACACGCTGGACGGATCCTTCTACTTCCGCCACACTCCGGGGGCGGGGCTTCGCGCTCCCGCCTCGGCGTGGCGTACGGAGCGGCGCTTGGCCACGCGGCGGAGCCTCAGAGCATGCGGGAGTAGTGATGGGTCTAGGAGGGCTTCAGGCTGAGGAAGAACTGGATTTGACCCATGCAGACTGCAGCCTGTGGGAGTGAGCCCGAGGAGCTAGGATTGTCTTAGAGTCCGTGACCTGCACTGGGAGATAGTCTATACAAGCTTCTCTTCAGGAGTCGGTCAGGTGACCAGAATTGTTTCGAATGACAAAGGGGCGCAGAAATTTGGAAAGACCCTCGCCTCAGAGAAGCACTGTGTGTGGACCTGGGAACACTAGCTTCATTCCACCCCACCTACCCCTACCCGCCCTTGCACAAAATCAAAAGCCTGCGGCAACTGATCTGCAAAGTTCTCCCCCAGTTAGTTTCTACTAAGTTCAGTTACTTTAAAAAGCATGCTTTGGTTGATAACATAAACTATTTGGGAGGCTTTATAAACAAGCAGTGGTGATTTTTCCTAAAGATTCTGGCCTGGTCCTCATTTTGAAATCTTGCACCACCTGTATTGAATTGTATGTATGACATGTCTGCCTGCATTTGATGGTTGCAGGTGTAGTTCTTTAGTGAACTCAAGACAATGGCGTGTGATGCTTTCAGCTGTTTAGAAAAGAAAACATCCATTAACCTACCACTTCAAATATTATTTTTATTACTATTATATTATTTATATTATTCACTGTTCGTTAGGGTGTCACTGCTGTGAATAGACACCATGACCAAAGCAACTCTTATAAGGACAACATCTAATTGAGGCTGGCTTACAGGTTCAGAGGTTCAGTCCATTATCATCAAGACAGGAGCATGGCAGTGTCCAGGGAGGCATGGTGCAGGAGAAGCTGAGAGTTTTGCATCTTCCTCTGAAGGCTGCTAGCAGAATACTGGCTTCCAGGCAGTTAGGATGAGGGTCATAAAGCCCACACCCACAGTGACATATCTACTCCAACAAGGCCACACCTATTCCAACTGGGCCACACCTTCTGTAGTGGCACTCACTGGACCAAGCATATACAAACCATCACATTCACCTTTACCAGGCCTCTGAATATATGAGTTCTGAAATAATCCTATTTGTCTTGTCCTCTGTATCTGCCAGACACTTCAATATTCGCCAAATACACTTCCAAGAGTATGTTTAGGATGTGGAGGCTCAACATGAAGTGTAAGAGGTCGAGGTTTACTCCGCCCAAAGCCGAAGTGTGAGGTACATGGGAAAGTAGCCAGGAATCGTCTTACTTCCTTAAAATGTAAGAGTAGATTATAAACAATAGGTGAAAAGACCCTTTTTAGTACGTTGCCAAGAAATAGGAGATCGGGCTGCACATGGAATACCAGCATTGGAGAAGTCAAGGTCAGCCTTGATTACACAGGGATTTTTAAGACCAGCCTGAGCTGTCTTATGATAAAGAAAATAAACTGCTGTGAAAACAGACGATTCAAAGAAATAAAATTCCATGCGGGTCATTTTAATTAAAATTCTGCTCAATTACTATCATCACACAGGCATGTCACCTCCAGAGATAAAGACCAGATTTGACTCTAAAACAAATGTATAACTATCAGGTCCAAAAGAAACTTGGGACAAGTGGCTCTCTGGTGCCTCTTAGCTTAAAGCACATGCTGGCCTCCAGGCTTCCTCGGTACCACAAGAACCTGTGGCTCTTCTCAGCTCTGCTCACCTTGCCTCCCACCCTAAGTCTTCCCAGCTCTTGGGCTTCCCTCTCCCAGGGTCTCAGTAACCCTGTTGTCTGAGCCCTTTGCCCCTCCCTCTCGCCTGTCTCTAGGTCTCCTTGCACAGACTCTCTTAGTCTTCCTCTCTTGCTCTCCCCAGTTCTCCTTTCATTGCCAGTCTGCTGGCCAGGTTCAGTCTGCTGCTTTCTCTCCCTGCTCTGGGCTCGTCCAGATGTCCCTGGCTGTACTCTCCCTCAGACCTACCTTAAAAGCCTTCCCTTCACCCACACCTTGTAGCAGCCACGTCCTGCCTTTTTACGAGAACAAAGCTGAAAACAAAGCTTTGGAGACCATTAGCTCTCAGAAAAAGAAATGATTTCTGTATTAGTCTGGGTTCTCTAGAGTTACAGAACGTTTGGACAGTCTCTATGTAGTTAGGGAATTTGTCGATGACTTACAGTCTGTAGTCCAACTCCCCAACAGTAGTCAGCAGCAGCTGTGGATGGAAGTCCAAGGATCTTGCAGTTGCTCAGTCCCACGAGGCAAGCCGGCAAGGAAGAATCAGTCTTCCTTCTTCCAATGTCCTTATATATGTCTCCAGTAGAAGGTGTAGCCCAGATTAAAGGTGTGTGTATCCATGCCTTTAATCCCAGATGATCTTGAACTAGAATCCATAGCCATAATCTGGGATTAAAGGTGTATGTCTCCATGCCTTTAATCCCAGATGATCTTGAACTGGAATCCATAGCCACCATGCTTCAAGATCTCCATGCTAAGTCCAGGTCAAAAACTTATATTTCTGAGCCTCCAGATTAGGATCATAGGAGAGCCTTCCAATTCTAGATTGTAGTTCATTCCAGATATAGTCAAGTTGACAACCAGGAATAGCCACTACAATTTCCAAAGTGGGTGGGGAAACAAAACAGGAGGCCAAGTGACATCACACCACCAAATAGATAGATAGATAGATAGATAGATAGATAGATAGATAGATAGATAGATATAGAGATAGATAGTTTGGCCAGAAGTCCTCATTCTAAAAGAGACAGCAGAAGCCATAGCTAACAGGGACGCCATCTCTGTGAGGAAGCTATTTCTTCACATAAAGGTGGTTCGCTTCAAATAACCTGCAAATCTTGCTCTTGCAATCCATGATTTTAATTTGTTAGAAGAATTGTGAGAGGCCCACTGTAGAAATACAGACCTTCTCTGGGCAGGACTGAACATGGTTATTGCCTATGCATCTGCTGCTATATTCAATGGCTTCTCTGACACGGAAAACTATTTTTGTCTTACAGTCTCAAAAGCAGCCCTGTTTTAATGTTTAGACTCAGTACTTCCTGGCAAGTTTCTTAACATGACTGAGCATCAGTTTTCATATCTAGAGGACGAGACACTAAATCTACTGAGCTAAACCAGGCTGCCTAAAAGTCAATGCTCCAAAAGTCAATGGGAAAATAGGAATTTCCCAAAAGTTAGGTCCTAAAGTCAAACAGAATAAGTTTAACATGTTCGCTTTCAAAACATAGGTGACTATAAAGAGCTCTTCTTTTAGATACATGAAGATAGCCAGCTCACTCTATATATTTCAAAAGAAAAAACAATATGAAGATGAAAAAGTAATCTGTTGATACATTAGAAAGAGAGATAATAGTATTTATGCACAATCAACCTGGCTACTCTAACCTTCCAACTGCATTCATATATTTCAAAGCAGAAAAGGCAACATAAGGCGTATTAAAAATGGCAGCACTTGGTAGCTTTTAAAACCGAAATGGGGCTGCAGTGATGACTCGGCAGCCAAGAGCTCTTGTTTGGAAAGGATCCAACTTCAGTTCCCACCTCTCACAAACCTTTTAAAACTTTTTTTTAAAACTAGTGCTTGGCCACTGAGAAAACAATCATGGTTTTTTTGAGAATCAAACTAGGAAGGGAATCTTCAAACATCCGGCTTTCAAGGAGCTCTGAAAGACTCCGGGCACATGGGAACGTACTCCCATGGAATCCAGTGTCTGATACTCTCCTTTGTAACAACTATCTACCACGTGTCTGACACACCCTAGAAGCTGCTGAAATAACAATACAGAGAGCAGATACCCAGGCCGTCATCAAGCTTACACCCAGGAGGAGAAATCCAATAAATAACAAAATAGCTACATTCTATAGAACATGTGAAGGTAGTGGGTGTTACCAGGAAGGGAAAAAAAATGTATGGGACGAGGGAGCTGTCATTGAAAAAAAAAGGAGGGGGGGCAATTTGGGGCCAGACAGACTGAGAAAGTGTTCCAGGAATACAGACATTCAGAAGGCAAGCAGAAGACTGCAATGTCTGAAGTCCCCGCCTATTGGAAATGCTCCTCGGTGTGCAGTTAGTGTTGCAGCCTACCTTTGAATGAGCTATTTGCGAATAGTCACTGGGGCTGGATAGGCCTGGTAAGGTGGACAGACGATCCACCAAAGGTTAGGAGCTGAAGAAGAGTTACCCGGAAAGAAAGTGATGTGGTTTGAGGCCAGAGAAGTCCAAGGGGGTCCAAAGGAGCGCTGGCAGCTACGCCCCCTCTACCCACGCCTCCAGAGGGTGCAGCACCTCTTAGTACAGCAAAGGCGGGCTTCCCTTTGTTTTTAAGAATATGTGAGGAAGTCAAGTCTCTTTTTAAAGTAAGAACAGAACAAAAACGAAGTGTCAGGAGGGGGACTTTAGTACCCGAAAATAACATAGAGAACGCAAGTTGAGACCCATATACAGAGCACCCAGTTCGTGAGTGTGTTTTAGCGGAAATATTGAGATGTGAAATTGGATGTGTTTTTGGTGAATTATTCAAATAACTGTTTTCCTCTTCTATTACAAATGGAAACAGAGCCAAAAATTAATTGGTGCCATGTGCAGTAAACCACAGTGTGGCTCACGCAACCTGCCCTTCCTGCTTCACACCCCAGGGCTGGGTGCAATGAGCCTATTTTGACTAAGAAACACTCAGATCAAGTGTTAAGTAATCAAGAATTTGTACATTCTTTGTAAAGAATGTACATTCATACAGGCTTAATTTCTAGCATTCTATAGAATGCACACACACACACACGAATACTATATATATATATATATATATATACACACATACATATATATATACACACACACACACGAATACTTATATATATATGTGTGTGTGTATATATATATATATACATACATACATACATACATACATACATATATATATATGCCCTATGGGTTTTTTCCCCTCTGGAATCTTTTTAAACAACCTGACTAACTCAGTCAGGTATCGTGAAAAACATCAGATAGGTTCTGGCGCCACATTTTGGCCACAGTAACTCGCTGTTGTTCGTCCTCTCTGAAAGCAAGCATCCTCCTCTGTATCTTGTTACAAGCTTTAGAGGGAAGAGTCCCAGCCTATTGAAAATGCTCCTTAGCATGCAGTTATTGTTGTATCCCAGCTTTGAATGAGCTATTTGCAAATGTTATAGGCTTTCTCTTCTAGTACATCGAGTTGGAAATATAAAAAGAAACCTTATCTCAAACCAGGGTTTGTTTCTGATAATACAATAAATCTATATGAACATGACAGTTATTCTTTGTCTTCTCCTCTTCCTCCCTCCTCCTCCCCCATCCTTCTTTGTTTGAAATAGTTGTGTAGATCAGGCTAGCTTCAAATTCATGATCCTCCTGGCTGGGACTCTTGGCTAGCCTTGATCCTCCCGCCTTGGAATCCCCAGACTCTGGGATTGCAAGCATACACCTCCGTGTCCTCCATCAACGAGACAATTACTCTTTTTGACAGACGTACTGAGGTTCCAGCAGGTTCAGGAAGCACAGTTAGGCACTAGAGACGTAAAGATTGGCAACCAAGGTCCTGTCTTCCCAAAGGCCTGTTGCTATTGAACTAGGAAAGCCAAAGGCATTATGGCAATATATAATGTCTGCTGAGTTCTCCTTGACCTTTGCCCTGTAGGTCAGGATATCTCGAACCACCATCCCAGCCTTACGCCCAACCAGACAGTTCTTCATGTTTCTTTGGGGCTAAAGTTCTCCCCTCTGGTACTGGACTCCACTTGATGCTAAATCAGTGAAGTTTGTAGATGAACTGTTATGTGTGTGTCCCTGTTCCATAAACAACCACCCAAATATGAACTGAACCATGTTCCTAGATTTCACCCCAGTGTATTTCATAGAGTTCTGTATGGCCATAGCAACTGACTAAAATTTTGAGAGGATGGAAGGGGTTTCGCCCTCATACTGCATTGCTGTATTTTGGTACCACACCTCTTTCAACATTGTGCTCAAACCTTCTCTACTCACAAGCGCCATGCGTTGCTAATACTGAGGGTTTTGGTCATCTATCTCTTTAACCTGAGGTTCTAGAAACCCCACTCTTTGGGGCTAACCAGTCACCCAGCTGCTTGTATTTTCCTAAATACATTGGAGTTCATTTCCTTTGCAACCGTCAACTCTAATATTAAGTAATCCCCCTTTCTGTGTATAAATTGTAGAAGGTAGAAAATTAGGGAGTGGTCACTGAGGGCAGTGAATGTGGGCTGACACAGGACAAAAATGTGAAGGTGAGTGGCCTCTCTATCGCAGTAGTTTATGCTTCAACTGAGGATAAAATAGGAATGCTTAAAATAATGCTGTTATCACGTGGGAATGAATGTAGAGTCTTACACATTGTTAGGACTTAATTTTCATCAATGTGAGTCTTAACCAGTGAGATGATGAGTCAGAACTCAGTCTTGGAAAGTGAGTCATCTGTGAATAGAATGGGGAAAGACGACTTGAGCAGAGGAGGCAGCACCAGGAAAGTTATGGTGGATTAAAGAGAATTGCCAAGTCCAGCATGATGGAGCAGAGTCTGAGAAGAAATTGGTCAGAGTCAGATCAAAGGAAGTCTTAGACATCATAATTGGGAATGTGGGCTTTATGTAATTAGAACTTGGGGGTGTTGAGATTATTTTTAAGGTGATGTCATGATTACACGAGCCTGATAGAAAGATGGACGTCATCCACAAGTTAGAAGAAAAAGTCAGGAGACACAAACAGTTCAGTAAAGAGAGAAAATAGGGTGGAGCTGAGCCAATGAGGGAGGAAACATGAGAAGATGCCAGGAGAAATGGAATGTGAAACGTTATAGGACTCAGTTACCAACTGGTCATATGTAAGGATCAGAGCTGGAGAATTGGCCTGATGGGAAAAGCACTTGCCACACAAGCTTAAGGATCTGAGTTTGAAACCCCAGAAATCCTGTAAAAAGCCAGGCATGGGAAAGCCTTCCTGGGATCTTCATGCTCCCATGGGGAGGTGTCAGGTAGAGGCTGGATAATCCATTGAAGCTCCTGTGCCACCTAGCCTGCCAAATGTAGCCTTCAACCACAGAGAAAAAATAATAATAATTGTGATAATAATTGTGATCTTATTTCAATCACGATAGAAGGCAAGGACAAACACTCAAGATTATCCTCTAGCCTCTACACACAGAGAACATCCTACATATCACACACATACTCACACACACACACACACACACACACATACACACACACAATCTAAACACAACAAGGGAACTCCCAAATAACTCTAAGTTTCCTTGGATTGCCACATAGATAGCAGTACCATTTATCAAGACAAAGAAGACTAGGAGTGCCAGTTTCAGACATGCTGTGTTTTAAGATGACTGCACAAAATCACAAATGGCTATAAGAAATAGCCAATTGGAGAAAACCAAACAATGTTGGAGACAAAACCTAGAACAAAACGCCTAAAGTATAAAACCACAGGATTAAATGGCTGCATTGTTTTTCTGGTGCCATGATAGAATATCACGGCAAAGACAACAAAGAAGAGAGAGTTATTTGGGCTTATGGTTCCAAAGGGTCAGAGTCCATGATGGCATAACAAAGTCATGGTAGTAGAAGCAGGAAGCTGGGGGCTCACATATTAACTTCCAGCACAAAGCAGAAAGAGGGAACTAGAAATAGATCAAGTTTTTAATTTCTCAAAGCCTGCCTCCAGCGACACACTTCCTCCAGCAAGGCCATGCCTCCTACGACCTACTCAAATAGCACTACTACCCAGGGACTGTGTACTCAAAAATCTAAGCCTACTGGGGCCATTCTTATTCACACCACCACAATAGGCCTGCAGCTTTAGGAACCAGATCCATTCTTTTCACTCATCATTCAAATATGATGTTTGGCCCCATTCCTATATTCAGTCTAAAAACAAACAAACAAACAAACAAAAATGTTCTCACTAGGATCTCTGTGGACACAGCTGAAGCCAAACAACGAAATGGTCAAGACAGCTCCTAGAGTAAGGAGTCAAAGATTGGATCCTCAACACACACAGTGAGCGAGGCAGACGGTCTATAAAGACCATTGAGAACATGGCCGATTCTTGACGTCAGGAAAGCGGTGGCAAAAGCAAGTTTTATAGAGATAGGAAGAGAAACTTGGTTATTCTGATTTAAGGGAGGGGTAGATTAGGCACATCCCTATTCTTTCCGAGAACTGTTCACCATGAGGAAACAGGGTGGTCCGAAACACAGCAAGGGACAAGGGGGAATTTTTTTTTAAATGTTCGAGGCATTTGAGCCTTTTTGTGGAGTTTGGAGAAGAAACTGGCCAAGAGAATAAGGTCGAACACTTAGGACAGAAGAAAGCCGATGATAATTGTGTCGGGACGTTTGCATAGTCCTGGATCCTGGAAGAGACAGCGGAAGGCACTGAGAAGCGTCTGAGAAGGGGCTAAGACCTAGGAAAGGAAGATCGACTAGGAGAAAGCAGTGAAGAGGAAACTGTCCACACAAGTCAACCCTAATTTTTTCCTAACATAGGAAAGAAGCTACTGAAGAAAATGGGAGACAACGAAGAAAATCTTATATAAAACGATACAGGGTTGCCGGGGCACCATGAGGAGTGGGTGAGCCAGAGGCTGGCTGAACTGAAGTCAGTCAGTACAGAGCAGAGATTCTGACATGGAATTACAACATCTGCTTCTTATTAGACAGGAATACGTGGTCCCCATCCCACACCTACAGAGTCAGAAACCCCCAAGGGCAGGCTCTGTGGTCTGCCTTAGCAAAGCCCTCCAGGCGATTTTGAAGTACAACCCTTGGGAAATGCTTGCATAGCGTTTCTACCGAGTCTGTGGCTTCCCCAACCAGCAAGCAATGACGAGGTACAAACTGTGATACCCAGCCATATCCTAGCAGTTTTTTTTTTTAAGTAATATTTTCCATATTGCAATAAAAAATACTCTTACTTGGCATGTTAGAGATTCTGTAAATTTCTATGTGGAAATGAGTGTCATACGAGGTTTTAAAAATCTGAACAAAGAGATTCCTTTCATCTGAATTTCAGAAAGCAACTGTTTTTTTAAAAAGTGCCTCGCTACTCAAGTTTTAAACTTATAATAGAGAAATAATGAAATTGCCATTTACTTCCTCAAATAATACTCTGTGACCCAACACTGTAATAATAGTTCTCGGATTTTGCTCGGGTACTGCTGTCATCTCAGACTAAGTGATGGTGATCAACTCTCCTGGGGGAAATATTTATGAATGAAATGGTCTCAATTTTAAGTTTCCCTCCCATAAATTTATCTTCCGGTCTTGATTCTGGCTACTGCCTGTCTGGCAGCAAGTCATGACCTCTGGCAAGATAACGGGGCAAACTGTAAATGGTTGTTAATGAGCTTGGAGGAGGCCAGACAGTCATAGCCCAGTAATGTCCCTGTAATTAAATGCATGTTCGCGACTGAGCCTTTTACATGTCATACCAATAGTAAAGTCATTTTCTGCTACCATTGTTCCAACAATGTTTCACAGTTCAAATATTTAGAGCCTATTTTCACTATCTGGGGAACGTTCCTTTGAACACCCCCAAACAATGGGAAAGCCAACAGACTCACAGCCTAGAAGGATTTTAAGAAGTTATTTACATGCTGACTTATCCAGGTGTGTCTTACATAAAAAAAGCATGGAATCTAGGAATCCATATTTAAAAACCAGATGTGAGCACGCAGAAAACACTGAGACAGGTCCCCAATTACTTTTACAGATAAGACTGAGCTCTCGAAGTGAATTTGTATTGCGAGCAAATAATGACTCACGGAAAGGAGAGCTAGCAAGCCTGAACCATAACCTGATTAAAACACTATGTAAATAAGGAGAAACACTGTCATGGAACAATGTAAAAGCAGATTTAAGCACATTAGCTTAGCACATTCCAACACAGTGGGAGTATAAGCGGAAAAGATGAACAAGTCGGGCTCTCTGGGTGCCAATACTCTGAAATTCAAAATAGGTAGCTCATTCTCTGTAACCTGAGTTTACTGTGACCAAGCAATCTTTACTCTTTTTTTTTTTCTTTTCTTAATTCCAAGAATGATGGGCTGGTTTCTATGAATAAAATTTTACTTCCAAATATGACAGTGAGACACACTGAAAAGTTTCAATCCGTGTGCCAATCGTACTGGCGCACTGCCAATCAGTCACTCAGCGGTGCCGGTTTGATTTGGATCTCTTGGAAGCTGAAGTGTGTGCCTTCTAGAGGAGGGCACATGTGTTGCCTGGTAAGAGTAAAGAACAAGCCGGGCGGTGGTGCAGCACGCCTTTAATCCCAGCACTTGGGAGGCAGAGGCAGGCGGATTTCTGAGTTCGAGGCCAGCCTGGTCTACAGAGTGAGTTCCAGGACAGCCAGGGTTACACAGAGAAACCCTGTCTCGGAAAAAAAAAAAAAAAGAGTAAAGGAACAAATCCCGGACCTGAACCTCACGCTGAGGGCTTTCAGCACCCCATCGTAGCAGCAATCCAACCCAGATACCTTGTTGTATCAGCTTTCCACAACCATATTAAAACAAACAAACAAAAAACAAAAAACAAACAAAAAACAGGGACAGTTAATTCGTAAAGAGAAAATATGTATTGTGGGTCATAGGTTGCAGGGTCCAGTCTAAGATTAGGCAGGTTCATTGATTTACGTCTCTGGTGGACATGCCAGATGCTCATGGCCTGCGAGAGCATGATGGGAAAAAAAGAAAAAAAGAAAAAAAGAAAAAAGATGCGTACCTCTTTAACAAATAGCAAAAGAAAAGAAAAATGAGGTTGGGGCCCCATGATTTCCTTCAAGGACATGAATCACCCAGGGACCTAAACCCACCCGATCAGACCAGCCCTACCCTCTAAAGATCTACAGCACTGACAGCATCAACTGCCATGCGCCAGGCCTTTGACACATGTGCAGACAACTAAGGTCAACGGGTGCTTATTCACGTCATGGGCGAACCCTTCGCCTTACGAAAGTCATTGCAAACACAGAGAACTTAAAGATGGTGAGAACCCGAGAAGCGTGAGAAAACTGAGTTCAGTTAGAAAGGCAGTGTTGACCTAACTAGTGTGGACGACTTCTTCGGGTGTACGTGTGAGCGGGCTGAGCAGATCACTCATTTCAAGAGTTAAGCGAGTTAGAAGATGGAAAGAGATTGGTAAATGGAAAGAGGGCTGCTTGTAAGGTTTTCCCCCACGAGAAGAGAGGAGGTGGGAAGGGGGAGGGGGCCGTTGGAAACAGAGATATATGAAGTACAGTGAGGAGGGTGGATTCCTGGGAATGCTGGTTCCTAAGGATGTTGGCGGTGGGTGGGGGAGGGGTTCAGGGGAGGGGGGAAGGAGCACATCTTTTGGAGAAAACATCAGAATTATTCTGAAATATATTTAGTCACTTCTTTTTCTTATTTCTTTTTATTCGGGGACTCCTAGGAACTGAACTCCCAAATATTGCTCATGTAGGCAAGCAGTCTATCACTGGTCTACACCGTCAATCCTGATCTGCAAAGTGTGAATTGTATCATGGATCCTAAACCATGGGCTTAAGGGAGGGAATGAGAAGACATGCAAGAGCATTTGGAATGGAAAAGAGAGACAAAATGCAGGGGAGGTGACCCGTTTCTATTTTTCTTTACCTTATACTACTGCCCCTGAAGGTGGGCTTCTTGTGTTAGTTAGGGTTACTGTTGTTGTAATGAAACACCGTGACCAAAGAGCAAGTTAGGGAGAAAAGGGTTTGTTCAGCTTACACTTCCACATTGCTGTTAATCACCAAAGAAATTCAGCACGAGAACTCAAGCAGGGCAGAAACCTCGAGGCAGGAGCTGATGCAGAGGCCATGGACGGGTTTGGCTTATGGGCTTGCTTCTCCTGGCTTGCTCGGCCTGTTTTCCTAAAGAACCCAGGACTACCAATCCAGGGACAGCATCACCCATGATGGGCTGGGCCCTCCCCTACTGATCACTAACTGAGAAAATGCCCTACAGCTCCATCTCATGGAGGCCTTTCCTCAGTGGAGGCCCATCTCTTTCTGATCACTATAGCTTGTGTTGCATTGACACACAAAACCAGCCAGTATACCTTTGAAATAAGTCAGGCACAATTGAACTCAAATCAGTTTAATGTTAGGGAAATGTTAATTCTATTACTACAAAAAGAATCCTGTTTTATGAAAAAGCTTTCTTTCTTTGGGGACGGGGGCTACTTTTGGTTTGGAGTGCTTTTTAAAGGCTTTGGTTTTTCCTCGACAGTCTCACTACACAATTCAAGATGGCCTCAAACTCACAATATACCCGCTCCATCCTCCCCAGTGCTGATTATAATCACGAAACACCATGCTAGCTATGAAAAGATTTCTTAATTAAAGTAAAGCTGTGAATCCTGAGTAGTTGCGATCTATTGGCAAGTACACAGGCTTTAGAATAAGAACCTCTTCTAACAAATATTATGGAGCAAGTTTGTTGAACCAAAATGGTTTCTAAAAAAAAAAAATTGATTCCATATGAGATAAATAAAAATCTAATTTTTATAATTATGAATACATTATTAAGCTGTAGTTATTCCATAAGTTCATCAGTTTGGCTGCACAATTCACTGGTCTAATCAATTTATTGAGCTGGGTGACCATCACCAGAACCTAGTTTTAAAACATCTTTACCGCTTCAGTAAGATAATGTATGCCCATACATGATTACTCTTCACCCCTGATTCCAGCCCTTGATAACAACTAGTCTATGTTCTCTCTGTCTCTCTCTCTCTGTCTCTCTCTCTGTGTCTCTCTCTCTCTCTTGTTTTTTTTTTATGGGGGGTATTTTTGTTTTTTCAAGACAGGGTTTCTCTGTTTAGCCCTGGCTGTCCTGGAACTCACTTTGTAGACCAGGCTGGCCTCTAACTCAAAAATCTGCCTGCCTCTGCCTCCCAAGTGCTGGGATTAAAGGTGTGTACTACAACCGCCCAGCTCTGTTGTCTCCCTCTAGGTGACAATTTTGGGCATCTCGTAAACAGAGTGGGTTCATTTTTAATTTTGTGGATAGCATACTTGGGGAGACAGGACTCAGGAGATAGAATTTGTTTGGATCCCCAATTTCAGAGCTCCACCTTTCTCCACGGTGGAACAGAACAGCCCCTCTCTCAGGAACTTGGAAAGTGTACGTTGAGAGGGTGCAGGCGGTAGTGGGCTTCCTTCATCTTTCTCTTTTAGGCTCTCCAGGTCATGGGACAATTGGACGACACCATGCCCAGCCAGGGTGGGCATACAATTGGATGATACTGTGCACACCGAGGGCGAGGGTGGACTTTTATCTCAGGTTACTTGGGTCCTAATTGATACGTTGGGCACCAATTTGTTACAGTAAATCTCCAACCTCAATAAGCCTGTGGGGAAAAAAACCGCACAACTCAATATTTATAAGCTACATGCCTAGAATGGGCAGATTTACCATTACACTACTGTGTTCCCCAGTTATGAGATCCCTTGCTACTTGCAGTTTCTCTGGACCACATGGTTCTGTTCTGTCTTCCTTTCATCTCTTCTTCCTCTGTCTTCCTCTCGGTCCTCCAGTCACCTTCTCCAGCCCCACCTTTTCCTTTCACTGCCCAATCACAGGCTCCAGTCTTTTTTTTTTTTTTTTAAGATTTACTTATTATTATATGTAAGTACATTGTAGCTGTCTTCAGACACCAGAAGAGGGAGTCAGATCTCATTACCGATGGTTGTGAGCCACCATGTGGTTGCTGGGATTTGAACTCAGGACCTCTGGAACAGCAGTCAGTGCTCTTAACCGCTGCCATCTCTCCAGCCCAGGGTCTAGTCTTTATTTGACCAGTTAAAATGGTGAGAAGGTTCACAAAAAAAAAAAAAAAAAAAATCATCTGAGTACTTGATCCACTTCCTCTTCTGGTTAGCCCCTCTTGAGGAAGCAGAATTAGCATCAAAATACAAACAGCACTGGGGCAGTTCAAAACTCTTTCCACTAACAGCCTCAGATCTAGAGGAGAGCTCTATCTTACTTCTTGGATGTTTCTCAATCTGTAGCCTCGGCTACATTCAAAAGGTTTACCGGATCACCTGGAAGGAAAGCTGGGGATGGGAACGGGATGACGAGAGAAACATGGAACCAAGACAAGATCTCCTGCTCAAGGCTCAAAGTTTAATGCAGATATATATGTGTGTGTGTGTGTATATATTGTATATGTATATATATATATATATATATATATATATATATATTTATATATATATAAAGACCCTCCCCCAAAAGCTGGAAACAGGTCTGCAACTGGTCCTGCTTGCTCCGCTGGAGGCTGGCTAGTGTCTGGTGGCTGCTAGTGTCTCTTAGGAAGCAGCTATCCTTGGGGAACAATGGGCTTCACCTTGGTCTGAGAGCTCCACCCTAGGTGGAGGGGATTATGGCTAGCACAGGAGTTCCTGCTCGAAGGCTGTGAGAAGGACCTTCACCTTGATCAATGTCAAGTGGTGCCAAGGAGGCATGGCACCCTAGTACGGCTCTCTACATCAATCCACTAATGTTGACAATTAAGATCACCCATCCCAGGGAGACAGAACACAGGGATCTGAATATGGTATCTTTCACTTAGCATAAAGTCCTCCATGTTCACCCACTTTGAAATATATCCGTATGTTACTCACTCTTTATGACCACATAGCAAGACCTACTGACTAGAAACAACACATTTTATTTTCCCGTTCACTATCTGATGGACATTTGAGTGGTTTCCACTTTTTGACAGCATGAGTAATGGTCATCTGTGCTTCAGACGAGCGTGCGGATGCATGTTTTTACTTCATGTTGCAAACCTGGGGGTAGAACGTCTGAATCGTATGGTAGATCTGGTTCATGTCTAAAGAAACAATCCAAATGTCTCCCAAAGTCACCGCACCGCATAGCATCCCCACCAGCAACGTTTGAGGTTTCCCGTTTTTTTCCACTCCTTGTCAATGTTTGTTCTTGTCTATTTGATTCCAGGAATCTTAGTGGATCTGAAATGGTACCTCCCAGTGGTTTCATTTGCATATCCCCAATGACTTAGCTTAGGATACTTCTGAATATATCAGGAACGCCATTACTGTTCTTTCAGGAACGTGTCTGTTCAAACTCTTAGGTATATCAGGTTGCTTTGGGATGTGGTAGTTTTTGTTTTTGAGATAGGTCCTTGCTATGTTGACAAAGATGCCCCAAAACTTCTGTGCTCTGTGATGGAGCCCTTTTCCCTCAGCTTCCCACATAGCACTTCGCCTTTGTGGACCTCAGCAGAGACTAAAATCTATCTGATCTTAGTATTCCCTGCATCTACTGTTAACCTAGCCTTGTGCCGAGAACATTTCCAGCATCCTTTTGATATCCAGAGAACGGGAACTCATTTTTCTCCATTGAACTTGGCCAGTGGCTCCACTGGCTTGCCTTCCATGTGGCGCTTTGTGTAGTCATCTTGGGGTGTCTGCTGAAGTCGAGTGCTCGACGTCACTGTTTTATACCTGTGGGCAAATGAGAAAGAGGCTCCCCATTTTTATTAGACTCCAGTTTCCCCACCTGCTAACTAGCCTTGTAAAGAATTGTCACAAGAAGCAGGTGAGAGTGGCCACGCAAAGCTCCGAGCAGTTTCTCCGATGTAATCAGTGTTGACTAAACAGGACCTGTTATCACCGTAGCTAAGAGTCTGTGTGACCAGTCCTCAGCTATAGCTTTGATGAATAGAGACTGCTTGGCTACTCTGTTTCTTCTTGAAGGATTTTACAAGCAGAGCTGGAGAGATGGCTCAGTGTGTATAGGGCTTGTTGCACATGTTGGGACCTGGGTTTGGATCTCTAGGGTTCTGGTAAGAGCTGAATGCATCAATGTGCTTCTGTGATGCCCAGCACTACAGGGCAGAGACGGGTGGACCCCAGGTTTCCCCAGCCCATCTAGCCAAACAGGAAGCTCCAAGATCACTGAGAGACACTGTCTCAAGAAATAAGGTGGAAAAGAGTTGAGGAAGACATTCTGCCAAAAACCTCTGGCTTACACACACACACACACACACACACACACACACACACACACACGATGAGTATTCTTTAGAAACAAACTCCTGTTACAACACTATGAAGATGAGAAATATGTGAAGAAGATTTTAAAGAAACTCTTGTATACACAGTATGGCATCCTCTTTACCCATTTTCAGATAAATATTTTCAAATGAAAATTTCAGTCACCCGGCACAACTTGACATATTGGAGCTGTATCCATTTGAAACATAGAAAGGATGATTTTTTACAAATCACCCTGTATTCCTGTTGTCAATCAGTTGGTTCCCCAGAGGAGCTCTTGTAATCTTTCTGGGACTTGTCCCCCGCAGCCCCAGCCTAGGACTTCCTTCCCAGTGTCATTCGGTGCTCTCTTATTGCATGCTTTGTGGCATTTGTCATCATGGAAGTCTTCTTCTACACTCTTCTCTCACAATTGATTTCCACCCTAGAAATCTGTATGTCTCCCCGGGCATAGGGTTGTTACTTTCTTTGCTACAAGATACTTGACCTAAGGGACCTAAGGACCAAGGCAACTCTTCTAAAGGACAACATTAATTGGTGCTGGCTAGCAGTTTTTAGAAGTTCAGTCTATTACCCTCGAGGAGGGAAGCCTGGTAGCCTCCAGGCAGACAGTTCTGGAATTGCCTGGAGTTCTATGTCTCGAGCCACAGGCAGCAGCAGGAGACTATGGGCTGCACTGGGTGTAGCTTGAACTCAGGAGATCTCAAAGCCCGCCCCCACAGTGACACACTTCCTCCAACAAGGCCACACCTACTCCAGTAAGGCCACACCTCCTAATAGTGCCACTCCCTGTGGGCCAAGCATTCAAACACCTGAGTCCATGGAGACCTTACCCATAGACTTACCATCACAGGAAGGAAGAGTTAGTCCTGGCTGCCAGTCTGAGGGCTTGATCTACTACAGTGGGATGTCACGGTGGCAGAAGCTTGAGGCAGTGGTCCCATTGCTGACAGAGATGAAGGCTGGTGCTCAGCTTGCTTCCTCCTCCTATTCAGTGGAATCCACCTGAGTCCACACTAAGCTAATTAACCAAATTAACCTAGTTTATTAACTGTTTATTAACTAGATAAAGTCTCAGATGTGCCCAGAGATTGTTTCCACGGTGATTTTAAATTCTATCAAGTTGACAAGATTAAACCTTACAATAGATACTTATTAAATTACATACAATTAAATTAAATATTAAATACAATAAGTATTTAAAATAAGTATGGAGCCGGGCAGTGGTGGCGCACGCCTTTAATCCCAGCACTTGGGAGGCAGAGGCAGGCAGATTTCTGAGCTTGAGGCCAGCCTGGTCTACAGAGTGAGTTCCAGGACAGCCGGAGCTACACAGAGAAACCCTGTCTCAAAAAACCAAATAAAATAAATAAATAAATAAATAAATAAGAGAGAGAGAGAGAGAGAGAGAGAGACCCTAAAATAAGTATGGAAAATATATAATAGGGACAAAAAAATCAAACATTTAATGATAATTCAAAGAAATTTACTTTAAAGCAATTTTAGTATATACATTTTGTCACTAATTAAAGATGAAAGCACATTTGAATAGCTTTATTTTCTTTTTCTTTTTTTAAGATTTATTTATTTATTATAAGTACACTGTAGCTGTCTTTAGACATACCAGAAGAGGGCATCAGATCTCATTACCGATGGTTATGAGCCACCATGTGGTTGCTGGGATTTAAACTCAGGACCTCTGGAAGAGCAGTCAGTGCTCTTAACTGCTGAGCCATCTCTCCAGCCCCTGAATAGTTTTAAGATAGAGTTATTTATGCTTGGAAACAGAATTAGATCTTGCCTGAATATTTGACATCCTCAACAATTTTCTGAGTTAACCAATATTTTGATTTAATAGTCATTATTGTCACCAGGCCTGATGGTGAATGTCTGTAATTCTAGCATTTGGGAAGCTGAGTCAGAGGCAGGGGGATCACTGTATTTTGTACGCCAGCTTGTTCTGCATAGCAAATTCCAGTCCCTGTCTCTCAAATAAACAACAACCCCAAAAGAAAATATATATAGCTAATTCTGAGCACACCATTTTGTATAAATATGTAGCACCAAAGGACGAAGTATACTCAAGCCCATTTCAGAAATTATTGAAAAATTACTCCTAATTCCAAGCCAAACTTCATTGAATTTTTTTTTCAAATCATAGCATATGATATAACATAGCCTCGAAGCGCAGCCGAGGTCCAATGGTATGGAGTGCTCTGAGAGCATGCGCACTGCACACGTCTATAACCGAGGCAGCAGTCGAGCAGCGTGCGGCAACATGCGTGAGATCTGCCAGAGGCACCCAGGGTTACATATTTGATTTTGAGTTAATTTTTGGTTAGAACTCTCTCACTGTTGACAAAATCTCACAGCCACAACATTCGGTTCTCTGACCCTAAATAGCGTCACAACGCAGAGTTTAAGGAGCTGGACTCCCAAGCAGCTTATTTTAATACATTCAACAAGTTAAGAAAACTTTGTAGGTTCCAGTTTAGATTCAAGAAAATGGAGTCTTGGTGTGGCTCCATCGGTTTCCCAAGTTTACAGTCAGCAAAAGGCCCCTGCGGAATCTAGTGTCTGGTGACTCCTGTAGGATGTCTCTTATGGCAGAACTGTAAACTTTGTGTCTACAGAAACAAACTAAACAATCCCCGCCTGCCTGGACTGTGAGGCGGGGTTGCGGAGAGGGAGGGAGTTTGAGATTTTGTGGAGAAGGGCCTTTTGAAAAAGTAGTAACTGAATGACATACGTCACATGACATTTTCTCTGCTCTCCTATAGTGCTACCCCCTTTGCCCCCAGGGTTTCCCTTCGCCTGTCTCTCTGCTAATGAATAGTTCCCACAGAAATTGCGGAAGACTGCATTGGAAGCGGGCAGGTCCTCCGCCCAGTTCCTGGTTTCCCTCTCTCCTCTTCCTCGTGCTTCTTCCTCATCATCCTATCTCCACTTTGCTCTTCCTTTCCCCATTCAAAGCAAGAAGTGAGGAAGAAGGTTGGGGGAGGGGAGGGAAGAAAGGAAGAAGGGAGAGAAGGAAGGAAGGAAGGAATTCCTGGGTGTTGGAGGAGGTGAAGAGAGAGGAGGACTCCTGGCAAGAACTGAGCCTCTGGCACAAGTCAAGGTCTTTCTCCTCTGTGCCCTCCACCCCCTCCTCCACCCCCTCCTCCACCCTCTCCTCCATCCCCTCCTCCACCCTCTCCTCCATCCCCTCCTCCAATCCCTCCTCCACCCCTTCCTTCACCCCCTCCTCCACCTCATCCTCCATCTCCTTCTCCATCCCCCTCCCACTTCCTCCTCCAGCCCCCCCTTCAGCCCCCCCTCCAGCCCTCTTCCAGTACTATCTAGTTATGGACCACTTCTAGCTCCAGTAAATGGTACCCTCCTCCCCAGTGGACATTTAGCTGTTCCTTAAAAGATACAAATAAATAAAATGGACTTAGATGTGTGCAGAGTCCTCTGCTCTTTACCAGATGTCTTCTAATCCCCAAGACTTAAGGGTCCTTTGGTTGCCTCTGCTTTTCGATTCCGAACTCCACTAAACTGGGAATTATATTGTGTTATATTATCCCGTATAATTATAAAACAAGCTCTCCATATCTGTGAGCTGGGGTATGTTTTAAGGACCATGTCTGTGAAGAACATGTGTGGACTTTTTGTCACTAGCACAATGACAGCAAGCCACATGGCATTTACACTGAGGACAAGTTGTCAGCCATAAGCAAACAGGATGCCACTTCCCAGGAGAAACTTGAACATGTATAAACTTTGGTACCTAAGGGGGTCCTGCAACCAATCTGCAGACATTGATGGGGAGGCTGTGTATCTATCTGTTTGTGTGTAGAATCCACCCCACTCTCTTTCTTATAGTTTTGACATAACACTTGTAAAAGTGTGTGGTAAGCTTTACTTATGGGAAGGAGGAATGAAGAACTTCAGAGCATCATCACAAAGCTCTCAAGATGGAACACTGACATAAACCTGCATTCATGCAGACCCTAGGAGGTGTGTACACGGCTGGGCACGTGCCATCAAAACACGTTCCAGGGCCAGAGAGATGGCTCAGTGCATAAGAGCACTTGTTGTTCTTGCAAGGGAACCCTAGTTTGGTTCATGTATTACTATGCATGGCTCACATCAGCTTGGAACTCCAGGTCCAGGGATTCAAACACCCTCTTTTGGCCTTCACAGACACCACATGTGTGTTCACATACACACAGACATGTTCATGCACACACACACACACACACACACACACACACACAAATGATGATGATGATGGTGATGATAAACAATGTTGACCTTCGTTATTTGCTTGACATTTTCCTAATAAGATACTAGGAAAAAAACAGGAACAAAAATAAATCCCTCCGGCGAGCATCCAACGTCCTTCCCACAGTCTTTTCTATTCTGGGTTACCTTCTGGCACAGAATCTCTGCTACAATTTTCCTCCATTTATTTCTAATGGAAAGTGGTTCATGATGTGTTGCCTTCTAACCACGCCACCTTAGGGTCCTCACAAGGTGCTTGAGGTCCTTTCAACTAGTTAAAACCTCCTTAAGTTGCAAGAACAAGAATCGCCTTACAATACATTTATACAGTCTTTGTTCTCATGCGTTTGTCTTGATACAATAGTCTAGACTGCCCTTAACCTTACAGTGTAGCCAAGGACGAACTTGAGCTCCCCATCCTCCTGCCTCCGGCTCTCAAGTGCTGGGATTCCAGGTGTGTGCCACCATGCCTGGTTCCACACTCAAACACAATCTTCAGCGCTTCAAGTAGTGTTGTGTGTATACTGACTGTGCAGCATATTTTTCTTCCTAAATTTATAAGACTCCCATGCATGCTGGGAAGACAGCTTATCCTAGTACACATACGGTCCTGGGTTCAATCCTCAGCACTCTAGATAAGTAAACAAAACAGAAGGACTTGGATAGAGTAACTGATTACAACTAGCACCTTGCATTTCATTAAGTCTGCCGTTAACACAAAAACAGGACTGGGGATTTTCTATTTATCAGCAGCTAATCAGTTTTGATCAACCATAGCTGCTTTCTCATTTTGATTTATTAACTAGTAGAGGTCTGTTTAACCCATTTGCCCAGGGGCGAGGGGTCATGTCAGTAGCTAGAATTGCCTTCGCTGGGTCTGAAGTCAAGCTCATGTTTATGGGACGCCCGCTGTTCTGAGCATTAGGTGTTCAGGATAAACTAAACTAAACATCCAGGATCTCACTGAGCTGACAGTCTCCATGTGAGAGGGAAGAGCAAGGGAGAGGATAGGTTATAAACAAATAAATAACCTCAGGTAAATAAACAACAAATGATGAGCCCTTAGAGAGACGGGGAGAATCCAGGATAGTAGAGGTTCTGATGTGGGCCCTAGGGATACAGTCACTACTCACTTATGTAATCTGCGAAACTCACAGAGATAGTGACTTTTTAAAATGGTGGGCAGAGAGCCGGGTGGGTATCCTGGACCAAAGTAGGACATGTAGGCATGAAATTCCACTTCCTGGAAATTCTCTCCTCCTTTGAAATGCCCCTGAGTTTTTTTTTTTTTCCTCTGTCTCCATAGTCTCTTAAAGAACATAGAGTTTCTCTAGGGAATAATTGCATAATTAAAGTGCCCACTCAATGCTTCCTGTAAATTTGGTTATAATTAAGATATAATTTCTATAAGATAACATTTAAAAAATTTGTATTTTTGTGTGCCTTGGCACACCTGAGGAGGTCAGAAAATCTTTTTGGCCCTTAGTTCTTCCCCTCCTTCCACCATGTGGACTCTGGAGCTTGATGGCAGATCCTCATGCTGGGTGGCAAGTGCCTTAACTCCCTAAGCTGTATTACAGGATTCGCTGGTTTGAAAGTCCGTGATGGGCTGGAGAGATGGTTCGGTGCCCAGCACTCCCGAGGTAGCTTCAGTTCTAATGGATTGTGTACCTTCTTTGGGCTCCCATGGACACTACATATGCACAGTGCACATGACATGCATGCAGGCATTCATACCCATCTAAAATAGACAAATCTAAGAAAAACTTCCACATATGCGAATTAGAAGCCTTAAGCATTCTCAGAAGATTGGTGGGGGTCACGACCACCAAGTCCAGATCTCTTCCATTTCCTAAGAGAGAACCCTCATACTCAACAATATTCATCTTTGGTCCACCTGCCCCTGGCAAATAGTAATTTGCTTTTTGTCTCCATGCACATCCCTGTTATGGGCTATGTGGGCTTTTTGTTTTGTTTGTTGTTTGGTTGGTTGGGTTTTGGGGGTCTTTTTTGTTGTTTTCTTTTTTTCAAAATCTAGATCTACCTAGGAAGAGGGAATCTTGTTTGTTTGTTTATTTGTTTGTTTTTTCGAGACAGGGTTTCTCTGTATAGCCCTGGCTGTCCTGGAACTCACTCTGTAGACCAGGCTGGCCTCGAACTCAGAAATCCGCCTGCCTCTGCCTCCCAAATGCAGGAAGAGGGGATCTTAGTTGAGAGAATGCCTCTTAGATTGGGCTATGGGCATTTTCTTGATTATGATTGATGTGAGAGGTTCCACTCACTGTGGGCAGTGCCACACCTGTGCAGGGGGACCCAGATGGTATAAGAAAGCAGAATGAGCAAGCCATAGGGCAGGCCACCGAGCAAGCCACTAAGCAGTGTTCCTCCATGGCTTCTGCTTCAGTTCCTGCCTCCAGGTTCCTGCCTCGAGTCCCTGCCCTGACTTCCTTTGATGATGGCCGTGATGTGGAAGTGAAAGCAAACTAAAATCTTCTCAAGATGCTGTTGGTCAAAGTGTTTTACCACAGCAAGAGAAGGACACAGACACTTATTATAAATGAATACAAATGGTATATAGCCTTTTGTGTCTGGCTTCTTTTTTTAATATAATGTTTTAAGATTTATCTCATTTCTAATTATGTGTTTGTGTCTAAGTCAATGTTCTATTGCTGTGAAAAGACACCATGACCATGGCAACTCTAACAAAGGAGAGCATTTAACTGGAGCTGGCTCACAGTTCAGAGGCTTAGTCCCTTGTCATGGCTGGAAGTCTGGCAGCATCCAGGCAGACATGGTGCTGAAGAAAGAGCTTGAAACGTCTACATTTGGATTCTCAGACAGCAGGAAGAGCAAAAGCCACTGGGTCTGGCTTGGACTTCTGAGATCCCAAATCCCTCCCCCAGTGACACACCCACTCCAACAGGACCACACCCATCCCAAGACCACAGCCACTCTAACAAGGCCACACCTCCCAATCTCTTTCAAGTAGTACCACTTCCCAATGAGAAAGAATTCAATTATTTGAGCCTATGAGGCTACTACAGTGTGTGCATCTGTGTGTGGGTACAGACGTGTGAGTGCAGGTGCCCCAGAGGCCAAAGGTGTTGGATTGCCCTTGAATTGGAGTTAAAGGGAATTATAAGACATCTTGTGGGTTCTGAGAGCAACACTTGTGTCCTTTACAAGAGCAGCAAGTACTCTTAACCACTGAGACATCCTTCCCATCCGACCATGTTTCCAAACTCAACTGTGCCACCGTATTTATCAATAGTTCATGCCCTTTTATGTCGCTGGATTAATATTCTTTGTGTGAATATAACGCAGTTTTAATTCATTTCCCGGTTAAATGTGTCCCACATTTTGCTTATTATGAGTATCTACATAACAGGTACAAAGTTTTAAAAAAATTTTTGGAGACTGTCATGCATATATATCTACATAACTCAATCCCTCCCTCCCTACTTCTAACTCCTCCAATGAACTCCCAATTCATGACCTCCTCTTCTTTAATTATTATTGCTATATATATATATATATATATATATATATAATGTGAATTTGTATATATATGGATATATATATCATATCAATTAGAAAGACATAGATATTTATTATAAATGGATACAAATGATGTAGTCTTTTGTGTCTGGCTTCTTTTACCTGATATAATGTTTTAAAATATTTCATTTTAAATTATATGTATATATCTACATATACAAATTAGACAAATACATATGATTTATATATGTATATATATTCACACGTATTCACACATAAACATTTATATATGTATATACATATAAATATACTATATATATACTATATACATGATTTTGTATACATGCACATACATGCCTATGTACATAAAGCTTACTGAGTTCATGCAGTACTGCTTATATGTGAACATAAGCTGTATTTTCTCTTGGGTATATGCATAGACAGTGATTGGTGTGTTGTATGTTAATTTTATGCTTATCTTTTTAAGAAGCAACCAAGCTGCCTGCTATGGTGGCTGTACTGTTTTGTTTTCAGCAGAAACATATAAAGATTCCAGCCTCTCCATAACTTTGCCAAAATTTTTTAATATCCATCTTTGTTTACTATAGATGTGGCATTCCTTACCCAAAATGCATGGGTCCAGAACAGTTTGGGATGTGGGGAATATTTGTAAATATAATGAGATAAAGTAGAGCTGGGTCTCAACTGTACACATGATATCCCCCTATGCCTTATATACACACACATATAGCACACACATACACACATATATACACACATACACACACACATAAACACATACATATACACATGCACACACATACATTCACATACACACATATACACAATACACACACACACACACACACACACCCTGAATGTAAATAGTTGTGCTATTTTTAGTGTGCCTCTTTTTGACAGTTTCATCATGAGCAGTCAGGTGTAAAGTTTTCTACTCACAGTATTAGAGTAGTAGTTTCAGATTTTAGAGCATTTTAGAGTTTTTAATGTTTTATTGAAAATGCTCAGTTTCTGTGGCCATCACAATAATTTGTAAAGTGATATCTCAGATTAATGTACATATCAGATTTAATATGTATTTGTCTAATGACTAATATGGTGAGCGTCTTTCCATATGCTGATTGGCCTTTGGAGTTTCTCTTTGGAGAAATGCCTGTTCAGATCCTTTGTCAAGTTTTAAATTGGATTGTCTTTGTTGTCGAGTTGGAAGCGGTCTTTATATATTTTTGATACTATGCTCTTCAAGATAGATGATTTGCACATCCTATATTTGTTCTCATTTCATGGGTTGTCTTTACATTTTCTTTGAAACACAAATATTATTCTTATTTAGTTATTTGGATTTTGGATTTGAATCTAAACACCCAAACCAATGTCTAGTTCATAGTGATAGAAAATTGAACCTGCTTGCTTTTGAGATTTATAGCTCTATTTTTTTTCACACTTTGACCTTTGATTCATTTTGAGTTCCTTTTTGCGTGTGAGGTAAAGTAGGTTTCTGATGTTTTTCTTTTTCACACTGCTAACCCCGGTTTGTATGGACACCTATGCTACCTGTTTGTCAATCTTCTCTTCCTGTTCTGCTATGTTTTGGGAAATTACATTCCTGGGTTCCTTGTCAAATGACTCCCACGTCAGCCTTCATTTATGGCTTTATTTTATTCTTTTCTCTCTTTTAGTTAATCTTTCTCAGTCTTCCTTCTTTTTCCTTCCTACTTTTATTTCTTCCTCCCTCCCTCCCTCCCTCCCTCCATACTTCTCTCTCTCTCTCTCTCTCTCTCTCTCTCTCTCTCTCTCTCTCTCTCTCTCTGCATCTCTCTGTATCTGTGTCTTCTCTCTCTTTCTCCCCTCTCCGTCTCCTCCCCTTCCCTTTCCCTCTCCCTCTCTTCTCCTCCCTTTCCCTCTCCCTCTCTCTTTCTTGGAGGTCAAACCAAGGGTTTTCCAAAATACCAGGCAAGGGCTTATCACTGAGCTCCATACCCAACCTCTCTGTACATCTGACTTTAACAGAGGTTTAAATACAGAAGCTGTGGACACATTCAGTGCTGAAATGAAGGTTTTGAGTCACCTGGGTCTAGGGGAGAAGCCAGGGCTCTCTGCCTCCCTTAGCTGCAGTCTATACCCTGCAACAGATGTGTTGCCTCCCTGGGTCCACACTGCACCAGTCCCATCATGCTCCTGCCTCCTAGACAGCCTTGCTTTCTGAGGTGTAGTTAGAATACTACCACACCCTCATGGTTCTATAGCCCCAGATTGGGAGCAACTCCAGCTGTTGGTAGCCATTGCTCCAGCTGTTGGTAGCCATTGCTCCAGCAGTTGGTAGCCATTGCTCCAGCGGTTGGTAGCCATTGCTCCAGTTGTTGGTAGCCATTGCTCCAGCGGTTGGTAGCCATTGCTCCAGTTGTTGGTAGCCATTGCTCCAGTTGTTGGTAGCCATTGCTCCAGCTGTTGGTAGCCATTGCTCCAGCTTTTGGTAGCCATTGCTCCAGCTGTTGGTAGCCATTGCTCCAGCGGTTGGTGGCCATTGCTCCAGCTGTTGGTAGCCATTGCTCCAGCTGTTGGTAGCCATTGCTCCAGCTGTTGGTAGCCATTGCTCCAGCTGTTGGTAGCCATTGCTGCTTGATGGTCCCTATTGACTATTCAGTTATGCATAAGCTTTAACGCTGTGTTTGATTCTTTCTGCTTAAAAAAGAACCTGGGAATGTTTCTGCTTTCCCATTAGACTTGAGTGATAAAACATCTAACATGTTATATCACATGTTTAAATAGCTGTGAAGAATGTTATTTACAGTTTATTGTAATAATTGACACTTAAAACAGATGTATCCTTCCTTCAGATCTATTGTGTACACGGCAAATACCCCAGTAAGCTGAGACCTTGAAGCCACCTTCATCCACTAAGAAAGTGTATGAACAAGATCTTCATCACTAACAAAATTTACTTTCCTTATTTTTCATACCACTTTTATTAAATTTTTTGTCATAACACATTTTAATATATATTTTATGCCTTAAGTATTTAATTGATAATACCTGACTTTCTCAGAAGGACCAAAAGGTACATAAACAGGAATTGTACCTTGTTAACTGTATCAGGACATATAAGTTTTGATTAAAATATTTCTGAGGGTTGGGCCTAGAGGCACACACCTTTAATTCCAGCACTCAAAGAGGCAGAGGCAGGGGGATATCTGTGAATTCAAGGTTGACCTGGTCTACACAGTGAGTTGTAGGTCAGTCAGGGCTACAGATGAGTGAAACCTGTGTCAAACAAAACAAAACAAATTTTGGGGATCAGAAAGATGGTCATGTCAGTCAAGTGCCTGAGTTCATGTCACCACACGCAGAAAGCCAGGTGTGGTAGAGGGCACCTGTAATTTTAGCACTGGGGAGACAGGAACAGGAGTGTCCCTAGGGCTCTCTGGCCAAGCAGTCTTGCTCAGTCAGTGAGCTATAGGTTCAGTTAGAAATTTTGTCTCAGGAAGACAAAGGGGAGAGATATAAAAGGAGACACCTGGCCTTGACCTCTGCCCCCCACACACATCTCCAGACATATATGAACACATATACATATGACATCACACACATTTAAAAATAACCTTCACCATTTGCCTTCTATTACTATTGCTACAGTATATAATTGACAAAAATATAAGTGAATTATACTTTCTGATAAATATTTGTTGTGAATATTTAGTCCTTTGGGGTATATGTCTTTGAAGGCACTAAGTGGTGCATTTGGTACCTTGATTAATACACACTTTATGTGGCAGCCAGGAAGATACCTTTTAATTTAATTTTTTTAAGAATTTTAGGTGTGAGCACTGTCTACGTTATATCCTCCTCCTTCTCCCTCTCCAACTTCCCCTGTGCCCCTTGATTGCCTTCTGGATTTATGGCCTCTTCTTCTCTTCTTTAATTGTTACACACACACACACACACACACACACACACACAGAATGGATTTCTGAGTTTGAGGCCAGCCTGGTCTACAGAGTGAGTTCCAGGACAGCCAGGGCTACACAGAGAAACCCTGTCTCTAAAAACAAAACAAAATAAGAGTTTGTGTGTGTATGCACATGTGTGAGTGTGTGGTGTGTGGTGCATGCATGAATGTGTGTGTGACTGTGTGTGATGTGTGTGTGTGTGTGAGTGTGTATGACTGTGTGCAAGTGTGCAATGTGTTTGTGAGTATGTGTGTGTGTGTGTGGGGGGAAGTGACGATGGAGTTTAACGTTGACTTTCAAGTGTCTTTCATCATCACTGTTCATCTTACTTTCTTACACAGGTCTCTTGCTGAACCAAGAGTTTGGCGTTTGTCTAGTGGCCACCAAAGCCCCAGGGCCCTCTTTGTCTTTGCTCCCTGAGTACTAGGATCTTTGCTCCCCATGCTGAACCAACTCCCCTGCCCAGGCCTCCTTAGGTGAGCAGTGGATGCTATGAAACTACGTAGGTGTTTAAAGCAATGCAACACGACAGCATTCATCCTCTTCAGGGGGAGCACGGATGCTCACACCGAGAGTAGATTGTGATTGAACTGTGCGTAAATGAATACAGTGTGATACGTTTCGTATCTATGACAGGTGAGACTCAAGATGATAAAGGCCTGATTTAAGGTAATGGAGAAAATAGACACAAGGAATAAGAGAGCATTACCAGAGTAAAGAGACAGGCCAAAGTAGAACATGGTGATTAGTATATCTTAGGACCCAAGTTTCTGCCTTCATTCAATCAATCAACTAATATAAATTGATCACGTAGTATCTGCTAGGATTTCTGCTTCCTACCAGGGCAATCTAGGGCTAGCAGCCCATTCCAAGACTCCTATAGACACTGCTCATGGAATACAGCTGGAACTTCCTTCTCTAGACTTTAGTGGTCTAGGTTATCTATGTTTGAACGAACAAACAAAACAGCATAGCTCCTCTTATCGCAGAAGCCCCAGTCCTGTGCACTGATGGCAAAGGAAGAATTGTGTCCTAAGCTCCAGGAGCATAGATGGCACCCTTATCTCCCCCCCAAAAAAAAACAGTGAATTTGACACAGTGGGCAGTTTGGTGTTGAGGGACTTATAGAATCTTCACACAGAGACTTCTCTGAGGCTGTAGCTGTGTTAGTCTGGGGCCCGGTTCAGGGTTTTACGGTGAGCCACCCAGCTAGATTCCCCAAGTCGTGGCTGCATCCGTTCTCCTAGGATGTGCTCTATAGAAGCAGACCCCCGACCCCGGGGTCTTGTTGCCTGTGAGTTCAAATGGAAGAGACTAAGGATCCATTCCAACAGAAACCTTCTGAAAGTCAACTTTCTCTTCTGACTTCCGGTTCTATACTCTCCAAAGGAGAAGTTCAGAAAACCCAGTAGCTCGTACTAAACTTATCAAGGCCACATACGTTTCTTATATGGTAGAATAATTTCAAAGATGGAGTGACTGAGTGAGATGAATTTAATTTTTTCACCATGCATGTGCAATCAGAATGACCGATAGATAGTTTTAGTGGCGACCCTTCACGTCTTCCTTTCCGTGACAAGCGCAAAACAGCTCTCCAAGTATTTCCTTCCAGTTTTGCCATTTTAAACTGTGCCAGATCTTTCTCTGGAGGAAATTTTTATGGTTGAGTTTGAAACTGCTAGCAAAGCGAAATTGAAAATTGAAAGCCTTTCCATTTTCCAAGGCTGAGTGTACACTATGTTCTGCCGCTCACCGGTCCTGGTTCTGATAACTCTCTCCTTAGTCTATTTTCCACGGTCCAGTTGGATCAGAGCTGCCTTTGAAGAGAATTTCCTGGGAGAGCAGGATTAAATTGTGAATGACAATGTGTGTGAAAATCTAGCGCCTCCATCAGGTTCCATGACACGGTTTAGGGCAAGCCATAATCACTTCGGTAAGGACAGATACCAGGGGGGCAGGTCAGAAACAGGAGAAGAAAAAGACGAGATTCAATGGAACTACTGGATGGCAGCCTATACTTTTCAGTAGCCATGAGAATAATAAATTTTAAGCAGAATAAATCAGGTCGATTCTGGAAAAGTTCCTTGAATCTGACACATTGTGGGAAGTCTTACATAAAAATAATCATAAGGTCCCCATATGCAGTCTTATATTTGGAGGATTGAGTTGTGGGTGACTCATGGTGTGTGAGGGTCCTATGTTCCGGACCACCGGAAAGCAGTCTTGCCCGCTGAGCTATGCCTAATAACCCCCAGCCCAATATTCTTAAAAATCAATTTTGATGTCATCAGATCCCATGATGAACAAAGTATGAACATTTAAAACAATGCGAGGAACTCAACCTTAATTTCACACTTCTCCTTCTCCCTAAAACCAGCTCTAGGCTGTTGGGACAGGATACTGGGCAAGGACGAGGGCGTGGCTTCTCAAGGCAGCCTCAATAAGTTTCCTCTGGTGAAGATGCACACAAGTGAGAATCATGGTCCCAGGACCGAGTGACTGATATCAACAGCCCGACCAAATACGTCACAGTAGTTTACGGACAGGGATGGCCGTCTATTTACATGGTATCCCTTTACAGCCGCCACTTTAAGGTTCTAACTCAAGCCCCTCCCACTTTGATGTAGTTAAGTTAGCATTAAACAAACAATTCAGTATATTTCGAAGGTCTTGGACTTTGTTTAGAAGTAATAACTAAACTTGTAACCATTGCTTTCACGCTTTTCTCGTGGAGATTGAGGATGCATGTGGCATATTAAAAGCTTGCAGGAAATTGGCGATATTTAATCCATTTATTTTGTTTAATTTCACATGGCCTTAGCTTTATTTTCCTTTTTCATAATTCATTTTTTATATTTTGTAATTTATTTTATGTATACGAGTACACTGTTGCTGTCTTCAGATCCTGGAAGAGGTCATCAGACCCGTTATAGACCGTTGGGAGCCACCATGTGGTAGCTGGGACCTCTGAAAGAGCAGTCAGTGCTCTTAAGCACCGAGCAATCTTTATTTTCTGAGTCATAGTCTTGCCCAGTCCTGGGCTCAGCTGCACCTGGGCAACGTGTGCCTCCTGCAACTGCCCTTTCCCTTGGTACCTAACAGTGCCTTTCTGATCCCTCGAGATATCCTTCTCTGCCATCTGGCTCTTGGTCAGATCTGGGCACAGCTCAGCTTTGGAGATTTTGCCTGTGATTTTATTTCTGTATTTTAAAACAATTTTTATTTTATTTTATTTTATTTTATTTTACTTTATTTTATTTTATTTTATTTTATTTTATATTTTGAGAGTTTCATACATGAGTACTGCAACACTCTCCCACCCTCCCCACCCTCCTCTGACTCCTCTCATGCCCACTCACTCCTAAATTCATGATCTCTATTTCGTTAATGATTATTGTCACACGAATATTCATCTACGTGTATATACATATATGTTCCCAACCGTCTCCATTTACTATTGCCCACAATTATATGTCTTTTCATTATCATGTGAGCTGTAGGACTTTATGGAATATAGAAAGAGAACTTTAGAAGAAATACCGAGTACTTCCACCTTGTGCTTTAAGACATTCATCTTTTGTCTCTGTCGGCATCTTCTTCTTCTTCTTCTTCTTCTTCTTCTTCTTCTTCTTCTTCTTCTTCTCTCTCTCTCTCTCTCTCTCTCTCTCTCTCTCTCTCTCTCTCGGTTTTTCGAGACAGGGTTTCTCTATGTAGCCCTGACTGTCCTGGAACTCACTCTGTAGACCAGGCTGGCCTCGAACTCAGAAATCTGCCTGCCTCTGCCTCCCAAGTGCTGGGATTACAGGCGTGTGCCCCCACCACCCAGCCTGGCATCATCTCTTAAATATGTACATCTTCTAACTATGCTTCTCTATAAGGTAGAAATAAATCATCTAATAGATATGATGTAGTGCTGAAAGTGCTCATCGTATGACCCAACGGGTAATCCAAGTGGAAACCAGTGTGGCTGAGGACATGCTGGGGGGGGGTAGCACATGAAAGCCTTAGCATATCCAAGTCCCATGAAGAGAGACCAGAGAATGATTTGAACAAGAAAAGTTTAAAGAATTACTGATAATAGCAGGGGATTAGAGCAATAAGGAATTGACTTAACAAGGGTAAATGAAGTCTGAAGAATACAGAATATAGGGGTTGGAGGGATGACTTAACTCTTCAGATGTTTTCAGAGAACCAAGGTTTGATTTCCAGCACCAAGAAGGTAGCCTATGCTGCCTGTAACTCTAGTTCCATGGTATCTGATGCCCTCTGCTGGCCACTGTGGGCACTGCCGGCACCTAGCATACATACATACAGACAAAACATTCACACACATAACATAATCTTAAAAAAAACACAAACAAACAAACAAACAAACAAAAAACCAAATGAACAAACAACAGCACAGAAGAGAGAGAGGAAGAGGGAGAGGGAAAGAGAGAGAGAGAGAGAGAGAGAGAGAGAGAGAGAGAGAGAGAGAGAAAGAGGGAGAGGGGGAGCAAGCGAACACTATGCCTGGTGGCAAAGGCCCACAATTCCAGCCTCTTTGGGGGTTGAGACAGGAGGACCACAAATTCTGGGCCTGACTGGGTTACAGGGAGAACTCAAGGTTAGCCTGGGTAACTTAGTAAGACCCTGTCTAATCAATAAGTAAAAAAAAAATAGGGAAAAGAAACGAGAATAGAGCCCAATAAAGTAGCAATGACTGGGGGCGGGGGGGGGCGCTGAAGTTCAATCCTTAGGACTGAAAGCAAGCAAGCAAGAGGGCGACCAAGGGCGAGTCCTTGCCCGTGTGCATGCACAGCTAAGATAGACCTTTCATCGTTTAGAATACTGAAGGACGGAAAGGTTGTCTGCAGGCATCTGAACAAAGCTGTTCCTTAGAGGAATAGCATCATGGACAAGCCAGATGGGAGGGTCTATAGTGTGGGGTGTGAGGTGTGGGGTGGGCTGGGGGGTGGGGGTGGGGGCTGGCTGCTAACTGGTTTTGGTTGATATGTATTGCTTGCAACCAGCAAAACTGGACAAGCTAGCTTTGCAGTAGCACTTGGGTCTGGAGTGATTCTCTCCCTCTCTCTTTCGTGTGTGTGTGTGTGTGTGTGTGTGTGTGTGTGTGTGTGTTTGCGCCTGTGTACACTACTGCTGCATGTTACATCGCAGAGACTTGCTGTAGACACAAGATGAGCCAGAACAAAAATGCTGTATTCCTGCAATGTCTCTTCCTTAGCCACTTCTGATGAGTATCATTGTCAGCTAGTAAAGAGACATAGTTAATGGGCCCCAGATCCATGTCCACACAACTGGTAAAATGGGTGGACTTTGAGCTGAGAGGCAGACTGTTGATAACTGAAGCTTACAAGGGAGAGCGATGACTCTGGAAGCAGAATCTCCGATAGGAATGTGACTGGGAGAAAGGCCTGCACACTTTAAAAAATAAAATAAAATTAACTCACATGTGACAACAGCACAGCTGGCCTATGGAAGCCATTCACACACTAGCCCAGTCCTGATCTGGCCATTAAAACGATGTGTTAGGACAATCACTAAACGTACGGGGACATGATGGGACCATTGTTTATGGGTCTTGATCCTAACTGGGTAGGAGAGAAATCTAATCCCAGGGAAGCTTGGGTGGAAACATGGCAGGGCAAAACCTCGCAACGCAGACTACCACTCGCAGTACCAGTCTGCTTGAATCCGGCCAGCTAGCCGGAAGAGTTAGGTCTTGACACTAGGTTTGTTTTTCTACTTCTTTCCACTGTAACAGGAATTTCTGACATGGTGAGAGTGGTGGGGTTTGTGCTTGGTTGTTTGGACCGAGCATATCATTGTTTCCATTTCTCTCATTGTTTGGGCATGACACGTGGTCCACTCTAGGTCTAAAATGGGGCCTTGGCACCTTGAGCAGAAAGACAAGAATTGAACAGCGCTGTCCTTGGTGAATTTAGGGTAAGAGGAGAGCACTTGATAGAATGATTGGATTCCTACAGGAAACCTTTAATTTTAGGGGTTCTCCTATGTTTCATCGCAGACCCCCGTAAACTTTTTATATAGAACGTTCATTCCACTGTTGACCACTGCTACTGCCACAGACCCAAAGCCAGCCGACATCCAAATGCCAGTGGACTAATTAAGGACAATTAATTTCACTTCTCTGAACTCTGGAAAATGAAGTAAGACTAATTTTTAGGATCTTGGTCTTCGGGTAAGGAGGATATTATTTAGGAAGCTAATATTCTAGTCAAACAAAATATAAGTCCCCTCTAAGGGCGTAAAGATTCCACGGGAACTCCTTCAATGAAGCTCTGAAGGGTCGCATGGCACCACCAGCTTACAACAACACTGCGCCCTTACGAGTGCCTGAAAACGACCCGTGGGAATGTTACCTAATACAACAAGGAGAGGTTTATGATGCTAAACCCTCCGCTGTGAGCATTTCATCTCTTTTTACAGCCACGCAAATTGTTACAGGTCCACTGACAACAGGAAACATTTACTGGGCTTAAACAAATCAGGCAGCATTTAACTGTCTAAAATTAAAATGGAAAAGCATGTCAGAAAGCCTCGGAATCACAGGAGTTCTTAAGCTGTCTTGAAAAGTGTGTGTAGGACTCGTGAACACCCTGCACACCAGAAAATTCTCGGTATGTTTATTTGTTTCTTGTGTAGCTGTGGATGAAAGGTGGGTAATGAACCCAGTAAATCCTACCTGTGCTGGCAAGGTGGCTCAGTGGTTAGAATGCTTACTGTGGGCTGGAAGGATGGCTCAACAGTTAACTGCTCTGGGCTGCTCTTCCACAGCCTTTGGTTTAATTCCAAGTACCCACATGGTGGCACACGGCCATCTGCAACTCCAGTTGCCAGGGAGACCCTCTTCTAGCTTCTGAAGGTACCTGGCACTCAAGTGTTGCAAGACATACATGCAGACAAAACACCCATTGACACAAAATGAATAAGAATGGTAAAACGCTCTCACCGTGCACGAGAGGGCGTGAGTTCAGATTCCAGAGACTAGGGATGCCCAGTTCAAATTGGCTAGTGGGTTTGAGAGCCGTCCAGGATGATCCCCAACATCAACCGAGGACCTCTCCATGCATATCCACGCACATGCAGCCACATGGCTTACCCATGAATGTGCAAGCACGCATAACACATTAGCATGAACATCACAGCACCTAGGCCAGTCTGAAAGAGTCTTTAGGCCAGATGTAGTCTGTGGGCTCTGCCCTAGGTGCTGGCTGGTGACAGTGCTGATTCTCCAGGCTAGCCTCATACAGTCAAAGACCAAAGAAAACTCTCCAAAGAGCTCTCTGCTTTCAACACCCGCCCGGCACCACCACACACATTCACGTGAGCAGAGAGCTCACGGTGGTCCTAATTTTCCATTGGCCACCCTACTTTATTAGCTGGGTCACTGAAAAGTATTTTAAGATTTTTACAGGATCTTTCTTCACTTTTCATCATGAAGAAAAAAAAGAAAGAAAGAAAGAAAGAAAGAAAGAAAGAAAAGAATCCCAAGTATATAAAATAATGTGGAAAGAGTTAGGTCAGGAAAGCAAGGGGAATGGGGCGGGGGAGGGGGAGACTGTTTAACATCACACCTTCTTTGGAGAGTTAGAGCTGCCAGGCATCACAAAACAGTTATATTAAATATTAAGAAAGGGCTATGCTTGTACCTCCCACAGTAGTCAAGTCTTCAGAAAAAAATGAATATTTTAGTGCTGTAACATGTAACTGAAAAGAATATTTGCGGAGAGGAATCCAGTGGTTTTTTTTTTTTTTTTTTGATAAGTGAGTGTATGAGTGTGTGTGTGTGTGTGTGTGTGTGTGTGTGCGCATGGGTCGTGGGGTGTGTGCATGTATAAAATGTGTGTATAGGGTATGTGTATGTGTAGGGTGTGTGTATAGGGTATGTGTAGGGTGTGTATATAGGATGTGTAGGTTATGTGTAGGGTGTGTATTGAGGATGTGTGTGTGTAGGGTGAGTGTAGGGCGTGTATGTGTGTATAGGGTGTATGTATGTAGGGTGTGTGTATAGGGTGTGCATATGTATATAGGATGTGTGTGTTAGTGTCTCTCTCTGTGTGTAGGATGTATGTGTGGGTACATGAATGCCTATGGTGGCCAGAGGTCAGCTTCTCTGTGACCTCTCACATGTTATCCACCCTGTGCTCTGCGGCAGGCTCTTCCTGGCCAGGGGCCCCTTGACTCAGCTAAGCTGTCTAGGCAGCGTGTCCCAGGGATTAGCCTCTCTCGCCTCCCCAGAACTAGGGTTCAAACACTGTCTCATTCTGATTTTTGGGTGGGTGGGGCTTAGGCCTGGGCTTCAGGACCTCAAGCTCCTGCAGTAAGCACTTTACGGAATAAGCTATGTTCTCAGTCAGCCCTGGTTAGAACATTTTCATGTAGGAAAAAAAAAAAGTCTAAGTGGAGACTTAGCACTTCACAGCAGCAGTAAGGACGCATATGCAAAGCCCCAGGTTCTCCCTGTGCCTTTGCGTCTAGGGGAAGTCTGAGGGAAGGGGCTGTGGAAATGTTTCCTATGTGAAGTTCAGTGCTCAGAGCCAAGACCGCGCCAGTTCCAGCTGAGAGCAAGAGCCGCTCTTGAAAGCAGACTGAAATCCACTGTGCCAGATACCTGAGCCGTTGTTAGGGCATTCAGTGGAAAATTTCATTTCCACATTATAAATAACTGTAGGATATTTTAAGGGATCCAAGACTGGGAACTTCCAAGAGCTGCTTACATTAGTTCTACTGAAATGTGTAAAGGAGGGAGGATGCCCAGGAAAGCTAGAACGTTGAATTACCGGATATGATTAATTAAAATAAATAATCTCACCATTGATTAAATTGCCCTTAAAATCCCCAACCATTGAGGCCTGCATGTCTCATTACGCATCAAGTAAAAAATAAGGGAGGGGGGAGTGGAGGGCACGGGGGACGATGTGGTGATAACTAAACAGCACTGGCGGGAAAGCAAAGGTCCCCAAGATAGGATTTCTCATATCCAAAGACCTTTTTTTTTCTTGTTGGAAAAAGCCCCGCTCTGGGAGCCCCTGTTTGAAACATGGGTGGTTTCTCAGTTCTGTCAGTTTCCAGAAGTTCCATATTCTGTCGGTTTCCTGGGAGGAGGACGATTTTCTATCTCTGAGTACAGACACCATCGTTTCTGGATACTCTCCCTCCTTCTGCAGTCCCCAGACACTTAAAATGAGGAGCAATGAAAATGAGTCCTCTCTGTTGACTGTGCCACTAAAGAAATCTGTCCCACTAAGGGCGGGAGGGGGGTATGTATGTAATTGTGTCATGACGTCAGAGTATGGATTTGTTAGGATGCAAGTCTGCGTGCGTGCCGTTTCTCTCTCAGATGGGTTAGGAAGCCTGGCTTCCTGTCCTAGGCTGGCATCTACAGCTGCGGAGATCAGTGCGCACACGCCCCGTGAGGCAGTCTTCAGGCTTAGAGCTCTCCCCTGTGATCAAAAAGATAATTTAAAGTAGCACCCTTAGGAGACAGCTCAGTAACTCGCTGCACCTGTAGTGTATGTAGGAATAAGTGGCTTCAGTGGGCCCGGAACGGACCCCTCACCCCCACCCCCCACCCCGACCGTTTGGGGCAAAGAGGAAGTCGGGCGGGAGTTGTGGGCAGCACAGCTAGTGGCGCACAATTGCTTTTCAGTGGCAGAGAGCAGCAGGCGGTGGAAGATGGAGACCGAGAGGCTGCAGGGAGGTCGCTCAGGTCTGAGGGGCGGGTCGGTGGAGAATCTGAAAGAGAGCAAGCAGGAGACAGGGGAAGACCGACGGGGGTCGGGGGCATAGTTGTACGCGGAGCAAGCAGAAAGGGATGGGAGAAGCAGTGACTCAAAGGGGAAGGGCGTAGGAGCGCTCCCCAGGATAATCCCTACGGCTGTGAGAGAGCATGCAGTCACACCCATCCCTGTGCACTCCTCAATGCCCAGAGCACCTCTCGGGCACAGGAACACAGGTCCCAGGCCATCTGAGCACAGAGATCCACTGTTTGTATTAGAGGTGCAAACACAGGTACTGTGAGCTCCGGATACCTTTTTGTGGCCCTGCGGGGCGCGCGGGGCGAGGGGCTCAGAGAGTAGCAACCGCGGTTAAAAAATAAATAAATAAACAAACAACCCGATAGGGAGGGGGTCGTGGCAGGTCTCTTGCAGAACTTGGAAGGCGTTTGCACCCAGCAATAAAGGCACCAAATTAATGGCTACGTGAAGTGCTTTAAATAAGACAGATGGTGAGACACGTTACCCAGCTAGCCTTCTTCTAAAGTCCTCTAAGGGGACAACTCCAATTTTTCAATGATTTCACCGAATCACAGTTGTGTTGACTACCTTGTTAGGGATCACCGGGACTTTGGTAAATGATTCTTTTTGGAAGCTTTGGAAGTTTTTAAAATAATCGGTTAAGTAAGACATAGAACAGAACATCACGCGAGAGGTGAGCCAGCCCACATATAGCTTCTGCCTGGTTCCTGGGGTATAGCAGCCTCCGGCGGATTTCCCGGCTTCTGTGGGCGCCGCGCGTTGTTTGATTTGTTTTGAAGGCTCAGAAATTGAGGCTGGTTGGAGACACCCACGTGCTTCTGACTCCCATCAGCATAATGATCGCCTTAGCTTGAGTCGTGTCTATATAAACCACAAAAACCTAATCATTAGAAACCCCAGCCTCCAAAAACCACATTTTAGGTAAAAACGGCTGCTTTTCCTTCCCGCACTCCTTCAACTCTCAACCACAACCTTTTGGGGATTCCAAAAATCGCCTCCCCCCATAACGCCGGGAAACAAATACATAAATAAATAATTACCGAACCATTTTTGACTTTTTATTTTTATCCCCCCCCAAAGTGGGAAGCGTCTAGGAAGACAGTTACACTAGACTTAGTCTGAGATGAAGACTGGACTTAATAAAGGATTGGGAAATTAATGGATAACCGCTGTGTATCCCCCTTCCCTCAGCAAGCATTTTTGCAACTTACAACTTATTTTAATTACCAAACTGTCATTTTTCAGTTTTTTTTAAAGCAACCCGTCTTTATTTTCCAGTAATGACAAGAAGGAATATGTAAGAAAAGTGTCCAGACATCCGTTAGAGTTCCTAAAATTATTTTGACAAGCCCTCCTGTCACCCATTCTTGATGTCACCTAAGGGGGAAAAAAACCCACCCCAGAAGCCTGTAAAAACCTGCCCCCCGCCCCAACCAATGTAGGGTGGGGTTGGGGGGCAGGGTGATGAGTGCTCAGAAGTCAACGCGGAGACTTGAGAATTTTCCTTCCTCCTCGCCTGAAGTTACCAACGAAAAATTAGCGCCAGCAGGAGCAGCCTGCGGCTCTCCAGCTTCTCAGCTTCAGCGTAGTCAGACCGAGAAGGGGTTCCTAGTCCTGGGGGTGAAGGGGGAGCCGAGGACGCGGGCGGCGATGTCCTAGGCGGGGACCGCCTCCCTCCAGCTCCGGGCGCCGAGCGCAGCGTGCCGGCGCTTCTGGCGGCCGGCGGGCGGCGGCAGCGGCTACGATCCGCAGGCTCCAGATCTGTCGCCCCGAGATCCGCTCTCCCCCCCCCCACCCCCCACTTACCTCCCGGCACCTTGAAACGCGAGGGGGGCCCGGGGCACTTTGCAAAGAGCAGGAGGGACGAGGCAGCGAGCTAGACGGCGGCGAGTGAGAGGGCGAGAGGAGAAGCGGGGGCAAAGGAAGGACTCCGCGGCCGGAGGACTCGGAGCGCGCTGCCGGCGCGGGGAGCGCGCAGCGGCCTCGGAGGAGGACGAGGAGGAGGCGGCGGCGGCGGCGGCGGCGGCGCGGGCAGGCGACGGCGGCGCGAGCTGGGCAGCCGCGCTCGGCTTGGCGGTGGCGGACAGCGAGGGGCCACTCGCACCGCCGAGATGGACAGCTGAACCCGCGGGGCTCCACGAGCGAACTGGAACCGGGAGCCGGGCGCCGGCGCACCCAAGACACCGTGCCCCAAGGGGCCCCCTGCTGCAAAGCTGCTAACTTCAAGTCCCTTGTCTCGGCTGGGACAAACACGCCCCCGCGTCCCGCTCCTAGCAGCCACCGCCGGGGGCTCGCAAGCCTCCCGGTGGAGATCCGCGCCTCTCTCGGGTGTCCCCACCCGCCACCCCGATTCTGCCCGGCCGCCAAGCCGCCGGCCCCCCGGCAGACTCCGCCCGGCACTCGGCTTCCTCGAACTTGATTTCTCACCTCCTCTGTCCCGTCACCTCCATCCTCTTTCCCCCCCATCTCGCCTCCACCCCCTCGATTTCCTCCTCCTCGCCCCCCATTTCCACCCTCCTCCCCCTCCCCCGGCCACTTCGCTAACTTGTGGCTGTTGTGATGCGTATTCCCGTAGATCCGAGCACCAGCCGGCGCTTCAGCCCCCCCTCCAGCAGCCTGCAGCCCGGCAAGATGAGCGACGTGAGCCCGGTGGTGGCTGCGCAGCAGCAACAGCAGCAGCAGCAGCAACAACAACAACAACAGCAGCAGCAGCAGCAACAGCAACAGCAGCAACAGCAGCAGCAGCAGCAGGAGGCGGCCGCAGCAGCAGCAGCGGCAGCGGCGGCGGCGGCAGCGGCGGCCGCGGTGCCCCGGTTGAGGCCGCCGCACGACAACCGCACCATGGTGGAGATCATCGCGGACCACCCGGCCGAACTGGTCCGCACCGACAGCCCCAACTTCCTGTGCTCCGTGCTGCCCTCGCACTGGCGGTGCAACAAGACCCTGCCCGTGGCCTTCAAGGTAAGACACTGGTCACCCCCCACCCCCCCACCCCAGCCCCTGGCCCGGCCCCGTGGAACCTTCCTGCCGTGGTCTCGGTGCCCATGGGTGCCCTTCACGACTCCAGCCTTGGTGACCCCACTCAGGGGGACCGCGGTGGCCCTGATCTATGTACCCCGCAGCGCCCCGTGGCAGACCCCCTTCTCACCTGTGCGCCCACCACCATCTCAGCCTAGGTTCGCTTGCCGCTCCATCCTTCAGTCTCCCAGACACGGTTTTGCCTCTTCCTCTGCTGGGGCTCCTGGGCCCTAGACGCTCGCTCCGAGGTGCCCAAGGGGGTGAGCGAGCAGCAAGCTTCCTCCCGCCCCCTTCTCCCGGGGTCTCCGCACTCCTCCCCCCGGCATCCCGGCCTCTCCTCTCCGGGATTCCGTGCGCTCCCTCCCGCCTTCTCCCCGGGGTAGCCCCAGGCCGCTACCCCAAGCTAGGCGTCCCCTTTCCCGGGTTGGGTGCCATTTGACAGTCCCAACTGCTCCCGGGCTTGGCCCGGATGCCCTCGGGGTGCCCGGCCCCGGAGGGCGCTTGCGTCTGGGGCGAGATGAGGTGTTAGCCGTGGCGCGTAGGTTGAGGGTGCTCGGTAAACCGGGGGGATCGATGCGGGAGAGCGGGGACGGACCGGACGTTCGAGCTCTCCTAGGTCAACACCGGTTCCCGTTACTTGGAGGAAGGCGGGGCCGCTGGGGTCTCGGGGCTTCTATTGCGGCCCGACAGCTGCGGGGGGTTCGGGGCGCTGGATCCCCGAGTGCGGGGGGGGGGGATGAGCGTCGGGGAAGGGGAGCAAGGCTTAGGCTGCCTCCTCCCGCCTCGCGTTGCCTGGGTCCTGTGGAGCAACTTCGGTTGGTCAGAATGAAACAGAGGTGAACACTTTATTTGCCTTGAAAGAGCCAGAACCCCCAGATGTCCCTTCTGCTTGGGGAGGTCGGTTGGTGGCTCCCCGCCGCCGCCGGAGGCCTGGGCTCCAAGGTGCGCCCCCCGCGGCCTCCTCCGCGGAGTCCGTTAGCTTGCCAGCACCAAGAGACCGCGGTAGGAGTCCCGCGCAGCTGCCAGCAGGTTGAAAGTGTGAGGAACCCCAGCCTCTGGCCATGTCTAGGATGCAGTCTAGGGTTCCGGAGTCACTAGAGATGGTGATGGTGGTGGTGGTGGTGGTGGTGGTGGTGGTGGTGGTGGTGGTGGTGGTGGTGGTGGTGGTGGTAGTGGTGGTGCAGAGCGCCCCTCCCATCCCCCACCCCCCAAAAGAGTGGATGGGTGGCTGTCCACTCTCGCTGCTCCAGAAGCTAGGGGATGGAGCTGGGGGAGCCAGCTAGAGAGAGGCGCCCTTGGGTACACCCAGTTTTAGTGGGTGAGCCTGCAACCCAGCTATCTGTAGGGCAGGTTAAGAATGGTCTTGAAAGACAGGGAGAGAGAGGAAAGGGGGGGAAAAGGCGGAATTGTGCCAGTTCCTTCATCCCGGACTCCAGTGCCAAACTCCCACGGGCCCCTTGCATTTCCCAGTTGTTGATCACCCGGTACCCCACGCAGCAATTCAGATTCCATGTGTGGGTGGAGCGGTAAGAGGGGCCCAGGTCAATTAGAGCAGTTATCTCTTTTAGGTCTTCTATCTGAACATAAATGTGAATGGATTGTTATGGAAGGGGTGTGTGTGGCACCGGAGAGGCCAGTTTCCTTCTGCGGTTGGATCAAGCAGTGGTCCCCAAAGAACACAAGTCGTGTTTCTCGTTTTTTTGGAGGGCATCCATTTTGGCGATTAATGTTTTCTTCCTTGTGATGTGAAAAGGTCAGATATAGGGGAAATTGTAGAAAATGTTATTTCCGTTGAGCGGTATCTTTTACAATGTTTATCAGCCAAGGGCCCAGAATTTTCTAAGTACCCTCTGTGAGGGTAGACGTGATTCTCACAATAAAAACAAAACCTTTTTCAAACCTGGATGAAAATAGGGGAAAATACAAGTAAGTAGATATTTTGTATATAATGCAAGGGCATACATTAAGGTGTAAAAGTTAACTTTATTAATTCAATGGCTAGTGTTCTGTGCACCCTTCTGGTGCTGAAGTGCTCAGGATATAATTGTTGCAAACTGGCCATCTTAAATGGTGCATTGATTTTTGAGTACAAGTATTCTTCAGGGAAAAGATTGGGTATAAAAATGTAACGTGATCCAGTCTGAACTTTTTTTTTTTTTTTGGATTTGTAACCTGGATTTTCTAACTAGTTTCTAAAACCATTTTGAACATCAATTTCTTTCTTTGTTGTATATGCCTTCTAATCATAGAGTGCATTTTTCTTAAACAGTAAACAGGGCTTATTACAGTGTTAAAATTTGTAATAAATTAAGCTAAAAGATCATTGAGACTCACCCTAATAGTTTCATCTCTCTGCTTAAAAAATATGGATATCGGTGGTTCAGATTTTTTGACAGTAACTTTCATAATTTTCATTTCAACGATATAGCAACAGCCCTTTCAAAAGAGCTTGCTTTGGGAATAAACGCATGAGGGTAGCAGGCTTCTTATCCTCTCTCAACATAATCAAATACATCTGCACTGAGGAAATATTATGAAGAAGTCCCCCTTTCAAACTTGGTGACAGCGATTTGGCTATCATATCCAGAGCTATGTATAAAATAAGTTATGGTATTGTCAGGTGGAAGGCAGAGGGCTAAATGCTCTTAAACACCCCCCCCCACACACACACCGACTGAGAGAAAAAAATATCCTTGAGAAATCAATCCAGTGTTCAATTCAACACAATGTTTATTGAACCTATATTTTAGGTTTGCAACACAAAGCTCACTGCAGTCAACAAGAAATTAATTCAGTATCTGTTCTGATATCTGGTAACTTAAAATAGTGCTTCATCATGATATCGTCAATGAGTTATATTAAAAAGTACAGAATCTAATGGTATTGGCATTGTTCATGTAATATAATTTGGGGATTTTAAAAGAATCCTTATTTTATTTGTATTCGACATGCCAAAAATACAAAACAGCTAGTGGTCTTCATGCAAAGTTATTTATTACCATTGCACTTTTACCAAAGTTCTGTAGTTTTGAAACGGTCAGTCCTTCCAGGTGTCAAGGAAATGGAAATAAATATTTTTAACATTTCTTTCAGGTGTATCTCACTAAAACCTTAAAATAGTTTAGGCCCCTACTATTCGAGGATGCTAGGCTCTTTCTGTCACGGATTATTCTAGTGCCAGGGCAAAACAATTTGCAAATTAAGCTCAGTAGCTGATGCTTGGTCTGGTAGAGGGAGGGTATAGAACACATCAACCCTGCACCTAGTAGCACCCTTTGAGTTAGGGGCCTGTCAGCATCCTCACTGTGAAGCCGGGTGTTCAGGGTTCATAACTAAGTTGCCTTAAATAGCTTCAAGTTGAAACACTACGTTGACATCCAGATGTATATCTTATGAGTCAAAGTAGTATAGGCCCATATCACTGTTTTAGGTTAGAACATGAGATCATATATATTCACCAACATCACATTCTTTCTAGTAATGTTAAAGAGAAACGGCATATTTAGATATGTGATCAAATACTCATAGTTAATTTTTTGTTTTTAATATCATCTTTCAGTGCTGATGAGGTTTTCGAACGATGCGATTACTATTTGAGAAGGACTTGTTGGCAATTACTGGCTAGTTTTCTTTCTTTAAAAGCAAGTTTGCAACATATACATAACTGAGTGTTAGTGGTTTGTGTCTTTCTTAAGTGTTTAATGATCAGACTTTGTATCTTTAAAACAATCTAATTATAGCTTAAGAGGGGAAGACATTATTAAGCTTGTCAAATCTTTATTAAGCCTAATGCAAACTGTTTTTGAAAAATTATGTCAATCATAGTACATCATGTTGTATGAAGACAGGGCACTTTTTTTTTGTAAAACTCATTTAAAGAGAAATATTGCGAGGCTGAATATCTATATCTATATCTATATCTATATATCTTATTAGTTAGTTAGATACATTTTAGATAGAAGATATATATTTTTAAACTTTGGAACATTTCAACTTGAGGAGGTATAGTAACTCTGCTTCTTTGTATTTTCTCCTTTAAAATCACTTGTGTGTATTTTCAGAGTTCTGGGATAGCCACTATTAAATGATCTAAGCCACTGTGATTCATGACCTACAGATTGCTGGCTTAAACTGAAAAAACGTTTTGTCAAATGTTTTGTTGGACATATATTTAAAAGTTTTTGAGGCGATACATTGTACCTGTTTTTCTTTTAGAATTCAATGGGCTTTCCCCCCTCCCCCACACTCCGAGTTTAGGAAGCCTTCCAGGATGAAATTCTAAAACCACACTATAGTATTTGTTGAAAAATTTTTATAGTTTAAAAGGATAGTTTTGTTTTGTCTTTGCTTCTTGCAATTACTGAGTTGCCTCTCTCTTTATTACAAAGAAAGATACAATCAGATTCTATCTTGCAAATAATTATATTTCATTTCACTGCACGTGCATTATGCCAACATAATGTTGGTCTGTCAGAGTAATTGATTAGCTTAGACGGAGCTGCTGTCCATGGAAATGCCATGGGCAATTTTCAACTTCCAGCATGGTAAGACCACAGGAACAGGGGTCAAGCTAAGTTTGTTACCGCTCCTTGTTCAGAGTGAGGCCCAGATTCAGTCAGAATGGGACTCAGACACAATCTCAACATCACTAGAGTTAAATGTTCTTTAACTTCATCTCGTATAAACTGCACATTGTGTGTTTTAAACGCTGGTTACAGTGGGGTGAGCTATATAAAGCAAATTCTTTCTCAATTCTTAGACTGCAGAACAGAAAGTGACTTCTCTCTTCTCCTGCTTTTCTTGACTTTGTAATTGTTATAGTTTAAGAACACCTAGAAATGTAATTATTATGAGTTTGTCGTGAATTATTCTTTGTAGAACAGTACTTCGTGTTGGGTAACATGGGAAAAAAATTCAGTTCATGTCTCGTGGCCTAGCCAGTTAAAGAATGTTTCCTTTCTTTCTTTCTTTTTTTCTTTCTTTCTTTTTTTCTTTCTTTCTTTCCTTCCTTCCTTCCTTCTTTCTTTCTTTCTTTCTTTCTTTCTTTCCTTCCTTCCTTCCTTCCTTCCTTCCTTCCTTCCTTTCTTTTTTGGTTGTTCTTTTTGCTCTTTAGAATGTTTTCCCATTGCTTGGGTTTGGTACAGATGAAATGTGTAAAAATTTCCTCATTCTTTGGTTTTCTTTTAGATAAACATGGTTGGGAATATTCAAAGGAAACTTTTAAGCTTCAGACGTCTACTTAAAAAGTCTCAAACATGTAATTATACTTCTGACTGATATAAAGTTAAATACAGTACTCCCCCTCCCAAGACATACACCACTCCTCCTCGGAAACAACACTGGACAGTCTAGTCTGGGACAATGAACAGCAGAAAATACAATATATTTTAGTCATTGCACTAGAGTACATGCAGCCTTATCTGAAAGACTGCCACTGTGTGTGTTGGCATGTTCTCCAGGCACATGTCTAAGCTTTCTAGAATGTGCACACAGCTGTCTGTTTTGCTAAATATGATATACAAAGCAAGCCCATATTTAATATGATTATTATTACACTGCTTTAATAAAGTGGATTTATATATTTCACTCTCAGGAATCTTTTCTTTCACATTTTCCCTTATTGAATCAACTGTTGTTCTCTTCTAACTAAAAAAAAAAAAAGTCCATTATGTTAAAAAATATGTAGTAAAATAATAGTGTCCCAAGCTCCTGAAAACCTTTAAACTGAGGCAGCTTTCTTAATAATTTTTTTTAAACACTGCCCAACCAGAGTGAAACCCACGAGGAGCAATCCATAACCTTTCCACGATACTGCAGCACATTTGAGGCCGTGAAGCTTCACATACTCACTGACACTCTTAGAGGATGCTTGCCACTAAAAGCCTGTGCTCAGCCGCAGACTCAGAACTGTCACTCTTCTCATCTTACCAAGACCAAGATTACCATAGTGACACAGAGTGACAGATGCTTATGTGGCATCTTCTACATTTCACAGCTTAAAAATCATTTCCAGTGTGTATTAGGAAACCCTGGTTCTTAAAGATGAAATGACTGGTATAAGGGCCATAGAAGACATATAGGAAAAGTAGGGGGGAAATGGAGCCTTATGGTTTTTAGTACATATAGTCTCTTCTAGGATAGTATTACCTTCACCTTTATTAATATTTATTTTTCAATAGAAAGCCAGGCAGTGCCAGGCAGTGGTGACACACACCTTTAATCCCAGCACTTGGGAAGCAGAGGCAGGCAGATTTCTGAGTCCGAGGCCAGTCTGGTCTCCAAAGTGAGTTCCAGGACAGCCAGGGCTACACAAGAGAAACCCTGTCTCGAAAGAAAGAAAGAAAAGAAGAAAGTCAGGCAGCAGGGGTTAAAATATAGTCTGCTGAAGATACAAGAGGTCTTCATCTTCACATGAATACTGGCAGACATAGTCAATTATTTCTGTATTTTCAAATGTGCATATTTTTTGGCATCAGTAAAATGCCCCATCTTCAGGAGCCCAGCACTTGTCTTAGTAACCCCCTCTGCCCCACCTGAGTTGCTAGATGGAGGTGACAGAGAGGAAATCTTGTCCTCAAGGGATTTGCTTTTGACCGAGGAGACTTGTCAGGTTGAGAATAGCTGTGTGCTCCAGGCAGTCTGGCCTGCAGTGAGGACACTGCTGTCTGAGCGGTGCTGACTCATCCTGGAACTGGTTCCCTCAGCAGTTTAGCTGGTAGCCCACAAAGCTGTTGGCGGCTGAGAGCAGTGCTTTTTATGGAACTCTTTCATTTACTTGTTTCATAGACACACACACACATACACATGCATGCACAGAGACATACTTAGGCACACATACATACACATGCACATGCAGACACACAGACATATACACATGCACACACACAGACACACACACACATATATATACATGCACACACAGACACATACATACACATGCACAAACATAGATATACACATACATGCATACACATAGAGACACACATGCATACACATGCACAGATACACATACATACACATAGACACACACATACACACACATGCACAGATAAACATACATACACATAGACACACACATACATACACATGTACAGATACACATGCATACACATAGACACACACATACATACACATGCACAGATATACATACATACGCATAGACACACATACATACACATGTACAGATACACATGCATACACATAGACACAAAGACATACGCATTCACACCCACACTTATAGACACATACATACACATGTATGAACACAGACCCATATACATACACATTCACACAGACACACAGACATACACATATACATGCACACACAGAGATACACTTATATACACATATACACACAGACATACGCATACACACATGCACAGACACATACATACACATGCATGCACACAGATATACATACATACACATGTGCAGATATACACATATACATGCACATACACAGAGACATACAGACACAGACACATATACATGCACACACACAGACATGCACTTAAATATTCCTCTCTCTTTCCCTCTCTCTCTCCCTCTCTCTCTCTCTCTTTCTCTCTTCCTCTCTCTCTCTCTCTCTCTTTCTCTCTCTCTCTCTCTCTCTCTCTCTCTCTCTCACACACACACACACACACACATGTGTTTGCACATTGCTATGTGAGGCTATGGAGTGCCAGAGGCTATGGAGTGCCATGGCATGCATGTGGTGTTCAGAGAACAACTTCAGATATTGCTGCTCTCCACTGCCCCAGGCAATCTTTTTGCTCTTTGCTGCTGTGTACCAGGCTAAATGACTCACAAGCCACACGCCCAATCTCCCAGTAAGGGTGCTGGTATCACAAAGGTCAGACTTGCATCTTTTTATGTCTGCCCTTTACGTGGGCTCTGAGGATTTGAATCAGCCCCCACGCTTACACAGCAAACACTTTACCCACTGAGCCATCTTTCTAGCTCCTATTAAAAAAAATGCTCATCAAACACTTCCGAATATGCGAGGCAGCGTTGAGAGTTGAGGTTTGTAAATAAATGAAGGCCATTCCTTAAACCTGGGACTAATGCATTAAGAGTTATTAAGCATCAATCTATATATAGTAAAAACGAGGGTGATGAGACACCATGGGACAGTCTAAGAGTCAAGTAACAGTAACAAAAAATCCTGATGAGGTTTTATTTTGTGCCACTGTTTTCTTGGCTGACAGAGAGGATATAATAGGGGCAGGATCTGGGGTAGGGGTTACAGAGAGGGAAAGTTCAGTCCTAAAATGTAGTATCTGTTTATTGATGTGCGAGAAAGGCACTCTAAGGAGGACACGTAACAAGTGCGTTCAGGAATATCTAGACTTGTTATACAGAGCTTTTGACAAATGAGAGCTCAGAAGCAGAAGTGGGAAAAGCCCAAGTAGGGTGTTTGCTAGACAGACAGGGCACAGGGCGCCTTGTCAGAGTGGCTGCTCTAGCTGGAGCTCTTGCCAAGTTTCTTGGAGAACTCTGGGCACTAGGTGAAGAACTGGGACTAGGCTAGCCAGAGGATCCTGGGAGTTACTGAGAAGAAAGGACTGTCACCGAGAAGCAGGGTCTTGGTGGTGGACGGAGAACAGGGAACAAGGAAGATTCACTGTGGCTGGCATTTCATCACCAAGGTTGCGTGCTAACCCAGTGTGCACAGCTGAGCTGGGCTGGAGATTCTGGATGTGTGCTAGCCTCAGCGACAGGTCTTGCATCTTGTCTGAAAAGCTTCAGGTGAACTGTTGAAGACTGCAGGGACAAATGGGTCATCCCAACATGGTAGATGACACAAAACGGGTTTGTGGGTACGAAAGGGTGCTGACTTCTGTGCAGGTGCTCATGCATGTGTGTGCATTTGGAGGTCAGAGGTCAATCCGAGGTGTTAGTGTTTGGAGTTGTCTTTTCTTGGGGGGGGGGCGGATCTTTCTTAGGACTTTATGATTAGGGTTAAGATGGCTGACTGATCTACCCTAATCTCCCCTTTCCTGATTCCCCAGCGCTGGGATTACAAGCATATATCATAACATCTGGCTTTTTACAAGGTATCTAGTGATCAAGCTCTGGTCCACATACTTGCTGGGAAAGTGCTTTACCAAGCCAGCTACCCAACCCCCACCCCCCCCAAGCCGGGATATATTTCTTGTAGAACTCAGTCGTCATGATCTTTTTCATGCCCGGATAGGTCTCTACTCTGTACCCAGACTTTGTTCTCTTGATAGCTTTGACTATCCCACTGGGTCCCACACAGAGAAGTATGCAGTACACAGTCACAGTGTCAGAGTACATACGGAGGCCAGAGGTCGACACTGACGTATCTTCCTCAATTGCTCTCCACCCCATTTTAAAATTACACTTACGTGTGTTTGTATGCATGCTGAAGCCCATGTGGAAGGCCGAGGACAATTTGCCAACACTGTTTCTCTTTTATCATGTAGGTCCCAGGAATTGAACGCAAGTCATCTAACCTGGTGGCACGTGCTTAATCCAGGGAGCTAGCCCTCCCTCTGCCTTCCACCTCAGGCATTGAGACAGGGCCTTTCGTGTAACCTGTAGCTTGCAGATTAGGCTAAGGCAGGTGGCTGGCAAGCCCCCCAAGATTGTTTTCCACCTTCTAGCAGTGGGGTAGCATACGAGCTGCCTTCCTCACATGGGTGCTGGGGATCTGAACTTGGGTCCTCATGCGTCCATAGCAAGCACATAACCTCCAAATCCTTTTCTGTTTTTAGCTCGAGATCTGACTTGAGACCACACCCCAGGGCTCTTGTGGCTGTAGACAGGAGATGCCTTAATATGCATGGTGCAATCTGCAGATGGGGCATCAGCCTTCTTTCTGAAGTATAATTCCCGCAGACAGCCCAACATGGGGATTTAATAAAAGCATACATATATTATGCTAAGAGTTGAACAATAAATAAAGGCAAATTTAGCTCGCTTTCGAAGTGGGTGAAACCCTGAATCGCCAGTGTATTTGAAGTGGTATCACAACCCAGCTACAGATGCTTTCCTTCTGGTCTGCCACCGCTGGACCACAGCACGAGGCCCCGATAAGACACCATGTACAGTGAGCATGTAGTCTCTGTCCTTAAGTGTTGCTGATGTGCCACTGTTCCTTCTGTATTTCCTGTTTTATGTAGGTTGTAGCCCTTGGAGAGGTACCAGATGGGACTGTGGTTACCGTCATGGCTGGGAACGATGAGAACTACTCCGCCGAGCTCCGAAATGCCTCGGCTGTCATGAAAAACCAAGTGGCCAGGTTCAACGATCTGAGATTTGTGGGCCGGAGTGGACGAGGTAGGTCTCCGATTTTTAAAACTGATGCTGGGATGTGCAAGTTAGATTCTCTGATGCAAGATGACTTGTCTATATGTAAATGAAGTAGCATCTTCTTTTTTTTACTGAAACAACCACCATAAGTTAGCTTAAATAAGTCCAGATGCCCTTTAGTGTTCTCCTGAGAAGTTAGGCCTTTTTCATTTGTTTTGTTATATAGAAGAGGCAAACAGCGTTTTCAGAAGAACTTGCTCCTAATTTCATGGGGGGAGGGAGGGGTTAGCAGGTATAGCTGGGACAAGAATGCTTGGAGGATCGGGTTCTGAATTACAAGGAGTCACATGGACTGAGAGGCGATGGGGAAAGGAAAGTGATTGCCTTGGCGATGTTTCCTGACACCCTCATCTTTACTCTGAGTTGGTACAGGGACAGTAGGAGCTCTATTGTCCTTTAGCAATGTCACCTGTAAAGGATTTCAATTATTCTTGTAATAAGAATTGATTAAAATATTTATTTAGGCTTTTTTTTTTGACAAGGTCTTACTGTGTAGCCCTGGCTAGCCTGGGCTACTTACTATGTAGACCAGGCTGGCTTCAGACGACTCGGAAAGAACAACTTTAAAATCACTCATGGGGATCACAATGGTTTTCACAGTATTTAATTATTATTTAATTCAATCATCTGAATCCACACTAAGATATTAGGAACATTTGGCAGAATCACAAAGCAGGAAATTCCTTTAAATTCCTTTAAAGGATTTTTCACCAGTTTCAGAAATGGAATCATCATCATCATCATCATTATTATTATTATTATTAGTAGTAGTAGTGGTAGTAGTATTTTTTGCTGGCGATCAATATATTTTAAAAAAATTATTGGATATTTCCTTTATTTACATTTCAAATGTTATCCGATTTCCAAGTCTCCCCTCTGGAAACCCCTATCCCATCCCCCCTCTCCCTGCCTTTATGAGGATGCTTACCACCCACCCACCCAGTACTTTGTTTTTTATTTACTTATTCTCCAGAGAGACTTCTATTGGTTACTCATCTGTCAGAAATATTATGCTCATTCAATTTATTGGATCTAATATTTCCTTTTTAAGTATTACACTAAAAAGAGAATTAAAAAAACTGGGACCGTTTTAGTATTGAGCTGAAGCGAAGCCATGGAGTCTGTGCATTTTGCTGCAGCCCAGGTTCGAATCAGGAAATGAGAAACACCACTCTAAACTGCGTCTAATAATTACTTTCTAGTTTGGATCATATGTCAAATTATTACCATTGTAAAAACTTGATAAGGGAAATTTAAGCAAGGCTGTTTCTGATGAGGAGTTCTAGTTACTTTCTAGGAATGGGGCCAAGTAGTACAACTTAAGACAAAAAAGGATGCATGCTAATGAGATGCTGTCGCTGAAAGGTGGTTTCAACCGAAATGGGGTTCAGAGCCTCTGACAGCACCTAACTAGAGAGCACACAGCATCTATCTCCTGCCGAGGTTTGGAGGGCGCAGGGTGTGTGCAGGCATCCACCCATCCTTTCTTCTACTCCCTTTGCTTTTGTTTGTTTCTTAGCTACTGTTGCAGTAACTTAGTTACTGTTACACAGTTAAAAAAGTTTCTCTTTTTTCCTCTTGAAAAAAAAAAAAAGGAAATTTAATGAGGCACCTGTATGCTCTAAGTGTAAACAGGATGACGTAGCTGTGTGCTCTGAATTGCACCTTTTCTTCTTCTGTCACTTTAACGGGAGTAGTGAATTTTAGTATTTAAAGGATGGGGTGCTACTCTTAATTTTATTTTACAGATCCAAACTTGTGTTTTCATTTATTGTACTTTTGTGTTATATAGATGCTAAATCACCCCCCCCCTTTTTTCCCTGATCAATTTGACTAGAAACTATGGCGGAGTGATAGTGTACTTTGTAAACCCTCAACATATTTATTTAAGAAACTTCAAAAGGAAACAAAGGGTGTGCGCTGTTTTACTATATTGGCTTTCTGAGTTTTGGCTGGTTTCCCAAATAGCAATTTTTATATTAAAAAAAAAAGACAGACTTAACTGCTTGCAGACTTTTCACGCATGGAAGATGAAGGAAGCCTCTTTTGATGAAGTGTAATTATGTCCAAACAGAGCTGACCCCCTCCCCCTATATTTCTTATGATCTTAACTGAAGAAAGTAGGATTTTTCCTTTGAAGCAGCCGGGACGTGGTAGAGGATCTGAAGTGCTCCAGTCTGCTGCCAGAGGCAGGATGGAGAAATTGGTCCAGACTTGTCTTCGAGACTTGGGGGAGGGGGGAGGAGTGGGTGGAGAGAGAACAAGAGAGAGAAATTGATTTATCACTAATAATAGATTTTTATATTACTGTATTACTTTGAATAAGAGGAAGCAGTAAGATTGAGCTTAAATGGAGAGAGAGCAAACACAGAGTGTATCAATGAGAGGCGGCTCTGGATGAGAATGAGCCAGGTTTTCGGCGGCAGGAAACCCTCTAGCGTGACCTGCTTTTTACAAGACCATCTCCAGCTTCCTCTTTGGTTCCTGCCCATCTTCATCTCTCTTGCTCAGTCTTCTCTGTGTGCTTTGTCCACTGGACTTTCTCTCTCAGCTTTACCAAATGTGTCTTTGATGGTGTTCAAAAGAAAAGAAAAAAAACAAAACAAAAACAAGGTCCATAAACATTATGTTTCTTTTAACCTTTTCACTGTTGAAACATAGACTCTCTGAAACGGAAACCTGGCCTTAGATTTATAAGGTATCCATGTTCCCATGCTTCCTTTCACCTTTGCTTATCACAGGACCACAGCATTCAAAATTGCCCAGTGTAAAGTGCAGCAGCTCAGAGACTTGCATGAAGCCATGCAATGCCTCTTCCCTCTTCTCCTTAATGTTTTACACAGAAGTGTTTAAAGTGACTTCGACCATTTCTCCTCCTCCTCTTTCTCCTCCTCTTCCTCCTCTCCTCTTCCTCCTCTCCTTCTCCTCCTCTTTCTTTTCTCCTCCTCCTTCTCCTCCTCTCCTCCTCTCCCTCCTCCTCTTGCTCATCTTCCTCTTCCTCCTCTTCTTCCTCCTCCTCTTCCTCCTCCTCTTCCTCCTCCTCTTCTTCCTCCCTCCTCTCTACCTCTTCCTCCTCTTCTCCTCTTCCTCCTCCTCCTCTCCACCTCTTCCTCCTCTCCTCCTCTTCTTCCTCCTCCTCTTCCTCCTCCTCTTCCTCCTCCTCTTCTTCCTCCTCCTCTCCTCCTCTTCCTCCTCCTTTTCCTCCTCTGCACCTCTTCCTCCTCTCCTCCTCCTCCTCCTCCTCCTCCTCCTCTTCCTCCTCCTCCTCCTTTGGTGCGCTTGCTCTTGTTTGACATCAAGCTTGCTGCTTTTAATTTACAAGTCTTTTAAAGCATTTATAATGCACAGGGCATGGTGTTTTGTCAATTTAGGACACAGTCCTGCTTACAGTCTATGCCTTCCGGCTCTTCCTGGCAGCCTTTAAGGCTAAATTGGAATTGTCTTCCAGTGATCGTTCCTGCTATGTAGCTAAGAAATGACATGGCTTTGGGTGGTATTTCGGGATTAGCTCCGAAATGAAGCCGTGGATGATATAATTGACTTTGCCGGAGCAGGATTCTGGGTGTCAGGGGGTTATGAATGTATTTGCACATGTGTGCTGACATATGAACCTATGTACAGTGCATGTGCACCTCAGAGGTGGATGCTGACATGCCTTATTCAGTGTCTTTTTACACTGCTTTTTTCCAGACATGGTCTCTCAGGTAGCTGACTGTCGGCTAGCCTGGGTGGCACTGTATTTCCCATGGTCCCCCTGTACTTTGCTCTCCAGTGTTGGAGTTATAGACATACATCACCATTCTCTCTCTCTCTCTCTCTCTCTCTCTCTCTCTCTCTCTCTCTCTCTCTCACACACACACACACACACACACACACACACATGGGTGCTGAGAATCTGATCTCAGGACTTCTTTACCCACTGAGCTATCTTCCCAGCTCTAGTAAGATTTGTGTTAAATGTCGTCCAGTTTTGCATTAGTGGATCATCTGTGGATGGTAACTTTCCACCCTCGCACTGTTAAAAAAACAAAACAAAACAAGAAAAAAACCCATAATGGTGGGGACTGGAGAGATGGCTTCGTGTCTAAAAACACTTGCTGCTCTTCAAGAGGATCCAGTCCGGGCTTGTTCTAGCACCCCACACAGCTGCTGACACTGTTGGTCACCTTAGTTACAGGGGGAATCCGATGCCCTCTTCTGACACCCAAGGGCACCAAGCGTACACGTGGTGGGCAGACATACCTGAAGGCAAAACACCCACACACATAAAATTATATATAAAAAAATGTAACCCTGGATCCTTGGAAAGTGGAAATTGGGAAACTTGTTTTAAGTTAAGGAAATCATGAATGCCCACATAAACTTTTGACTCTGGGAAATGCAGCATGATTGTAAGACGAGCTAATTAGTGAGTCTTGGTCAGAGTTTCTGGAAGTTTCTTACACACTGTAGGGTCTGGGGCTAATCAGAAGTGCAAAGAGCCTCTTTTTTGACTTTGCTTTCATTGTTAAAGCACAGTTTGAGCTCTAGGAACCCACTCTGAGAGAGGAGTTTCTTTCCCAACCTTACCTCTTTTTAAAGCAGGTTTTGTTGTTTTTTTGTTTTGTTTTGTTTTGTTTTTTTGTTTTTGCTTTTTAATTTCAGATTTATTTTCTTTCTTTCTTTATTTATCTATTTATTTATATTTAGGTTTATTTTATTGTGTGTGTATGCATGCTTTACCTGCATGCATAGCTGTGTACCACATCCATGCCCCGGTGCCTATGGAAATCGTGAGCCTCCACGTGGGTACTGAGAACCAAACCTGAGTCCCTTGCAAAAACAAGTGCTCTTAACCACTGAGCCAATTCTCTGGCCCTAAAGGACTTCTCAAAAGGGAACACTGGTTTACCTTTGAGTATTCTGATGCTCTGGCCTTGAAGGGTGGATTTTGTATCTGGGTTTGTTTCTATGTGTTGTGCGTTTCTCTGACTTTGTGAGGAGCACAGACAGCTTATTATTCCAAGCAGGTTGTAAAGATTTAAAATGGAAGCATCTTCCAAACCAGTCACGGCATATTCACTGACATCACTAGCAGATCCTTTAGAGATGCTGAGGAAAAGCAATCCACAGGCGTCCTGATGTATTGACATTAGCACCAAGGATACTTACTGCCTTTCAATCGTGGCCTTTGGAGCCACTGTTAAAAACAGAATCCTGAGTTTGTGGACTACTGATCTCACCCAGAAGAATGTTTTAAAATGTCTTAATTCAAATTAACTTTGAATCCAGAGACACGGCCATTGTTTTTAGTTCTTAATCTGGGCCTCCCCCTTAGCTTTTTGATCTGAGTTTCTGTTGACTTTGAGATCTTTGGGATTGGTTTAGACTCCTGGCTGCCTTATTCGTCTGGCCAGTGTTAATGTTTACAACAAATCCTCTGTTCTGTATGGAGCCAAATGACTTAAAACCACTTACTATCTCCTATGTAATAACTACAATGCAGTGCATCAGTGATGCTTATAAATAGATAAATTCATCTGTCACATTAATCCATTTAGGTTTATTATTTCCTGGGCACAGGGGACACACCTAGAAGTTTCAGTTACTTATTCCCTTTCCACATTCTGCAGTAAAATAAGAAACAAAACCTCAGCCGGGTGGTGGTGGCACATGCCTGTAATCCTAGCATTCTGGGAGGCAGAGGCAGGCGGATTTCTGAGTTCGAGGCCAGCCTGGTCTACAGAGTGAGTTCCAGGACAGCCAGGGCTACACAGAGAAACCCTGTCTCAAAAAAAAAAAAAAAAAAAAAAAAGAAAGAAAGAACCTCATTATATTTCCGGTTCATCTTCATTCCTCCCCTCTCCCTTTCCTCTGTCCTCCCTGCATCCCTTCTTCCCTTCTTTCTTCCTTCTCTTCTTTCCTCCCTCCATTTTTCCTTCCTCCCCTCCCTCTTCTTCTTCCATGTGTTTTCTTCCGTTTTCTTCCTTCTTTTCTATGTGGGAGAATTAAATCCAGGGCCTTATGCAGGGGCTATCTATCTCCGAGTTACATCTTTACCTTAGAATATTTAAGGTCAGAAAGATTTGAGTTCGGTTTCTGATGTTTCCCATTTCTTAACTGTGTGACCTTGGGTAAATGACTAAGCGTCTCTGGGACTAGGGCTTCCTCATTCGTGAACTGGGGTGATGACTCTAACCGGGGAAGATTAAATGAGATAATGTGTCTGACGCGGGCGGCTGGAGCTCACTGAGTTGCTGGTCAACATTCATCTGTCTCATTGCTGTCCCCTTCCCATCTTCCTGCATGCCCTCTGCCTCTTAACCCCTGTAGCTCTGGATGGCAGTCAGGGGCCTTAAGACTATCCACACACAGTAACAAATGATGTGTTTCTTAACCAGATTTTAGCAACTTACATGGTCTGGTTTGAAAAGAAAAGCCATTCAGTAGACTTGACAGCCAAAGACCTGTTCCCCATTAAGCCTGGCTCAGAACCTGTTCCATATTAAGCTATGAAAAGATTGCATTAAACTTCACATTGCTACATATTGTCTAAGATTTGTGTTTTGATTTAATACTCCCAGCTTTCAGTAGAAGGGAGGGAAAAAAAAATCTGACCAAAAAACAAAGCAAAACAAAGGGAGGCTTTTCTCTGCGACAGGGGCAGACGTCTGCGTCCCGGGGGCCCCGCTTGCTAATGTTTTATTGAGTCACCGCTTCACGCCCACCTTTTCCTGTCTTGTAACAGTTTGCAGTTTTGACTATCTGACATGACTAACCATTGCAAATCTAACTGATTACAACTGTCAGTGGGTCTGTAGAACAGAGGCCGGCATCTCCTGGAGAAAGCAGACATCCAGAGCCTTAGCATCCTCTTCCCCACGCCCTACCCCCACCCCCCAGTCTTCATCACTTTTAAGCTCATTAATCTGAAGCATCAGAGGGAATGGAGCATTGCAGGAACTCTCTTCTGAAAGGAAAACATGCTTGCACGGAGAGGTGTCCTGCTTGATGAGGAAAAACTAAGTTACTCTAGGGAGCTCCTTTGAGATTTAGGGATGAGATGGATTGGGTAGGGGAGGGGTGGCTTGGGAGGAGAAAGACTGTTCAGAGATGAAATCATCTACCCCAGGCATGTGAAGGCCAGGACTGGAGACATGGCCTCCCCTTGAAATGATTGCCATAACCGCTTCCTTCTTTCATCTTCTGGAAGTTCACCCAAGCAGTTCCCTCAGTGCTAGAACCATGTGATGTAAATATCACCACCAGTAATAATTTACCACTGTTCTCTCAAGGGGTCATGACCTGATCCTAAATAAACACTTCAAAAAATTGTCTGCCCTCACGCTGGGATGTGCTCCTGATGGTGGAGTGAATGGAGAAAAGCAGAGATGTGTCTTGAAGCAGCTCCAGAGTTTTGGTTCTGCTACCAAGGAGAGTGCTTGGGGTGGGGGTGGGGGTGGGTGTTGGGTAGAGGCTGCTTGCATAGAACCTCAGGGAGGATGCTGGTCTTAATCAGGAACAAGTTTACAGGCGCTCTTGAGTGGCTATCGGCGGGTTTCTGGTTCAGGGAAAGGATTCCTAATTGGTTGGTGCCTCAGAGATGCTGTGGTGAGATCCAGATGTCTGTATTATTGTAGGGTTATCAATACCACGCATTTATAGTCACTCTTTCCCCCTCTTACATCTGCAGGCAAGAGTTTCACCTTGACCATAACAGTCTTCACAAATCCTCCCCAAGTGGCCACTTACCACAGAGCTATTAAAGTGACAGTGGACGGTCCCCGGGAACCAAGAAGTAAGTACCTGCTTTCCTGTTGAAAATGCTAATAGAGTTGTGGGGACCCTGTGAAGAATTCATTCGGAAGGAGTTAGTGTCACTGTCACTACATGTAGCCTTTGCAAGCTTTCTCGTACTTTATTTTTGCCTCCATTTTAGGGAAGGGCAGTTCATAGAACTTTACAGTTAAAAGAAAATAAAATTATAGCTTAGCCTTTCCCACAGAATTGCTTAAGGCTTTATAACTTTGGGCAACAAGTGGATAGCCATTCAGTCATGATAACTTTTAGCTAAGAAACTTTGCTCATCCCTTCTGTGCAGTGTTGGGGGGGTGTGTGGCAAAGAGACCCACGAGGCTGAGGAAGCAAATTATAAACTTTAAAATCTTGAGCTTAGTAAAAAAGCATTTGTGTGTGTTTCCCATGGCCCAAGAATGCGGGGTTTTTTTTTTTTTTCAAGCTCGCCCACTCAGTTCCCTTTATAAAGAGCACAGGGCTTAATTACAAAGAATTTATTTGCAAATGATAACTTGCTTCATTGTTACAACACGGTCGTCTGGCCATTTGCTACTAACTGTTCCGGATAGTTTCTTTAACCGAGAGACAGATACAAACTAAGTTTATATCTACCTTGCTTTCTTTGTCTACGTCTTGTAAAACTTTATCCTGTGCTCAGCTGAAAGTAGTGTCTCTGTCTGGGCCAGGATTTATTCTTTTTCTGAATCTGGGTCAGATTTGACTGACTTCCACTGCCGCCCACAGTGACTTGGGCAAGTTTAGCACAGCAGCATTAAAATACAGCTACAGAGTCAACTTCCGAGTTGAAGTGTGATGAGTTCTGTACCACATACTATATTGTGAATATCACAGAACACTCCGCCTTTGCTGGTGGAATACAGTGGAAGTCCTGGGCTTTGCAACTAGAAGGTTAAATTTGGCTTTTGGCAGGACAGGCGGCAATCGAAGTGTTTGTTCTAAGGCGTTCTCCCACCTAGACAGTGAGGACTGATTCTTTCCTTCCCAGGAGTGAGAGAGGAGGCCTAGCCGGCTGTGCCTCTCCCTGCACTGTGCTTCTTTCAGCAATGGGACCAATCCTACAGCAGCACCCAACCCCTATCTCTTATGCTCCTGCCTTTGTCACAAAGGCTTGCCTGAGCAAGGGGGGTTTTCTGCCCCAAAGAAGGCTTGTTTTTTTTCCTCCTTTCGTGTGTAAGGCTTGCTTCCAAATTCCTAGTGTTCGGTCAGTGTTGGCCCTGTCTGTCTGTTCATTTTGGGAATGTCCTATCAGGTATTTTGGTTAACCTCTCTCTCTCTCTCTCTCTCTCTCTCTCTCTCTCTCTCTCTCTCTGTGTGTGTGTGTGTGTGTGTGTGTGTGTGTGTATCCTCAAATCTTAAGTCTCAAGGATCAGAGGTCACGAAGTACAGGTGAAGAGAACGCGTCAGGGATGTCGAGGCTGGTTTGAGCTTTGCTAGTCTTTTCTGGATTGCCATAAGTCAGGGTTGATATCCTTCTGAGGCCAGGCATCTTCCAACCATTGGCCTGACAAGTCCTTGGGTTGTTGAAGAGGCAGTCCCATCCTCCCAATTTTAGTATATGTGCTGCCGAAGCGAGCACTAGTCCCATCCTCCCAATGCGTAAAGTGGCACAATGGCCTTTTAAATTTTATTCATTACCATTAATATTTGCCTTCAAAAGATGATGGTTCCTGCCTACCCCAGCTGCTTTTTTTTCACTGCATAGAAAAGCCACTATTGTGTGTGCCTGTCTGAGTGTACGTGTGTTTACTGTAGAGACGGGTGCTTCTGAGTTGGTGGTTGGAAGAGAAGCAAGGAAGGGTTGGTGCCCACCCATTCGAAAGGAGATGCAAAAGCGGGGCGGGCTGATGGCTCTGTACACTTACTTCTGATTCCAGTGTAGATGGCAGGATCTCATTTCAAAGAGATTGTTTGGGGGCAGCATCAAATAGATCTACTGGCCCGTGAAGACAGACAAGTGCCCTGAAGGCTGTGGGGGCTGGGACTACAGGATTGCATGTTGGACGTATGATCTGAGTCTATGCTTTGGGTAGTCCTGAGGGGAGAGAGTGGGAAGCAACACAGATCTAGGAATGAAGACTTCCTCCTTGTAGCATTTCTTATAAAATAAGTGCTATTTGAAAATGTACTGCCATTTCCCTGCTACTGTATGGCCACTGGCCTGAGTGCGGGGAATGTATCTGGTCTGAGTGATTGGTTAACCCTACAACTTGGACATTGCTGGATTCTATCCTTCTGCCTTGCTCTTGGCCAACGACCCAACTTTGCCTTTTTACTGCAAAAGCAGTCTAAGTCTTTACGCAAATAAGTGGTCACAGCTGTGTTTAAATAAAACTTTATTTACAGAGCCAGAGGGATGGCTCATCCATTAAGAGTGCTTACTGGTCCCGTAGAGGACCCTGGTTTGGTTCTCAACACTCACATTAGGTGACTCACAGCTGCCTATAACTGTAATTTCAGGGGACCTGAACCCTTCTGGTTTCGGTAAGCCCCCCACATACATGTGGTGCTCATAAACTAAGGTAACACATAAAGAATAATAAAGATTTTTTTTAAAAGATGCCTAAACTTTCTAAAAACAACTGGTGGGCCAGATGTGATCTACAACTTGTAGTTTTCATTCCTTGCTCTAGATTTGCACCTGGCTTATTTTATCAGCCATCAACAGAGAAAGGCTTCAGTAAAAGGCTTCTCTATGCACAGATGCACAGACAAAAAAGATAATCAATACAACTGATCTAGTCTCTCTTCCCTCCAATTTTAATTCCTGAAGTACATGTGATTTGCCATCTGAGTAGCATATTTCTGGCTATTACTTGAGAGGCTTAAAGGACTGAGGGCTTTGTGTTGTTGGTTTCTGTTTATCACTGGAATTCCCCGCCCTTCCCTTAAAGACCTGGGTGCATACTGAAACATTGTTTCCAGTGGCCCAGATGACTGGGTATTGACATATTCTGAGTTCTCTGGTTGGGTCTGTCAGATTGCTTAGGCTGAAATCCTAGAGCCAGCATTTGTTTGCTCTGGACACAAATGTGTCTTTTGACTCAGTTGCTGTTCAGAATGTTGAACGATACATGGTATGTGAACTAGGCAGTGTGGGAGCTGTCATGTAGTAAGTGCTCATTAAACCCCAGCTATTACTGCCTTAGTCTTCTCCACGGTGAGGAGTTTGCTGTAAACTTTTAAAGTATGCATCCAGGAAACAGGTGCCATGTAATCTGCTCTCTGCTGTGTTATCCCCCCCCTCCCCCGCAATAAAGCTTTACTAATTTTCACACAATAGTAAATGACAGTGATCCGTGTTATAAATCGTGCTTTGAGCACATATTTATATCACACTGCCTGGGGAGAGCTGTGCAGCGTTGATGAGCAACACTTTTGTATGCTACAGACTCCCAGGCGGGGTGCCGTGTGGTACCCGAATCCCACTCTGGGGCCCTACTTATCAACAACACATCTGCCAAGACTTGCTTTTCAGTCAAAACCGAAAGGGTTCATCCTTCCGTGTTTTCTGTCTCTGGCAGCTGAGCCAGGCCTGTCGCATCACAAACAACTCCCTTTCTAATATACACATCTGGCGTTGGCAGTTGGCCTCACTTCATAAGCACACATGATCATCACTCATTACAAGATTAAAAAGTACCCTATGGCATCATTGATGTTTTTCAACTTTGATCTCCGGCAGTTGTGATTCATCTCAGTTATAAAACTTCCCTTTAAAGCCACATAGCCCATGACTTATTAGAACCTTCATCTTAAGTAGCGTAAACACGAGAACGGGCGCACGTTCTTTGCAAAATGCCGTTTCTCTCCCTGGCCCAGCTTATCATTTTAAGACATGACATCATGCTGAAGAGCCCAAATTTGTAAGTCTTGTACGGAGGCTCGGCGCTTTGACCTTCTGTTGGCAACTTCGCTTTGAAGAGCAAGTGCCGTCTGTTCGCCAGCAGGAGAAGCCCGTGCAGCAGCGGCAGCCACCGCAATGCGTTTGGATTTCTAACTCCTTCACACATCACTTCCTATTAGGCTCCTCTGGTCCGCTTCTGCCCCTGGCTCCAGTGCCAGCCTGATTTAAGGAGTTTCTGCAGGGAGGTGGAAACCTAGCTGAGCCACGTCATCTAGTTAGGGAACTGTGTTCTGAGTTAGGACTGATGGAAACAGGTATTGCTGACGGAAGAACATGCAGGTGATAAGTCACTAGAGTTAGAATCATCTGAACCATCATGCTGAGTCTTCAGAAATGACCCCCCCCCCCAGGCAATGACTGAAAACAATCACTAGTTTTGCTTTTGTTTTTCTTTAAATAAATATTTTTCATTATTCCATGGGCTGGCCAGAATTAACCTGGACAGATTTTTTTTTTTTTTCTGATTGTCTTGTTTGGGGATCCAACATGTGGCCATGTGGTGACCATTACTGGACAGTCCACAATGCTTTCATTCATGTGTCTAGTGCTTTGGCAGGGACCCCGGAAAGAGGGGTCTCCCTCCCCTGTGCTGTTTCAGGGCCTCTCCCCCTCCACATGATCTCTCTAGAAGTTCTCACAAGCTGATTCTGGCTTCCTGCATGACAAGTCAGGGCTCCCCAGGGTGCAGAATAGAGACTGCTAGGTTGTCTTGAGGCTTAGGCTCAGAGCCAGCATGGCGCTACTGCTTCTACACTCTCTGGGATAAAGCAAGACACAGGTCAAGCACAGGTAGATGAGGGAGGGACCATAGGAAGTCAATGGTTTGAGTGACAGGCCATGAGTGGGATAGACTTGGGCGCATGCTCAGTTGCTGAGTATCCTGCTTGAAAAAAAAAAAAAAAAAAAAGGGTCCCTCGACTTTTACACCTGGGGATTATTTAAAGTTCTGGGGAGAGACTCCACATTACAATCACAGCTTCATTGTGAGGAAGCAGATTTCCCAGCTATGGAGTGAGTGGATGGGTAGTACCTTGCTGCGCTGATCTTTACCAGCACGTTAATATCAAAGTGAGCCACACCAATATCTATAGGAGAGAAGGAGGAAAAACAAACACACAAACAAACAAACACAGATGTTACAAGCCTGGCTTGGCAACACAACACCGTGCAGCAGAAATATGCAACCGCAGGTAGTGAGGCCTGAGATGGCATGGCTTGTGCCATCCCTGTCTGACGTGTGGCCCGTGGTTTATGTGAGTGGACCTCTAAGTGCTTCTGTGTATTGAGCCTCCAGGAAGCAAACCATCTACTTTTAAAGAGAGACTAAAATCACCCAAGTCTATGCTGCCCATAGGGTTTTGAGGCTGGCCACCGTCTCCTGCCATATTGGCAGAACAGAGACACCCCGGAGAACCCTGCCTTTCCCACAGCGTTCTAGTCCCTTTCCCGGTGCAGGGAACAGGGCGGCTGCGCCTTCTCTCTCTCCGCTTGGCTCTTCCGTGTCTGGGAAGTCACTGTGCTTTAAGGAAGCACAGGGTACTGTTAGCCTCAGTACTATGGTTTGTGTGGCTTTGACCAGGGTCCCGAAGATGAACTGCTTCCTTCTCCTGTTTTACAGATTTCCAATGGTCCCCAAATGCATCAACAAATTCAGTTCTCCAAAGAGGTTTTATTCCTCTGTATTCTTTTTTTTTTCAAGATTTATTTTTATCTATGTGTGTATGCATGCCTGTGTATGGGTATGAGTCCATGGGTGTGGGCATTTGCAGAGGCCGGAAAAGGACATTGGAACTTCTGGGGCTGGAGTCACGGGTCATTGTGAGCCTCTCAACGGTCCTCTGCAAGAGCAGTGAGTGCTCTTAGCTGCTGAGTTACCGCTCCGGCCCTGCCTCCATATTCTTGAGACATGTCTGCTGGCAGAAGTTTTACCTTATTACACTGCAGGTTGGGGTCAAAGCAGCGCCACCTTGCTCTCTGTATAGCTCTATTGGGTTCTGAGCTGTCTCCCAGGGCTGCAAAGGGCTGGAGAGGATTGGAGGGCTAAGGCGTTCTCTTCCTCATTCCACATAACATCTGGGATGGCTCACCCTTTTTCTCTGCCATTTCTTTGTATCCTCCTTGAGCTTTTTCTGATGGCTGGCTGTGACTTTTGCTTGTTTAGGAATGGTGGATGAGTATTTAGAGCCTGGTCATTTGCGAACAGAGGCCGATGGGGACAGGTTGGCTTTGTCGCATGGATGAAGCGTAGAGACACTTAAAGTGCTCTTTCTGGGACAGCTTCCTATGTCACCATTCCTGCTGTCTGCTTGCCTGCCTGCCTGCCTGTCTGTCTGTCTCTTTGTCTCTCTTTCTGTGTGTGTGTGTGGGGGGGTTGCACGTGCACATGTAAGTGTGTATGTGACTTTGTGTGTGTGTCTGTGTGTACACATGCATGCACGTGTGTAGGGAGCTATGTGTGGATGGGTGTGCTCACATATGAGTGTGAGTGTGTGTGTGTATGCATACAACACACATGCACATGTGTGTTGTCCATGGTATGTGGGGTCCACATGCACATCTGTGAGCGCTGGATGAAGAAAAAAAAACCCTACAGATGAGGCCCTCAGATCTTCAGTATCTTTCTCCCCAGCCCCTGGAGTCATGGGTCTGCATTGCTCTGCTCAACCTTTAATGTGGGTGCTAGGAACTCAGTCCCTCAGCGGGCTGTCTACTCATCAGACCATCTCCTCAGCCCTAAGCATTTGACTAGTAGACTTTCACCTGGCTTGGTCACTGTTTTCCAAGGTGCCCAAGCAACAGAAATTGCAGGCAAGTTCCGTATTTTGATATCTGCGAACTTGCATTTATAAATAGCAGCTTGATTGGTATAGATCCCAATCATTTGGCCCCATACTATATAAAATATTATTTAAAAAAATTTCAGTAACAGCAGGAACATTCCACCCCCCCTCCCCGCTTTAAGGAAGCGGCGGAGGTTGGCTCCAGTGTCTGGTAGAATTTGGTGGAATGTGCTCTCTAGAAGAGCAGTTTTAAATCTCTTTCAGTACTTTTTTTTTTTTCTGTTGTTGACTGACTGTCAGGAGCTGGGAAGGTGGCCAAGAAGGAAATGACACATCGAGAGGCATTTTGCGTTGTGCAAGAGTCTGGGGCTGATGCAAGGGTATATGGCCTGTTTACACATTCCTTCGCTAGCAGACTGCATGGCAGTAATTTAATTCAGGAGCGCATGGCATGCTGCAGCAAGGAGCCATGGCCTTAGCATCCTTTCATGGCAAATTATCGCAGCCGTTAGAACACGCTCGTGTCCCTCCTGTGCATCCCCCCCCCCCACGGCTTTCTCTGGCCTTGGCTTGCTTTCTCATCGCCTGGGACTGGAGTTAACAGTAGCCTTTGCTGGGGAGGCCCGTTTTCCACGTGCATCCATCTCAGTTGATGTATTTATTTCTAACTAAATATAGCATTCACATGAAACGTGTCTTCTAGGGTTCTAAATCCACACGCAGGCTCCATCCGAATGTGTCAGTACTTCCTCAGGTCAGGAACGGTTCATTCTTAAAATAGTGCCAGGGACTGAAAAAAAAAAAAGATTGATTTTTTTTATGGGGAGGTTTCTTATTTGTTTATGAAAATGACTTTTCCTTCTTCTGAGAGACAATTTGTGATGGACCACTGAGAGAGTCCTTGCTTCTGTTTTGGGCCATATAGTAGTTTACCCAGGGGCCACTCTATTTATGTGGAATAATTAATACTGACAGATGATAAGGGGGAAATAGTCATTGTTTTACTTTTTGTGACCATAATTGTTCCTAGGTAGGATTTTTATATGATGACATTTAGGCTGTCAACTGAAGCATGGTTTTCCCTTCATGTAACATTCACATTTAAGTTTTAATTTTGGCAACTTGTGGAAAAGTAATTGTTCTTGACTTTGAAGCCTTTGGGAAGCAAAGAGAACATACAAACACTTAGTTCTGAAGGATTAGTGCGGTCTTTATGAATGATGGTTAAAATAAGAGACTCTTCACAATGTGTCGCCCAAGTAGCAAATGAAAGGCTACGCCGTGCTTCTGGAAACGTCTCTACTAGTCTGCTGTTCTCTGGAGCTTAAAACCTATCTGCTCGCAGACCAAAGCCTTTCCATTAAAAATGGAAGATTGACGCTTTGACTTATAACATCTCCAGAACAGGTTAAGTCAGGCTCATGTCCATGGGCAAACATAGATGCGGTGAGAACCTTCTGTAGGAGCAGAGTTCAGGGTGGAAAGGGAGAATCGCCGAGTGATTTCTACTCCTCAAGGTCTTGGAAAGTCACTGAGGTCAGATGGAGAGAGTAAAGGGAGAGAGCCCGGGTGTGCAGGTCACGAGTCCCTGCTGCCCCTGGAGACGGGGACACCAGCTTTAAGCACTGTAGTTGGCTGTGGGTCGGTTCTCACCGGGGCTGCATGTACTGTGCATGCCCGGCACACTGCTACGGAAAACGTTTGTTGTCGCTGTCTGGTACACCACTTCAGAGTATGTTTTGTTGTTGTTGCTGCTAACTGCTATTGCTGTTGCTGTGATTTTAAAGTAAGAGTGTTTTTTTGTTTTTGTTTTTTTTTTTTGAAGGAGGGGCTTCTAGATTTTGAGCTTACCATTTTTTTTTGCAAAGATTTCTTGCCATAGAATTTCCCTTGTCTAGTTTTATTCTAGATACACACAGCGTTCCTTCCCCTCCATGGAGGAAAAGCATCCTCTACTTCTTTCTTTTTTACCGATCACCTTTACCAGCACAGTGTTGATGATCATCTTAGTAAAATTGATCATGCTGTCTGTCCTTGTAAAGAGAAAAGTCTACATGTTCTATTACAGCCAGGAATTTTTTTTTTTTTAAAGAAGACTTATTTATTTACTTATTAATCTTCTGAGTACATTGTAGCTATCTTCAGATACACCAGAAGAGGGCATCAGATCTCATTACAGATGGTTGTGAGCCACCATGTAGGTGCTGGGAATTGAACTCAGGACCTCTGGAAGAGCAGTCAGTGCTCTTAACCACTGAGCCATCTCTCCAGCCCACAGTTTACGTGTTCTAAACTGCAGTTGTCATCTTTCCCAATGAGTGACATTTTAGTTTGCCCTTATTTCAGACTTTCGGGATTAGTCCCCAGTGGTATAACCTGTTTATACTGATCTTACATTCCCGGTGATGTCCATTGATCTATTTACCTGCCAGTCAGGTCTTGCTTTCCTTTCTCTTGCCCTAGATCCTTCAGTTTTTCCTCTGATGGTAACTGAGTCGGTGCTCAGTTTTTGTTCTTGAATGTCAGCTGTTGGGTGCTCTGGCTTTTCCAAAGTAATGGAGGTGAAGTGGCCTCCATCTATCTGAGGGTAGATAGACGCTCCTAGGTAGTCTTTTGAGTTAAGACTCTCAGGCCCTTGCTGGCTGGAGTGGAGTTTGAGAGAGTAGATTGTGGGGCAGATAAACTCTCCTGGAAAAGAGAAAAGGGAGTGACTCTAAGTGCCTACAACTGGGAGCCCATGAAGACTTCACAGGGGGTAGGATGGGGGCGGGGGTGGGGTGGGGGAGGAGCTGGGAGAGAATATTCCCTAAGAGGAGGCAAAGGAAGCGAGAGACCTTAAATCTTGCTTCTTGATTTTTACCTGGCTAGACTCTCAGCTGCTATGGGATTTCCTAGTTCCATTTATGTTCAAGAGCTCCATCCTTGAACCCGAGCCTCAGATGTTATCTACCCTCTGGTCCACCAGAGTGACTGTCATCACATGCTGACACTGTATGCTGCTGGTCATTTTAATGACAGTCTAGCCTCAGAACCAAAAGATGCTTCTTTTAGATGTCAGTGGGTCAGACGAAAGGTCAGAGAGCACGGGTATGGACCAGAGAGGCAAGAGACCACAGTCTAAGGCGAGCTGTCGTCGGGCAAGGCGGGTACGGTGATTGCAGTACGGGCTGGTGTGCTTCTCCTTGGGAGCAAGAAGCAGCTGGTGGGGAGCGGGTCAGCTGAGTTCCACTGTGGGCGAAAACGCTAGCATCTCTTTTGATTGGGAGGATGGAGACTCAAGATTGCACGCACTGTTCTCTGTGCCTCTTTAGGATTTGGAAGTGCGCATTAGTTAAACTGTGACTCCTGCAAGGCGATGGTTGAGGCACCCAGCGCAGATGCTTGAACAGGAAGTGAGGAGAAAGAGGTGCATAAACCAAGAAGAGTTAGCCTGGGCTTCTACTCTTAGAACCTTGGTTTTGATCTCACCCGTCTTAAGTTGGCCCAACCTGAAGTGGCTATGTGTTGTACCCCAAAGATAGCTTCAGAGGCTCCTGACAGGGAATTATCCTGTCTGGGTTGGTCCAGACAGAAGGTGTGGCTTTGCCTGTGGTAAAGGGAAGTAGAAGATGTGCAAGACCCTCCTTTGAAGACCTTGGAGCCATCTTAGTGACCCTGCACACATCTCTAAGCGTTTCTCTGGTTCTATTTCTTCACTCTTTCAATGTTAAGTAGACATGAAGGCAAGTTCACAGTAGCTGGGAGTAGCTCCCGAGGAATGATCGTAAAGTCCTTGGCACCCAGGAAGGGCAGCGTGAATACCAAATAGTAATTATGTAGCGCCTTTCTGCCAAAGACTTCCAAACGCTGAGACATTACTTCATCGATCGTCTTCACAGCCCTGGCAGGGAAGCATTGGGCATTTTACAGGAAGGGAAACTGAGGCACGAGCACCTGAAAGCTAATTTTCCCTGTGTCACTCTGCAAGTCAGCAGATGATTTATAGCGCTGGGCAAGGATCCCAGCTCTCTTCCTGTTCAGTTATTCACCCCGAGAAACATTCTGATGTCTTTGTCATTGAAGCTGTGGAGGCTTCCAGTGTGGAGGCCAGTGCACTCCTAATTACTGTCGAGAAGTGGGTGCTGAGAGAAACAAGCTCGTGTGCCACAGAGTAGAAGACTGAGGGATTATATATGCATGTATCTCTGTGTGTGTTTAGTGTGCCCTGGAGTCACCCAGCAGCATTTATGTAGTATCTAAAAGCCTTAAGTTTTGTGAGGTGAAGCAAACAAGTTGTAGACGTTAACCAACAATAGCTGAAGTTAAGCTAGCACTTGAAAACATATTATCCTTCAAATAATGACACATAGGAAATGTAGACAAGTTCCTGTGTGACAAAGATCCTTAGAGAAGAACCATCAGAAGGAGGGGCTGGAGAGATAGCTCAATGGTTAAGAGCATTGGCTCCTCTTCTAAAGGTCATGGGTTCAATTCCCAGCACCCGCATAGCATCTCATAACCATCTGTAAGTCCAGTTCCAGGGGCTCCTCAGACACTAGGCACGAAAGCTGTATGTAGTCAATCTGTGCAGGCATTAACACGTATGCACAAAAAAATCTTTGAATAGTCACAAGTGCACGCTTGGCAGCTACCAGGAATAGAGTCGAAAGAAGAAAAGAATGATTATGGAGTCTGGGGGTGTGGCTCAGTGGGTAGAGCCCTTGCCTACTGTACACAAAACCCTGGGTTCAATCTCCCAGCACTGCATAAACTGGCAGTGGTGGTGCGTGCTTATGGCCCCGGCACTCAGAGGTAACCTCAGACCCTCATCTTTGAGGAGCCTAAGATAGGTAAGATGTAAGAAAGGCAGATTTATCTGTCACATCTGTTCGCAGACTGTGGTGACAGGGAACTTACATAAGTAATAAAAACCAGAGGGCAGTGGAGACAGGGAGGAGCTCATTCTACAGCGGCCCGAGGAAAGGCTCTTAAAGGGCTGACACTGGGTATAGAACCTTCAGGCTGAGGCCAACCCAGCTGGACATCCTGGAGAAGAGACTTCAGGGTAAACCGTATGTTGTGTGAGGAGGCCTTAGCATGATTGATATCAAAATCGAGTATCTGATATTGATAGGAAAGAGGAGTCTAAAGGTTGAGAAGGAGGAAATTTGTTAAGAAGAGCATGCAGGGATCCTATCCTGTCCCCCTGAAGCTGCGCGTTCAGTGATCTCCCTGCGGTTGGTCGGGCTCGGGTCGAGGAGAAGACAAGGACTTCCGGTGTCTTTACCCTGCTGGCTTCCGGCTTCTCCGCTAGTGTGCTCGTGTTCTCAGATCTTTGAGCTGACTCTCCGAGTGACGGGTCTGAGGACTGTAGGTGTGTAGACACATGTGTGCCATGTGTGAAGGATAATGCCTTACATCACTTTTGGCTGACAAACAGTAAGGGGACCAGACCAGATTAACCGGATACTGTGGAGGATTATAAGACCCAACTTAACAGGGAAAGGGTGTCAGCAAGACCTTGAAGAACTCTCCTGAGGGAATGGAGTGGGTACCGGTGGATCGGGGATAACTCGCCATCGGGGATAACTCGCCATCGGGGATACCCCGCCAGCATGTGGCACTTGGTCAGAATACTGGGTCCCGGGCTGCACTCGGAGGGGGCTTCTCCTAAAAATAAACCAGACATTGCGGCCATCAATGACCTGTTGGAGTGAATCCTCCCGGGGCTGTGCACGTGTAACACATGAAGATCCCGGGCTTTTCTGGATGAAGAGAAACAATTCCAAAGGTGAGCGGGGTTTCAGAACACGTGAGCGACGTGGAGTACTTCAGAATGTTTAGCGGAGAGCGTCGTTGATGATTAAAGGATTGTAAAATTGAACCTATAAGAATAAGTTGAAAGACTCGGGATTATTTAGCTTCAAGAAGAGGAGACTGAAAAAAATGACTTAATAACAGACTTGGAAATTATGAGACTTATTAAGCTCTGTATGGTGGCCAGCTGTTTTGTTTCTGGGGAAGTCGGAGAAAGAAGAGCAGGTCATTTAACTGGAGCATGAGGGATTTGGGTGAGACTTAAGGCAGAGCAGGTTAGCTGGGGGTGGGGGTGGGGAGCTGCCGGGCAGAATGGGTTCCTGGAGATGGAGGGTTGGAATTGGGGGACTCTTCAGATCCCGTTCATCTTAGCGATCCTTTGTGTGTTAGGGACAGGCAGTGATAACGCCACCTTTCTGCTTCTAAAAAAAAATCAAAGGCCTGATTTCTGTTTCCCATTACGGTTCTGAGGCTCAGAATCACAGGGGTTTGTGGACATAAATGATGAGGGTAATTTGTCTTGCTTCAGTGGCCATTAGAATCTTTAATTGAGAAAAATACGACCCAAAAGAGGAACAGGTCTGCCATGTGATCAAAAAAAAAAAGTCGCTATTAATAACCAGAGAAGATCCATTGTGAGGAATTTAGGACTCCGGGTGAGAACGGTCTCTTGGCAGAAACATTTGGGTTCATTTGCTCGTTGTGTTCCAGGGACCAAAGGTAGTGTTTTATGAAGCTGGTCCGTTTTTCTCCTACTGAGAGAAATGAAAAGCATTTCCAGGCCACACCAAACTTCGTTTAACCTGGATCTTGAGTGATATGATCCGAGAAACTCAAGGAATCCATGGTCACGTGGGAGGATAGGCGAGAGGAAGTGGGCGGGGTTTGTTTCCCCAAACCGGAAACTTTGATGGGTGTAAAAGCTGGTAGAGGCGTGAAGAGGCCGAGCTGCGAAGTGACCTCGCTGTTCTTTAACTCAAGGCTGGAGATGGCAGGCAGCAGAGAGCACTGTTTGCTGAGTTGTTTTGTTGTTTTCTCAGAGAACCAGTCATGTGTCACATGTCTCAGTTTGTACTTTAGCCCCCCCCCCACTCCGTGTGTGTGTGTGTGTGTGTGTGTGTGTGCAAGTGAGTCATAGGCCATATGTGAGGACAGCCTCAGTCCTTCTTGTTTAAAATGGAATCTTTCTTGCTTGAGCTGCCTATGCTGGGCTAGCTTCCTGGTGGGCTCCTGGCTATTCTCCTGTCTCTACATCCCATTTTCTATAAAGCACCAGGATTACAGGCACACACCACGGTGCTCTGCTTTTACACGGGATCTTGGGATCTGAACTCAGGTCGCTGCTCTTGAGTGACAAGTGTTTATCCGTTGAGCCCTCTCCTCAGCCCCCGCTCTTTATTGTTCAACCTTTCAATCTACCCTTGTCGGGTACACCGTCCCTAACCTCTTTTGTAATAGCACATTAGCATATCTGCAGATGATTTCCTTTACGGAGCCCAGATGGCTTCCTGATGAGACGCTGGGAAACAAAGCGTGCCCGTGTAGTTTGCAGATGAGTTCTCTGCTTTGAACTAAGTGGGTCCAGTTTTCTCTGAAGAGGAAAAAAATGATGAGATGACAAAACGGGCTTTGAAGCAGGTGACACAGAGCGAGAAGGCCGGGTAGGTGTGGCGCTGGGCGAGGGGAAGGGAAAAGACTCCGGAAAAAACAAACAAACAATTTTTCTTCCTTTCTAAAATAACTTGGGTTTCTGGGATCACAGCACCTTTAGACCCTGAAGCCAACGCATGGGTCACCATGACAGAGCCACCCACAGCCAGTACAGGGTCGGAAGTCACAACCCACTTGCCTTTGTGCCTGACTTGCTTCCTTGTCTGTGAACTTTCCTTGGTGGCTTTGGCACCTAAGGTCTTTAGTTCTTTGAGTGGTTGCTACATTTGGGTCTCCCCTGTCCCTCCCGTGTCACTTATTTCCAAGAACCCCACCTCCAAGGATTATGAAGTTTGCAGCTGCTGGCCAACCCGAAAGGGGTCACCGCCCTTCTCTTTGCCTTGAGGCCAGCATAGTGACAGTTGGAAAGAAAGCCAGGTGACCAGAAGGAGAGGGGCTTTTGCTTGGATCATTCCTTTTAGGGGTTACAACTATTGTCAATCTTTATTAAAAAATAACCCTTGTCTTTCCTCCTTTATTATTATACACATGAGGGGCAGTGGTGGGCCAAGGGTTCCCTGTTTCCCGCAACACCTTTGAAATGGCATGAACTGTAGTTGGCCATTTTTCCTGAGGAATCAACAATGCAGTTGACTGTGGATGGGTTCATCTGGAGAGGAGGCCACACTGTGCCTGCACCCACAGGAGTCCACCCCACCCACTCCTGACCCCTAACAGCTCTTTTCTTCCCTGAAGATTTTTTTTCCAGAGAAAGACTGTGACACAGCTCCTTTAGTGTAAGTGGAGCTGCGGCAGAGGCCTGGCTAAGAGCTTTCCAGGTCAGGGCCCTGCAGAAGGTTGTGGCTGTGAGAATGTCCACATCTCAGCTGAGAAGGACCAGGGCTTCAGTGTAGGTCTGGAGACTGAAAGGATCAAAGGGGCACAATTTAGGCAGGCCTTGGGCCTGCATGTTAATTCTTGAGGGGTTTCTTAAATCCTCCTTGGCTAATTACACACTGGTGGCACTGACTGGATTTACGGGACATTCTTTAAGGCCAGAGTTTTAGGACTCTTAATAATAGAAAAAATGTAGTTGGTCCAAGGTATAGAATAAATACTTTGTGTATATGTGTGTGTATGTGTGTATATGTGTGTATGTATGTGTATATATATGCATGTATGTGTGTATGTATATATGTATGTGTGTATGTGTGAATGGCTGTGTGTGTATGTATGTATGTATGTATGTGTATATGTGTATGCATGTATATATGTATGTGTGTATGTGTATGTATGAGTGTGTATGTATGCGTGTATGTGTGTGTGCCTGTGTGTAAGTGTGTATGTGTGTGTACGTATATATGTATGCATGTATGTGTGTATGTGTATATGTATGTGTGTATGTGTGCCTATGTGTGTATGTGTGTGTGCCTGTGTGCGTGTATACTTTGTGTGTGCACGTGTGAGTGCAGGTTCATGTGTGTGAGAGCTAATGTGTGTGTGCAGGTGTATTGGAGGCCAGAGGTCAAGCATCAGGTCTCCTTAAGAACCATGCACCTGCCTTATTCTTCTGAGAAGGGGTATGTCACTGAAGCTGGAGTGCACTGATTGGCTGCTCAAGCTCCACGGTCCCGCCCTCTCCTCCTCCCCAGCATGGGATTACTAGAGCAATCACCAAGGCCAGCCCCGCACAGGGATGCTGGGGAGGGAGCTCAGTTGCTCTTGCTTGCGCAACAAGCGCTTTAAGGTCTGAGCCATCTTCCTCCAGCCTCACCCATTTCACGTTTTACGAGCTCATTCTTGCTTCTTTTCTAGACGATACTCAGGCGTCTTTACTTTCTTAGACTTTTTTTTTTTTTTAAACTGGTGCAACATTTCCTTGGTAGAACCTGAATGACTCGGGAAGGAGGGATGGCTTATCCTTGGCTCTCTAGAAAGGGGCTGAGGGTCGCTAGAGGGTACAGAAACGGTTTAATTGCTCTTAAATTGTCCCCTGGTATCCCAGGGGAAACATCACATGGAAGTGAACTAACAGAGAGGCACTTTGCAGGATGAACAGTCCCAAACACACACACACACACACACACACACACACACACACACATTTGTTCTTTTCTTCTTCTTTTCCCCCTGAGGGTCAGTTGTTCACTGTCATCCACAGCTCTGGAGAAACCATGATGGGCTATGAGCCCACCTCCTCATTCTACTTTATTGGAAGCATCTGAACTGGGGGAAAAATCTGACATTGAAAAATGAAATGTAGCCTTTGTCCCATGAGATTTGTGGCACAAACTGACCAGAGGAAGGAAATGTGATGGTCTCAATAGATGGCTTTGGTTATGGCCATTTTTGCTGCATGCTAAGAATGCACTGAGTCATTTATGGCTGTAAATAAAAACTTTACAGGGAAGGAAGAACTCCCTGTATTGGGAGAAGTGGCAAGAACTTCTGGCTAATTTATACACGCCACCCACCTTTTGTTCCTTTTAAACTGGGGTCAATTCCTCCAAAGAGTAAAAGAAAAACTTTTCAGATGATTCATTGCTAATATCTAATATGGTCTTGCTCTTAGCCCGGCCCGACCTGGCGTTCACCGTGTGGTCCGGGCTGCCTCAGACTCGCAGAACTCTGCCGAATTCAGCCTCCCCAGTGCTGGAGTTATAGACGTGCACTAAGATCCTGCAGGGGAAGGGTAGCCCAATTCTAGCCTTATGCCACCCCTGGCCAGTTCTTGAGGTTGATTTTGACGGCTTTCATATAATAGAACGTTTTAGGGAAGTTGCTGGAAAGCTTAGGGTTTGCCAGTTATTTAACATAACTTTTAAAATATTTTTGTGTATTAGGATTGTGTTCCTAAGCCCTTTCCACTACTTGGCAAGGAATACCCAAAGCTAGTCGTTAACCCCCACCCCACCCCCGCCTTTTAATCTTTCATTTTATTTTTTGGTTGGTGATGTGAACTGTATTCCAGTGAATGTTGAGATTTACATTAGGTTTTTTTTCTCAGTGATGTTGGCAATGAAAATGAGTCAATCTTAAGAAAGGAAAGCTGCTTTAATAATATGTCCTTATTCTTTATGTGTTTGTTAATTATTGACGTAGAGAGAATCTCTTAGAAGCAACGCCCTTTATGTGTATATTCCTGTACTCGGGTAAACATTCCTGTAGCGAGAATCTCTTAGAAGCAACACCTGTCAGTTAAAAAGCCAATAGCCAATGAGCTGAGACAGGAAATAGGAGGTGGGACACTGGCAGGAAGAGAGGGGATTCTGGGAAATATTGAGAGACTTAAATGAGAGACTCGAGGGAGCCGCTGTGAAAGACGCCGAGAGAGATGCTGAGGGAGACTCAAAGAAAGAAGCAGGTCGGGACTGTGGAAGACGTAGAATAGGTTGACTATTTAAATAAGCTATGAGTTAGAGAATAAGCCAAAGCAATGACCTAGGCATTTAATAATAACTAATTAGTCGGAGTTGTTGCTGCTGGGAATTAAGTGGCTGGAAAGAAAAAAAAAACTGATTTATTTTTTATACATTCATCCTTGGCTTGTTCTTATTTAGTGCCTTTGATTGCCAGGGCCGACGAAATAGCTTTGAGAACCTATCAGAAAGGATGCCAACAGAACAGGGTTGAAGCTGAGAGGCGGGCTCATTCTCAACCTTGAGTCCATCTGGCCAGAGAGGGCTTAATCTGTAGAAAAAAAATGAGCATCCTCCTCCCCCCAGTTTAATTTCCAATAACTTCAAAAAGCCCATACGTCATAAGTCCTACAGTATTGCCAATCATGCCAATCGCCCACTCCAGCCACATCAGACTGAGTATACCTTCTAGTCCTGTCTCCAGAACACCGGCTCCATCCTTGAGGACCCTGAGTCTTGGTTTACTTCGTCAGCTCTTTGTGTGCCCTCTCTGCTTCCTTTGCTCCTTGAGACACCATACCTTGTTTCTGGCCAGGGCTGGGGAACACTGCTCTGCTTGTCATCAAGGGCCCCTGAACACATTTGAATTTGGATTTTATTCCTGGACTAGTTATTTTTCATTGCTATGTCCAAATACCCGCAAAGAAGCCACTTACAAGAGGAAGGCTTTATTCGGGCGCAAGGCTTGGTGAGCTCGTCATGGCAGGAAGCTGTGAGGAGGACAGGAGCATCTCCTGTTAGTGGCCTTGGAGTCTGTTTGCTGCGTCCTGTCAAATCATTGCAGAAACAGGGCAGGTTGTTCCTCAGTGGGCCATCTTCCTTTTCCCTTTTTATTCGATTTGGGACTCCAGGTGATGGTGCGGTGGACCCAGATTCAGGTCACGCCCCTGCAGTTGCAATTAAGCCGCATGCTCTGCTTGGGGAAACTGGAAAGACTATTAGTCGGGAGGACTAAATAATCTCACCTACTACATAGGATTTGCTTTTTATTACCTTTTAAGATCTCATAGATACATATTATACTATTGTTGAGAGGCAGTAATACACTCCATTTTTGATAGAAGCTGTGCAAAATGTTTTAGTTTTGTAAGTTATAAAATTATGAGGCTTATGTGTGATGTGCAGTGTTTCTGGTTCCTTTGTTTACAGTTCCTTTGTTTACATTTCAAATAGCACTTAATTACTGCATAAGGAAAACATTTGTAAAAGCTGCATAAAATTCAGAAAACATAAACATGTCACACAGCACCATAGAGGTGTTTTATAATAATAAATATTATCTCATATTTAGGTATAATTCCTGTTGTATCTGCTCCTACATGTATGCTGATATATATATATATATATATATATATATATATATATGGATATATGTGGGTATACTTCCTATTTTATGTTTTCTTCACCTTCTAAGATGACTTTGTCTTTGGATGGCAGCAGCCAGCTGTCTGCTCATCATCCCTCTCAAAGTGAGAACTCACCTGTTTTGTAAAGAATAGCATTCTAAAACTTCCTTTTCAAAGATCGATGTGGAGACATCTCCCATCCCCATGCCTCTCAACGTGTCCTGGCTTGCTGCATTGGTCATTTTCTGTTATGGCTGTCCGCCTCAGAATGTAACCTCTCATTGTCCAGTTGCCTTCTTGTTTACCTTGTGTGTTCTCCCTGTCACCCTCTCTGTTTTAGTGGATGCTTTCCACATGCGCCGTATGTTTCGTAAAACTCCAGCTGGCTATATGGGCACCACCGACATGCTCCAAGAGACTCCTCGGTCCCGTCTTCAAAGTTCTGTCTGTGTGTGTCATCCTTCGGAGGGGTTCCTAGGTGCTCTGTTGGCTTGATTGTGTCATTTACCAAATTGGCTGTCAATACTATGACGTCACAATAACCCCATGGAGTAGACAGAGAAAGAGTCATCTTGCCAGTGAGAAAGGAGGTTTGCAGAGTTGAGGGCCTTGGCAGCCTTGCCTATCTCTTGTGCATACTTTAAAAATGGTTTAATGTAGCTAAACATTGAGATTTGAAGCGGAGGACATAATGGAAAATATACAAAATATTACTAAATTGCCATAGTCAAAATAATTTAAGATTGCTTCAGCATGTGTGTGTGTGTGTGTGTGTGTGTGTGTTATATAGAGGCGAGAGGATTGAAGCCAATATGAGGAGTTAAGTATTGGTAGTTTTACAGTTATTGTTATTATTCCCTTCCATTCTGATGAAGCATGAAACAAGAGGGCAAAGTCTGGTGGGGAAGATTGTCTGGTCATAGCAACTTGCGCATTATTTGGGACTAGAAGCAAAAGGCTTAGCTAAGCCCCACCGACAGCAGAGGCTGCAGTTTGGATCTGATGGAACCGACCTCATGGGTGCCCGACTTCTTGATTGCTTGTCTCCACAGAAGATAGGTGTCTAGAGTCAGTGGGGCTTGGGAAGATGCAGGGTCAGACACTGTCTCTTCTTATTCCCAGAGCTCAAGAAAGAGGAGCAATGGTAGGGTGTAGACTCAAGACTCCAAGAGATGATTGTTCATAGGGTCACCCAGAAAGGTTATGGCTGAGAAGTCTCTGGCTTGGATAATGCCTTAAAATATTCTATGAAATCTGCCGGTGAGTGCAAACTGAACTGTTGTTACTCTCCATTCAGAGATTTTGAAAAGAAGACCAGCCTTCAGTGGTTGGTTTTATTTTAAAATACGAAGCTGAGGGAGGAAGAGGTACAGCCCAAGGCTGGACTCAAACTCACGGCCCTTCTGCCTCTGCCTTTCTAGTGTGTCCTTACCGGTATGTGCCACCACAACCAAGTGCTTGATTTTAATGTCACAGAGGCTAAGTGAAGATGAGAAAAAAGAAGTCGGAACTGTAAACAGGGGCCTGTATGTCACACAGAACAATGCAGGGCTTTGGTGACTTAGATTAGGAGGGTCTGGGGTGAAACATTCTGCCAGTTGGATGATGCTAGTGTGTGCCTTGGGAGGCAAAGGCAGGCCGATCTCAAAGAGTTTGAGGATAGGCTGCTCTACAGAGTGAGTTCCAGGACAGCCAGAGCTACACAGAGAAACCCTGTCTCCAACCCTTTCTCCCAAGAATAAAGCTCTGCCAAACTTCACATTTGGGGTCCTGAAGCATGGCTTCACATTTAATAAGACCAGTGCAGGAGGATGCTCTGATAGACTCTGTGGACTCCACGCAGAGATGTGAGTTCTGAGGTGTGAGGTTAATGGCCAGAATGGTATTACAGAAAATTTAACATCTGAAATTGTCCGTGTGTCTGTGTGTACATCTGCGTGAGTTCCCATGCATGTCTGTGCAAGTCAGAGGCCAACCTGGAGTGATCCACAGGTATTGTCCACCATTTTTGTCTGCTTGTTTGAGTCTCTCATTGTCTCAGAGCTCCTATCTACCCTAGGCTGGCAGCTTAGCAAGCCCAAGGGATTTCTCTGACTCCATCTCTCCAGTGCAGGCATTAAGAGTCTGCTGACAGTGGTTCTCAACCTTCCTAATACTGTGACCCTTTCATATAGTTTATCATGTTGTGGTGACCCACAACCATAAAATTATTTTTTATTGCTATTTCATTACTGTAATTTTGCTACTTTTGGGAATAGTAATATAAATATTTTTTGGAGCTAGAGGGTCTCCACAGAGATCACAGCCTGCAGGCTGAGGACTGCTGGTGCACTAGGTTGCTTTTGTTGTTTATTTACTTACAGTGTGTTTGTTGTTTATACCTGGGTCCTGGAATGGAGCTCAGGTTAGCTCCTGTCCCCATGCTTGCTCATGCTTCATGGAGTGACCTCCTGAGCTCAACGACTACATTTCTTGATGGTGCTAAGTAGTGTCTGACTTTCACTTTGGCTATCTGGAGCACGAGAAAGAAGCAGTAGGCTACTGGAGAAGCAGCTGAGAGGGCTGGAAGCCTGCACTCATTGGAAGTGTGTACTCACTGGAAGGGTGCACTCATTGGAAGTGTGCACTCACTGGAAGTGTGCAATCACTGGAAGTGTGCATTCACTGGAGGTGTGCACTCACTGGACGTGTGCACTCACTGGAAGGGTGCACTCACTGGAAGGGTGCACTCATTTAGTGCCCTGTCTGTGTCAGTTGGTAAGCAGGGTCACCGCCTGGGTTTCTAAGCCTTTTTACCCATGGGAAATTAAGTAAACAAACAAACAACTGTTGATTCTCATTCTCTCTCTCTCTCTCTCTCTCTCTCTCTCTCTCTCTCTCTCTCCCTTCTCTCTCTCCCTCTCTCTCCTCCCTCCCTCTTTTCCCTCCCTTTCTTCTTTCTTTCTTTCTTTCTTTCTTTCTTTCTTTCTTTCTTTCTTTCTTTGCTATATAAAACATTTTCTTTATTACATTTTTGTTTTATCTTAGTAATGCCAGAAAAATAGCTTTAGTCTGACATTAAATGCAAACCAAATACTGAATCTTTTCTTTATTATAAAATTTCTCATCAAAAATACATGAAAAACAAACTGCTTACAGAAATCCTCAATTTAGTTCAGTGATCTAGTCGAGGTCTAAATATCCACTTGTATTAACACTGTGATGTGACAGGATTACCTCCCTCTTTAAAAAAAAAAAAAACCTTAAGAATGCTCTAGAGTCGTCTGATACCTTGAGATTCTAGATGTGCTAGGCTGTTAATGTTTTGGGCTAGAGGTAGCAAGTGAAAAAAAAGCAAAGCCAATACCCAAAATATAAAACCCAACCAACCAACTAACTAGACAGACAAACAAACAAACAAACAAACACTCAAAACAAACCCCTGACCTCAAGGCCTCAGTTTTGCCCTGAGGAAAGCCAGCTGGCAGAGATACCTTGGAACATTCTTTGTTCCTCAGACCTGCTCGAACCCTGTGGCTTTGCAACATGCTCTTCTCCCTCCCTCTTGAGGACTCTCTCGCCCCCTCTGTGTAACTGTTCAGTCCTGAGCAGTCTCAGGTCAGACTCTCGGAGTTGAAATCTCCCACTCTCTCTTCATCCTAAGCTCTTAGTTTAACCTTCCTGCTGAGTTTACTCAGGCTCGGTTTGTTGGCTTTCTGGGCTTACCATGTTTTTATTTATTTTTTTATTATTGTGGTTTTATTTATAGTTTGTCTATTTATAGACATTGATTTCTTTTTTGTTGTCCTGGAACTCTCTTCTCACAGAAAGAGACTGTATTGATTCTTTTTCTCCATGAAAGTCTTTACATGGCGTGTTACCTAAAACAACAGCAGCAACAGCAAGCCAAAGCTGCTCTGTGCTGACCATATACAGACGCTCACCCGAATGAACTCCCTCCATTTCCTAACCAGGCAGCAGCAGGTTTCTTGAACTCTTCTGCATATACCATCCCAGTTACATACACATCGCAACTTCAGGCATGCCGTTCTCCTCATAAGGCACTAAAGTATGGTTCAAAAGATAGCCATCCATTGTAACTAATTAATATCGAATTGTATGGTACGATTGCATGCTTATTGTTTTCAACAAGTATTTATTGGGCTCTACTATAATTGGTCAAAATTTTTTTAAAACGATTTTATTAATTTTTTGAGACTTTCACATAGTGTATTTTGATCATATTCATTCCCTTTCCCCAACTTCTTCCAGATCTGCCCCTAACCTCCCTTCCCACTGGACTTTGTGTTCTCTTTAGTAACAAACACAAACAGTGAAGACCGGCTCTCACTTGGCTGTGGGGCAATGCACTGGAGCTTGGTTCACTCACAGAGCCATACGTGTAGGGAAAACTGACTCTCTGCTCCCAGCAGCTGTCAGTTGGGAACAGCTCCTTAACTAGGGCGGGACTCCATGACCACCGCCAACACTAGTGCTAAGACTTTGTCTGGCTTGAGACTGCCCAGGTTGTGTATCTTGTCACAGTCACTGAATTCATATGTGCGATGGCCCTGTTGTATCTGGGCAGCGTGTTCTGTTGTATCTACCCACTGCCTCTGGGTCATACCATTCTTCAAGCCCGTTGTCTACACTTTGCATTCCGGGGCGTCAGCATCTCCATCAGAAAAATGAGAATGATAAAGCCTATTTATAATGAGTGTCTATTTATAAAGGTGATTATAAGAGAGAGAGTTTAGTCAACATTTGTCATTCATTAAGGGCTTGGAGTGTAGCTCTGTGGTAGAGTAGTGGATCCTAGAACCTATCCCTAGCATGATCAAGGGTTGGCTCTTGCCAACGCAGGAGCCAAACAAAGATTCCTAAGCACTGCCACGCAAGCGCAGTATCCGTGTGTTTGTTAGTGTGTGATAGAAATGCTAAAGGAAAAGCAAGCACTTCGGAGGAAGCTGAGCCCTGAAGAAGAGGGGAATCCAGGTAGAGGGAAGCGGTCATTAAAGGAACAGGGAAGAGAAAGGTCAGGGAATGTGACCTTTCCTCAGCAGCACTGCGTCCCGAGCTTCCGGGACACTGTCCTATCCGGAGCTCATCCTATATCACTGGCTGTACCTGCTCAGGGTCCCTTAGCAAGGAGAGAGGCTTGCCTGGTGCAGAGGATGATGTGGAGGGAAGACAGCATCGAGGGGAGTCCTGAGTAGATGAAGAAGGGGGGAGGGTTGGATGTTAGTTACTCAGATCTTCAGCAGGCTGATCGAAGGGGCGGATTTTGAATTCCTGCCTGATGAAGAATTGTAGTGATTCTGTCTGCAGAGGCACGTCAGAGTCTCGGATCAGTGAGACTATTTTAGTTTGGTAGGAAAGCAGGAAACACGGATTGGAAAGAAGACACAGGAAGTAAGGGACATACAGAGGCAAGGAAGCCAGCTAGAAAGACTTCTAAATCCCGAGTGTGCTGAGGATAAGGGTGGAGCAGAAGGAGGTGCATGTGCTGCTGAAGTCAATGTTAATATCAGGGAGAGGAAAGGGGAGCGGGCTGTGAAGGGGTGCCTTAAGGCAAAGCACCAAATACGTTGTAGGTCCTCAGCTAGCACATGCTTATTTGCATACCTACTGTGTGCCACTGCTGTTTGATGTCAGCACTCTTTCAAGCTCCGTTCTAGCTTAGACTATACCAAAAAGTATAACAGGAAGTGTGTGTGTGTGTGTGTGTGTGTGTGTGTGTGTGCAGGCGCTTGAGTGTGTATGTGTTGGGGGTAGGACTGAACTAGGCTTATCTGATATTCCTTTTGATTCATGGGGAACCTTTGTCTAATTTTCTGTGTGTCTATCGTGCCGTTTGCTAAAGGAATTAGTTGAATTTAGTAAATGAATTAGCAATATCAGGGGTTTTTTTTAATGTGATGATAGGCAGTGTAACTTAATTAAGCCTTAAAACTGTTGCTGGGGCAGCCGTGTCTGGAATGCGTGACTAGATCTGGCTTGTCCAACTGCTGAAGCATACTGTCAAGCCTAAGCCATCTCAGGCACATTGGTGACACTCAGATGAGTCAATATTCAGATGTAGACATTAGGTGAAAAAGAACATATAGAAAGCTTTAATTAAAAACCAAGGGGAGAAATGTCCTTTTTCTGACAGCCTGTGTCAAGCAAGTTGATTTAAATACACGCAAGCATTTAGAGTCCACAGGGCACACTACATTTATTTAGAGTGTTGTGTTGTGTGCAGGAACTCATGCTTGTCCTTTTAATCACTTGGGGAGTGCTGGAGCCTTACGAGGGTGGCAAAGCAGGTAGTACTGATGTACCAACTTTTGGGCATTCTACATTAAGCTAACACTCCTGTCTTTCCTCAACACTGGTGGTCTTGTCGGTTTTATGGGCTTTGGAAGGTATGTAGGAGAAGATCACGTGAAATTGTGTATGTAGATGTACATGAAACGGACACGTGAACGAATATGCCCTTCTACTCACGACAAACCAACTTGAGGCAGAGGTGGCGGGCGCTGGCTGCTCTGGGAGCCGTCATTTGAACATCAGTGTTCTAGCTTTGGCATTAGGGATTTGCATGGTAACCGGATGTCACAGCCTGCAGTGGAGTTTTGAAAACGGAGTGGTGCGTTTGTAATGCCATTGAAATCATGGACTTCAGTTTGGGTTTTGAAGCAGATGTTCAGTGGCTGAGCTTAATCTCTAGCAATGGTTTTTGAGGTTAAAACCCAAATGTGTACAAGAGTAAACATTTCCCTTCTAGAGCAGATATTTGAACACGAATGGATGAAATTTAAGCAAGTGGGCATTAACGACAGCTTTGCTTTGACACAGATGTCTGGAAAGCATCACGGATTACCACACTTTCTGGAATCGGTAGCGCAATACCCTCTCTCTGTACACTCTCATGAGAAAAGGTTTGAAAAAGCCCAGACTTGCAGCCATTCGTTGGAACATCAGGCTTTGGTTTTAGATATTGGAGTCTGAGTGGTGACAAGCACAGGGCCGGTGGCTTCACCGAGCAGACGCCACTTTGGTGTGAGAAGAGGAACATCCTAAGGCCAGACCCTCATTTGATATTAATCAGCGACTTCTTGAGAGAACATCTCCCTGGATATAGAGTGTCTAGTTCTCTCTTTATGGTCTGGTAAATATAGGAAGCAAAATATATGCTAAGACCAAGCAGCACCACATCCCAGGTCTGCTCTTCTCCCCTTCATCCTTTCTTTTTTAGAGGTGGGGTTTCACTATGTAGTCATGGCTGACTCCTTGAATTTACAAAGCTCACCCTTTCTCTGCCTTCCAAGTGCTGGGATTAAAGGTTTGAGCCGCTATATCTGGTCTATCAGGGTGTTTTAGGTACCCTTATTTCTCCAAGAAAAGGAGATACCTCTATTCTGATTAGGAGAAAAAATTTCAGTATTAATGTCTATAATGTCATTTGGTCTATCCTTTTTATTCCTTTTATCTTGCTAACAGAGTTAAAAGTGATGCTTTTTCTCTACCTTAGCATCATAGTAGCAGAGATCTCTATGCAGTCCTGCAGACATTGATTTAAAGAACTTTAAAAGTTATTCTCCTTCTTTTCCACACTCTTTTCTGTTTACTTTATCTCAGTTTGTGAGTTTAAATATAGAGCATGTTTTGAGACAGTGGAGTGAAGTATTTGCATCTGGGTCTGATTCTTGCAAGTCAGTGGGAATATGTTTGTGCTTATTAATTCCTGGCATAGGATGAACTAGACCATGAGTTGGAGTCTTTGTATGTTATAATCAAAATTAGAAAAGTGTCGCAAGAGATAGTTGCACTCCTACGTAAACATATCTGGCTGTATGAAAAACTGTCTCTTCACCTTGATGAGCAAGGTCACAGCATAGCATCTGTTTTTTGGTTGGCAATAGCAAAATGTTCAAATGAATAAGAGATCTGCCTAGTGGTTGCCAAACCCAAGACTTGCATGAAATAGAAACACACTTTGGAGAGCTTCAGAGATGGCTCTGCAGTTAATAGTACTTGCTGCTTCTGCAGGGGACCTGGGTTCAATTCCCAGGACCAACATGGTGGCTTACTGTGGCCTGTTCTAGGGCTCTGACACCATCTTCTCACCTTGTCCGTTGCCTATATGGTTGTGGTGAACATAAATCCAAGCCCCGCCCCAGCCCCACCCCATCCTTCAGCAAACCAGGATGACAATATGAGGAATAATGGAAAATGAAACCCAGATTGCCCCTTTCATTTTGTTGAAGGTCAGTGCTCAGAAGCTGCATCTAAAGTGGCTCTTGGTGGCAAAAGCTGCCTCAAACCAGATTATTGAGCCCTTTGCTTTGCTCTCTATGGAGCTGGAGAAAGCAGCTCTGGCCAGTGTCAGCCTTATCCAGTACTTACTTTCTGACTGGAAATGGAGGATCTGCAATTGGGCAGATCCACACCTTGTCTCTCACTTCTCCCGGGTCAACATCCCCACACGACCACATGCACCAGAAAGTGTCATTTTGATAGCATGGGCAACCCGCCTGTGCCTCGGCCAGGTTCGTGGACTTTTAAGTTGTCTGAAAAAAAAAAATACCGGCTGAGTGTGAGCAATGCGCCTCTCATCGCACAGTTCCGTGGTGGCGCCTGCATATCTGGGGCATTTGCCTGCGCTATGGCTTCTTTGCTGCATTTGAAATAAGAACACTCTGAAGGCTGTGACCTCAGTCCTTGAGCAAATCAGACTCACTGCTCTCTGTGCCTTACAGGTGAATTCTTTAGAATTTAAACTGTGACCTTTTGTCTCTGGCAGGGCTCCTTATAATTCTCCCAGCGAGTCTGGGGAGACCCGCATGATTCTGCAGCAGAGGTTATCTGGGTCATGGTGTGTCCATGCTTTGCCTAAGCCATTTCCTATTTACAGTTCATAAATACTCAATGTCTAAGTCCTCATGTCGCCCTTGGGGCTCCTTTAGAAGCTCAGGAGAATCATCTAAGGGCATAGAAAGGAAATAAGATGACTTTTACTTTATTCTCTTGTAATAAGAGCCTTTCACAGTTAATTATATTATATTTGAAGGCACTTGCCAACAGGTAAATATTATTGGTCATGAGAGTTCTCTTCTCAAAGGACTCTAATTTTAGTGCTATACTTCCTTGTCAAACACCAGTACTTGAGCTGAGCCCGGAGAACCTCTTCAGGCTATGAAAGCAAAATCAGAAACGAGGTAGATCCCTTTAGTCAGTATGGCCATTCTTTCTCCTTAGAGGCCTGCCTTTTGTGTCTGTAGGAACTGGACAAAAACACTTGGTAGCTTTAATCTTGAGGTATTTGCTCTATGGGCAAAAGCTCTTAACTTGCTAGTGTGACAACCTGAGTTCAGTCCCCCAGAACCTGTGTAAAAGTCGAATGTGTAGTAGCTTAAATGACTACAATCCCAGCATTTCTATGAGGATATGAGAAACAGTGCTAGCAAAATTCCCAGAAGCCCTAGCTAGCCTGGGGTAACAGTGGACAAGCAAGACAGACATTGTCTCAAACAAGGTAGAATGTGAGGACTGATAGCTGAGGCTGTCCTGTGAATAACACACACACACACACACACACACACACACACATTCACACACACATATATGCATACACACACTAATACACACATAGACACATACACAAACACATACACAAACATGGTTCATATAGCCCACATACACATACAAGAATATATTTGTCTATGCACACATATGTGCGCATGTGCACACGCACACACACATATGCACACACACACACACAAAGAATATCAACAGTATCTACTACTATATAGTATTTATGATAACCATATAAGGTAGGTAAGGATGCAATCTTAATTTAAATATGAGGGCAAAAGCCTGGAGAAGGTAAATCATGCACCAAAGTCCTGCGGTTAAGTGAGTCTCAGAGCCAGACTGTAATCCACTGTTGTGGTCCAAGCCTGGGCTCTGGCCAGGCTGGTATTCAGCTCTGGCTGGCTGCATAGCCATCTTTTAGATCCCCAGGAAGGGTAGGTGACTTGGCTTCTCATCACAGGTTGCCCTGGTGACCCTTCAAGTATTCCAAGGCTTTGTAGTTTTTAGTACATTACAGAGTCCAATGCATATCTTTTCACCTATTAATCTTATAGAGAGATAAAATCCATTTTACAAATTATTAGTATTATTTTTTGTTAGGAATATATCTGAATCAGTATAGTTTATCCACCTGAGAAGTTTACTATATAATTTCAGAGTGACAACAAAGGCCACTTTGGTTTAATTATTTTTTATTTCATGGCAAAGGAAAATACACAAACAGTCCCCATAATGTTTTCTTGTTCAGCGGGGTCAGATCTACTGCCCACAAGCGGCCCTTTAATTTATTGCTCTTTGGAGCCAATCAAAATCTAATCTTTGTCTTCTCCTCTCCTCTCCTCTCCTCTCCTCTCCTCTCCTCTCCTCTCCTCTCCTCTCCTCTCCTCTCCTCTCCTCTCCTCTCCTCTCCTCTCCTCTCCTCTCCTCTCCTCTCCTCTCCTCTCCTCTCCTCTCCTCTCCTCTCCTCTCCTCTCCTCTCCTCTCCTCTCCTCTCCTCTCCTCTCCTCCCCTCCCCTCCCCTCCCCTCCCCTCCCCTCCCCTCCCCTCCCCTCCCCTCCCCTTCTTTCCTACTCCCCCCTTGCCTCCCCCACCACTGAAGTTCTAGAAAGAGTCAGACTTGTCGCCTCCACTTCCGCATCGCCCACTCCCTCCTTGTCAGGCAGTCTGGCTCCCCCCCCCCAAGCTGCCCTGCCTCCTGAAGGTTGCTAGCCCCGCCCACACTGAGTTCCCTCTGCTGGGCTTTCTCATCCTGTCCCTTCTGCAGCCTCTGTCCCGCGGTGGCCTCCTCTCTCATGGGCTCAGCTTTTGCTCTTCCTGTCCGACACCCCTGCCTGCCTGGCCTCTCCCCCTTTTCTCTTGCGCTTCATCTCTTTCAGCGCCCACCTATGTGGACATGAGCAGAAGTCCTCAACTTGGCTTCCTGCCTCCCCGTTTCCTTGCTTGTTCTTTTAAAACACTGCCCATGAACAGTCACTTTGATTTTGTAAACAACTCTCAAATCCCTGTTTTTCTTTCATCCTTACCATCTTCAATTTCCACTTCTTTCTTATCTTTAAAACAAACGCCACGAAGTCCGTTTGATCTCTAAATAATCTCCCTATAAAAGCGACCCCTTCCGTGCCTCCACACAGGGAGTTGTAATAAACCAGGATTCCTGGTGCTGCCTAGACTACCAGTGTCTGCCTCTCCCCTTAACTGTCTCTCACATGGTGCTACAGCTCGGTTCTCTGAGGTTTCAACTCTGATTGTGTCACCATGGGGCTGGGATGTCGTGTTGTGAAATCCTCAGGGTTGTTCTGCATTTATACCATTCAATCAATGACAGATTTCTCTGTCTCTTTCCCAAGGCTCAGAATAAATAACTTAGCACCATCTTATCTCTGTCAATTCGCTAAACATATTCCGGTGGTTCTAGAATGTATTAAAGGGCTTTGTAGTATCTTTTTTAAAAAATATCAGTTATTTAATAGTGTCCCTTTGTTATCCTGAGATGAGATCCTTATATTTTATATTAGTCTAAACAATTTTCAAAAGATAAATATAATGCTGCAGCTATAGTCTGAAAAGAAAAGACATAGGAACATCACTTTAAATAAAATTTCATTTACTCATTTTTTTTTAATCCCCAAGTACTTGGAAAAGAATAGTCAATGCCTTGAAAAATATATAATTGGACAAACCAGATATGTAAGCATGAGCAGACACACCCTGAATGTGGGTATAAACCGAGGTGGATGCTGGTGTGTATTAGTGGGTCAAAGGCCAAAGGTGATGCCGTTGTTGGTGAAGATTTCATGAAATGTAGAACTCTATTCCTAGATAGCTTTAATTCTGGAGAACATAATGAGTTAAGATCTAGGCTCAGTGTAATAACTCGTCCTATTTGGGTGTTTGTTGGAGTCTTTTTGGAAGCAGTGAGAGATGTGGAAAACCTTCCCCGTCAGGAGGACTTGTCCATGTATTGTGTATAACCGTCATCTTCGGCCTTTACCGGCCGGATTATAATGGAGCATCTAGTATGTGACAACCAAATCTGTCTCCACGGGTCCCCAGAACTCCCACAGGAGTTTGAGCAGACTGCTGGCTAGGGGGAAGCTCTCTGAGACCCCAGCCAGAGTGGCCCCTCCTCTCCTGAGTATGCCACGCCTCTCTTGCTGCACGTCTATTTTCATGCTTTGCCTGCTGCTTTGAAAAGGCTTCTTTCATTTCTACCTTTTGAAATCTTACCCCTTGGAAAGCCCAGCTCCCTCGTTTAAATGGTACATACAGAATTAAGCGTTCCTTTAGGAGGGGTACACGTCTGCCTCAAGTTCCGCAGGACTGTGGCTGTGACGCTTCACAATTCTTAACACACATCGCCTCCTGACAGTTGTTCTGTGGTGCGACTGCATCACCTATGAGGCTTTAAGGCTCTGGAGCAGACAGAGCACATGAGAGGAGGGATTATCGTTTAATATCTTATAACAAGCCGCATGCCTGCCTAGCAGGTGTCAAGGGAGTAAATGACTTGGTCGTGTAGTAATATAGTATTGTGGAAAAGTTTGGTTTGGATTTTAGCATTTAAAACTTTTATCTAATAGTACATACAAGTTAATAGAAAAACAGGCACACTGAAGGTTAGTGGCCCTATGGCTTGGTCTGTGTACGGAATTTACAAATACATGATCGTTGGAGCTGTTACTAAAGATAAGATCGTTCTCTCTCCATAGCAAAATGAAACCAGCGTTCCAACATGGTAGGGAAAATGTGGATAAAGTCCTCCCCTTCATTCAATTCTAAAAGGCTCAGATAAAATCAACTTTGAAGTCAATCAGGAGGCCTGTGCAGTTTCCCCCCCCCCATCCCACCTTTATTCAGAAACCTCAAAACCGCTGTGGGTAATTCCCTCAAGATCCTCATCTCATACATGCAGTCCAATGGGTAAGGAGGAGTTCCCAGAATCCACCGCTTTCAGTTTTTCTGAGCATCCCTGTCCAGCGACATGATTAGGAGCGCCCAGTATGGACTTCTGCAACTGCCTTTCATGTCTGCCTGAGGGAGCGTGAAGCCTCTGCGCAGTTTTTCCTGCCACGGCTTCACTTTCTGTCATCCGAACTCCACTGCCAATCCTCAGCCTCCAACCAATATTCGTCTGAAAGAAATCAGACCCGTTCGACAATGAAAAACACATTTTAGCTACTGCACATTCCTGCCGCCACTGCTGCTAGAAAAGTAGATATTAGTTCTTTTTCCTGTCAATCTTGCCGCAGCGCGTGGGCACTGGGCAGCTTCCGTGGCTGCGTCTTTGTGTCTAAAGGGTTGAATGGTAGGTGCTAGTCAATGAACGCATTGTTAGTGTTTATGATAAGAAACTTAACAGCTCTTTGTGTATAGCTTTTACCTCTTGAAGAAGGAAGTATTTCTCTTTGACTATTGAGGCCTCATAAAGCTAGCCAAGAAAGTGATATGGCCAAATGACATGATTAATTTTCATTACTTTCTTCCATCTCTTCCCTCAGATCCATTTGAGCATTGCTTGGATCTCAGCTTGATAGGAAAAGAAACTCAGTCTTTGGAATGATTTCCTCAATTAAAACCACCCCTTCTTGTCGCTCAGACGACAGTGCTGAGTGCAGAGATCTGCTCTGTCTTCAGGGACGTTACCTAGAGCCAGAAACTCAGAAATACCTGCCAGGAAGTGCTCAGGGGCTTGTTACATGTGGAACCGATCCCAGTACCCAGATGTGGGGTCCCCAGTGATGCTGGCTTTCTTTCAAGACTATCTTTCAATCGCATCATCCTTTCTCTGGTATCTGGAGTATTTGTCAGGATTTCTGTGAACTTTGTCCCTTGGGCCTGTGCCCTTGGGAGTACCAAGGCTGGACATCACAGCGTCTGGTTACCCTCAGCAAGAGAACTCAGCATCTCTTATTCAATGCTCAGAGGGGAGGTGTGTCAGGCTCTGTAGTAAATGGATTTTGAGATATCTTTGTAGACATTGACAGTTGAGCATTCACGGTCCAAAAAAAAATCTGAAATCTGTAAACTTTTTGAATATCTTGGGTCTTTCAGTTTTTCCAGTTTTGGGGTTTCAACTTGAACCCGTATCTGAAGACAAACTATGTTCTTATATTTGTTAGCTGAATCTTATGGGTCTGTATATTTTGGGAATGCAATCAACTTCCCCAGAAGTTCCATGGGTTCATTTACAACCTCCTTTCTATTATAAGTTTAAATTCTCATATTTGAGATTTAGTAAAATTTTACATAACAGTGATGTTCTAGGGACTTGGGATGTAGCTTAGCCAGGAGGGTGCTTGTCTAGCAAGTAGGAAGCCCTGGGTTGGTCCCCAGCACTGTCTAAAATTAGTTGTTCAAAGTCATTCTCAGCTTCAAAAATGAAATGAAACAAAAAGAAACCACAATGATATTGTAGTAGTAATGAGAATGAAGCTGTTCACCCCCCCTTTTCTAATTAGGGTCAAAGATGCAGGAAAAGCGACCCTAGCATCCCCCCCGCCCTCACACAGGCAGGGGCCCTTGAGCCTCGGTGGGGCTAGGAGATTTCTACCAAGGTTTTCCCAGTTCTTTTTAGCATATGTGCTCCAACTTTTAAATTTCTGTGGCGTGATTCTCACCAGGTTTGTTACATTAAAACAAGCCCAGAGCCTGTACAGGTCCTGACTGTAAGGAATATATGTGCCTTTATTCTGAACTGATAGTGCTTAGTGACCCTTACGGGTATGATTCAGAGTTGTTCTATTTATAAATTCATGGAGAATGTTTTGTTTTATCCTGCTGTGTCATCCCGTTCTTTTTCTTCTCCTTCTTCTTTTACTCCCCCTCTCCTTCCTCTCCTTCTCCCTCTTCTCATCCTCCCTGTCAAACAAAACACCATGACCAAAACCAACAACGACAATAACAACAAACAAACAAACAAACAAACAAATTTGAGAGGAAAGGGTTTATTCAGCTTACATTTCCATAGTGTAGTCCATCTAAAAGATGTCGGCATAGGAACTCACACAGGGCAGGAACCTGGAGGCAGGAGCTGATGTAAGAGACCATGGAGGGGAGGGGTGCTGCTTACTGGCTTTCTCCTCGTGGCTTGCTCAGCCTGCTTTCTTATAGAACCCAGGACCACCAGCCCAGGGATGGCAGCATCTGCAATGAGCTGGGCCCTCTCCCATCAGTTACTAATTAAGAAAATGCATCGGATCTCATGGAAGCATTTCTCATTAAGATTCCTTCCTTTCGAGGATCCTGGGCCTGTAAAGATTGGATCCAGTATTGTAGACCCAGAACAGAGAAATCGTGGGGGGAGGGGGGAAATGAGTGGGGAATAGCAGGGGGGGAGAGAAATTATGGGACATATGGTGGGGGGTAACTGGGAAAGGGGAAAGCCTTTGGAATGTAAACATAGAATATAGAAATAAAAATAAAAAAAGGAACTAAAAAAAAAAAAGATTCCTTCCTTTCAGATAACTCTAGTTGTGTGTCAAGTTGATAGAAGACTTGCTAGCACAACTGACCCTGGTCAACCTGACACTCAAACACATCACTATCAAGCCATATCTTTACTTTCTTGTTCATCCCCCAAGATCTCACATTAAAAATAACTTTAAAGTCCCATAATCTTTATAAATTCAAACACATTTAAAATGTCAGTCTCTTTAAGATGTCTAACCTAAGAATCCAAAATCTCTTTTAAAATTTCAAAGTCAGATGTGGAGTCTGTAAAAACCAAAAATTATTAAATGCCCTCTTTAAGATGGAAGAGTCAGGGTACAGTTACAGTTTGACCCAAGCAAAACCAAACTCCAACCATATAAGTAATTCAGTGTCTGCTTATCTGGGATTCGCTCCCAATTTTCTGGGCTCCACCAAGGAGCTTGAGCCATTTCTTCAGCTCTGCCCTCTGCAGCATGCACAGATCGTCTTCTAGGCCCTGTCTGACTCCCTTCTGCTGCTGCTTCTGCTCTTGGTGGTCATCCCGTGGTACTGGCATCTCCAAAATGCTGGGGTCTTCTGCTGAAGCTGGGCTGCACTTTTACCAATAGCTTCATTTACATTTTTCCATGGGTTCAAGTCTGAACTTCTTTGCATGACCCACTCAGTCCTGAGCCTTCAACTGCTACCTTCACCTTCACCAATGGCCTCTCTTGGCCTCACACAGTGCCAAGGCTCAGCTGCTCTCCATGATTCCTTTGTGTCTTCAAAGTTACTACAACCTAGGTGCCTCGCATACTACTAAGTTTGGTTGCCAGTACAAGGTGTATTCTCAGTTGTGTGGAACATAGCCTGCTTTTGCCGACTCTGAGAAAATACTTCCTCGAAGATTCCACCTCAGGGATACTGGTCTCTTCTCAATCACTGCTAATTTCTTAGCTCCAGCAAACTAGCATCAATTATCCTAGTAACACAAAGGTTTCATTGCAATGTGGTTAATCTCTTATTAATTGCAGCCTCAGCTGACCAGGACAGATTCTCAATTCAGTGTAGCAAACAGCCTCAGACAAGTCTTTGAACACCCCCCCCCAATCTTCACACGCCAGGCCTCCATCTTCCACACTGTTCTCAACATTCTTATCTCCCAAGCGCCTACAGAAAACCCCACTGAGCCCTCCACATTCAATGGTTTTTCTGGCCCAAAGTTCCAAAGTCTTTCCACATTTAACCTAGAAACATGCTCTGTCACATCAACACCCCACTCCTGGTACCAACTTGGTTAGTTAGGGTGCCTATTGCTGTGACAAAGCACCATGGCTGCTGCCCTCAAGCTTTGCCATTGAATGCTTGAAGTAAAAAATCTGATAAATCAAGTTTAAGTAGATATGTTTTTTTAAGCGTTTAAGAAAATTGAACCCAAACTTGCTTGTTAACATAGTTTTTGTACACGGCAAGGGTGTCTGCAGTTTTTTTTTTTAAGAGGCTTTGAGATTGACAGTTGTTATTTTATTTTATTATTTAACCATCCCCTAGATTTCTAAAAACAAAACATGAAAAAAAATCTCTGGTATTAGCTGGAACAAAACTGAAGTGTGAGAATTTTAGCGAAAATGTAGGTGGGCAGAAGGGTTTCTGGGTAATCACTAAGTGACCTTCAGGCCGATTAGGAAAGTGTGTATGTGTGTGTTTGTGTGTGTGTGTGTGTGTGTGTGTGTTGGGTCCAGTCAGATGTGTATGATGTTGGGATCCTGTGCCACTCTCACCTGGGAAAGTGTCCCTAGGTTTTCCCTATCTTTCCAGGTGTCGCCCTCAGTGCCCCATAGGCCACACACACAGGAGCAGGGTGTCTGTCACACATGCAGATGCTCAGCTGTGGAAGATATTCTTTCAGCAGTATCCGCCTGTCTTTTGGCAAGGCCTTTAGGCAGTCTAAAGAAAACAGCCCAGGAGAAGCCACCGGGCCTGCCTGTGGTTAGCACAGGCCTGGCTCATACCTGCTTCTCACTCTGACCTTGGCGCTGTGACCACCGATTTTCCTGCAGGCTTTGTCTCTGTCTTTCATTTTTCAAAAGGGGTTTGTGATTTTGGCTCACATTAGTGAAATTCCTGTGATCATCTAGAGGAACATCACATTTTCTTGCTTTCGTTTTGAAGAGGGGTATTTTTTTATATTGATTCAAACAGAGGTGGGTTGGCTTTGGAAAGCAGAGGTCTTATGAGGGGAAAAAAAGAGATCTTTTTGTAACTCGCCAAATATGTTGGCAAAATGAAAAGGTTTCACCAGTTCATTTTTGGGCTTGATATTTAATAGTCTAAAAGTGAGAGCTAGTTCATTTTGTAGCCAGTTACAGTACTAAAATTCAGAATCGGGGGCAGTCTGGCGTGAGCTCACATACTCTGTCCTGAAGAGAATATTCTTAGGGTGCTCTTCTTTGAAATTTGTATTCTTTGGTTTAAATCTTTATTTTTTCAGCATTTGTGTTGTCCAGCTTCTGTGAGAAGGGATTTTATTTTCCTATTCTCTTGATTATTTTAGGGCTAGTAGTCGAATGTTCTAGACCTTACACAAGGGAGCAGTTCTCTGGTCTCCCCTGCTTTCTGTTCCTTCCTCTAGTCTTCTTACCTCAAATTGTGTCTGAGATATGCAGTGTTTTCCGTTCTCCCCCCTCTCTCCCCCTCCTTCCCTCTCTCCCTTCTTTCCCTCCCCTCTCGTGTGTGTGTGTATGTGTGTGTGTTTGATATGCTAGCATTTATGAGTGTGTTTCTGAGATAATCAGTCACCTCTATGCCTGTGTCTCACTGGTGATTGTTAACTTGGCCTGTCCATCTCTTTCCGTTCCATTGAGTTAATATGTTGTAGCCAAATAAAGGGAGAGGGTAGTGGTACCTTAAGTACGGACAGGTGCTAATCTTCCAGGAAATTTACCTAGCATTCCACCCGTTAAGGGTATGGTTCATAAAATTGGCTTAATGTCTCTTTGAAGGCCTCAGCAGGCATGTGCGGACCACACAGAATGGGCTTCACTGAAGGAATGGAGTAGAATCGTCTGCATAGTTATTTTACTTGGATGGAGATTCAGCAGGCCTCTTTGGGTTCAGGAAACAAACCTCTGTTAAAACCATACGGCACTATTCTCAGAAGAGATGTTCATAGCCGACCACTTCCCGCAGACACTTTGAGTCAGGAGTTCCTGAAAGGAGTCGCATATGCTGGGGGGATGCATGTCAGCTTTCGTTCGGGGCCCCGTGGACCCTTTCAGCTGTGGAAGGTGGGCATTTCCTTGGGTTTTCCACAAGTGCATCATGGTCGTTAGGTTGGAATAAAGTTCTCTGAGGAGAAGCCTGCTAGCTTTATGGCACCGCTAGGCATAAAGGTTTGAATTATTATCAGGTCCAAGGGCTTCTGTTCCTAAAAGAAAAGAAAAAGTACCCTTAACCAGTGCAATGTGGATTGTCAACACTGGAAGCCTGGCTTGAGGGCGGGGCAGTGGCCATCTGTCTAAACCCTCCACGTGCAGTCAGTTGCTTCTATCGATGTGATGTCTGCCCTTGCCCAGTGTCAACAGGTGTAAAATTGTCCTTGGAGTGCCTGCCCCCACCCCGCCCCCCGTGCTAGTGTGCCCCATATTAGCTCGGACAGAGTGGAAGGTCAGGTCAAAAGATGTGCGGCTGTCTCCTGGTGAGGAGATCCGTGAAAACCAATGAGGTCAGAAACTCTATTGAATAATGACACCAGGTACAGTTCTCTGTGTGTATTTAAGGACACAGTGCACTGTGTGCATTGCGATGAGTTGTTACAAGCTTTCTCTTTCCAGGGATGCTCCTGGTTAGTCTCTGCGGGCGGGAGGTATATGAGCAAGCCACTGAGGCTTGGTTATGCCCCATCAGAAACCTGGAAAGTTGTCAGAATTTCCACCGAGCTTTGCTCAGGCTGTCAGTGAAGCTAGAGAGCTGAACTGTCTTCAGGAGTGGTACCTGACCCCGTGGACTGCCTGCAATGGATCCCGCCCTCCCTGCCTCCCGCCCTCCTTTCTTCTCTCCCTCCCTTCTCTCCCTCCCTCTATCCTTTCCTCCCTCCCTTCCTCCCTCCCTTTTTCTCTCCTTCCCTCTTTTCCTCCCTCCCTCTCTCCCTCTCTCCCTCCCTCCCTCCTTTCCTTTACACACACTGCATAGTCCAGGTTGGCCTAGAACTCACATGTAGCCAAAATTGTGCTCAAAATTTCCAGCCTCCTGTCTCAGCATTCCAAATAATAGGACTGCAGGTGTGGGCCATCACAGCTGGCTAAAACCAGCCTTCCGTTTCATACCTGAGTAGAAGGCAAGCAGTCTCAACTCTGGGAATGGCTGGAGGTTTCTTTTTTCCCTAGGTATTTTTGTGGTGATCCCTCCTCCTGCTCCTTCCTCCTCCTTCCTCCTCCTTCCTCTTCCTCCCTCCTCCTCTTCTCTTCTTCCCCTCCTCTTCTTTTTCTTCTCCTTCTCCTCCTCTTCCTCCTTATCCTTTTTCTTCTTCTACTGACCCACACCCTAAAGTCAATCTTTTATTCATTCAGCAAGCGCGCAGAGGGCTCCTACCCAAGCGTAGCTTTTGAGAGTACTGAGTACTGTAGGAGCGGATGGCCTAGTCATGTCCCACCTATCACTTGACTCAGAAAGAAACCGAAGAAGAAAGAGACTCATGAAATCTACTCTGAGACATAAGCTGGGGGTATCAGTGACTATGGGATTGAGTGACAGAAAGCCTCAGAAACTGAGAAAGGCCGTAAGAGCCGAAGGGCTGAAGTGGGCGGGGGGCCACTCCGGATCACCCCGCTTTCCTTCGGGAGCTCCCAGGAGGGTCTTACTGAAGATAGCAAAGCATTTGAGTAGAGTCTCAAATATCAGCCACAAGACTTACTGGCAGAAACCTGGGTGTAGAGTTGTGGGTAGACAGCCTGTGCTTCTCAGAAGGCCCAGACTGTATCTCTCATTTTTGTGACCCTCCCCTCCTCTCCTCCATTTCGTCCCCAGCTCCCTTTTCCGGTCTGTGGATGGAAGCTATGATGTGGAAATGTCATGTGCTTTCAGTTTGGCTCAGGTGCTTCCTTCAGACCCAAGAAGCACCTGTTTCCCCTCAATTAGCTGAGGACCTACTCAACACTCACTGCTAACTTCAGATGCTGCCCTCACGGGACAGGATTACCCCGCCCCATCTCCGCTGCAGCTGCTGAGCTGCTCCGTGTGCTCCAACATGCCTGCACTGCAGCTTTCTAATGTGCATCAACTGAGTATGATCGATCCATATCTATTGATCTTCATTTTAGACCTGGTGTTAAGGAATAGAAACATACTGTGGCGCGGTGCGTTCCTAAAGACCAGGCGACAGCCTAGCTATGCATAAATAATTGTGTTTATTCTCTAAATGCTTTTTGAAATTGTTCTAGAATTTAGCAACCTCTGGAACTTTGCTTTCATATAAGACAAAGGAAGCGATCCGAGGATCTTCGGGCCCGCTTGCTGGCTCAGGCTCTCTTTTCCAGGTCTCTTTATATGCGCTTCTGGCCTTAAGGTGGCAGCTTCGTAAATGGGACCACTCGGGTTCTTTGCCTTGAAGCCCTGCCTTTACCCACTGCAGACAGACACTTTTCCTTTTCCCTCCTGATAACAGGAGCACAAATGCAGGGCGGGGGGGGGGGGGGGAAGAGGAGAGAGGACAACCCGAGTCCTCTGCGTTTGATCCCGGATCCCCTTAGTGGCAGAGCGCATTATAAGCAGTGGTCAGATAAGACCTGAGATGAGCAAGGGCACCGGCCACGCCAAGCCGCTCAGAGAAAAGCCCGCGCGGCCTCAACCCTACATAAAGACAATAGGCTGGGAGGGGGAGGGGTGGCCCTTTCCAGGGAAGGGCACACCTATTAGCTGTTTAGTGCTAGTTGGTCAACCCTGAAAACTTGCATACAGGTGGCATTATATAAATTGAACAGGTTATATTTAGAAATATTTATCCATATATATTTATGCATACATAAATATGCACACACACAGTGTGCATACAATAACAGGCCGTGAGTTTGGAGGAGAGCAGCAATGAAGGGCATATAGGTTTGGCATATAGGTTCAGCAATGAAGGTTCGGAGGGGAAAGGGGGGAAGGGAGAAATGTAAGTTATAACCCCAGAGATTAGAGAAGATGGTAAGCAGCAAGGATCTTTGCTGTTACTTCGTGATCCTTCTGTGCTCTCGGATCGTCAACACCAGCTCTGAGCGCAACATTTCCCAGTGCGGTATTTAAGCCAGAGCCATTTTGCTCACTCTAATCTGTGCAAACAAGAGGTGTGGAGCCATAATCTCACTTGTGACTTGGCCCAGAAAAGACTGGCCGCCGTGTCTTGGCGAAAAGTTTGTAGGCCAGGTCCTTCCATCTCTGTAAAGCGGCATGGCCACTGGTGAACCCTGTGCGAGTTTATCATAACCCTTAGAGGGATTGCAGGATGATGCCCAAGAGGCAGCTAGATTGTGCAGCTGCAGCTCAGGGGAGACTGGACTTGTATTTTGGAAGTTTTGCAACCTGGAAGTCCCTGGTGTCAACCAGGTTGCTCGGGGATTGGGCATGGAGGGAACGGAGGAGAACTCACCCGCTGTGAACAACTTCATCTCATCCCCTTGCACCTGGGATGAAAGGCCCGCCCAGTGAGCTCCTTGGGGCCTTTGCAGAAGGAGCAGATTCAGAACTCTTTGGGGGCCCACCTACGTATCTGTTCTCCACAGTGATCCCCCGCGGGGCACTTTCTTCCACCCCTTCTCAACCCATTTCCCCCATTGGCTCCCCGTGCACGTGACTCTTGGAAATGCCACACTCCCCCTCATTTCCTGGTCCCCTACCTGCGTGAGTTCTGTGAATACTACAAGCACGTCTTAAGCATAGCATTTTGGGATTCCCAACTTCCAAAGAGGCTGGTCTTTTTCTGTCTGAACACCAGCTTCCTTCTGGTTTTGCAGTCTTGAGATCAGTCAACCAAACAGTAGACTCCTGCCCCACCCTCTTAGCGTTACATCTTTTAATGATTTTCATGTGCCTGTTCTTCTGGTCATGTCTGACGCACCCTCCCTTGTTCCTGTGAGTGCTCCATTAGCTCCATTCAAGCTCAGCATTTACCCCCCTGGCCTGTAATAGAAAGATCATTTCCTAGCTCACTTCATGGCTCTTGCTAGTTTCCTTGCATATCTGTCTTCTTCTGTGAATAACATGGCCTCCCTGAGCTGGAGCCAGCTCACAGCACACCCTTGCTTTAAATACTTCAGCAGCTCCTGTTATTTGTGGGATGACGTTCAGACTGCGTGGCGTGGTGACGAGGCCCTTCAGCATCCGATCTGCCCAACTGCCTTCCACCCGCGCTGCTGTGGCCCTGTGCTAGCCATGCCCAGTTGCTTCACTCTGTGACTCCCTTATCTCTGAGCCTCTGCACCTGCTGTGCCCTCTGCTTGCAGTGTCTTCTGCGCCTGCGAGATGCAATTCTTGTTACCTATGAAAACCACACAAAGGGTGTGTCCTTTCTCCGAGCGGAGCCTTCTCCATCACTCTTGGAAATTGGGCATTTATTTCTCTGGCTCTCCTCTAGTTGCTTGTGTACACTGCTTCTGCTCTGTCTGGCCACACTGCTCCACTCGTTTGCCGCTCTGGCGTGACCGTCGGTGTATTGTAAGCTGCCTAGTCAGGGCACGTCACCTGGAAGTGCTGACCAGTGAGTTCGCGTTCCACTTGCCTGGTGTTTTATCTCCTCTCATACATTTTTGTCCTGATGGCATCCAGGGCTACAGATTCCTCATTTGACAGATTAGAATATCGAGCCGTGGAGATGAGAAGTATTGTCTGTGGCATGACACCAAAGGTATCAGTAAATAGAGACAGTCTGAGACTTACACGTCCGGTGTGCAGTCGCACCCGGCTTTAGAAGCAAGACTCTCTGTTGCCTGCCTGCTCACTCTTTCAAGTACACTGTTATGTCTCTCTCTCTCTCTCTCTCTCTCTCTCTCTCTCTCTCTCTCCCTCTCCCTCTCCCTCTCCCTCTCCCTCTCCCTCTCCCTCTCCCTCTCCCTCTCCCTCTCCCTCTCCCTCTCCCTCTCCCTCTCTCTGTCTCTCTGTCTCTCTCTGTGATTTTAAAGATGGTTAGTAAGACCTGTTAAGCCATTAGGCCATCTAATATACATAAGAATGTACCGGGCGGAAGGAATATTAATTTCTGAGAACATTTTTGGTATGAGCTCCATGGGATAGACAGGATTCAGAGAAGAAATAGTCAGACCATGACCAGTTGGCTCAGCCCACTTTTGCTTTCCAGTGAGCATGTAGCATTTTTGAAATCAACAAAAGGCACCAAACCAGGCAGAAGGCTGGGAACTTTATATATAAAGAATGGTCTGTCCAGGGGACAGAGGCTTCTTGACGTGTGTTTACAAAGCACATTAAAGTAAAGCATGCTGAGCCCTGAGATGATGGTATCTCTTTGCAGTGATCGGATATCTGGAACCATCTAGAACTTGGCTAGTAGCATTTCTGTCCCCTTAACTGACCCTCCTTCCCTCTCTCCATACACACACAGGTATGGGTGTGGTAGAGGTGTAATATCAAATTTTACTCATGCATATGTCTGGAAAATGTATATGTTCTATGTTTCCTATGGACAAACTGTCAAAAATTCTGATTCAATATGAAACCCGCAGACAGAAATCTACAAATTAACTTGCCTTTGAAATAAATTAAGTTTTAGTTTTAGTCGCTGGTAGTTTTTAACAAATATTACCAGATCACAACCCTCTTTCGCTTTAGCTTGCCAACGGTGGGCCTTTCTGATCTCCTGTGTCTTGAGAGGGAGGCAGAGCCTCCTGCCTTCCCACACCCTTGAAGACTCCGCTAAAGTTCCTTTTATAAAACCCCGACTTGATCCTACTCAAATACCTGGCACCTTTCATGACAGAGCGGAATGTAAAAATGCCTGAGCAGATCTGCGTAAGAGCGGAAACCTCCGGCAGTGTGGGGATGAAGGTGCAGACTTTTGAGTTCCTTAATCGGAGTTCACAGAAGATAAGAATGTTGGGCTTAACACCACAGACTCCCTTCATTACACACGGCTGAGTAGAGCAATTATCTGTCTATCGAGGCTAGGAACGTGTGCAGTGCCGTTAAGGAAGGGTGCATGGATGGGGGATAAATGCTATTGCGTTGCAGGAAGGTGCTGATGCATGCGGTAATCCTCGGGAGTTCCACTTATTAAAAAGAACTCCTTTTATTTGGGAGTTTATAATGTTGTGCTCTGCAGCTTAGGGAGAAATGATGTTTTATGTTATATTCTTGACCGTTTTTTAGCTCTGTACCCCTCTGAGTTTTCTTAGAGGATTGTTTCAAAGGCATGTCTTGTTTAATCATGTTTAAACAATCTGTTTAAGACCTGTTGCATATATATACACCCAATGGTCCCTTAATGTAGTAAAACAGACTCTGTCAAATGCCACGCATACGCCTCACAGAGATACATCTATTGTTGTCTAAGCTACCATTTCGTCCTTATCTGACCTGAGAGGGTAACATCACAGCTCAGTGGACCTGATCTGCCAGTCAGAGGGCACTGGCATTGACCACATGTGTCATCTTTATGTCTCAAGCAGAGAAGAGCTGAACAGTGTACAATTGGGGAAGCCTTAGACTAGATTAAAGCTAAGTACTTCAAATCTGCCTTAATGGCTGTGTTTACATCTCCCTATTCTACGTTCCTTTCAAAAAGTAATCAGGTTTTGCAAGCGTTAAGAAAATCACCTCATCTTGCCAGCTGGAATGGATCCAGCTTAAGTCAGAAGTCCACACCCCGCCCCTCACCCCCATTCTTTCCTTTTTTCCTCTGTGATCTTTACTGCCATTCAGGCTACAGGAGCTAGCTGGATTTTTTCCCTTGGTTGTTGCTTTTTAAGATTTTCTTCCCCTCGCAGAAATGGGAAAATTGATAATGATGTCTCATGGCCTTGGGCAGCAACCCAGGAGATGAGTGCTTCACGCTTCCTAGTCCTTCCTCCTCTCCCGCTCCCCTTCCTAAAACACATGCACCAGGTCATAATCATGAAAGGGAAACCCAGTACGCATATGAAGGAAACTGAGCCCAGGATCCAGGGATTGTGTGACTGCCTGTGGCTGTTTTCACTAGACACGCTGAAGAATAATATCATCCATGTTCAGCTAGGTCCCTGTCAAACGAACAGCCATGCTCTTTATTCAACCATGGGAGCCCCCTTATCATTAAAAATAACCTCATATTTCTCACTGGGCTTTGTAACTGTCCATAGTACACAGAACTATGCTATGCGTGAATACACAAGACTGAAAGAACCCAATGGACCTGTTTCATTGCCACATTAAGTATTGGAGCTAAGTAGAGACAGGGAGAAGGGACCTTCTGTGCATTTCCCAGATGGCCAGGCATCATGCTGGATGTTGAGGTGTCCCTAGTGGGATGGGACACGTCATGGCCAAGAGAGTCAGAAGGACTGAGGACAAATGCAGCAAATTCTCACTCTCTCAGCCCTCTCTTCTCTCTTTCGGTCGTTCCTTTTGTGACATTTGGTCTATAAAAAAATGAGGCTTGAATCGGGACAGGGGAGTGATAAATAGGTCAACAACATTTTTTTTCTGGGAATCATGGAAAGGAAAGGAAAGGAAAGGGAAGGGAAGGGAAAGGAAGGGAAGGAAAGGAAAGGAAAGGGAAGGAAGGAAAGGAAAGGAGAGAATATGCTTTTGGACCAGTGAGTTGGCTCACAAGGGGCTTGTTGCCAACCAAGCCTGTAGCTCTGAGTTTAATTCCCCAGGGCCCACAGGATACAGTGTGAAAATGGACTTCTGCAAGTTGTCCTCTAACACCACCAACCCCACCCCCAACCTGCATGGGCACTGTGGGCGTGGTCATGTCTGAATGCACACTCTCTGTAGTGCTCTCTTCTGTCCCTCTCACCCCCTCATTTTTAAAATCCTTCTTCTCGGGTCTGCAGGTATGGTTTAGTGGTCCAGTCCTTGCTTAGCCTGATCAAGGGCCTGGGTTTGATCTCCCAACAAGGAGGTGGCAAGGGGCAGAGTAAGAGGGAGGCAGGAAGAGGAAGAGAGGAAAGGAGGGAGGGAGGGAGGGAGGGAGGGAAGAGAGAGAGAGAGAGAGAGAGAGAGAGAGAGAGAGAGAGAGAGAGAGAGGTTAGGTTAGATAAAACCCTGTTTCTCTGTTTAAGCTCTCAGGAGTTTCCTTCAGCTTAAATATCTGAAGTTCTTTAAGTCCATTGTTCCGAGACAAGGGAAGATGTTTTAAACTCCTTTATTGGGCTTTTCTTCCTGAGGTGTGACTGGCTGAGGGCTAGCTCCACAGCTCTACCCGGTGTCCCCCACCCAAGCCCGATACTTAGGCTTCGGCTGCTGTGTTTGCCACATCCCCAGAAGGTAAAAGTTATAAAAGAACTTGAATTTCTGTTCATGCAAATTAGTATAGCAGTGGCTCTTTCATTTGCATATTTCTTGGAAGATCTTGAACTTCTCAACTTTCAGAAGTGTAGGTTTTGAAACGGACAGCTTACCTGGCAGGCCCTCCCTTCTCCCCCATATTAGATAATTGTACTTACAAAATGCTTGCATATGCAATTAAGAGACAGGACTTTATGCGGTTAATCTAGACTTTGGCCTCTTATTAAAAGGAAGCAAATTCAACTTTTAACATTAAAAAAAAAAAAGAACTAAAGTTCCTAGAATATTTCTATGGAGTCTATGGGCTAACTCTGTAATTATGTCTCTAGAGTAGATTATATTTTTCTTTTCCATAATTATATTTTACCCAAGAGCCTGGAAGAGCTTCAGCCCTTTCTCAGGTGGGACGATTCTTCCTGTCTTTTCTCTGGATAAAGTCCCGTGCACCTGACTCCGTTTGGGAGCAAGGGGACTCTCAGAGATTCCTGGTAGAGATTTTGCTGGGTTTTCCTCAAGAAATTGGTTTATATGCTAAGAGGGGCTGTGAGAGAGGCTTATTTTTGGAATGCCATCAGAGGAGACCCTCCTGAGATGAGATTTGCTTGTTATGTGGTCCTCTGGTTCCAGCTGCACACTAAAATTGCTCTAGGCCTGTGCCCACCCTTGAGCTGTCCCAGGTCCTCTGTGTGGCTGTTCTTATCAGTGAGAGTGGCTAGAGGCCTTAGCTATGGAGATGGTTTCGAAGTGCTTTGATCATTCTAATCTAGAAATAGTTTTGGCCTGAACCAGATAGTATATGGTTAGGAAAAAGATGATTCGGCAACAGCCTTCCCAACAGAGATGAGTGACTCATCAATTTCACCGTGGGAAATGCCTCCCAGCTCCTCTCCCCTCTTTTCTGCCTTCCACTGGACAAAAGGAAAGATAATTTCAAGTTTATCTCGGTTCTTTGTTAGTTCAATAGGCGTTTGTGTGCGCCTCCATTAAGATTGTGGTAGATATAACACTTGACAAACATCCTCAAGGGATGGCTGGTCAAGGTGAGGGATATCTATAGAATAATAGGCCTTGGAATTCTATGTAAATATTCAATGCCAACTTGCAGCAGGCTAATGCTCACTGAATGTCTCTTGCACCCATATGTAACTAACCATGCGCCACGGACATAGCATGTAGTCAGGCTGTGTTCATGTACCAAGATAGAAACTGGGGGTGGGGGTGGGGGAGTCACACAGACAGAAAACACCAGCGTTTTCTGGTCTACTGACCCAGTGGAGCCTTGGGGGCAGACGTTACCAAGTGCAGTTGATAAGTGAATTGCGTTAAGTTGAGGGGCAGCTTGGACAGAGACATCAGACTTCTTTGAAGAGCGATGGATGGACTAGTGTGAGCCACAGCAAACAAGAGTGAAAGCGCACACTAGGGCCATATTTCCAGGTTCTTCTTTGCTGGGTTTGAGGGGGTAAGGTGGAGCGGTACCTGGATAGATCCAATGGATCTGAGCAGGTAAGTAACATGAGATTTGGAGTTTGGGAGAGCAGGGTAGAAATTGTGTTAGGGGTTGTGGAAGCTACACATTTATAGTAGGTGAAGAAGCTAAGTCCTAGAGACCCTCCCTAGCATCATATGACCATAGTGTTCTCTTGAATGTGCTAGGCTGCTGCTGCTGCTCTCTGTGACATGAGCCTAAGACCAAGACTTTTATCTCGCTCCAGTGGGGTAGGAAGCAAGGATTCCATTCCTTTGGACCATGTAGGAATGGCCCTGATTGGACAACGTGGGCTCTAGGAGAGGAGGTGGACAAATCCATATGTACACTGGATTTGGGGACCTGGAAGACTGAAAGGTGGTGATGTTACAGGCGTAAAGGAAGCAGGGATGAAGCTGACTCGGTGGTTTGGCATGGGGGAGAGCAAAGGAGGCTAACTATGGGGTGGGGAGCACGGGCCTTTGATCCCCGCCCTCAGCACATGGTGACAGAGGGCATCTGAACGCAGACAGGGCACGCAGTTTCGCCTTTCTCAAGGGTGTTTTCACCCGTGTAGGAGTAGAGAGGCTCAGAGCCTTTAACCTAGAGCCTCAGGGGTCATAATTATTTGGGCCAGCTCTTGACATAGCTTTCCCAAGAGTCTGCACAACCCTCCCCGTGTTTGCTAGAAATCATCAGCCGAAATGCCAAGAGACTGGGAACTGAGCGAGCTCTTGTCTCGGTAGCAGATTTCCACATTAAGTCATTTGGAATTGAAGTTCTCTGTAGGGGGAATGGCCAGAAGGTAGTAATCAATATTCCAAGGGACAGGATGGTGCTGAATACATGACAGCTTTACACTACACCCTGCTCCCTGAAAACACATACCTTGTTGGGATGCTTGGGCTGCTGTTGGGATAAAGGGGTTTGAACTAAGGGGCCCTGTTAATGTGTCCCAGAACTGCTTTGGAATAGAAGCTCTGCTGACCCGTAGCAGATTTACCCTGGAAAAGAAATGTGCAAGCCTTCTCTTTTCACTTAGACGATCACTGTCAATCACAATATCCCGGAGCTGTTACATCCTGTGGCTTCCGACCTCTTGAGCTGTCCTATGCTCAGTGACAGTGACATTAGCTAACATCTCCCCAGTCACATCTCTGCTCTGAGGAATCCCACATGCATGGCAGAGGTTAGCGAGCTTCCAGACATCATTTTGTCGGTCAGGAGATCTGGCTTTAGAGGGCAAGTCCCTATACTGTATCCCATAGCTTAAGAACCAATGCCGAGACAGGATAAATTTTGGATTGAAAGTTTTGTGGGTGAGTTGGTGACCCTATCACTCCATTGGGGCTCCTGTCTGGCTAAAGTGGCCTCTTTAGGTTCTATATCCCCAATGCTATGAGTCACAGCTAGGGACACCCCCATTGATTCTTGGGCATATTCCTTATCCCAGGTCTCTCTCCCTGGAGACCCTTCCTACCGCCACACCCCCACAGTTGTAGATTTCCATTCATTCTCACGGACATTTGTCCATCCATCCTGTCCTTCCCACACCTGATGTGCCAGGGTGGAGGGGTACCCAGGGGGACCCCCACCCTCTCAGACTAGAATGGGAGGGTGGATGGGGGGAGAGTTGAGGGAGGGGGTGACCAGGAGAGGGGGCAGTGAGTGGGATGTAAAGTGAACAAGTAATAAGAAGGAAGAAAGAAAGAAAAACTAAAGCTCTTATTATATAAATCTAAAATAAAGTAAGAAAGGAATAAAATGAAAAAAAATTAAAAAAGGACCAATGCCTAGAGTGTGTGCCTGGGGTGAGATTAACAGCACATACATGTTTGACATCATCTAGTCTCATCCGATATTTATCTTGGTTCTGTCATGTGTCTTCCAGCTAGCTGTCCTGCTCTGCTGATCAGAATCATCTTGGCCCTAGGGGGGGCACAGTGGTCTCAGCAGTGGAAATTTCCTTTTTGTCAAAACCAGACTCCCTTGTGCTTTTCACAGTGCTGTTCATTATCAGTTTTATTTTATAATGAAAGAGCTTACAAACACTCACAGAAAATATCATATCTAATATGGGTGTAACCGGTTAGTACCTGACATATTTATTTTGCCACGCTGGTTTCATCTATTATTTAGTGGAAATGTTGTAAAGTGAGCTCTAGATACCATGACATTTGACCCTTAAGTATATGTCAGTGCTCCTGAGACTAGATGAAAATAATCATACAAAGAACGACTTTAATATATTTAATGGCTCCTGGTCTAGTGTCCCAGTTGATCTCCAAGCTAAACACCTGCACCTTTGCTTTCACCTCAGCCATTCCTCTGTCACCCGTAGTGGCTGACTTTTTCCTCCCACTATACCCTGAGCTTCTTGGAGGCAAAGATCCCTTTCCCATCTCTCCTGCTTAGAGTGCCTAGTGTGGATCCCATGTGGCAGATATGTAACATCCATCAACTGGATTAGATGAACCTAAAACGGACATGGTGATTCCCCCAATGGGACTTTTCTCGTTCCATGTTAGGGTGGACCAGACATTGTACAGCACACCCTTCATGAAATATACCCAGGCCAGTCTCTTCCTGGTGCATCTGGCCTTCTGGAGGAGGAGCAATCTAACTGGCCAGTGTCACTCACGTGACCGGACAGTTGCCTACAGTGGGAAGCTCTGGCTGGGGGGAACGTTGCTCTCGGAAGCTGTGAGGCATCGCTCAATGACTTGGTTATAAAAAACGAGTGATGTGGGTCACGCTGCCGAGATGGCTTCCTTTGCACGGCTCGCAGACCACACGCTTCCCAGTCTCTTCATGCCGATGTCAGAGGCCTGAGTTTTGAAAGCAGAAGTGACAGTGGCCAGTTGCTAACCTTTGTGTGCACAGGGATCGCGGGGCTGTTGGCTACACTGTGGCCCGGGGCTTAGCAGCTCCTCATGTGTCTGCTGTAAGCATGTGTGAATGCTGTGACCTTTTGCTCATGCTTTTATTCTTGTGGCCCTGAGTCTATTGCAACAAAAGTCATATTCACCCACGTACACTGGGACTTTTTAAAAGAAATGTCTTTTGAAAACGGCTTTTTTGTTCTTTTCCATCTAAAATTCTTTTTTTTTTTTTTTTGGTCATGATTTCCCCGTGAATGGATTCTGCCATGCTGTGATGTCCTAAAATAAGCTGACCAGCGATGGGAGAGCAAAGAACATTAGGGCTTGTGATCTGGAAATCCAAGCGTTAGTCCCACCACTGTGACCATGTGACCTTGGGAAAGCTATGTCCTTCCATGGGAACTTGGGGGTCTTCATCCACAAAAGAAGTGCACTACTTTAAACTGTAGAATCCAGATTATATCTGTTACCCTTTTCATCTTTCCAGTTTTAAATTGCTTTTAACAATGCTTAAGTATTACAGTGAGAGTAATGGAAGTTTTTTTTTTTCAAAAAGCAAGTGAACTTTAGCATAAATGCATGGCCACTGGTCTGTAATTCCAGGAAACACCAATCAGGGCCTGTTTCTAAAGAAAGCCTTTAGCTACTGGCTTCCGTTAATGTTGCAAAAAGCCATGAAGCCTTTTTAAGGGATAGTGCTGTAATGTGATGCACTGGACCAGTAAGTTTTCTTCCAATCAAGATGTTTCTCTGAAGGGGGAGTCTATTGACCTAGTCAGTGGTTGCATAAATATTTATTGAGTACCTACTGTAATGCAGGCACTGAGGAGATTATAAGAACCCAGCTGTTCACAAGAGACAGGGCACTCATTCTCATGGGATTTCAAGTTTTTGAGGAGGGACAAATAAATATACAAGATGATTACAGACTGCGACAGCGGCTGCCGAGGAAGTAAAGGCTGTGCTCGAGAACGTAGGGCATAGTTCGGTGATGGGAAGCGGGGCAAGGCGTTCAGAAGAGGTAACATTTACTCTAGATCTGAGCAATAAGGAATAGGCCATACAGAAAAGTGGAGATTTTTTTTTTCATCTTAGGAGTATAGGGAAGTTTCTGGCACGGGAAACTTCAGAGCAGATAGCGCCAAATCCTCAGAGAGTTAGGCTCCGAGACTAGGGTTGCATTTAGAGGAATGCAGAGAACTGAGGAGAGAGAATATATCAAGGCACAAGTCCCAGCACTTGGGGTGGGCTGAATGTCAGGTGTAAGAACTAAGGAAAGTATCCAAGCCCTTGACTGCAAGCAACTGAGTGGCCGGTGATGTTCCCTGACATTAGGGGACTACACTGGAGTAATAGGCTGTCTCGGAGTGTGACTCAAGAGATCTGTTTTGAGTATACTGCATTTAAGACACCTGTGATAGTCTCAGGGATCCTTCAAGGAAGCCATGGGAGAGAGAAACCTGGGACTCAGGACAGAAGGCAGGGCTCCGTCTAGAAATGGAGGAGTCATTGGCGTGAAGGTGGGGTTTGTGCTGGATCTCAGTCTTGGGCAGTGGTTTTTCTGGCCCCACCTGCATAGTAGGTGACATGGAGCTTTAGAAAGATAACTTTCCTCCAGAACCGACATCCTAAGAATTTAATCTAACCCATCCACTCTGGGACCTCGATGCCCATATCTTTCAGAGCTTGAAGGAGACTTTTCCCATTTTGCCAGTCCAAAAGCATGACTGCCTTTGGGAGAAGGTTTAGCTGAAGGAGAGGTTCCAGGATTTGCTTTTCTACAGCACCTCTTCCCCTATATCTATGTGAGACTTGTTTGAGTGTGTGTTTTCATGTGTATATGTGCTTATGTGCGCGCGTGTATGTGGAAGTGTGAAGGTGATATCAGGATCCTTCCTCAGTTGCTGTCCACCGTATGCACTGAGGCCTGGAGTCTCACTGGCACCCAGAGCTCACTGGTATGGGGTAGCTTTGCCAGCCAGTGTGCTCTGGAGATCCCCTGTCCATCCTGAGTGCTGGGATCATGTGAGCCCTACGCTCACCCACACTTACTGGGCTCTGGGGATCCAAACTCTGGTCCTTTCGCTTGCATGGCAGGTGGATGCTTATCCACTGAGCCACTCTTCAGATCCTAGAGTCTTTTCTCTAGATTCTTTCCCCTAGAGCAGTAATGGAAAAATCGCCCGCTCTTTGCATCTGCCTGCTGCTTGGAACAGCTCCCCTTTAGGAATACGGTTTAGCCCTCCAAACAGCAGGACCAACTGCCCTGTCCTCAGCTCAGTGCGTGACTGTGCTGTGCTCTGTGTGCTTGTTTCTGGAGGGACTGCCCGGTGCCGATGACTGCAGTGTATCTTCCAGCACCCCGTGATATGGCTTAGCGGCAGCCACTATTCGTCATGGTTGAAAGATGAAGAACCTGTTTGGCTTTTGTTTGGCATTGTGCTGTAAGGGTCTTGTTGTGGTTGTGGTGGTTGCTAGGAGAGGATGAGAAACACAGACAACGGACATGCTTTTCTCTATTGGCATCCTCCGATAGATACTCTATACACATTCTAGGTTGTCTGCACATCCTTGGTAGCTAGCTGTCTTTGAGTATAACTCAAAAAAAATTCATTGGGCCTTTAAAAATTTTACCCGCTCTTTCCATTTTTCACACCCAAGGGCTATTCAAAGTCTTTTCCTCTTGTCTGCATTCTCCAAATAGGAACAGCATTGGGCTAAGAGTAAATAAAGATGTGCCCACATATCACACATGCTGAACACACAGTGCAGTGTATACGAGTCCATGTAAGACGGAACAGCCTTCTCTGTAGCCTTCAGGACATTTACCACTGTAGAAAGTGGCTCATTAAGAGAAGAACTTACAGGGACAAGCTCATAAGCTTTTAATAGCTATGTCAGCGAGAGAGGGAGAGACAGAGAGAAACAGAGAGAGACAGAGAGACAGAGACAGAGAGAGACAGAGACAGAGAGAAAGACCAGAAAAGAAGGAAGAGGAGGAAGAAGAAGAAGAGGAAGAGGAGGAAGATATTCTATGTATCTGACTATGTATTAGTATTTGTATACTAATTCCCTGATTGTGAAGCTAGTTAGAGCCAGGAAGCTATACAGGGAAGGTCTGCTACAGCCATTTATTTGTTAAGATAATGGGTGAGTTATTGTGATTGAACTCTGGTTAGTCTTTCAACGTATGTTGGCAACTAGTTTTCATACCGCACTGGGCTTACTTCTTAAGTGCTCTAGGCACACCGTGCCACGCGGCTCAGAGGGGAAGACAGGGAGCCAGCATTGATGAGGCCTCCTGATGAGCAGGAAGCTCCCGCCCTTCATGTCACAGCTGTCGTGCCATCCTGGCCAAGCTAGTCAAGACTTGAGGGCCACAGCCTAGGTCCCCCGCCCAGGGAAGGCCTCAGTCACTTCATCTATAAATAATTTATTAGTTGGGGTCTAGGGTCTGTTTTGGGTCACCTCTAAAAACCTTTAGGTTTCTAAAATCTATTTGCAATCTGTATAAACTGGGGGGAAATGACAATTAACAACGGATTTCCTTTGTTTTTTTCCTGATCATGTTTTCAACTAGGTCTAGTCCTTCTGTTACATCCAATGCCCAAAACACACACTGGCAGGAAGTAGGAGGTGGGTGCATTTCAGTTAATGGGCCCAGTTGGAACATGCTTGGCTGTGGAGACAGCTACACTCATATTACCAAGCCTTGGCTTCCTGTCTGTTTTCTTTGGGCTGGGTAGGCAATGAAAAAGGAGACAGGAAAATACATTTTGGAGCAAATAAAATAAGGAATTTGTCTTATGAAGACAGCTTATAGCTGGGGAATTCTAACGTTCAGTTTAACCCTCTCCTGACACATTTGTCCCCCTTGTCCTCAACACAGTGGGAGGTAAGGTGTCACAGCACTTAAGGCCTTGACAGATACCCATTCCTGACTGAGGCTGTTCATAACCCATGTTCAATGTATTTTCTTGGATGAGTAATAATGCTCATTCCATTAGTTTTCCTTCAGAATGCCCCTTCTTATCCGGTCAGCGTCCCAACCCCGCGCCTCGCACCCGCTCCCGGTGTTGGAGCATGCGTTCTGCTGTGCTGAGCAGCAGGGAGTGCTCCTGAGCACAGCGGCCCCCTCCTGCCAGGCACACAGCCACACGCGGTCACAGCACCAAGACACTGCCACACCCCTTCTAGTGGATGGGTCTGTGATTTTTGAAAATGTTGCACAGTACTTTGATCTGTTTTTAATTTGCATGTTTCTTTAATACTCAGATTTTCTTTTGCTGTATAACTTGAATAAACCAGAAGAAAAGGTCTGTCCATCTGTCTCTCTGTTTTTCTCTGTCTCTATTTTTCTCATCCCTCCCTCTTTCCCTCCATCCTCCTCTCTTCTCTCTCTCATCCCTCCCTTCCTCACCCCACCTTTCCTTTCTCCTCCTTCCCTCCCTCCCTCCCTCCCTCCCTCCCTCCCTCTGTCCCTCCCTTCCTCTTTCCCTCCCCCCTCCCTCCCTTGTTCCTCATAATGGGTGGTCACTTTCACAGTCACCTATTTGGCCCAACACCACTTTCCACTTTCTTGCATAAAGCTCCAGTGGTAGATTTAAAAGAAAACATATTCTGTGTGATTTAATAGGGTGTATTGTATGCACCCAGGCTTTGGCATATCTCAAAACCCCCAGCTCCTTTCTGAAAATCCGACTTCCTTTGCTTATGTTTCTTCCTCCTCCCGTCTCCCTGTCCCACCATTTCTTGCCCCTTTTCCTTCTGCCTTTCCTCTTCCTTTCTGTCTTTTTTTTTTTTTTTTTTTTTTTTTTTTTTTTTTTTTTTTTTTTTTTTTTGAGTTTTAACTTTTCAGCAAGGAGTAAGTAGGGAGCTGTACCATAAAAGAAAAAAAATCACTATAGTCACTGTGGAAATTGCCCTTTATAAAACGTGTCTGGCCGTGCTTCTGGCCGTGCTTCTGGCCGTTTTGTGACAGTGCAGCAGGTTCCCTGAGCGTCCAGGTGGGCTCCGAGCACCCAGTCCTCTCGTCCTCTCATTGGCAGGGCTAGAGGAGGCATGCGAGAGCCCCTCTTGAGCCCTTGACTCCAGGTCACCCTTGGGACCCTCAGTCCCCACGTACGAATAGAATTAGGAAGGCTGCAATGTCACCCTGCAATGCTTGAAAAGCAGTTTGCATAGACGGATCTTAATAAATACCAGTATTGATAATTCCTTGGCTTAAGGCACCCAGTATGTATGTTCACATATCTATATAGCCCGATCAATTGTTCAGCTAATTAATGTGCTTTTATTTTATGATTTGCTGTTTCCAGGGCACAGACAGAAGCTTGATGACTCTAAACCTAGTTTGTTCTCTGACCGCCTCAGTGATTTAGGGCGCATTCCTCATCCCAGTATGAGAGTAGGTGTCCCGCCTCAGAACCCACGGCCCTCCCTGAACTCTGCACCAAGTCCTTTTAATCCACAAGGACAGAGTCAGATTACAGGTAAGACAGACACGTAGGTTTCACTTGGAGTCTGGCAGGCTGGGGGTGAGGGGCTACCAGATAAGATGTGTTCAATGTGTGACTTCCAGAGCTACGGTCGGCTCGTGGAACACTTGAGATGCAAAGATATTGATTTCTTCCTTTTTGTTAAGACCGTTTTGACATTCGATCACTTCGGGATGAAAATGAAGGGTTCTGCTAATGCTGGGCTGTACGCTGCGGGGCGGGAAGAGCTGTGCTGTGGGACGATGTATGACATATATTCTGTATTGTGTCCAGCTGGTGCAGGGGGCAGCAGCACACCCTCTGACGACTGGAAGATTAGCGTTGCTGACTTGGATTTGAACTTAAATTTCTTACACATATAACAGCCTCATTTAGTTTGCTTCAAAATAGCCCAGGGCTAACAGGAAGCCTTGATTGGTAGTTAGAGGCAGGGTCAGTGAATAGTTCTTCAGGCAGACAGAACCCATTTCGGATTCACAATTAGCTCAAGTTCTCCACACCACATTTCTGCTGATATGTTTCAGTGAGCAGGTCACTTTGTTTCTTCTTAACATCAGCATCAGGTCATCACTGGCTATGATGCGTTAAGATCCCGGCTCTTTTTGGTTTTCTACCCGCCTGGTGCAAACACAGACCTTCCTTTAGGATCAGTTTGATTGCTTCAAGGTCCCGTTGACACGAATGTGTTGAGTGTGGCAGATCTTTAATCTGCATATCAAACATATCAAGAGGTCAGAGACTATTACTTCATCTTCTTGTTGTCTTTGCTAGAGACAGACTAGACTAATGAGAAAATGAGTCAAAACAAAACATGCAATAAGCCCTAAATGTGCAATTTTTTTGATGGCTAGGTTTTCCTCTGTAGTGGGTATGCTTAAGTATGCATAACAGTCTCAAAACAGAAATGTTTGTGTCCTACCTCTTTTTAGTTTCCTGACCATGTTATGCAAATGTATTCTTGAATATTTCCTAAGAGTAGCTTCCCCCCCCTTTGGGTTTGTTTAGTAAATGAATGCAGTTGCATAAAAAGTAATATGGGATTGTAAAAAAAAAATTACCATGTATCAGCACGTTGGTGAGCACAGGGTATTGTCGTCATGGAAGAATGCCAGTGCCCTGTGAGCAGACCACGCTTTAACCTGTCTGAAACTTTAAACAGTACGCGTGAAGTAAATGGCTAAAAATGTGTGCTAGATGTGTTCATGATAAAAGTGAAGGGTGAGATTCACACTCACCTGTGGATGTTACAACTTTAAAGGACTGGACTTCAGCTGATTAAAATTCAAAATAGCTATCTTATAGAAATTCTTAGTCTGTGTGTATGTGTGCATGTGCATGTATTTGCGTGTGTGTGTGTGTGTGTGTGTGTGTGAGAGAGAGAGAGAGAGAGAGAGAGAGAGAGAGAGAGAGAGAGAGAGAGAGAGGAGGGTATGTCTTTATATATCATTTACAATCATGGATACTTTTATATGTGTATACACACCGAATGATTTGGTAATCACTAAGCTACTTAACTTTTCTATTTCTATGTTCTAATATTTAACTATTTGCTAATATATTAAGGACTAATGGTTTAATATTTTGCTTACGTTAATGTGTATGCGTGTTTGCCTGCATGCATATATGTGTAGTGCATATATGTGCTGCTCTCAGAGTCTAGATGAGGGCATCACATCTCCAGGAACCAGAGCTCATGGGTGCTGGGACCCAAACCAGGCTCCCCTATAAGAGCAACAAGTGCTCCTAACTGCTGAGCTCTCTTCCCAGCCTCCTACCACGGCTCTTTTAAATGGCCCTTTGAGCCTGTCTGGCGTTCCGTTTACTTAAGAGGCCTAAATCTGTAAGTCACAGGAAAGCTCCGTAAGCCTAGAACTTTAGTGCTTTAGACATCGTTGAGTCAGACATTGGAAAGGCGGTGGGGAGAGGGCTACCTTTAATGGCATCCCTACATGTGCAGATGTGCGAGTAAGCTTCTGAGAAAGCAGGGATTTGCGGGAACAGAGCATCTCCACTAGCATCTCTCCACTGCATCCCTCTGGAGGGGGTCAGGAAGGGTGAGCTCCTTGCTTGCAGTTGCTCGGCATGTTGGTAACAGGACAGTGAATATTCCCTGGCTCTGTTTCTTAAAACAAAAGTAAGGAAGTCCACAGGTACTGATAGCATCTTAGAAGTTCGTCTTACAAGATATTGGCCCTTCACTTCAGGGGCTTTGGTATTGGACCAATTAGGGATCAGTAGTTGTCACTGTTTTCCTCACTGTCCTCTTCGGGTCATGATAGCCTTTCTCTAGCCTCCCAATGCAAAGCTCTACACGTGTGACATGCTCTTGGTCATGTGAATGTTCTTTAAATGTCCTCACATTGTTGCAGAGGTGGGGCGACAAAGATACCTGCAAATAGTCAAGGATATGCCGAGTGTTTGAAACCAGACAAGTAGGAAACGCAGGAACACCAGGGTAGTAGCTACATCATGAGTGAATCTTGGGATTCATCTTGTTTCTTTAGTGTGCTTTTGAGCCCAGCACATGCAGAGAACCCCATCTTTGGTAGGGCAGAGAGCAGGGGAAAGTGCTCTCCTGCATCTCCTCTAACTGGAGAGGCTCACTTGGAACTTGGCCCTCAAGTCCCATGCTTCTCATAGTAGTCTGCCTGCTGATGAGGTGGAACTCCTCCCCAGGTCTCTTCATTATCTTCCTTTCTCCAAAGGCTCCTCTCCATTCTCTGAGCATTTGTAGGGATGCCACTGTTTCTTAACTTAGTGTGTCTGTTTTTCTCCGATGGCTAGTGTGGACTTCCCACTAAGCGTTGACTTGATGAGAGAATGCAACAGAGAAGAAATAGTGCAGAAAGGGAGCAGTCCATCATGCTTTCCTGTTGGCATGGGCCGTGCTTTCTAACTTCTTATCCAGGCCATTCTTGTCTCCTAAAGGTGAATTACAGCAAAAACCACATTTCTATATAATTCTCTGTAGTCAAAGCAGTTGGTTTCATACTAGAAGGAGCTGCAGAACTCACATTCTTGAGACTTGCCTAGAGCGGTAACTTAGCATTTCCTATTGCCGTTCTAGTTCGTGTAATTCTCTGTTCAAGGATGTTTATCACGGGGCCTGATTCTCTCTCATTAGCTTGGTTCTCTTGAGTTGTTTACCCCCTAACAGCACACAGTGGTCATGGTTGTATGCGCATCTGAAGTTCTTCATCTTGCCCAACATCAAAGACAGATGACTTCTTCAGAGTCCCAGAACAGCAAAATGAAATGCAAGGAAACCGTTAGTGCTTAGTGGTTCATAATTAGCCTTTTCTAATGTCTCTTGAAGTTCCTAGGGCCAAAGGTTCTAGCAGTGTGGTGGGCTGGCTTCTTTATTGTGTCAGGCCGGTGGTGCCACTCTGTTGATGTCTTTGATGGTTCATGTTCTTTCTGCCTGAGGGACCAGGGCCTCCCCACAGCTTCCTGAGGAAGTTGCTTCCTCCCCAACTCTTTTTTATCATTCTGACATCTGCTGCCTGTCTCTTGGCACCAGGAAACACCTAGCATGTTGCAGACGCCAACCCCCTTTGACTCAGCATGTGGCAATGGTTTTGGAGGTTGAAGATCCCATGCTAAGAGGCGCTCCTCATGACAGCTGCCACTGTAAATTCTCTGTATGACACAGCTGTACGTAAAAGTAATTCTGGTGATTCACACCCTTGGGCTCTGTGGGATGGAATTTTGATCTCATCACTGGAAAGACAGTATATACTGATGTTTTTTCTCTTTATCATTCATGCAGGAAGTCGGTTGAGGCTTAATGTATTGCTAGGCATTGTAAGTGAATCAAATAGATGCAGTTTTGTAATGGCTCTTATGAATTTTAGAACTGCGGTGTTTTGTTCTGCAATCTAGTTCATGTAATCTTCTGTGCAAATATATTTTTATAACAGGGCCTGGTCCTCTCTCATTAGCTTACATTTCACTGACGTTTATAGCCAATAAAGGAGCAGTACGAGTATACAAGACATCGTTTCAAAATAAGTGCTCTGGAATATAGAATGAAGCCCCTAGTATAGAGTGACTTAGGAAGGGAGGTCACTAATTTTGATTGCAAAGTTGGGAAAGGAATCTTTGGAGACAGGCCTGTGAGGAGCAGCATGTAAGTGGTGGGAGGACTCATGCAGATGGGAGGACTCATGAGGGTGAACAGACTCAGAAAAGCAGGCCGAGGCAAAGCTACGGAGGACCTCAAAGGATGGTTCCTCTGAAGGATACGGACCAAGGGATGGGTGTTTTCTAATCAGCGATGTGTTTACATGCCACCCGCAGGTGCTCTGGGTAGGGTGCACGCATCCCATGGGTCAAAGGAAGAAGAAGGCTTGTGCTCAGGGTGCTGCTCCAGGAGCTGATCTGCTGCTACTGTGAGGAACGTAGAACTTGGGGCTTTTTGACCTGGGCAGCTAGAGGATGGCGATGTCATTTTATAATGGGAAAGACTTGGGAGAGGGTATGAGTTGTTTGTTAAACACTAAACGAAAATTAATCTTCCTTGCACGTAGATGCTGGAAGTATTCAGGATAGTGTTTGTTTTTGTTTGTTTGTTTCTGCTATGACGTCCATTTTCAGTAGACCCTCAGCCGGGACTAAATTCTTGTGTATCTACTAGATGGGCCACTGTATCATTTACAGTGTCTTTCTCCTTGTGGGAGGTGCATGCCGCTCATCTGACAGTTCGCTCACAGTCTCTTTAGTAATATATCATCATATTCCTACTTTTCCCTTCCATATCCTTCTGTTTATTGTTTTCCCCAAGACATTCTTTCTTCCAAACCTGGACCAATCGCCACTGCCTCTGCCAGGCCTCTGCCTCACCGGGTCAGGCTCCGTTGCCACCTTGTGCAATGCTCCATTACGTCATGGTCCATGTGGGGACAATGACTTGACCACACGTTGTCTCTTGCATCAGACTTTCCATTTTTCAAAGTCTGAGGCCATGTTATATTCATCCTTGTGTCCCTATTGTCTTCAGTAATGCCTCGGGCTTGGTGATAAATGGATAAATAGGTCATTGATTTCTTCAGGAAGTATGATGGACTATTATCCTGGGCTTAGTCTTTGTAGTTTCTATTTGATTGGACTCCTATTAGCTATCATTTATTGTTGCATATCACGAGCCAGGCACTGTTCCAATGAGGTTAAGTCACACACCCTCACAATGGGTCTTTTAGGTAGGTAGTATTGTTGTGGCAACTGAGGGCCAGAAAAATAAAGTCGCTCACCCAGGCTCCTACTCCCAACCACAGACCATTAAATAAAAGACTTAAGAAACATCCATATAGTTCCAGGCCCAAACTGAATATTGCCTTGTGTGCTAGAGAAGACACATTTCTTAAAGGGATACTTTAGGAGATTCTGGTCTGTACTTTAAAGTTTTTATTGATACCTTAAGATGGTCTGCAAATAATATCCTTTGTAGATGGCTGAAGTCGAGTCCATTGTTACATTTGTTGTTTCTGAGTGTCGGGTTTTTGGTGGGCAGTCACTTGTACCTCTATCAAGTTGTCATGTCATTAACTATCTAAGTGAACATGTGTCCTGTGTGACCACTTCCCTTTTCTGCTTTCCACTGACTATTATTTAGGATCCCCAGGGAAGATAGTCTCCTAAAAGAGATACATTAGGAGTATCTAGCTTATACTTTAATATGCATCAAAATCATTTTTAATGATTAAAGTGCAGTTCTATAAAGCATGTGTTCATAGTAGTAATTTTAAAAAATTATAACTGGGGGGGGGAACAGTTTACCAGGCAGTCCAAGGCCATATAAAGTGCATGAGCCGTTACCTTGATTGGGGTAAAGTCGTCTTCCTCCACTTCAATCTGATTCTGTAGTACCTTGGGGGAATAAAGCTCCTTTAGAAGTTAAGAGGCTCTCCGGCCAACTGTGCCAATGGCATTAGCCTATGCATGGTTGGCTGACCTAGGCTCAGTGCACTGTGACTTGTCCTGAAGCATTTATCAGAATAATCCTCTCAGAAGTAGGACAGGACAGCTGAGTAGTGTGTGTCTCAAACTGACATTCTCTTCAAATGCCGAGGGACCACCGGTTCTGGGACGGGAGACAGGCTGGGAGGAGGCATGACTGCGGGTGGTGTGAGGGTGGTTGTGAGTGGAACTGACAGGGATCCCAAGAGAGGCTTGGGCAGAGTAGCTGCAGGCTCTACCAGTGTGGGTCTGGAAAGAGACGTGAGCCAACCTGTCCATATTACCCAGAGGCACTGTGGAGCCTAAAAGAGGTGAGGCCATCAACTCAGAAAAAAAAAAAAAAAAAAAAGATGCACCATTGGAAGTAGTTCTGTTTTCCATTGGTGGCACTATGTTTGAGTTTCCGAAGTCACCGGAAAGTCCTGCCCAGGCTTCTTCCTTTGAGAACCATTGGGCAGGGCGTCCAGGTAAATAGGCTTGCTGCTTTGCTCATGTGTGTGCCAGAAATCCCACGGGAGGAAGCTGCTGATCACAATTCTCATTTTCAAAAAGGAACACAAATCCTGTGTGTAAACACTGTCTCCTGTCTGTTAGCTTTGGGAGGCAGCCTCTGCGTACAGTCGAGATGAAGCATGAGTTCCCATCTTTGAAGAGTGAGGCTCCCGGGAGGGGACAGCAGCCACAGGCTTCTGCTGTCGCCCAGCCTGCCAGACTCCCCCATCGCTGAAGATTCTTTTAGAGCCAGAGAGGGAGGATTATCTGGGGGGGGGCAGTCAATTTCTTGTCCCAAAGACTCCTTTTTGTATTTTCTTCATTCTGGACCAGCATATCCACATCCGGCATCTAGCAATAGCAAGAGGAATCTGTGCTACTTCTTGCTTCATTCCAGTTGCATCTGTCCTTAGGTTTCTTTCCAGAGAACGTGTTGATTTCATTCTTCCGTTTTTTTTCCACGACACTGTCTTTTTTCCCCTTATAGTTTCATGTTGGTTTTACATACACATATGCAATATATGTATATGAACCTGTATGTAATCTATGCATACAAGCCATTCCTCTTTATTAATTGTCTAGGAACCTTGCTCGACACCTTTCCCCCTCAGTGATGGCCTGTAGGCCAAAGGCCCAGGGGACCACACTGAATGGAAGTATGCAGCCGGAAGGCAGATCCGGGGGAGACTGTCAGGCACATCTGCCCTAGGTGCGCTAGGCTATATTTTGATCATCCTTAAGTTTCTGGGGCTTCTCACAGAGACCCACTGTGCATTGCCTATGTGGGGTGAGTAACAGGAAAAATGTATTTATATATATTTGAAGCCAGAAACAGACTCTAAGCCATTCTTAATTTGATATACTAAACGTACAAGTTATTTACATATGTAAGTATAATATTTAATACTAGTTTGTATGTAATATTTTATCACTTAATATATAGAAACACACTCCAGGAATAAAATTGCATAAGACTACTCGCTTATGAACATCTACTTAATCTTTGGAGGGAGGCCTCGTTCAATCAGGACCTGCTTTCTCATAGTTTGGAAACAATTCACTTTAATGGAATTTAAAACAACAGCTTTGGCAGAGGTTGTCAGTGCTGACTTATCTAGTGACTAAGAAAATTGGAGCCTGAGGAGATTTCTGAAATCCACTGAGCTGAAGTAAGAAATCTATGTGTCTGGAAGTGAGCTTTGACAGGGTGGTTTTAAGAGGGGAAGGGTGGAAGGGTGGAAGGCTTTGGGAGGAATGTTAACGTACGTGTGAGACATCACCAGAGTGGGTAGAGGGACGGGGGAAGGCTGAAAGACTTGACTTGATTTCTAATTGCTGGCTGTGGTGACTTTTGGGGATCACATGTGGCTTGCAGTCTGTGGGGAACTTTGCTGTTGGAGTACCCTGTGCCGCGACTCTCAGTCCTGTCTCTCACAGCTGGCCAGAACAAGCCCTATGCTGCACTCGCTCAGCTCCCTCTCTGATATTTGTTTTATGGTTCAAACTCTTCATCCAGTGATCATTCCTCGCACCTACCTCACTGTGGAGCTTGGAAGGATTGCTTCTAACCCTTCTAGGCTGCAGTAAAAATAACAGACAGATGTAGGACCAGAATGCTAGTAGATGCCTTCTTCAAATCTGGCTATGATTTGTATCAATGACCACTTCCTGGTAAACGTCTTCACTGCTTATACATCAGAGAGGAAGCATCTCCCTTCCCAAGATTCAGGCCCACAACTTTCTACTAACTGGTTGCCCTCAGAGTCCTGGGGACAAGCTTTAGGTGAGCCCTTTCTGCCTTCTGACTTCCATGGTGATCAAGTGTCGAAAGTGCTTTGTATACAGGCCATTGAGCAGGACTTCAGTGATATTTTTTTTTAGTGGACTAGAGGCATGCTGACACTAGCAATGGTCCAAAATATTAATCAAATTAATTATATAAGTCTTAATATTATATAAATATTATTAATTATGTAAGTCTTCAATCTTTGGTATATTTTAGTATCACCTGAGGGAGACTGTTTAAAGGTTCATTAGCTTTGAATAAGAATATAGGAGGTGAGGCCAGCAAAAATGTCCAGTTCTAACACCCCAGGGTCATTTTGCCCATTCAGAGCCAATCTTGACACAGCCCAGGCAGTGTCAAAGAGCCTCATTCTTACAGTCAGATGATGTGTTGAGGCATTTCGTGTCTTCTGCTTGTCTCTTGGTTTTCCCAAGTGCGGCCCCTAGACTTGGAGTGCATTTCAGCTGCTATTTTCGCTGCACGTCCTTCCCTGTGTCTGGCCCTCAGCTGGATTCCTGCCCTTTTTCTGTTATGATGCTGTCAGAAGGGAGAGTTTTAAATGCACCACTGACTGTCCCACCCCATTAAACAAACAAAGCAGAACAAAAAAAAAAAGTTGGAATGACCTTCCTTTACACTTAGCATGAATGCTGGTGATTCCAGCACAGGCCGGCAGCTCCTGCGTCACCTGGCTCCTCCCACTTCTGGGTTCCCATCTTAGGCTATGTTCACAATTTTGTCGGGTTCCATAAAGACACTATCTTCCAGGTCCTCAAAAAGACCACAGTCTCTTTCCCAGGAACTAGATACCTGCTATCTCTTTGCCCAACCCCTGTTAACCCCACGTAGTTACCTTCTGGCTTCTGCCTCTTGACCAGATCTTGGCTTAATCACCATGACCTTAGGAAAGTAATATCTGATGCCCAGGTTTCTCCCACCATCTGTTCCTATGGTGTCATGGAGAACTCCTCCTTATAACTTATCACAGTTAGATAGCTATTTGATTAGTGCCAATCTATCCTATCCAGCCGTAAACTCCAGAAAGGAGGGATTGCTAGTTCTATTATCTATCACTAATATTCCTAGAGCCCAATACAGTACCAGAACAGACAGTAGTTTGCAAAGGCTGGACGAGTGCCTGGGAAAAATAGGCAATCATCATCTACCTGAATATAAGTGTTACCATGCCTGAGGCGTGACACTGCAGATATCTGACCAATTTGATTGACACCAGCTCAATTTGAACCTGTATTTACTACACCTGCACTGGTTTTACGTTAGTGACACGCCCCTTGGCCAGCCCCACATCCTAGCTAGAATTCAAATTGTGAGCATACCCTTTGACTCTTACCCCTTTCCTTCTGTCCACTTTACCAGAGAGGTCTGTCCGGGTTGTGATAAAGCTAAGGCCAACTTAGATGTGACATGCGGCAGAGCCTCCTGAGTCTTCTCTTGGGGTTTTCTTTAAATATGGACAGCTCCTCCATTTCTGTCTCGCACTGCCCGGTGCTCATATCAATGCAGACACACCCGCCATCGCCCTGCTGAGAAGCACAGCGTGTTTCGGAGTCTGCCATTCCCATGCTGGTTTCTAAGACACCATACCTTTGGCTGCACTACCATTTCTTATCCCCTCCCCTGCTCTTGTCTCCGGGATCCATTAAACCCCTCTTTTGCAGTAATAACCTGTTGGCCTGCCTACACGGCACCCAGTTTTATCCAAATGGCTTGCTGCTCCTTCCTGAACTTTCCATTCATGGCTCTGTGAATCACTGGGCTGGTTTCCTGCCAAGTACTTCCGTCTGTTAGCTTGCTTGGTTCAGGGACCAGATGAGAAGCCAGAATCCTATTCCCGGGCTTTCTTAGCATGAGCCGCTCTGTGACATTTCTCAACCTCCGTCTTTCATAGTCATCTCAGGTCAGCACCTGCACGGCTTCTGTCCTTTCTGTTGCAACTGCTGTCTCTTGGAAGGACTGACCAGGGGGCTCACTTTCCTGAGCAGGAATCACCAAATTTTATAGGTGAGAAAAGCTTTCCCATATCCATTCTTACTTCGAGAGAACAGCAAGACTCTGATAATGTGAGTTACCGGTCTGTGGCAGCGCACACTTAAGCGAAGGAGGTTATTCGTCTTTAGATAGTGCTGGCCATTCAACACGAGGAGCTGAATGGAGCGAGACAAACTCATTCTGAAAATTCAGTCTAGCCAAAAGGGTTTTTGGGGAACACATAGCATGTAGCCTTGACTATTCCATGCACAGTGTTTTGAACTATAAACATATGAAAGTATGGATGACTGTGAAATATCTTTATTGTGACAGAAATGTGTGGGAAAGAGGACAGTGATTAACTGTTAACATGATTGGCCCTATTTGACCCTAGTAGTTAGTGGTCAAGAGGCGTGGCTCTAAAGTAGACTCTGTTTCCACTTCCATTTAAATACTCCATTCTTCTCAATGAATAACTGAGCCTCACAGTCCTACAGAGCAGGGACATTGGATAAATGATAAGAGGTAACAGCATGACGGAGCTCTAGCTGGGCCCCCCTCCTGTAGCTGTGGCCACTGCACACACACTGAATGGAAATCTCCTCTGTTGTCTTGTTTTATATGCAGTTCTACATGATAGTGCCAACAAGAAGCAGCTTTTGTGTGCTAGCCCAGGCTTTCCCCATGCTTCCCTGCTTTCTCTCTTCTCTGTGTGAAGCCTAGCACCATGTCCACAGCGTGTCTCCCTGTGAGTCTTAGGAAAACCAACCATTTATACACTCATGAGTGACCCAAGAATTTATCCATGCTGACTTGCTGACACCAGCCTAGCAATCTGGTTCCCTCGTCTCTCTTCTGCTGGGTGTTGACAGAGCTCTCTGCCTGTCTCACTTCTTCCCCTAATGACATTCAGAATGTTCCATGTGTTTTCCTGTAGCCAGTTCGGAGGGTCCCTCCCTCGTGTTTCTTAGTATCTAATGCTCAATCCTACAGACATGGGATTTTTGTTTTGGTCCTTTTGGTTATTTGTGAATATGAAGGCAGACAGCCCTGCACATATCAACTGAGGGAGTGTGCAGCTGTCCTCGGGCTAGTTCCATGAACACGGCCTGTTTTCCTGGTGTCCCTACCTTTGTATGAATGGCTGTTTGCACTTTTGTTGATGGAAGTCAGACACTCAAGTCGCCCCTTTCCAGTTGTGTTCTAGCAGCCTGGGTCTGGTGCCATCTCTGCTGCCGTGTTTGGGGTTTGTAAAGAGCAGGGCAGCATACATGCTCTTTAGGAACTCAGAGGTGAGGTGCAGGGGCACCGCTGGAGGTGGAGAACTTAGAAAAACTCCTCTGCCATTGGTACTTCATGGTTAGTTTCTAACTTAGGAGCGTTCTTGAAAGCACAAATACATGCTTGGGATACCCCGCCTCGTTATATCAAATGCTTGGTTCTTTTTTTAAAGCCTTTTCCCGCTCTAGTTTCCAATGAGAATTTAACCCAAGCTCTTAGCAACCGCTCTCAGTTTCATGAGGTAACTGGGATTTCCTCAAGATATGTGATCACGGTAGTTCTGAGAGATTGCTCTGTGGTTGTTGGGTGTTCCTGCTTCCATGCAGCTGGGGGCTTTTCTTTCGGGGTTCATCTGTGTCTCGAGGACCATCCGTCCACACCTCTGTTGTTCTCCCCACTCTCCCATACAATCATTCCTGTCCATCATGACTAAGGACAATAGGCCCATTATTGGAAAGGCCTGATTTTTCCTTCTCAAATTTATGTTATAGGTCAGACTTGACTTCCAGTTCCTGCTAAACTACTCTTTTTTTTTTTTTTTTAGGCAGCAGGAGTTTGTGTACCAGTAAAGGTGTAGTGATATTGAAACATGTTTGTGGTAATTTACCATTTCAGATTTCTGGTGCACTGGAGAATGTGTGCACATAAATTGTAATGCTAAAGGCTTTGCTTCTAAACATTAGTATTTGTATAAAAACAGTTACACTCTTGCAATGCAGTGAGGAACTTTGGACACTGTGAGCTGTAGTTTTAAAGCATCATGGGAATATCAAAAGTTCAACAACAGTGACTGGAGACATGGCTCAGTGGTTAGGAGCACTGCTGCTCTTCCAGAGGACCCAGACTCAGTTCCCAGTACCCACAACCACCTGCAACACCAGGCCCATGGGCTCTGATGCCATCTTCTGTCATCCTTGGAGACTACACACATTTGGCAGAGATACAGACATGTAGACAAAACACCCATACATGCAAAATAAAATTAAACAAGTCTTTAAAAACAAATCTTATAAAAGCTCAACGACAGTTTTGATTTCTTTTGCTATCTCCTGAGAGATTTTGGGTGCTTTTGTGAAATTGCTGCTCACGCAGGATGTGACCTCCAGGCCACGCCTGACACTCTCATACCCTGGGGTCTCACTGTTCTTAGTTTGGAGTCAGCTCCTGATGCTTTTGTCCTGTTTCTGAAGACCCAGAAAGACAAGCCACACCATGTGGCTCTGGTGGGTTCAGGCAGAGGCACCCAGAGCTGATTCATGGTTAACCCTAAGGTCTGTTGCAGAGCTATGTTCCATAATGTTCTCAGCAGTGATTGTAGCAATACCTGCCCTGACTCATCGGAGGGTAGAGTGAATCCCAGAAGGCTCAGGTTTCTTCAGGAAGTACAGTTCAGAAAGCACTCATGAGAACCAGTTAAGGTCACTGATCTCCACTGTAGGCATTAATTATTGTAACACACACACACACACACACACACACACACACACTCACATACATATACACACTAATGCACATATGCATACACTTACATATATGTACACATACATACACAAAATACACATACACAAACTCATACACACATACATATACAAAAATATACACTCACACACACACATATATACACTCATATACAAAAGCACAAACATATCCACATGTAAACACTCATATACACATACATATGCACATAAGCACACACATAAATACACATGGATACACACAAGCACACACATAAATATACATGAAAACATACACACACAAATACACATGCACACATATGATGTGATCATATATATAAGTTAAGATTACACATTCTTAGGAAACATATTTTAGCTCTTTTTCTTCTACCACAAGACTGGAAAGTTGGTGGCCATACTATTTAAAAAGATGAAATTTATCTTTCTGAGATGAAACCAAGTCCAAGAAGGAGCAGGGTCAAAGATAAAGAAAGATGCTTGATTCAGGACATCTGTATGATGAACACAGGCAGCCTGACCTCGTGCTGAGATCTTCACAAGCTTGGGGAGGAGCTGTTTTGTTTTTCCCTATATTGCTGATGAAATTGAAGCTTAGACAGGCGTGTCCTTTGTCCAGTCAGTGGCCCAGAAATGGCACCTGTGAGATGGATGGTTTGTTTGCTCATTCACTGAGTATTAGGTAAGGCCTGGGATGGGGACCACTCAGATACTCCCCTTCAACATAAGGTGGTCTCTCCTCATGCCTTATCTAGTGGACACATACTTTACTTTTCCTTAGTCTCTCGTGCCTCCCCCCCCCATTGTCACATGATCGTAGGATGAGGACGGACCTTGAAGGAGCTTGGCTGAGCTGCAGCCAATCCACTGTGAGACAAAGGACAAAGTGTTCTTCTCTTGTTTGGTGTTAGTGAAGACATTCTTGGTAAAGGCTTCCACTCAAAGCAAAGTGGTCCTTTAAGGCACTATTCTAGTTGATATCTGGCAGGCTGAGATTTTATGTAAAACTTCTCAGTATAATAGCTCTTTGATAGCTTAAGAGAAATTTAGAATGATTAATTACAACATTTTATTACTATAGTATTTATGTAAGCCACCCGGAAGTTCGTTGCTGAGTGGCTTGTATGCTCAAGGCCTGCATTTAATTATATCATCTGCTCTCAGAAGTATTTAAAAGCTGCGTGCACTCAGAGGTAGTCCAGATAGTGTGGAGTCAGACTTTTATTTCATTGATAATGATGCTGATTTACCATTCGCTGTGTATTATTCAATTTGTCCATGAGGGCTTAATTTAGAGATGGTATTGCCACCTTCCGATTAAAATCAGCAGCTCTACAAAAGACGCCCTAGGTCACGAGGTTGAGCCTGCCCATGTGAGTCGAAAAGTGTAATGATTTTCACATAGATCCTAGGAGTTAGAAGAATGCTTTCTTGTCATCTAGTCCTCCAGACGTGACAGCAGTTATTATCGTATTCACTTTACAGACAGAACCTTTTAGCTACTAAACAGGTACCACGAAAGGCAGATAGCTTTCCAGATCGGCACGGTCCTGCCATGCCCATTGAAACCTAATCAGGATCATTATTCCCATTTCACAGATAAACTACTGGGGCTGGGCATTTAAGAGACCTACTCACCAGAGCAGGGAGCTGGAAACCTGGCCTCAGTCTGTCTTGACAGCCAGTGGGCACGGTCAGTGGGCCACATTTGCTTCAGCATGCTGTGCAGCTGACGTCATGTAGCTGAACAGTAGGCTGAGCCTCCACTGCACATTGTCTTAATAGAAGGCCTCTTTATTTCCTACTGTCTCTCTCAGGCTCACCTCACAACCAAGCACCCTTAATCCCTTTGTGATACATACATACATACATACACACACACATACATATATACATGCATACATATATACATATGTATAAGTATGTGTGTGTGTGTGTGTGTATGTATGTACTTTTTAAAATTCACTTTACATCCTGATCTCAGTTCTCCCTCACATAGTCTCTCCCTTTCTTCTCTGCGAGAAGAGGGGACACCCCTCTATCAACTCGCCTTGGCACATCAAGTCATTGCAGGACTAGGCACATCCTCTCTCACTGAACGGGATTCAGAGGCAGGCAACAGAGTCAGGAAGAGCCCAGGTTGTTACCTCCCCTCCCCCCACCCCCATGAAGACCAAGCTGCATATTTTCTACAGATGTGCCACAGATGTGCTAGGCATGTCCAGTCCATGTATACTCTTTAGTTGGTGGTTTGGTCTCTGAGAGTCCCTAAAGGTCCAGGCTAGTTGTCTCTGTTGGTCTTCTCGTATAGTCTCTGTCCCCCCCTGGTCCCTCAATCCTTCCCCCAGGTCTTCTACAAGATTCTCAGAGCTCAGGCTATCGTTCCTTTGTGATCTTTTAATCACTACTGTCGTTTCTTGGGTCTTGTGATTTCCTCCAGTTTAGGCAGGGAGGAGTATCCCACTAACTCACTGTTGCCTATGAGGACTGGACACACAGATCAAACTGATTGCCGAGGAAGTCGTCTGGTGCAGATAATCCAGACTTCACAAGCCTAACTTCTATTCATCCAGACCCCCGTCTTGTAGCTGTGTGGCAGTTGTCGGTTGTCCCTTTCATCTGCTGAGAATGTGCTTGACTCCAGCCCCTTGCCTTTACGAGACAGTTTTCCTGATCCATAAGGAGCCAACCCTTCCCCATCTGAAGACGGTTTCCCATTTCTCTAAATAGTAACTTACATTCTCGGAGGAAGGCAAAGAGTTCTATCAGTATCTGAGGATAACAAGGACCAGTCACTCGGAGTTGAAATGCTGCCAATCTGTACAATCTCAGCCTTGGGAGTTTGAAAGCATAGAAATTCATTAGTTTTAACCATCAAATATCTTTTAGACTTCTGAAGAAAGTTTGTTATTACAGTACTGCCTTTTTCTTGAATCACAGACTCAGGTAAATGTTTCTTATACTTGAATTGGGAGTGTCCCCCCATATCTATTAATGTCAGTAAACATCAGATAAATACCCAGATGTATTTAATTATTTCCACTCAAGGAAGTATGTCCTATTTAGATAATCTTTAAATAAATTGTTTCCAAACTGAACAAATAAACAAGAAATAGCTGAAACTCAACAGCTCCAACTGCATAGAAAAACCTAGGGGCTTTAAACAAGGAACTAGCCCAGGAAAATCTGAGTCTCGTTATGTATTCATTTTTATTTTGAGAAATAAACCTGAATTGGCTGTTCAGATGTTCTGTTTTTTTTTTTTAATTAAGCCGTTGATTTTCAAAAAATAAGAGTCAGTGCAATGGAGAGTTTTATACCTGTTCCAAATATGCTAAACCTCTGATGTGTTCTAAGTGTGGAATGAACAGTCAGGAGTTTTTTTTGTTTGTTGTTTGTTAGTTCTGATTTAAGATAAGAATGTAAGAATGAGGACAGATATGGTTCAGAGACTTGGGTCACGCACTGCCCTCGCAGGGGTGTGGGAGTTCAGTTCCCAGCTCGCAATGCATGGCTTCCAACTGCTGGCCACTCCAGTTCTAGGGGATCCAGTGCCCACTTCTGGACCCTGCAGACCTGTCCTCATCACAACCACACACACACACACACACACACACACACACACACACACACACACTGAAATTCTCCTGTCATAGTAGCCTCCTCCTAATTAGTTTTCTTGCAATTTTATATTCCCGTGATCAGGTTATTCTAATAGTTCCTTTATGGGTGAGGAAATCCGGCTTTGTGTGGTCAAGACCAACTGGGGACCCTGTTATAAACATTCCGAAGCCCATCTATAGGCAGATACACCAACCGTCCTTTAAAAAAGCCAACTCTGTTCCTGTTTAAAGTTAGCATAACAATTTCTAAGTTTGCACTTAAAATAAATTAAGTGAAATTTGCTCGTGATTCTGTTAGTGGACTTTTGAGAAAGATTTAAACACAGTCTTTATGTTGGAAATAGCAACAAGTTTGCCTTCTTATCTCTGCCCAAACCACCCTGAACACACCCGATTTCACCTAATCCAGGAAGCTAAGCAGGCTTGGGCCTACTTAGTACTTGAATGTGTGACCCCTTGGGAATACTAGGTGGTATAGGCTCACAGGGGGGAAAACAAAACAAAACAAAACAAAACAAAACAAAACAAAACAAAACAAAACAAAACAAAACAAAACAAAATTCCCTTCTCTTCCCTTATACAAATGGATGATGGCCTTTTAATAAACTTCTTAGCCTTGGGCTTCCACATCTCTGAAGCCAGCAGAGCTACGTCAGAGACATTGTCAGTTCTCGGCAGTTAACCTTGATCAGTTTTCTGCTCATTATTTTTATTATCAGCGAATGTAGGAAGCTCTAAGCTACAGTTCAAACACTTGACACTTAACAAAAAAAGGAGAGAGAGAGAGAGAGAGAGAGAGAGAGAGCGAGCTCAGTGGGATTAAAGCATTTTCCTCCTCTTCTGTTTGGGATCATCTTCTTGCTATCAGGAACTCCTTTGGTTGGCCTTGAACCTGGATGGCAATATAACTTTTCAGTGTTCAGTCGCAGTTGGTTTTTAAATTGACTTTTGTTCTCAAAGGTTATTTCTAAAATAAATTTAGGTTTATTATTAGATAATGTATCCTGCTTCCTTTCTTTCTAGTCAGTGAGGATGCTACCCCTACCCCATTGTTTCCCCATTCTTGCCCCATGCCCCCCACCCCATTAGGAAATACCATTCCATGGACTCTCAGAGAGCTCATTGCAGGGGACGCCCAGATCAGGCACTCTAAGAAGGAGGAAGCACCCTTGATACATGGCAGCCAGATAAGCAAGAGTTAAAGGAGCAGTCTACATCTTTGGGCAAATTATACAAGTTGGTCAGATAAAAAAATGCAACTTAAAAAATGTGTTCAGGGAAGGAATTTTTGAAAATACAGGGAATAAATAAAATAAATTCCACTTTTTGAAAATAAGCAAAGTGGATTGTTTTCTAAACGGCCACTGGACTTTCCAAATAGAAATATTTATGCCTAAGAGAGACAGATGAGCCCTGTGCACACACACACACACCCATTTTGTCATGTTCATTGAGACATCAAGTCTAGAGAGTGCTGGGCTGTCGGAGGCCTATGAGGGAGAGGCCGTGGGAGATATTTATTCTTATTATTATTTATTTTGGAATCTCATGTTTTTTCTCCTGTGCTGTGTCTTAAGTTCTGGGCTGCATGGCTTTTTAGGCTGCGGTATTTAGCTGGAATACTACATGGGTTTTGTGTTTCATCTTTTCTTTTTCTTCTCAGATCCCAGGCAGGCACAGTCTTCCCCACCGTGGTCCTATGACCAGTCTTACCCTTCTTATCTGAGCCAGATGACGTCCCCATCTATCCACTCCACCACGCCGCTGTCTTCCACACGGGGCACTGGGCTACCCGCCATCACCGACGTGCCCAGGCGCATCTCAGGTAAAGACCAAGCTCTAACTAGAAGCCCACCCCTGCACAGGGGCGGGGGTGAGGGGTGGTGATAGAACAAGCCTGCTGTATCCGTGTTGCTCGGAGTCACTGTCTGTCGGAGACAAGTGACATTGGGTACTCAGTCTTCTGCACTTACGGGGCTAACAAACACTTGAACATTCTCAATTCAGGAGCTGCAACTCCACCAGAGACGGCATGCTTTTCTTAAGATAACCTTTAGAATGACCCAGTTAGTGTCCTGCTGAATTGTGTCCTATTTGACGGGTGCTGTCTTACATCTTGGACCGTCTCCCAAAGGTCACATGCTAGGTCTTCCTCTGCTTGTAAGCCAAAAGGACAGACTGAGGGTGCCACCCTCCATTCCAAAAGCCCGGGGTCCGCAGTAGCTAGTTCTAAGAGAGCTCACCTTCCAGCTTAGCATACTTATGAGAGACCTAGTCACTCACAGCACTGTGAGCCCCCAGAGGAGCCCTGAAAGACGGCATGCAGCGACTCAAGAGCGAGGCACACTGTCACTCTGTAGCAGCCCCTGCCCCACTTGACTTAGTTTTCATTGTTTCACCCCAGAGACACCCATAGCTTGTGGATCGAGTGGAAGTGTGTGTCTGGAACAGCCTGACCACCCTGTTCTCCATCCTGTAGAACTTATCAGAGGGAGCCAGAAAGCTGCAGGAAAGACTCAGACAGACATGTAGAATGGGAAGCCGAAGGCCCTTCCCCAGCCGTACCCGTCCCATAAATAAGGAAAGCCGTCCCTCCACTCACTCTGGTGTGCACCCCACCCTCATTAATAACCAGATATGACTCCACAGGGCCGGGCCACGCAGCTACCGTGTCTCATGTCAGCCTCTGGGCCCCAAGCACCTGTTTGACTCCTGGCCAGGTTAATGCCTTTCTCTCTCTCTCTCTCTCTGTTTCTGTTTCCGTGTGTCTCTCTCTATCAATCCTCTGCAAAGCTCGGAGCCAGCGTTACTCTCTCCTCCGCTGAGTCGTCCCTGGCAAGCTGAAGCTCCACCAGCAGGCTTCCATTAGTCCACTCTCCTTTGTTTCTTTCAAGTTGGGAGGAGGGAAGGCTTTGTTTCTCAAGCGAGTAGCGGGAGAGGGCTCTCTGGTCCCAGTGCCTTCACATTTTCTGCTGCAGATGGACTCCCCTGGGGTGAGTAGGGATGGGAGCCTGGTGGAGGGAGAGCTGGAAAGTTCCTTGGATAACCATGTTACCACATTTTATTGACCGCTGCTGCCTGTGCTTGTGAATCACATGACATCTGTTGGGACCTGGGCCAAGGCTAGGATAGTATAGATGTTCAGTCTTCCTCTGTTGAGTGAAATCGCTATCTCCTTTAGGCAAGACATCAATCAGGCGCATGCAGGAGAGGAAGAAGAAAATACACAGGGGGCTAGAAAGTCTGAGCAGGGCTGGGCTTGACTTAGTTTTGATTGTTTCATCTGTATTTCAGATGAAGAATTGGTTTTACGCAGAGTCAAAGTTCCTCTTGGACTTGTGCAAGACTTGTGTACATTTAGGGCCCCTTTGGGCTTCTGTCAGACCTGCCCTTTGCAGTTAAAGCAGATTGTTTTGCTCCTTGAAAACGTTCCAGTGGGGATGGAGAGATGGCTCAGCCGTAAAGAGCACCGGCTGCTTTGAAAGGACACAAGTTTGTCTCTGAACACTCACATTGGGCAGATCAAAACCACCGAGGACTCTAGTTCCAGCGGGATCTGATAGCCTCTTCTTATCTCTCTGGGGCCAGGCGCACACATGGTACACATGCATACACTCAGGCAATCACACAGACACAGAAGATAAAAGTGAATAAATCCTTAAAAAAGAAAGAATGAGTCCCAGAGGACAATTGCAGCTATAGAGACACAAACCTACATTGTTTTGTCAGCGAGGTGTGTTCACATATAGATTCACCGTGGAAACTGCTGTATACTGCCTTGAACAGGTGACCGCCCAGCGGGCTAGGCATCAGGGCTTGCCTTTCACACAGGTGATGCGGGATCAAACCGGTTATTTTGTTCTTGTCACTTCAAGCATTTTCCATGAAGTGACATTACAGCTCTTTGCATTCTACAGAGAAGGAGGTAGGAGCCGAAGCTGGCTGGTTATACAGCTGTTTATTGATCTTAGGCCAAAGGCAGGAATGTGCCCCCACTTCATACTGGTTTACAAGGCAGTTCAGTCCAGTTTTGAGCACCTCAGTGAGTCGTGACTGGTAATGAAGTACCATGGAGCCAAGGTGGGAGGTTCCGTATAAACAGTACAGAGAACAGAAAATCCCTCCTGTCAGCAGCGTATGGAGAAACAGGAAGGAACAGGCAGCTGTGGACTGTCAGGCTCTGAGAACCCTCCACCCCGCTGATCTCGCTCCTGGGTGTGGGGCTGGGCCTGAGCTGGAGCACTACCTGACGGGCTCAGATCACACTGAGAGGAGGAGTGCGTGGTCCACCCCCAGGGCCCATCCTTGGGACCACGATGGAGAGAGGATTCTTTTTGTAGGGTCCTAGGGGCCGAATTGCACAATTTCTACTTTATCATTATTCACCTCAGTATATAAAGCCATCCTCAAGATACGTGAGACTGACCTTCTTCCTACAAGTGAGACTTGAAGGTTTTTTTTTCCTCTTTAGAAAATAAAACTCAGCCGGGCAGTGGTGGCGCACGCCTTTAATCCCAGCACTTGGGAGGCAGAGGCAGGCGGATTTCTGAGTTTGAGGCCAGCCTGGTCTACAGAGTGAGTTCCAGGACAGCCAGGGCTACACAGAGAAACCCTGTCTCGAAAAACCAAAAAAAAAAAAAAAAAAAAAAATTGGTTGCAATTTATGTGCACCAGGCCCAGTCCTCTGGCCCGCCTCTAACCTGCACAGTTACCATTTGCCTCTAACATGGACGGCTCAAATGCTAACCTCCATTACCGTACCCCAAGAAGTCCCGTGGTCACCTTCACGATGCTTTTAGGCCACATCTCTCCATCCAAAGAGATGCACAAAATACTCGCCAATGATGCTAGGCAACCCATGTCTGGACCTCACACAAACATCAGGGAAGCTCCTTAACTAAGGCTTAGGTTTATAAAACTTCATTAATAACTGGCAAAGTATACACTATTCAGGACAGACCTGACGCACAGCATGTGACATTATAGCTGATATACTGAAGCCAAATTGTTTTTAAAGTTGTATATCTGTATGTCATTTGCAGGCAAGGCTTGGCTTAAGTTAATGTAATAAATAGGAACCTAAACTTTTTAAAGGAGATTGTTTGCTTAATAAAAATGAATCCTCACAGAATATATTTTAAAAAGTGATTTGGAATATTTCAATATTTAAATGAGTTAATAAGTCTCCTATGAAGTTAAAAAAATCACTTCATAAAATATACAGCATATAGAATTACTAAAGTATTCACATTATTGTTATTAAGATTTACAATATATATTTACAGAGCTAAACTCAGGACATTCACAAAAAGTCAACTAAAGTATCAAGAAAAATTAATTATGTAATAAATCAAAAATCTTAGGTTGTACTTTGGGATGGTTCTGTTTCAAGAACAGAAACAAGTAGAAAGATGAATTTCTAAAGAAATTCCAGTTCACCCTAAAATGCTATTCAAAAGAGACACTCTGAGTGATTGTACTTGAGGACTGGTGGGGGGGCGGGCTCTTCGTTTCCTCCATGTGTGCCCTTGTCTCTGACTTTTCAAGTGTGGACTCAGTTCTAAAGAATTGCGTCCATAGTATACTCTGTTTCCTATAGTTTCCTTTCTGGACGCCAGGCAGGAACATAACAAGGTGTACTGAAATAGTAGAGGCCTGCTCCCTGTGTTCCCCAGTCCGCCTCAGGGAAAGCCGTACTGCCGCCCGGCACAGCATTAAACCGTCAGGGTGTTTCCCTTTGCCCTCAGGCAGCCTTAAAGAGCAAGAGCAAGAGTCTGGCTCTTTACAGGCCCATAAGCAAACACTATTCAATTGCCATCGCGATGAGAAAGGGGTCTTTCTTCATGGTAATGACTTTGAAGCACACTCAGTTCAATTATAAGAGTCAAGTTCAGCTTATCAGACCCCAGCCTTGTGACATCACAGTGCAGAACCAGCCCTGGACATGCTGGGCTTCTTACCATCATCTGCATTACAATAAGTAAGGCCTTCTACAATAAACTAAGTGTGGGGAGCATCCTGACCCCAGGTGGCTTTAAAGGTGACCTCGCCTCATCTTGTCATGTGCCATGGAAGTAGGCAGATGACTTCTCAGTGCCTCCTTAAAGAGGCCGAGACAATGGAGAGAGCAGAAGGCTGTACACAGCCCAAGCTGTATCGGGGTTTACCACTGTGAGAGTGCTGGCTGTCACCCTGGCTGCCGGGTGTGTGCCCGGCACTGGTGTGGCTTCACATAATGATTATAATTAGTTTTCTGGAGGTCATTACAGAATACTCTGTAGATAGTTATTGACCTTCAAACTGTTTCATGTACTAATCCTGCCACTAAGAGGAGTGATTCCTTAAGACTCATTCTTCACTTTTGAGTCTGGTGGGGAAGCCTTATTCTTTTCCTATCTCAGAATCTTCAGGTCCGTCCTACTTCAGCTGGCTCTTCTCCCTCCCTCTCTCCCTCCCTCCTTCCCTCCGTTCCTCCTCCCTCCCTCCTCCCTCCCTCCCTCCCTGCCTCCCTCCCTCCTATCTGACCACCACCTCTGGGATGTGGAGGTGGAGGGGACAGGTGCAGGCACTTCCCTGTGACCTCCTGTGCTCTCTGGAGGTCCCATTGATGACACACACAGGACACACAGGGAAGGATCATCGATGTCTGGCTCAGTTACTCTGGAAGAGGCCACCAGGAGTGACACTGAGAACTTTTTCATTTTTTCATGCTGTTTCTGCCACACACACACACACACACACACACACACACACGTATATATGTATATATATAAAATTATTTTCCCCTGTAAGTTTCTTTTTCTTTTTTCTGTATAAGCAAATAGTCTTGAATCTTTTCTTTAACTACCATGGTGTGAGAAGCAAGTTCACTGGCTTCATAAGGCTGTGGGCGAGCTTCCTGTCTCAGGTGATATTTCCCAAACTCAGCAGAGTAGGCATTAGCCCAGATTTTTTTTTTTTTAAAAAAGTCACTGACAATTATTGTATCAATACCACAAGATATAGACATTGCCAGAGGGGAGTGGGAGGACCATGCGATCATTTGAGATGTGCCAGGAGGATCAGCCCACATCATTTAAAACCCAGTGGCATTTGATGGAACTCATTTGTAAGATGTCCCTGTCAAGTCTCCTGAGTCCAGGAGTGTGTCCCTCCCCGGGAGCACTTACTTCTTCACGTCCAAGAAGGGGCGATGTTTCCCTCTTGGAGAAAAAAAAAAGAATACTTTAGCAACTAATACTAATAAACCAGAAAGTTAAAACAACCCCAATAAAACACTAGAGCTACTCCATTTTTTCCTCTGGACCTACTTCTATATTAAGAGCTTGTTTGGTAAATGTACCTCTGCCACAGCAGCCACAGGCAAATAATTAAGTTCGAGAGCCGCTCTTATTTTGAAGGGGGTCTCTGTTTAAAGCCATAAAGGGGGAAGTTATTAAATTTAATGGACCCTAAACAAAGGCAGGTCCCATGTGTTAACAATGGCATGCCCCATATTCCTCTCCTCATATCAATGGTGACTGACCTGAGCATCTTCAAATGTGTAGGTCAGAGTTCATCTTGCTTTCCCTAAAAATAGTCTGTCTTCCAACAAGAGTAGATGGCGTTTTCATCCCGCTTGAACCTCAATTTACTCCAGTGCTGGGAACAAAGACATGGTTTCCAATCCTACCCTGTCCATTGGAGAATGTTGGCGCTTGTTGGCGCAGGCGTAAGACTGACTAAGTCTGTTTGCATGACTAATTGCACTTATTTGTAGTTAGCCTTGGGTACCCCAGCTCAGTGTAACCTGTGCGTGTGGTTTGACTCAGATTTTTTAAAATACTACATGCATCTTGTCGATTGTTGCCAGGGCAGGGTGGGCGTGCATTTACCTCTAACACGTGTGCGACCGTCCACACATAGAGCAAAGATCCATTAAAGAAAGGAGCCATGCTTATGCATGACGACAGGCACAGGCACGCGGTCACACATTTCCCCGTAGGGTTAGACCCAGCCTGCTCTCAGAGCAGTGCGCGACCCCTCTCACCAGACGCACTGGCTTTCCCGGGACGTGGCAGCTGCTGTCATCTTCTTTCTCAGCTGCATGCCTTGGCTTACTGTGCCCCAGTGGCTCTGGGATGAAAGTGACTCCACATTGCTCATCCCTGCATCTCGGAATTTTACAAGAAGTAAGGCGACACCAGGAGTTGCCAAATAAAGGGCAGGGAGAGAACCAAGTTGCGTTATTACTTTTGAAAGAATAGAAAATGCTGATATATGTATGTATATCTATATCACATATGCATGATTTAAATGAATATTTGTGCTTCGTAGCAGTTTTACCTTACTGCAGGAAGACTGAGTAGAACATAGACCTGCACACCCTTCATCCACCACCCACCGACTCCTGTCATTTATGTCTCGCATTATCACAGCTGAATATTGACCCATCGAGCACACAGTCTACCTTAGGGCTCACACTTGGCATTGCACAGTTCCGTGGGTCTTGCTGACCCTAATAATATCATGTACCCCCATTGCAAAGGAATACAGGAGAGGCTCCCCACCCTGCCCTGCCTAATAGCACTATGCCTTCCTCCTTCCAAGGCCCTAGAAAACATAGATATCTTTACTGTTTCTATGGTTTTGAACTTTTTGAAATAATTGGGATTAAAAGTGTATATGGTAGAAGAATGCTATATATATATATATTTTAAAACAAATACTCATTCTGCACCTCCTGGTCTTCTTTTGCCATCGACTTTGTTCGTGACATTATTTTGTTAGAAAACCTTTACACACACAGACACACACATACACACACACATACACACACACACACATACACACACACACACACACACACACACACACACCCCACAGGCCCTCTTCTTAATTTGGCCTATAGACTGCTTTAGGTGATTGCTCATACGGATGCAAACACGGAGCAGACTTAGTTAAAAATCCTGGTCCGTTTATGAGCTCGTTGGCTGTATTTGCTGCTCCCGGGCAGAGGCGTTCATTCCCTCCCTCTCAGATCCCTGGCATTCCCAAGAACACACTGCTGCTTCCCACTCTCTTCAGGGCTCTCAGCTGCGTGCAGGTCCTGTGGCTCCCTCGAACGCCTCTCCTCTCTAGCCAGCAAATGTTCTCTTGTCTACACTGCCCCCTGTACTGTCTCTGAACTCTGTCTGTGCCTCTCCAGTCTATCTTTCTGGGAAGATATATATTGCATACTCACTAGCTTCTGAGGAAACAGTGGTCCATCTCTGCTGCTTCTAGAAAACATAACAGGGAAACTGCATGGTTGTTTTCAGTCAACTCTGGTGCTACATTACATACAGCTTTCTTAAGCATTTCAAGGACAAGGGCTCTGTCTTACATGTTCTTGGATCATTGCAGCCTACGATCTTGTAGCCTAGCATGTGGTTGGTGCTCAGTATAGTTCAAGGAAACAACGATGCACAAGAAAGAAGATAGAGGAAACAAACTAAGACAGAAAGACAGGAAGGATTGTTGTTATAGCTCAGAGTAATGGTGCTTGTCACCAAACCTGACAAGCCATGGACCTGAAGGAAGAACTGAGTCCCGTAAGTTGTCCTTTGAACTTCACATTTACGCCATCATATGTGTTTGGGGGTGGGGGAAGCTGTACAGAAAGGCAGGCTGGCAGGCAGGCAGGCAGGCAGACAGACAGACAGATGCAGACGCATGCGTGTGTGTGCACACATACACAAAATAAATAATGTGCTTGATTAAACAAGGAGGGGGGAAGATTTTGTTCACCTGGAATAACAGAAGGACAAAACTAGAGAGACTTTTCTTGTTGATAAGCACAGGAAATGACACGGACAAAGTGTGCATAAGCAGTATATATTTTTATCTCCAACTCCTTTTGCAATGTGTTTCATATTTAGAGCACATATCAAGACTACATCTGTTTCCAGAACTTTCTGCTAACAGTTAGTAATCATGCCAAAGCATACTCTAGGTCCAACTTGAAACCGAAGGATCAAATAGAATTTTTGATTTCTAATTTCGAGCCTGACATTAATTACGGCCATCATGCAGTAAAGTGTCAGGGGCTTTTCTGAGAAAATGATGGACGTTACATGAACCCGGTGGTAAATTGAACGAGAAACTGGTCTTCCAGAACAGAACAAACAGTCTCTCCTTGTCAACTGTCATCCCTCATGAAGCCTCGCTCTTCCTGGAGCCACATTCTCCTGAGGTTTTTCATGTAAGGTTTCATGTCACCCTGTGGGTCCTAGTTAGTGTGCTACTGTTGCCCATCTGTGTGCCTGCTACTCAGAGTCAGACTCCTCAGCCTCTGTGCTTACCCGCTGCAGTGGCCATTTGTTTCAGTCAGGTGTTTTCCACCCGTTAAGAATGCCTGCGAGGTAAGCTGACACTCCGTGTGTCCCGTGTGTTGTTATCGCTGCACACTCCCTCTTGGGTTGGATGTCTTCCTTCCTTCAGTTACTTCAAGTCAGCTCAGTCAGTGGCTCCCATGTACTTGAAATGCGCCGAGGCAGGCAAGGAATGGTGGACCGTAGAGAGCAGAGTCTCTGTGTTAGAGAGACATCACCCTTCTCCTCTAGCAGATGTGACATGGCCAGCTACGAGCTAGATCACAGTCACGTTGTGACACGGCCCAGGAGAGGCCAGCAGAAGCCACAGATGCTTGGGGTCTTAGTGAGGGGGACTTCCTGAACCTCTCTTCTGCTCTATGAACTTATACTTGTAACCAACTTAAAGCCAATGCCTTTAGGGAATTTTTAAAAAAATCAGTTTTTTTTCTTAATAAAAGATCATTCTTTTATTCTGGATTGCTTCAATGATTTTATATTTGCAACTTAAGAAGTTGCCTATATTACGTTTGGCTTCATAACAGTTTTTTAATAATGATTTTTAAATATCTAACAGGAATGTATGAAATCCTCCCTTTCTTTAGCTAGATTGAAAACTCCCCGTAGGCCCAGGGATGAGGCTTTTAATCCCCTTCTGTATCTCTGTAACTCTGGCTAGATTTAAAGCTCCCCTAGGTCCCAAACTAGGCTCTATGATCCCTTTCTCTCTCTCTGTGATTCCTACTTCCATGCCTGGCTTGCTTGCACATATGCCCACGGGAAGCCCTTGCCTTCAGCCAGAAAGCCTGCCCAATAGACAGTGCTGTAAGCCTCGGGGCTCAATATGCTGAGAGTTATTTGAGGCTAATGTATGCCTCTAGCGGTGGGGTTCCAGGGGGGCACTGTTGTCACTTACCTCAGTTTCATAGTCTGTAAGTACATATATGTTCCAGCATGAGATACAGCCTGGAATCAGCAGACTTCCCTTAATAAAGCAAAACAACACAGTTTGAACTATGCTTTGACATGCAGGAGCCCATGCACTTGTAACTCACTGCAGTCAGCGTAGAAAGACAAGCAAATGTTCATGACATGGGCCCAAGTCTGTTTTCTGTTGCTGTGGTAAGCACCATGACCAAAACCAACTTGGGGAGGAAAGCGTCTATTTCATTTTATACTTCCAGGTAACAGTTTATCACTGAGGGAAACCAGGGCAGGAACGGAAGCAGAGACCATTGGGAGGGGTGCTGCTTACTGGCTTGTTTCCCTTGGCTTGCTCGGCCTGCCTTCTTAGGTATCTTTAGGGCCATCAGCTTAGGGATGACGCCACCCACAGTGGTGTCCTGGCATACCAATTATTAACAAAGACAATGACCCACAGATTTGCAATTGGGTTAATCCAATGGAGCCAGTGGCTCCTTTTCCCCAGGTGACTCTAGCCTGTGTCCCATTGGCAAGAGCTACTTAGAACAAGTGGTCATGTTGATAAATACAAGCCAGGGGCATGTGTTCTAGGAAGAATGGAGGCTTTAAAGTCCCTCGCTCTTGGCATTGCCTGTGGCTTCACTGAGATCTGACTTCTGAGCAAACAGTGGTCCCTCACAGCTGGATGAGATGCTTCAAGCTCTCTCTCCAGCCAAAGTGGTCATGGTTCCAGCTGTCTGTGTAATTCGTAATAATGCTACAGTTAATGGAATAATAACAACTAAAACAATGGTTCTAAATACGTCCCACCCTGTGCCAAGGAGGGCGTGGAGTCATGATGACTAATCAACACATCAATGTGGCCACAGTAAATCCACGCATGATTAAGAAAAACCCCTTCTAAATAAATAACTATGAAGAAATAAAAACAGACTTGAGAATAAAATTAATAATAGCGTTGTGCTCATCATTGTTTAAGAAATCAGCCCTTAAGCTCCCTGTCTGTACTTTAGGAAAATATGATCTAATCATCCTGGGCTAAAGGCTCGTGGAGAACTGACTATGTGATTCTAAAAAGGAAAGTTTGGTCCTCTAGGCATTTAACTGAGAAAGTTAAAGTTCCATGACCTTAAAAATTGTCAGGTGTCAAAGAATCCCCTGAAGAGTTAATGAGACTCCCCCAGGCCTCTTTCATTTAGTAAGTGGTTGAAGTCTTGGAATAGGGCAGTGCCTCCCCCAAAGGAGCATCGGACCCAAGTAAGTACCAGCTGCTCAATCAAATCGTGTTGACATGGTTTGTCAGGATAGCATTTTCCCCCATGGAGCAGGCACGTGACACAGCCACGAACCAACCGTAGCATCACTGAGGGTGTACCAGGCACAGGACAGGGCTAGAATGTGAGGAGCTGTCACTTGTGTGTGCCTCTGGGCTCTTGAGCTGACTGCTGAATTTCTCCGGGTCTAAGTTTTCCTCATGAGCAAGCAGAATTTGTAGTGCTAGGTATCTTCCAGGGTAGATGTTGGATGTTGGTGAGTGTAAATTAAAGCCAGAAAGTGCAGGTTTTCCATGGGGGAAGGATGTAGTAATCACATCAACAGCAAACCAAATACACTGTCTCTAATCCCCATGAAGGTGAGGGGTAGTCATTCATCGAAAAACTCAATTAACATTAACAAGTTACAATAGATGTCAAAGAAAGCTATGCTTCGGTATTTCACTCGATTGTGAGGGACATTAATACACAAAAGGATCCAGGCTGAACTGCTTGCTGCCCAATGTAGGGGCTCATAGGTATGTGTGTCAGAATCCAGAGACAGACTGGGTACTGAAGGGTTAATTCTTTTTAATTAAGGAATTTAATTTTATTGTCATTTTTGCATGACTTGATGTGGCTGACTTGTGTTCATTCTCTTAAGACTGCGTGTTACTAAAGCACAGGAATAGCTGGTTCTCCTGTGGGCCACAGCCCCTCTCTATAACCTCGGCCGCCCAGGCAGTAGGCAAGAGGATCATTTGAGTCCATGAATTTGAGGCCAGCTTGAGAAAAATCTCAAAAATGACAACAAGGCAAACAAAAGAAAGAACAAATTACACTTGGAGACTAGGTGAGACCTCGACTGATTGTATATATAGATACAGTTAAAGAAAAATCATTATTTCAATCCTAAGAGCGCTCTTGCTACACCTTTGGTGTGTGTGTGTGTGTGTGTGTGTGTGTGTGCACGCGCGCGCGTGCGTGCGTGCGTGCGTGCGTATGTGTGTGTGTGTGTGTGTGTGTGTGTGTGTGTAGTGTGCAGGCGCCCCACAGAAGCCAAAACGTCAATAGACAAGGTACATTCTGGGACTGAAATGGTTCTGCGCGCTTTCTTTCTCCTAAAGTGCAGGTGGTGTGTTTTTAGAACGCTCATAGATTTGCACTCAGTTCCTCTGACTGATTTTAAGGTCAGCACTTAGGTGTGACCAAGCCAGCTCTGCAGATGCTCACCCGCCAGGCATGCTGCGCGCAGGCCGCAAGGCCGCAATGCCCAGGAAGCGAAGAGAGCCCTGGGTGAGGAGCTAGTAGTGGAAGGCATGGTGGGAGGAGCCGGAAGCGCTGGTCACGTGGCTTCTGCAGTCAGGGACCAGAGGGACGAATGGGGTGCCCAGCTTCCTTCCTCCTCTAGGACCCCAGCACAAGGAATTGTAGCCTCCCACTCCACACAGTTAGGGTAGGGCTTTCCATCTCAACCCAACCCAGAAACTCTCACAAATGTGCCCAGCGGTTAGTACCTTGGTAGCTGCAGAGGCTGTCAGGCTGACAGAACTAACCATCTAAGACAATGAAAGAGGGCTACAGTTAAGAGTGAGTTAAGAGTGAAAATCAACGAAAGGAAGAGGCGAACCAGAATAACAGAGAGCAGCAAGCAGCAAAATGCAAAGCGCTGGCGATCTGTTGGAAAGAAGGGTGGTTTCTCCCCCATGGGCCAAAATGTGTTTATGCATTTGTAAACAACATTGTCTCTTTTGCTACATTTTGGCTTCTTCAAAGTGAACCCAGTCCAAACAGTTTGCTTACTCACAGTTTTAATAACGTTAAAGTTCAAACTGTAAGGTACAGCCCGTAGGCCTAACATTTTGGGCAAAAAGAACTTCCTAGAGGATTTATAACTGCGTAAAAGATGTGAATATTAATTCCCCTCCTAGTGTGGGGAATTGGACTTGCCTACTGAGCCCCTCCTGGCCGGCAGTCTTTGGTACCGCCCCTCCTCATTATGTTACCGCAGAATGAGTAAGTTAAGAACACATCATAAGACCCTCGAGGTAGGAAACGGAAGATGTGTTGTGTTTCACTCTTTGTAGACTTTATTTTTCTATTTTTGGCTTTAAGGTGTGTGTGTTTGTGGTGTGTGGTTATTAGTGTGAACGTGTGCATTTTGTGCATGGGGCTGTGCATGGAGGCCCAGGCTGACAGCAGGTGTTTTTACAATCACTCTTCACCTTTACTTTTATTTAATTTTTTTATTGCTTGCATTTCATATGTTAATGTAATAAATTGTATCTTCACCCCATTTTCCTCTCTTACTCCACCCCTCCCAAATACCGTCCCTTTTCTCTCTTTTTTTTTTTTTTTTTTTTTTTTTTTTTACAATGGGATCTCCCACAGATCCCACAGATTGGCTTGGCCGGCCGGCCAATGAGTGTCGGAGTTCTGCCCATCTCTCCCTCCACCTGCCTTTAGCTGTGACTGTAGGCATCCTGCCTGGCTTTGGGGTGGCTCCCAGGATCTAAACTCAGATCCTTCTGCTGGTTTGGCAGGGACTTTACTGATGAGCCTTGTCCTCCCTCCCTTGAGGATGTGCATGTTGCTGTTTGACATGTAGGCTTCAGACCTGCAAAACGATAGACTAAAGGTGTTGTGTTGGGCATGGCCCCTCTGCAGGAAGGTCCTTTGTATCCTCCTGGTCCTCTTTGCTACATTTTGGTTTTTCAAAGTGAACCCAGTGTAGCAGTCTTCCCACTCTCATTTTAATAAGGTAAAAGGTCATATTGTAAAGTCCAGAACTCAGGGCTAAAATTTTTGGGAAAAGAAAATCTTCCTAAAGGATTCGTAATAGATCAGATAAAACTGTACCAGAAGAACCCAACTCGGAGCCATTCGTGTTGAGAACAGTCACCTAGAAGTGAGGCAGGCAAATAGAGTAGGCTTCAAAAAAGGTACCACATACACAGATTAGTTTGGATTCCCGGAACTCATGCCACCCCCAGTTTCTTTTTGCCTGTATTACATCTTTGGTTAATAATTAGATGCTTTTATTTTGTAGCAAGAAAACCTGGGTGTTTTTCTCTTTCTTCCTTCCTTCCTTCCTTCCTTCCTTCCTTTCTTTCTTTCTTTCTTTCTTTCACACAGTGATTCTGTTGCTAATTGATTACATCCTCTGAAACGGTAATCTTTTTATGTAAATGACAATTCTTAACAAGCTTGGTGCATCTACTCATTTGGTATCTACTCATTTGGTAGAACTGTTAGGAGTTTATTGGCGAGTCTGATGGTTGTCTAATAGGAAGTAGAGTGAATTCTCACCTTTCCTTACTGAGGAATCTGTGTGGCCAGGAGGGGCAGGACTCCTTCATTCTGATCCTTTGCTTAGACAGGACTAGGACCAGATCTCATGTTCTGTCCTGGGCATTCTTCCCATTACTGAACACAGCCGTGGTGCCCGATGTGGAGAGAGACCTCACCACCTAGAGTTAACCCATCCTTCTCTTTCCTTCTTGTCTTCTGCCATCTTGACATATGAAGTGGTCTTTGCACACACACGTGTGAATATGTGCACTTGCAGGGGCCGAAAGAAAACAGTGTCCTGCCCTGTTCCTCTCTGTCTTGTTCCCTTGAGGCAGAGTCTCTCACGGAACCTGAAGCCGTGGTAGCTGGCAGCCAACACACCTCAGGCATCCTCTGCCTCCGCTGCCCCGCAGCACTGGAACTATAGGTCTACACGGCCATAGCTGTCCACTTACCCAGGCTTTGCATCTGAACTCAGCTCCTCACACATATGAGGCGAGCACTCTTGCCCGCTGAGCCATCTTGCTAGCCCCAGGAACAGATATTTTTGCCCCATGGCTTCGCAGCATCTTCCCTCTGGAGCTATCTGGGTCCATACCTAGTTTGATCTTAGCATACAGAGACTGCCCGTTATCTGAAGAGTGACACTAGCATCCTCTGTACTTGCCTCTTGTCCCATAGTCCCTCTGGAATACAGCAAGGTACGTTTTTTTTCTCCTCATTAAAACAAGTAGCACCTTAATATACAGTTAGGTGTGTCTGTTTATCCTTGGGAAACAGAGGGCTCCATGTCTCAAAGACCCACAAGGGGTCAGGGACGGCCACAAACTAATGCTGAAAGTGGTCCATTGCTGGTGAGTTTACTGCTATAGCACCGAGAATAAACACTGAATGAAGCCCTCTGGAGGTGTGTGTGTGTGTGTGTGTGTGTGTGTGTGTGTGTGTGTGCTCTTGCATGCGTATATGTAGACTGTGGAATGTTACCGAGTGAAGAGAAAGCGAAAGGAGTCCCACTCGGTGCTAATATTTATTTATCTCCTACAGAAAGGAGAATTTCACTATTTGAGTTTTGCTCTTTGGAGGCTTTTGCCAAATGCTTAACAATCTGTAGGGCTTGATTTCTCATTTAAAAAAAAATGCTGCTCTGAGAACAAGGGTCTGTGTAACTAGGATGTGTTTGTTTTTGTTTAAGTCATTCAGAGGGGGAAATCGTCTCTTGTCCATTGTTAAAAGAGAGGTTTCAATCAAAGGGAAAAAAGTCTCCATATTCTAAAATATACAAACAGTTCTTTGAAATGGATGCCAAATCAAACTCTAAAAGGGACGTTTTCCTTGCAGAAGTTTTGAGTTAATTCTGTGTGCAGGGCTCGAGTGGAAAACCTTTGAGATGGTCGGAGGAGCGAGTTGCAGGAGCACCACACTTAGCTTCCGAAGTCACATAAGGAGCTTTGTCCTACAGTAGTCCAGAGCCCAGCCACTTGTCCCTGGTTTTAGGCTAAATCTTAGTAACAAAGAGACAGGAATCCTTTCAGACTAAGTCAGAGTTTCAGTTAAGTAGAAGGTGAGACTCTGGTTTCTGACGACATTGGAACTGAGCAGCAACATGCCAGCTCTCATGGATAAAAAAAAAAAAATAGCTGGTCATTCTTGGGCTTTGTTTTCTTTCATTGTCTGAGATGGGGTGTCTAAATATCCCAGACTGGTCTTCTGTTTGCTATCCTCCTGCCTCAGCTGCCGAGCATTGGGCTACAGGGTTGTGCTACCATGCCTGGTTAAGTAGTTCCCTGGTGTTCTTGTTAGTTTTTCGTCCACTTGATACAAGCTAGAGTCATCTGGGAATAAGAAGCTGCGTTGAGAATATGCCTCCATTGGATTGGCCCGCAAGGCAAGTCCGGGAGAGCACTATTGATGGATGGTTGATTCAGAAGGTCCCAGCGCACCCTGGGCGGTGCCACCCCTGAGCGGGTGGTCCTGGATGGTAGAAGAAAGCAGGCTAGCGAGCTAAGGACAGCAGGCAGCGTCCCTCCACTGGCCTCTGCCTCAGTTCCTACTCCCAAGTTTGAGCTTTCAGTTCCCTCTCTGACTTCTCTCAGGATGGAGCTTAACCCCTAAGGTGAAACACACCTTTTCCTCTCCAAGTGGCTCCATCATGGCGTAGGAAGCAAACGTGGATGCTTGTTTTGAAAGGAAATCTATGTGGTCTTCTGTCAGGATTCTATTTGCACACAAGTAGCAGGTGCCAGCAAGGCAAGCCTGGGGTAGGAAGGGGACACGATTTCGTTTGTGCCCCTCCAATAACTAGCTAGGTCATCGGGGCGGAGGCCAGCTTGCTTTCCTGACAAAGGTTCGCTGTCAATGCTGCCTGCCACTCCTACCTCACAGACACTTTGTGAACATTAAGCTAGGTGTTCCTACAAACAGTGAAAGTTTCAAAATGGGTGAATGTGAGTGTCTTAGTTAGGGTTTTACTGCTGTGAACAGATACCATGACCAAGGCATCTCATAAGGACATTTGCTTGGGGCTGGCTGGCTTACAGGTTCATAGGTTCAGTCTGAGTATCATCAAGGTAGGAGCATGGCAGCGTCCAGACAGGCATGGTGCAGGAAGAGCCGGGAGTTTCAGATCTGGAGGCTGCTGGAAGAAAACTGGCTTCCAGGCAGATAGGACAAAGTGACACACCAACTCCAACAAGGCCACATCTCCTAATAGTGCCACTCCCCGGGCCAAGCATACACAAACCATCACAGTGAGAGTTCATATTTAAATGTAATTACAACTACTGAGAGGCAGTGTCTGTGTGAGACCTGATTGTTTCCTGGGACTGAAGTTAAAGGACTCGTCCACAGGCTAAGGGAGCAGGGCGGGGCGGGGTCATGGCAAGAGATGCACCGTGGAAGTCGGGGCGGGGGTGCAGGAGATCAGTGGGAATGGGAATAACTCAGGTGAGTTCCGTGGGCTCAAATCCACAGAGGTATCATGTGATAGGAAAGGCAGCTGGTGATACAGGCACAAGTCAGAAGGAGCACACATTGCCACAAAGACAACTCGTACTTGTGTAACTGACAGTTGTAATGCCGTGCCTTTACCCTTGCCTCGAGAAGGGCTTTCGAGGTGCTCAAGGGAAGCAGGACGGGGTTCTGATTACAAAAGAACCTAGGTCATTAAAGGTGGCAGGGTGATTTTCGTCCTTTTGCAAACCCATACAAAGAAATCCCAAGAAGCATAGCAGGTGAGGTTGCTAAGGGCCCATGGGATGGAGGAGGGGCTGCCAGTTGGAGGGGAGGAGGGGGCTCCCAGTAGGAGGGGAGGAGGAGCTCCCAGTAGGAGGGGAGGAGGGGGCTCCCAGTAGGAGGCGAGGAGGAGCTCCCACTAGGAAGGGATCCTGAGGCAGATTTTGGAAGCTGTTCGCAGGAGGAGAGAAGGGTTCAAGGGAAGGAGACGTGAAAAAACAAATACCAAGGCAAAGCTGGACAGCAGGAGCAGGCCCGTGATTAATCCTAACTACCTAGCAGGCAGAGGCCCTAGAGGAGTCCCTCAGGAGAATGAAGTTCAGTTCCCTCCGACAGCTGCAGCGTGAGATAAAGGTCTACAGGGTGAATGATGGAGACCCTGTCTCAAAATATAAAGTACAGAGGGCCAGGAAGAGCTAGCTCAGGGGTAGAGTGCTTACCCAGCATGTGGAAGGCTCCAGGTTCAATCCGCAGTATGGAGGAAGGGAGGGAAAGGGGAAGGAACCGAAACCAGGGCCAAGGAAGTGGGGAAGTGTGGGGAACAGGGAAAGTGGATGGGAGCCAGGGTGACCTGGAGCATTCAAACCACAAACGAGGAAGAAAGTCAGGGGTCATCAGGTGCACCATCTAGGTGTGTGGCCTTGGGCAGTTTGGACTGTACAGAATGCCCCAGGGTCTACACTGGCTCACCGTGCTAAGCCCTCTTAGTCTATCTTAGAGAACCATAGGTTGGATTTTATAGGATTCTGTCTTGGAGTCATGGGCCATCTGGAGCCAGCTCCCTCCCCTGGCTTAGCTTGTGGATCAGTGTGAGATTTGTTGGAAGATGTCTTAGTTATGTTTCTAATGCAGTGGTAAAACACTGTGACCAAGGCAACTGACAGAAGAGTTTCTTTGGGGCTTCTGGTTCCCAAGGGTCATGGTCCATCCTGTCAGGGACAGCAGGGAGCAGACATGGCAGCTGGAATTAGCCGCTGAGAGCCCACATCTCAGACCACAAACAGGAACCAGAGCCAACAGGGAATGGCGCGAGGCTTTAGAAACCTCAAGGTCCGGCCCCATCGACACACTTCCCATGCCTCCTAAGCCTCCCAAAACAGCATCAGCAACTGGGGATCAATTATTCAAATGCCTAAGAATTATAGGCACTTGGGATAAGGACATGTCATTCAAACCACCCCAGAGGGCTAGTCTGAGGCTGGGTTGGGCTTTGATGTAGAGGAGCCACTTTAGAGGACAAACTCTGTCCAAAACATACAATCTGTGTATTAGAGGACAGTAGAACTGATATCTCCTGCCTCTCTTCCCAGGAAGAGTCTTTTATAGAAGACTCTGGTGGGTCCCTTGGGCTCAGTGTGTGCAGTTAATCAGGAACGTCAGCATTCAGTCTCGGTTCACGGTTTTTCTAGCTTGCTCCTGATACTCAGTAGCAGAGGGAAGAAGAAGAGATGGCCGCTGCTGGCCATGCGCCTTCTTGTTTTCCTGTGGCAGGAGCCAGGGAGCCTAAGGAATATAAAACGTGACTCATATTGGTGATGCTGACAATATCCCAATTCAAGAGTAGGGTCAGTTGTGGCGAGAGGTGGCAGCCGCCGGTTCCCCCAGGCCATATCCCAGCTCCACCCCTACAGCTGCCGCCGAGAATCCCTCCGGACCATCTTTATCATCAGCCTTAGCTAGACTGTCTTCATCAGGGTGGACGTGAGAGCGTGCCTGACTCTCTTCCTTAGCAGAGGTGGTGGCAGTAGGGCCACACGGTTGGTTGTAGGGTCAGGTCCTGGGCCACTGCACACTCGTCTGCTCCACTGTAGCCTTAAAGGGATCGCTCCTGTCAGCTTCGAGTGTGTCATTCGTTCAGTTCGACGTTCAGAAAATAGGGTTGGTGACACAGTCACCTTTGTGCAAGATTTACTTCTGATGTAAGTGGCAAGGATGTTATGGAGGCCATCCTACCTGCTGACCAGACCAGAGCTGTGGTAGTGCCGCCTCAGCCGCTGGATCGGCCACTCTGCTAGCACCGCGGGATGCCGTAAATATCAGATCACTTGGAGGGACACAGATGCGGTTGGGGAGAAGGAGAGCCTGGTTGGTCACCAGGTCTGGTTCCCAGCCCATCGGCCAGGAATGGCAGGCAGGTCAGAGCATTCCTGCACCATGGCTTTGGGCTGCTGGCTTGAAGGAAATGCTTCTCCGAGTTTTCCACTTTAACACCCCAAAGGGCGAGTGAAAACCCAGGGCTCCTTCACCATGCTATCTCCAGCCCACTGGCATCCGTAATTACCCCTAAGGAGAATATTTTCAAAACTCATGTTTTATCCAAGAAAAAAAAATCATGTGACATTTTTCTGTTTTAATTTATTTTAAGCTACTACTATCACTTAGCTGTCCTGTAAGAAGCCTTTCCACTTGCTGTTTCCTTCTGTTCCATGGCTTCCTATCAGCTAAGCCTTGGTGTCTAATATGTAAGATGTCAACTGAATTTTTACTTTTAATACAGTCCCGTTACCACTAGCTCAAGCCATGAGAAAGTACCACACTGCCCTCTCTGCATTCTAGCTTTAAAAATAAAAAAGGAAGAAAGAAAAGGAAAAAGATTTCCTTAGGAAAATTTTATCATTTAGTTGTAAGTTTTAAATAATTTTAATTGACCACATATGCTGTCAAATAAGAGTCTCTCTCGCAGCCTCTGCCTCCCACCCCTGTTGCCCCGCCTCCCTGGGCTCCCTGAGGTGCGCATGCGCACCTCGCTAAATCCTGCCAGGATGTCAGAAAATTAATTACGCTGCTCCGGGTAGATACCATCACAGGAAAGCCGCCCCAGATTCAAGATAAGATTACGATATAGAAGCTGTTATTTTTAGGGAAGAGCCTACTGCTTCCCAGTCTCTTCGCCTCATTTTCCTAGTTTCTCCCGTTTTAATCCTGGCTCCCTGTTTTCGTAGCCATAACTCATTTGTGGTTTTTAATTTTTCTGAAACTGAAATAGGGTCTGAAAGGGTGGATTTGCCCCCTTTTCCCTCCTTTTTCTCCTCCTCTTTTTTTTTTTTTTTCCTGGCTAATCGGAGGAACGCAGCCACATCTGAAGCCACTTGGCTCATTATGAATTTCATGGAAACTGATTCTCTGAAAGTGTTTCCATATGTGTGTTCCCAATATATCCCATCCTCTCTAAATGGGAGCACAGACGTGTGCATGGGCTGGAAATGGCTTCAGGATGTGACAGAGCAGTCATATGACTCGCGGCACCGTGGGTGGCCCCTTCTGAAAGACAGGGTGTCCTGGGTGCTGGCCTCCTTCCTGCAGCGGATCTGGTTTCAAAGACTATCCACCCTTCCTTTAAAATGTTCCTAATCAAGGCCTAGGGAGATGGAGATCGTTCCCCCTCTTCCTGGTCCCTCTCTTCCAGCCGCACAACCTTTGGCTCTGTCCTCCTTTGCTCTGGGTCCTGGATACAGACACAGAAGCTGGCACACCTTTCACTGGCTGCCCCCTTTCCCTTTCACAGAGCGGAAGTGCATTATTCCAGCAATATCTTTAAAACTGGGGTGGGTCTAAGGAGTAGTTTGCTGTTTCTCAAGCTTGCCGGGGGTCCCCTGCTCTTGCCCGCTCTCCTTCCTCCAGTGTAACAGACTTTCCTAGCCTTAGGATCGGCTGGTCTGTCTGATGTTGCAAGTATGCTGTGGGAAACACAGATTATTACAACATTGAAAACAAATATTTATACTGGAGATTTGAGGCAGTGTGTGTGTGTGTGTGTGTGTGTGTGTGTGTGTGTGTGTGTGTAAAGCTACGGAGCTTGTTAGTCATTTCATTGTCTTAAATATTGGCTCTATTTCTCCTGCTGGTGTTTCCTTCAGCATGGTCTTCTATATTTGCCCCAAAGGTGTGTTTTTCTAATTATTAGGGGATGAAGGAAGTCCAGTGTTGTTCTGCTTAGTCATGTTTAATATGAAGGGATCAATTCAGAGACAACTGATGTGATGAAATCCCTTTAAAGTCTCAGTGTGAAGATGGAGAATAACATTTTATGTACAATCTAAAATTGAGCATTGGAGCATGCCTTCTGGAGACCAAATTGAGAGTCCCTTGCCCAGCAGTGGTTCTGAAGCACTTGCCTTTCCATTATGATTTGCAGAGGGTAAAGGAAGGGTGGGAGGGGAAGGGTGGGATTGGAAAAGCCTGAGGACACGGGTTCAGATCCCGAGCACCCGTGTCAAAGTCCGCTCTGGGAGGAGTGGAAACAGGTGGACCCTTGAGCTTGGCTGACCAACCCCGCCAGGCTGAGAAGCTCCATGGTTAGAGAGACTTCGTTTCAAAAGCATACAGCTGAGTGACGGAGACAGTGAAAGGCAATGTCGGCCTCTGCTCGTAAACATGCATATTCACTTACACACACCTACACACGCACACCTCTACACACCTACACACACACCTACACACACCTATACACATACACACACCTACACACATACACACACATACCTATACCTACACACACATCTACACCTACACACCTACACCTACACACCTATACACACACCCCTACACACACCCCTACACACGCACACACTTGCACACACATGAGAGAGGACACACACACATATACACGAGAGAGTTCATTTTCTTAATATGCTTTCTTTTTTCAAGTAAACAAAATGACATTTTAGAATAAACCTTATTATAAAAAAACTTTGCAAATAAGTAAAAACATCATACACCAAAATTAACCAGTCCCAAAGTCTATACAACTTAATGAGCTTTTATATAGTTAGAATTGGCATTCAGAATGGAAGCTGTGAATTAAGTTTTACACTTTTATTATTGAATCTATTTTATGCACTTAGCCACCATGGAGAAAACAAGACAAACAAACCAACCCCAGGACAGAGTTGGTCAGCATAGTGCTCTCGCCTGTGACTCCTGTCCAGTCCTCGTCCTCACCTCGCCTTATCTTGTCCTGTTTCTCCATGCGTCCTGTAGCCATGAGCACACTTGTTTCTGTATGTACATATATTATTGGCTATATCCCACTTGGGAGAGGCTGAAAATGCAGTTTCTTTTTCAGATCATGTGATCTTACTTAATAATATACATTCCATCCATTTTCTTGCAAATTTTAAATTTCATTTTTTAGAGTTAAGTAGTATTCCGTATATTGAACCATCCCTGCATCCCTGGGATGAAGCCAACTTGATCATGGTGAATGATCGTTTTGATGTGTTCTTGGATTCGGTTGGCAAGTATTTTATTTAGTATTTTTGCATCGATATTCATAAGGGAAATTGGCCTGTAGTTCTCTTTCTTAGTTGGATCTTTGTGTGGTTTTGGTATCAGGGTAATTGTGGCTTCATAGAATGAGTTGGGTTGTGCTCCTTCTGTTTCTATTTTGTGGAATAGTTTGAAGAGTACTGGTATTAGGACTTCTTTGAAGGTCTGATAGAATTCTGCACTAAAACCATCTGGTCCTGTGCTTTTTTTGGTTGGAAGACTTTCTATGACCCCTTCTATTTCTTTGGGGGTTATAGGTCTGTTTAGACAATCTATTTGATCCTGATTTAATTTTGGTATTTGGTATCTGTCTAGGAAATTGTCCATTTCCTCCAGATTATTCCTTTACATAATATATAACACACACACACATATAGTGTATTCCATATATGTGTGTGTTAAGTAGTATTCTTATACATATTAAATGTGTTATCTATATCTATGTATAAATAGATATTTAATATATATCAGATTTTCATTATCCAGTCACCTGTTGAGGGACAGCTAGGTTGATTCCAGTTCTTTGCTGTAGTGTCTGAGGCACCAGTTAGCACAAAGTATAGTGAGATATAGAATTCTTTGAGTATACGCCGAGCAATTGAGTCATATGGTAGTTCTGTTTTTAGGGTTTTGTTTTGTTTGTTTTTTTTTTTTTAAAGAAATCTTCAAACTGATTTCTGCCATGGCTATGTTAATTTGTTCTTTTTTTTAAATTACAAAGTAAAAGTATCTATCTAAAAACAACATTAATGCCAGTGACCACGTTTTCATTTAAATGGCTTGGTAGTATCTATGGACACAAATATCCCAGGTGTGCATGATAAAAACGTAGTACAAATTTATATACAGTGGGAGGTGGGTGTTCTTCTCATGGCCATGAGTTCTGCAGTTGGTGCTTGCTTACCTTGCTCTGGGAACCCTGGGTGGGGTAGCCACAGCCAAACTCACCAGAGAGCCCCGAGTTTGTGACCCGTCCACAGGAAGCATGCGCATCCCGCGGAGCAGGGCAGGATGTGTAGAAAACAACTGCGCATGCCCACAGAGGCTCATCGGCTTCGCACCTTCTTTGCGCAGTAGCTCCGCCGTGTCTCATCAGAGGTGCCGGAACTGGACTTGGCTGAGAGATAATCAGCTCTGGTTTTAAAACGCTGCCTCTCTGGCTTGCAAAGGAAGAGATGGGAGCGAAAGCATTTCCCTTTCCACTGTGCTTCCTCAGAATGCAGATCTAAGGGAGCTCTAGTCAGCTCAGCGCCCTGCAGACCCCTGGCGCCTCCCACCATTGCTTTCTGTCTTATCAGGTGGCCGGGCAGGGAGGGTGTCGGGTCTGTGTCAGGAAGAAACTTTGGAATCCCGGTCATCCCTGACCCTCGTGGACTCACAGACTTTCATGTCTCATCTGTCAAAATCATCTATGCATCATTCTCTTTTTAACTTTTCTTTCCTTTCCCCTCCAGTTCTAGCTATGGAATGTGGGGTCTTTTCACAAGCTAGGCAAGGGCTTGTACCAGTGAGCGACACACCTCGCCTCCATCGATGATGACTAATGACTCTGAGATGCCGGCTGTTCACACGAGTGCAGACAGTCAGAGAGACTCACGTCTTACCCCCATCACCTTACTCGACTCCAAACAAATCTGACTTTAGTGGCGGTGATGGACGCAGGCTCCTGGGCAGGGACTGGTGTGCCAGCTGTCTGGAAGGGCACACACATCTGCTCTGGTTCTTCCCATTCCCCTGTTTCACCTCTGCACCAGGGTCTTGCCAGGACGGAGCTACATGAGTACTGGCTCTCAGGTAGAGTGGGTGTCAGGAAGGAAGGGACGGAATGCTAATAAAACAGGGACATCTGCTTCTTAGTGGCAGATGTTGCCGGATGGGGGCTCTGAAGTCTGAGGTCAGGTGACTTGATGAGGGCTGAGAACGTCTTTGTGCCAATTAAGAAGAGCATTTAGCAAGGTCTTGGGTATGCGGTATACTTAACTTGCATTTTAGATTTAATGTCAACACTGGTTAGTGCTTCTTTCTCTACAATATTTACTCTTTTTTGTTAAGACATCTTCCTATGTAGCCAGCCTAAGCAGGCCTCAGATTCACTATTGTTGTCTCTTCTGAACCCAATCTCAGTGATCTTCTGTATGGCCCAGCCTCTGGAGTCCTGAGACAACAGGCAGGAGCCACCTGCAGTTTTGTTTTTTGTTTTTTTTTTTTAAGAGATGTATTTATTACTTCCATTTATATGTAAATTGCGAATTGCATGGCTACGTGGTGAGTTGGTGTGACTTATACCCACGCAGGTGCCCTTAAGGCCAGGGTGTATCTGATCCCCTTGGGCTGTGAGTGCTTGAACTGACCAGCCATCTCCCCAGCTCCCCGAGTGCTTCCAATGGATGCCTATGCTTTCTCTGTGTTGTGACCGACCCGCACTGGCCCTGTCACCGAGATGCTAATGCTTACATCCGTTCATCTACTTGTTTTTCCTCCCACCACTCACATAGTTTTCTCATTCGAAGCTCTTACAGTTGTACCAGGTTCTGGGAGGGATGTGAGAGGAAAAGAAATCCTCTGCAAAGCTGACTCTAGTTGGAGAGAGCAGACCAAGAAACAGCCAACAAGTCAGTGCAGTCTCGAGCAAGGGCTCAGAAGAGCGGTGTAGGAAATGAACACTGCTGGAAGGGAACTGAAGTAGGGGGTTGTTATGTAAGCAGGCAGTTGGGCCGAGGCAGCCAAAGTGTCGAAGCGGAAGGAGCCTGCGCACTGCCACAAGACAGCAGCCCAGTGTAGGTCTTGTGTGGTCTGTGTTCCTAGGAAGGATGCCTCGGGCTAATAAAAGAAGTTCATGAGCTTTATTTGAGATTTGCTGAAGCAAAAGCTCCTGCCGTGTAACCAGCCCTAACATACCACTGAGGTTAACACCTCGCTGCCAGATCTGCTTGCTGTTCTTACAGCAGTGGTGTTCTTAGAGCAGTGGTGTCCTTAGAGCCGTGGTGTCCTTAGAGCAGTGATGTCCTAACTGGCAAGGACTGGCTCTGAGTGCGTGTGCCAGTGTGGGTTCAGCTAGACCCAAGGCTCTGTATTTCTTCTGCCCCTGCCTCCTCCTGCCTGGGTCATGTTGGTTCTACTAAATATCTGGTGGGGAAGCCAACGTGCCCAGTCTCCCAGCTGATGTCCTTTACTGACAAGTACTTTTTCCAGTATCCTTAAATTCCAGGTTCCTTTTGTTATAAAGACCTCCTTGCCTGTTTTCAGGCAACAGTTGTTTAGTAAAGGTATTCTAGATGATAAACGTGTCTTAAAGATAGGGCTTAGAAATACAGATTGTTAGCACGGGGCTGGAGTTCAGGGGTAGGTCGACGCACTTGTCTAGCATGCCTGAGATTGTAGGCTTGATCCCCTGCACTTCACAAAGGGACCAGAGAGATGGTCCAGTGCTAATAACCTCTTTCTGCCTTTATGGGTACCCACACATGTATAGAATATACAGACACGCGCACACACACACACACACACACACACACACACACCATATACACACACCACAACACAGACACAGACACAGACACAGACATACACACACACATAGGAGTAAATAATTTTTTATTAAAAAAGTCTGATTATTCCCATTAGCAAGCTCTGATGAGAGCCGTCCACAGCTGTCTTTAATTGTGAGGCAGACGTGATCCAGGGTAAGTAGCAGTGAATGGAAGACCTGTGGAAAGGCTTAGAAGCCTGAAGGGCCAAGTCCGGAGGCTCTCCTGTCCCCCCCCCCCCCACCGTCTGGGTTCACACACTTTCCCCTTCTCTGAAGACTCCCAGGCACCCATCTAGGTAGAGTCTGCCTGGCCTCTCTCCTCTTACAGACCTTGCAGGAGAAGCAGAGAGTTCTGACTTTTAGCATTGGTTTTGTTTTTATTTGGGCCTCACGGGCATTTTATTAATGTATTCTCCCCAATATGTCTCAGAGCTTGAGAGGCGGCGGTGGCTGCTGCTGCTGCCGCTGCGGCTGCTGCTTCAAAGCAAAGCACAGTTCTTCCCTACGGCAGCTGCGTGTGTTTGCAAACTGTCCAGCTGTGGCTGCGACTGGAGACAGCAGCTCTGGAATAAAGCATGTCCGTAGGAAGCCAGGAGCACAGAGCTCTTGACCTTGACCCCTTGACCCCGACCCCATTCTTCTTGTACCCCGAGCAACTGAAACTGGTTGCTAATTGTTTATCAGATTAGAGCGACAATGTCCCCAAAGTGGAGCATTAAGAGGGTTCCCCCAAACTAGTAATTATCATTGGGGTGACACTGAGATCCCAAAAGAGTCTACTTAAGTAATTTCCATTTAGACAAATAGAGTGAGAAGAATGGGGAGGGGCTGTGGTGAGTTCACCCAGATTCCTCCAGGGTAAAGGAGAGTGTAGACTGCCTGTGCTGTCCTGGAAACCAAGGGCGACTGCATGCGGGCACTCCCTCCTTCGCTGTGCTGGGATGCTGGCTGCGAATCGAATGGCTCTTCTCTGGGCTTCAGCTTTCCTAGTTTAACTGCAGATTCGATGACAGTCCATTAGACTTTCCCATTAGTGTCTGACCAGCAGGAGGGCCATGGCTAACTTGGGAAATCAGGGAACATAGCAGAAAGTGTGATAAGTACAAAGATTTGTGGAAGCCATTTTTAATTTATCCAAAAAGTCACCCGAGTGTCATGGTCCCCTCCCTGTCACGGTTTTCAAGTTTACTGTACAGTGCAACTCCGTTCCCGTGTTGAGTCAAACTAGCGTCATCTTGGGGTTTCACTAACTTCCGCCAGCCCCCGGGCACAGCAAGATGCCATTTTGAAACTTTGATTTTGTTTTGAGATAGGGGTCTCAGCCCTGTAGTCCCAGCTAGCCTGGAGCTCACTAAGTAGTCCAGGATGTCTCAAAGATGCCACAGTCCTGTCTTAATCTGCGTAGTCGTGGGATTACAGGATATGTCCTCCTGTCAGGTTAACTTTAAAACCATTAGAACCAGAAGGTCTCACGCGGACGGTTGAACATCAGTTTGCTGGCAGCTTCCAGTTTTCAGCACACTTTAGCGTACCTTGGACACAGACGAATACAAAGCTGATCATCCATGGGCAACAGCAGCAAGAATGGCCTTAGCTTGACTCATTCAGTAGCTGGGAGCTCTAGGATGGCTTTGTGTTGCCCTGAGACGACAGGCCTGTCTTTGAAGCAGGGTGTGTGTGTGTGTGTGTGTGTGTGTGTGTGTGTGTTAGGTTGGGGTGGCTTTGCATATACAAATTAGACTGAGGCATATTTGCATATACAAATTAGATGGTGGTGCATTTGCATATACAAATTAGATGGCATACAAGTACCTCTAGAACTCTCTGGGTTTTTATCTTATGGGTATTTTTTTTAACACGTCGAATTAACATTTTCCGTTGTCAATTCAGCATTGGTTCTTAACTTTTTAAAAAATGTTTGTAGCTGTAACAGAAAGAACAGTGTCATTGTCAAAAACACCCAAAAGAGAGGAGGTCTAACACACTGCAGCACGTGTACAGGCCAATTCCAGGTTCCTGTGAAGACCCATTCAGGGAGAGAAAACATAGCTAGATGTATTTCGTCCTTCTGAAACAATGATTATAAACAAACTGAGGTTTCTAATAGGATCCCTCCCACCTGCCCACCACACAAGACAATTTCTTATTTCTTTGTCCCAAATACACTGCAGTCTGCTTCAGAAATAATGCTCATTAGCATAAAATGACTGAGCAAATTCCAGAAAATGCTATTGTTCATCAGTTACAAAGAATCTCTTCTAATGCCTTTCAAGTCTACTTGAGTTCACTCATTCAAGAAGTTGATCCTCAACACATCACAGTCTCAAATTACTGGAAGTGACACTTATCCCGTTGTTTCCATTAAGATAAATGAACCCAACGTAAAGATGACCATCACTTCATGTTAGTTATCGTTTCTCAACCCCAAAGCTATAACGATCTTGGCATATTCCGCTGAGTAATCAAAACATCAGCAAAATGTAGCAGCTAAACAGGGAGGTGTGTGTGTGGTAAGAAGAAATACAAAGCTGTATCAGAGTTTACTAGCAGGGCACCCCCATAAAGACTTTTAATGAGATTTCTGCATCAAAATAAGTGAAACCATATGGAATGTTAATTATTCTTAAAACATAGTTTTAAGGGAAAATAAATACACGTTAGAAGCCTTAAAAAAGAAAAAAAATCAACCTGTCTATCTATGTGTGAAGTCTGTGCTTCCTGGAAGGGTAAATGTTGATGTTGTAAGTGTGACTTCTTTCCGTTTTAAATTACCCGGGCTATTCTGGCTTTCTTCACACACCCTGGGTATTGAACCTAATGCACATGGAAGGGGCCTGCCTATGTCTATTAGGCAGCCCCTCAATGTCAGCTAGATGCCGTGGGGCAAGAGGGCTGCTGAGGACCACCTGTGGCCTCTGCTGGGGTCTTGTTTGAGGCAGCCCATTCACACGGGCTGGGGGCAGGGGCACTCATCTGCTCCTATGTCTGAGTCTGCCCCTGTCTCTATTTCCACCTTCTAAAACCTGAGCTTGTCAGAATTTCATTTAGGGGGACGGGACAGGTGAGGGAGAGGCCAGTCAAGGAAGGAGGGCTTTATAAGAAGCAGACCACAAAGTGCCCGGCTGCATGCGTTTCAGTCTGTCAGCTTGAAAGCCTTTGCTTCTGGCGTTGGAGATGGCTCATTTGCTGTCCACCTTCTGCAAATGGGCCTGGGGGTCCTGGGAAGGCACCAGTGAGGGATGGGACACCCCTCCTGCCTTGGAATTAATGACATAGACCAGATGCCACAATCCTAGAGCTGGAAGGGAACTTAGAGTTCGTCCCCTCATTTTCCAGATGATGACACTGCCACCTCTGACTTCTGCCTTTGGCCTTCCTCTCTCAGTAAGAAGAGCCAGGCAGGTGAGACTTTTCACAATTGCTGGGCTGGGCTGGGCAGGGCTGGGCTGGGCAGGGCTGGGCTGGGCAGGGCAGGGCTGGGCTGGGCAGGGCTGGGCTGGGCTGGGCCGGGCTGGGCTGTCTGGGCTGTCTTATGGCTACTGTCTTCTGGTTTGAGACAAAGGGTTTTGTTAACTCTTATGTTGCTTTCAAGCAGTCACTACGTATGCCAAATGCATTTCACACTCTGAATCCCAGCATATGGTGAAGATTAGAAACAATGTGCATTTTAACAAACACTGCTACCCTCCGACAGACCCTTTCAAGACACATAGCGGGCTGTCAGAGAAGGGTCAAGTACAGATCAGGCGGAGGGACAATTATGGTCTCCAAGATTTGCCCAGCACTTTCTCTTCCAGCTAAAACCTGGAGCAGAGGCAGATTGAGGAATCCAAGTCAAGGAGTGAGGGGGACTTCAGAAGACATCACAAACTGAGCACATAAACATGGATGTAACGAAAGGGCTTGTGATAATCCTTTCTAGAGAATTACAGGGAACCCATGATCACAGCTATCCGTTTTAGAAAACTAGTTTCCATGTGCAAAGTCTCTAGCTACACTTTCAGGAGTTAGGCAGCAGAGGTATCTCCTAGAGAGACACTGATAGCTTGTGAAAGGTCTAGTGGGAGCCTCTGCCTCTGGGCTTTGAAGGCCCGGGAGTGCAGGGGACAGGGGCCCGGCAGGGAGCACCTCCTAGCTCAGTTTCTCCCAGGCCTTAGGCCCTAACCAAAGCTGCTATGGGTACCTGGCCTAAGTCAGGTCCCATGTCACTCCTCAAGGCTCTGACCCATCCTCCACCCTCCCACCACATCCCCCCACCCCACCCTCCACCCTCCCTCTCGATACCTTCTTATCTAGTTTATGACTCAAGGGAGGAGTTCTGAGGGCTAGACTCTCCCCGACACCCCCAGAAAAAGCTAGATAGTGTTAGATTACTGAAATCTGCTTTGATTTCACCGTGACTAAGATGTGGATTATAATAAGATTTGAAATTCTCTTAAAGGTTAGAAGAAATAGTAAGATGATGTTAAGGGAATCTGTTTGATGCACTTTTCTTAACAAAGAAGCCCTGCCAAGAGGGGAACACTAATGAATCCTATTACTTTGGATTTTTTTTTTTACACTGAGTTAGGAAAAATCAGTTGGTCTGGTTTAGAAAAAGTTTGGCTTCAGATATCTAGAATGTAATAAGAAACAAAAAGGAGGGGGTGGGGGAATCAACGATGATCACTTAAAGTCTGGTGAGGGACCCTGTGCCTGGAGTTGGGCTGGCTTCGCACAGCGCCTCGCACACACTTGCCTGTATAAGCCCTTTGGGACTCTCCGGGTGTGAGGAGTTAAGGATAAATAGCACTGAGACTGTAAACGGAACAAGTAACGCCCGAGGTGAGCTGTGCATTTGAAAATCTGTGTGTGACTTGCTGTGCCTTGGGAGAAAGCTAAAGTTTTCCTCTTCCTTTCCTCTTTTTTTTTTTTTTTAATTTTTAAATCTTGTAACGTTTCTATCATTTTAATTGATATTTACAGATGTCTCCCCCTCCCCATCTTCTGTTGTAATTTTTAGGTGCTTCAGAACTGGGCCCTTTTTCAGACCCCAGGCAGTTCCCAAGCATTTCATCCCTCACTGAGAGCCGCTTCTCCAACCCACGAATGCACTACCCAGCCACCTTTACTTACACCCCGCCAGTCACGTCGGGCATGTCCCTCGGCATGTCTGCCACCACTCACTACCACACGTACCTGCCACCACCCTACCCCGGCTCTTCCCAAAGCCAGAGCGGACCCTTCCAGACCAGCAGCACTCCATATCTCTACTATGGCACTTCGTCACCGTCCTATCAGTTCCCCATGGTACCCGGGGGAGACCGGTCTCCTTCCAGGATGGTCCCGCCATGCACTACCACCTCGAATGGCAGCACGCTATTAAATCCAAATTTGCCTAACCAGAATGATGGTGTTGACGCTGACGGAAGCCACAGCAGTTCCCCAACTGTTTTGAATTCTAGCGGCAGAATGGATGAGTCTGTTTGGCGGCCATATTGAAATTCGTCAGCCATGGCCCAGTGGCATGCAGGGGCCACATCCCACATGTGTTAATATATACATATATAAAGAGAGTGCCTATATATGTATATCGATTAGCTATCTAGAAGATTTCTCATTCACTCCCTAGTCATGATCTTGCAACCCTAAGAGGGTGGGAACAGTCATAACTGGGTTTCATATTGTTTACTATTTAAGATGTCCCTTTTAACCAAGGAACAAACGGTCAAAGGTGTTGTCTGGTCTGTTTTCATAAGTGACCTGTTCCCACGCCAATTTAGAGAGGTGGACTCTGGGTCCGGGAGGGAGAAGGGCCACTTCCTCCCTGTGCTTTGAAACCACAGGCCTCTGCTGTGTGGAGGCCAGTGCACTCTGCAGACCAGCTTACAAAGCCACATGTGGTGCCCTTGGAAAGGGAGGCGAGGCAGCGTGGCCGCCTCCGCTGCCGTCCGCTCTGAATACCTGTTCCAAAGTTCGCTTTCAGACTTGCAGCAGGTACTCATTTGAACTTTTGAATTCACTTTTTTTTTGTTCTATTCTAAGAAAGTGACTTCAAAAATACTGATCAGGACAGATTATTTTATTTTACTTTTTTATACTTCCTCACTTTCCCCATTTAACCAAAAAAAAAAGAAAGAAATCCCCTCCCCCGCCCCCATTCCTCCTGCTTCTCCCTTTATGCAAAACTGAAAATGGCAATACCTTATTATAGCCATAATGATATAGTGTTTGAGTTGGCTGTGTGTTATTTGTTTTTTCTTTTTTCTTTTTTCTTTTTTAAATTATGAATATGTGTAAAATCTGAAGTAATTTGCTAACGTGAATGGTCATATAACTTTAAAGATATATTTATAATTATTTAATGACATTTGGACATTTGGAACATTTCTTAGTGTAATGATATGTTGACTTCGGTCTCTAAAAGTGCTTCTTCTTAAATAACAAGTTTCTTCAGCAGGCTAGAGCCATATCGGAAATATTGCTAAGCAATTTCAATTCCTTCAGGCATAATGTGATTTTTTTTTGAAGATAACTCCCATCTCCAAATATTTTAGATGTAGTTTGTTTTCGTGATGTATGAAGGAGATGCTGTGTTTCTTTCTTTTAGGTGTTTGATTGCCTCTGACACAGCTTTGCCTTTTAAAGCAATAATTAGGGATTAAAAATAACAAAAACAAAACAAAAACCACCTGTAGCCCTTTAACACTTAATGTGGCCACTTTACTAGCATGAAATGCTGGAGACATGTGGTTTCCTAATTTCTTCATTTTGGGGGGTGGGGTGGGAGGGGCCATTATGACTCTTGTCATATTAAAAAGCCAAGCACAAGTGATTGGTAGAACTGCAGAAAAGTGTTCTGTGGTCTCGAGAGTTGAGCAAAACTCTAAATTGCAGGCTTCGTGGTTGAGGGCCTGGTCAGCTGAAAGCCACACGTGTGATAAAGGCGCAGTCACGGCACGTACAGCCTGAGAACACAGACACATTAGGGGTCTGCTTCTACCAGCCTTACCACACAGCCATTCAGGGGAACCCAAAAGTGCCTTAGCCAAGGAGGGCCCCAGTGGCTTTCTGAGACGTAGAATGAAGCCACTGTCCTCGGGGAGTTGGTCGTGAAGTAGCAATGTGTAGCTGATGTCAGTAGACACGGAACCCGTGGAGACCTCCAGGAAGCCCTTGATATTGGAGGCTCTCACCAGGGAGGGCCAAAAGGAGCAGGGAAGGCCACGTACCGATTGGTGTCTGCCACCAGTCCTCCTAGGAGGATGCACTGTGATCATTCCTGGCACCTCGTGGCCAATCTCTGAGTGTGACTCCCTAATCCATTCTAGTGATCAGTGATCAGTGACACCACCAGGCCACTCCCAGCACTCCTCCTGCACAAAGTGTGTGTGTGTTGGGAGTAGATTGGGGTGGGGGCCACCTTCATTTGAATCCTGTCATTCTAAGAGTTCTGCAGGCTTTTGCCTTCAGCTCCTACAGCCCCCTGCTCTCTGCTCCTTCTCAGGTTGACTTTTGTCCCAGTATGGGACAGTCCAGGGGCAGATGGGGACCTATGTGTGCTTCTAACCTGTGTTTTCCCCAGAATTCATCCCGACTCCCTCTGATACAAATTGATGGGGGCGGGGATAGAAACCCACCCTGCACCAAAGCGAAACACTTTTGCCTTCTAAAGGTTGTGTACCAAGTATACACAGATGGTCAGGCCACCTTTGTGTTTCTTAAGATGGAAATCATCGAAACGGATGCTATTTATTGTTTGTGTGTGGTAGCTTGAAGCACACCACGGTCCACGTGTTTGTCTGAGACCTATTTCAGCAGCATTTACAAAAGCCAGTGTCTGGGTACACTTTCCAGTTTTCATTAATTGACATGAAAATGTTACCATCGGTGCCAGCTGCACCCTATTTAATTTTTTTTTAAAAGGCACTATATTTGTACATTATATTTTTTAATGTTAAAGGGCTTCTTAAGGTTTACAATACAGTTATTAAGGGACTAGAGGGTGCATTGGTGCCTAGATGTTATTCTAGTGGCTGCAGGCAGCAACCCAGGAACATTTTTGAAAATAGGTTGTTTCCCTCTGTCCTCCCTTATTTGGGAAAAATTCAAGTGCTTTCTTTACCTTTCCAGGCTCCTCACCGGGTGACTCCCGTCACTTAGAACAGTCTTTCTTCTGTTTTGTTTTGTTTTTTTTGTTTTTGTTTTTGTGGGGACTAGGGTTTAAAAATCCCCCTTCATCTTCCCTTATCTCTTAAACTCTTCATTTGCACTGGGTCACATGTATGATTTGTGGTTTTAAGACCAAAGCAATGTCTTATTACTCCTCTGGAGCCATCGTGTGTACTAACCAACCCACTCCACTTCTCCGGGCTTAGATTTACACGGTTCTCAAAGGAGCACAAACATGGCTGAGGTTTACAGTGGGATCCACACAGCCATATTACAAAACAAACAAACAAACAAACAAACAAACAAACAAACAAAACTCTTCAGTAGTCTCAGAATTGTAACCTGGGCCACAGTTCCTAACGGCACCATGCCTTTGGTGTCAGGTTAGGGAATGACGCCAGCCAGTAACAGAAAGACTTAACAGATTTAACTAGTTTGCCCTCACCCTTCACTCCAAGACCCTAAGAAAACAGAGAAACATCTCCACACCATTAGAGACTGTCCACTGTTGGTTGAGGAGGGAGGAGCCATGTTGGGGGTTCCCTCTGCTCCAAGGAAAGGCACTTACTGACCTAGTTACAGACAGTAGTAGCGGAAGCAATTGCATTCACGGTATTTGAGAGAGTAATAAACAATAAAAGATGATTCTCCCAAACTTTGAATTTGTTGTTCTTAAAGAAGATAATGCATCTAAAACAAAGATTTTTTTTTCTATGTGGGAACGTTCTTCGTGTTGTCTGTTTACTTCATGTTTACAAATAATTGTTTGCTTTTTAACGCATTACTTTAAAAATATATCAGCCAAAACCATAACTTACAGTAATTTCTTAGGTGTTCTGAATAAAATCCCATGTCTTTCCATATGCCTACTGTTCTTAGGTTTCTGCAGAACAACAACAACAAATTGTAGCCTTTTGTGTAAATACAGCTTTCGTTCTTATTTTTTATTTTTCTGATTGCTATTGCCCAAGATTTGCTTTCCATGCACGTATTGTACAAATTCTGCTTTGTGCCACAGGTCACGATTGTGGATGAGTTTACTCTGAACTTCAAAGGGACTATTTGTATTGTATGTTGCAACTGTAAATTGAATTATTTGGCATTTCCCCCCTCATGATTGTAATATTAATTTGAAGTTTGAATTTAATTTTCAATAAAAAGGCTTTTTTTTCTTTTGGTTTTGTTATGTGTGTATACTGGGTCTTTTCTCGTCTGTGTCTGACACTTACTCCTGCCCACCTCTAGGATGTACCAGAGCTACAGAACAGCAGAGATGCTGTATCTCTTTAGAGATAGGAACCTCTTAGCACTGTGCTCACAAGTTTGCCCTACATCTGGAGGAGCAGGCAGAGGCTCTAGACATCAATGTTTGTCCTTAGTGCCCGAAGTGTCTGAAGAAGGGGTACCCATGGCACCCTGCTGCAAAGCCTGGACAGGCCTCTGAGGACGGGAATTGGACCCAGCAGTTGACTACCCTGCCCACAGCAGTCCTCAGATCCCAGGCATCCCAGATCCTGGGAGTTGTCTGTTTTCCTTCCCATATCTCTTTTTTGGGTCTTCAGAATCAAAAACCAAAGCCCCGTGGTGAGTACATCGGCCCAGAGGAATTCTGCTTCAGAAGCAAGGGAACCTAAGTGGAGTCTGAGGACTTTTTTGTTTTGTTTTGTTTTGGGGCCAGTATTTATTTTTGGTAAATCCTTCCCCTTCCGCGAGGCTGACTCGTTACTTGCTTCATGGCCCATCTGTTTGACTTTCCACAGTTCTAAGGTAGGAGTCCAGAGCCCGTGGTCCAGAGATGCTGGGTCACTGGCCACATCTGCTCCTTTAGCCCAGTGGGTAGAGCCCTGCCTTCTGTAAGAGGGTTGTTGCCCAAGCAATCTTGAAAACAGCTTATTTCTAAGACAAGGAGACATGCTAGAAGAACCTGGCTGAACTTTGACCAGAGAATTTGTTTGTAGCTCTTTCAAGATGAATATTTATTTATTTAAATGAAGTATTTGCATGGCTTTCAAAGGCACCCAGGCGGGGACACAGAAGCAGGCTGGTCTCTCTTGTTTTGTCCCTAGCCACATCTCTCCACTCCTCCAAGCCTTGAGTTTCTTGCTTACTGTCAGAGATCGGCCAGACAGATCTCCATTGTGTCCTGCACCTTGTGGCGTATTTATCAGTAGCCCCAAATGGATGCCAAAAGTACCTCTCCTTCCCAGCCACCCCCAGTTCCCCTAGGCATTAACAAATTGGCAACATCTCCATGGCTGGAGTCTTTGCCCAAAGTCTTATGTGGAACTGGTCAGAGGGCATGACTGAGCTGGTCGGAGGGATGACTGAGCTGGTCAGAGGGATGACTGAGCTGGTCGGAGGGATGACTGAGCTGGTCGGAGGGATGACTGAGCTGGTCGGAGGGATGACTGAGCTGGTCGGAGGGATGACTGAGCTGGTCGGAGGGATGACTGAGCTGGTCGGAGGGATGACAGAGCTGGTCGGAGGGATGACTGAGCTGGTCGGAGGGATGACTGAGCTGGTCGGAGGGATGACTGAGCTGGTCGGAGGGATGACTGAGCTGGTCGGAGGGATGACTGAGCTGGTCGGAGGGATGACAGAGCTGGTCGGAGGGTTGACTGAGCTGGTAGGGCTGCTGCCACCTAGACCAAGGCCATCAGCAGAAGACTGAGGGGTTCCCCAGTCATGCATGCATGTGGCCCTTTTCCATCCCTTCATGTGACAGACCTCAAGGACTGGATGGAGAGTTCCTGGCTTAGCTGCACACCTTTCTTTCCTCTCTGCGGGCTCCAGGCTGCACAGCTGGGTCTGAGGTCTGCCGCGAGGCCAGCGTTTCTCCTGGCTGTCCTGTTCCTCGCTGCAACAGCAGACAGAGGAAGAAAGTCAGCTTTCCAGGGCTGCTGACCCCTGGTGTCCCAAATATTTAATCATGAGACATTTCTGTGAGAGTGGGAGTTTCCTGTTAACTCACTCTCAGCCGAGACTGGCCCAATAAACACCTTAGCTCTCTGTTACAGAGTTTATTTGGCTGGGAAATGGGTATTGCCGTGTAAACAGGAAGCCCCCTGGAGTTATTATCTACAGATGTGGCTGAAGAGCCACATGTTTGTATTTATGAGACTTGAAAACAGTCTGGAAAGCAAGGGAGAATGTCGGGGAGCCCTTGGTCACGGCATGGTTTCTCACAGCGAGGCAGAGTTGCCCCCCACCCCCATTCCGTTTGAGAATGGACAGCAAACAATGAGGAGACAACCAAGAGTCAAGGTGAGGCGGCAGCCGACTCCCTCGACAAAGCCACCACCTAGACACAAACTGTCGGGGGAGAGGTAGGGAAGCCGTTTGTGGTCTCTGCCCCGGCTCTATGAAAATCAGTTTGGAGGCCTTTCCTAGAAAACGGTGCTAAAACTGAGTGTCTGAGGACAGCAGTGTCGGAGCCCAAGGTCTCTCGGGAGGTGGAAGAGTACTTTTTCCTCACTCCTCCGACTTCAATGGAGTCACCAGTTCATCCACAAAAGGCCACAGGTCCTCACACATTTGCTCCTCATGTCAGTTCCGAAAGATGGGTCTAATCTGCTTGCACCCAAGGGCTGCTCCCCCCTCCCCCCCACTGCAATGTGTTCCCCACCCAGGCCTGTCCTCTTCCTTTCTAGGCTTTCTCCTTGACTCTGGAGTTGAGAGAGGCCAGGTAGGACTATGAGCAGACTCTCCTCTCCTCTCCTCTCCTCTCCTCTCCTCTCCTCTCCTCTCCTCTCCTCTCCTCTCCTCTCCTCTCCTCTCCTCTCCTCTCCTCTCCTCTCCTCTCCTCTCCTCTCCTCTCCTCTCCTCTCCTCTCCTCTCCTCTCCTCTCCTCTCCTCTCCTCTCCTCTCCTCTCCTCTCCTCTCCTCTCGGTCCTTCCTATGCATTCCATAAGCTTCTCTGGGACTTCCTAGGTGCTTCTCGGCAGTAGCTGTTCAATCGGGAGATGCTGGGACTGGGAGTTTTAAAGACTGCTTCGCAAAACTTCGATTAGGTGATGATATAGAGGACAACAGACCGGTGGTGGCAGTGATGTGTATCCAGGCAAACATGCCTGAGGGGAGGACAGGAGAGGATAGCACCCCATTAGAGGAAACTGAAGTGTGTCCTCCCGGGGATGGCATTGGTTTGCCTGAGATGTGATTCTTGGGTTTTGGGGGTGGCTTGGGGAAAGTGCTGTTATCCCACAGTTACGAGTTCTTCACATGGACAAGGGAGGCAGGATGCTTCTTGAGTTAAAGAAGCATGATGAACTTGACATTAGAGAAGCATCTTTACATTGATGGACTTGACATTTGAGAAGAGGCTATTGCTGATTTTTTCAAAGCTTTTATTCAAAAGCTTCTTGTGACTCAACCCAGCCCTTTTGGTCAGAATTGCCCAGCCAATCAGAAAGCAGAAAGATGCAATTCTGGAAATTTGCTTAACCTTTCCTAAGACTTACATCATTTTCTTATCTTGTCAGAAGGATGTCTGGCCACTTAGCACAGTTGTTTTTGTGGTTTTAGAAACCTATTTTATTTACATTTTTTACATCTTTTTGTTTGTTTGTTTGTTTGTTTTGTTTTGTTTTTTTCGAGACAGGTTTCTCTGTGTAGCCCCAGCTGTTCTGGAACTCACTTTGTAGAAATCCGCCTGCCTCTGCCTCTGCCTCCCAAGTGCTGGGATTAAAGGCGTGTGCCACCACCGCCTGGCTTATTTACATTTTTTAAAAACGTTGTGAATGTTGCTTGCTTCTTTCGGCTCACCTCCATGTATGTGTGCGTGGTATGCATGTGTATGCGAGTGTGTGTACTTATGTGGGAAGGATGTGCATTGCATGAGGGGACCAAGGCTGACATCTAGGGTCACTTCCAATCATCCTGCACTTTATTCCTGGAGGCAGGATCTCTCATTTGGACCCAGAGCTCAGAGACGGCTGGTCTGGCTGGCCAGCATGTCTCAGGGCTCTCCTCTGCCTCCCTTGGCTACACCTCCAAAGTACAGGCATGACGGGCAGTGGGCTCTGGGCATGCAATCTCCAGGCAGTCTAAATGGTTCTGAGTCAGGGGCTTTATCCACCCATCCGTCCCCACAGCTCACCTTTGAAAGGCTCTGTGCTCTTACCAGCTCACGTGGTCCCACTCTGAGATGTTAGGAAGTGACGTATTCCACCCGCCATTTTTTATAAAAAAACAAAAGCAAGCAAGCAAAAACATACAGAAAAGATCACCCCCTCCCTCTCTCTCTCTCTCTCTCTCTCTCTCTCTCTCTCTCTCTCTCTCCTCTCCTCTCTCCTCTCTCTTTCAACAAAATTCTGCTGGAAGACAAAATGACAAAGGAATGTGACTTGAGTTAGGACCAGAACATGAATACAACCAGTCTTCATGTGACTTTGTGCTCCACAGGTCTTAGGAAGCTTCTAGGGTGTCAGAAGTACTAGAGTTAGCCTTAATGTGGGGAGGGGGAGGGAGGGGAATAGTGGGGCACAGGCAAGGTGTATTCAGAGATGGTGTGTTAGGTAGGGGCTCCAAGAGTCTTCCAAAGTAGACTCTCACAATGGGTTGATCTAAGTATACTACAGATGTATTATTTTAACCCACCCCCACCCCCCAAAATCACCCAGCACAGGACTCAGAGGGGCAGGGGTACTGATGAAATGGTTTAAGGCTTTATAAATGCCTCTGTCCTCCTCTCTTCCCTAAATCAAGTCATTGACTTGTTTTGGAACGGCACCCTTCGCAGCCAGGCAAGCAGCTGACCGGTTTCACTTTCTTTCTCTGGGTTCTCCTCATGGTTCGGCCTCCAAAAAGAGATGGGCTCTTGGCCTCTGCTGGTCCAACCTTCGGCCCGACTTTTCCACTGGAATTTAATATTTAAGATTTTCAACCGTGAGGGTCATGATGGCTTCAGCCCTTTGGCAGGGGAGGAGGAAACTTTGGTGGGGAGAGGGGAAGGGGGGAGTCTGTGGGCAGAGAAAAATGTGTCTGGGTATGACCATGTTGTCCTTGGGGCATCGGCAGAGGAGAAATTCTAAGATTACCATGGACGAGGATTCTCACTGGAATCTTCTAGAGCAGGTGGCGTAGAAATAGGCTGGGGAGACCTTTCGGCTGCAGTTCTGAACCACCGGAGGCCGAGATGTATCTAAGACGGGAGCAAGTGCTGAGTCTGAGCAAGGAGTTAAGTGGTTAATAGGAACTGAGGCTTTTTATTGGCTAATAAAACCTCTCAAGGATTTTTTTATATACATATTATATGGTTCCTTCAGGCTCCTAGCCCAGTGCTCAAAAAAACAGAAAAAGACAAAAACAACAACAAAATCTACTTCTTAAATACCAGTGCAGCTCAAGTCTTGTTTACTTTTTCATTTCCGCAGTTGTTAAAAAAAAAAAAAAAAAAAGCAAAAGCCTTCTAGTGCTTCAGATTTATCACTCTGGAGCTCAGGACCAGAGGTTTTTGCCTCCTCAGGAAAAGAAACCGTCAACCCAGCCTCTCTCTGCTTCAGGAAAGGGAGAGCCTTGGTGGGACTTCAGGCAGACGGGGGAAGGACAGACACTGCATGGGCCGCATCTCTGGTCCTGAATGCAAGTGATCTCTGTCCTTTCATTACCAGGGTACTGTTCTCCCGACAGAGCGGGACGTTCTTGTTTTTAATAATAGCCAGACCAGATGCTAACTGCTCCCCAGCGACACGCTGGATGAGGGAGAAGGCAAACAGCTGATTCCTGTTAAAAAGAACACCAAGAGAATAAGCCAGCAAGTATGAGAATTCTCTGGAAGCTTTTGCTTTGTAAACCCCTGTTTGGCAGAAAGATCACAGAATCCGAGCTGAAAACACAGTGTGTCCCCCCTGTGCCTGCTCCCCGTCCGGCTGCTTAGGGGGACCCTGGAGCCTCTCTCTCTGCCCTCTTTGCAGCCCTGTTCTGAATTATCCAGGGGACAGGCTCCAGGTTCCTCCGGAGGGAGGGTCCAAAGCTCTGGTCCCTTTGACTTTGAATGACTGTAGAAAAATATTCATCAGTAGGAGGAGCTTTGCACGGGCTCCTTTGCCATAGAAAATAGTAAAATCCTGACCATGGGCCAATTTTTTAAAATGGCATCTTTGTTCCATCTTTCGGACTCTTTCTTCCCCCTGTCAGAGCCCATCAATCTGTCAGATTGTATTTTGTTTTAGCATATGAGCCCTTTGCAACAGGCTTTCTTCTTTCCCAGTGACCTATCAGAGGTAGTATGGCGCTGCTTCTTCTGAGAGGAGTCGGGCTACCCCGATCTTATTTCTAGGAGACCGAGGTGCCCCATGGCAGGGGTCTATGTAGAGTTTATAAACCTCTACATAGTCTTGGGATTTGGCTCTCAGGGCCATATGGGAGGCTCATCCCAACAATCACTTTCGGGGCACGTTGTTGTTCTGTTTACGTCATACTCAACACCCTAAACATCCTTTTACCAATGGCCATTCCTTCTGTTTGGTGCAGAAAGAGCTTCCAGATTGGGGTGGGGGGGTGGGGGGAAGGGCAGCCTAAGGTGTTCCTCTCTTAGGATGGCTTTGAAAGCCATTGCTTCATTTCTCTCTGGAGTAAGTCAGATCTGGTAGCGGTCCCAGAATGCCTCGGGCATCTGGTCCTTTTTTGTAATGTTTCTTTTGTTTTATCTCAGTTTTCCCAGCAGCCCTCCGAAGAGGTTACGTGTTTCTGTTCCCACTTCACTGATAGGAAGCTGGGGTTCAGACTTGTCCCGGTTACAGGGCTATTAAGTCTCAAGCCTAGATCTGCCTGATTGCAGGGGCAGCGCACCCAAGTCCCGGCTCTGCACACAATCTCCTCTCTCATCTATAATGGAGGCCCAGCGAAGCAAATGAATTAAGGAGATACGAAAATGCCTTGCAAGGTGTCTGGCGCGTAATAGGTGGAAAAGAGAGGGTACCCATTATTACTCATGATAATTAAGATGATTATTTTAAAAAGCCCACGAAAAACTTTCAATTAGTTCGAATCACAATAAAGCCAGAGCCACAAGTGAGACGTTTTTTATGTACAATTTAAACATTTAAAACACCTGAAAGTGATAGTCTTCTATAGAATTTGAAACTTTCTGCCCTTTTATTTATTTATTTTTTTAAGAAAGTTATGTGTAGTGATAGGGACCAAACCCCAAAGTCTTCCGCTTGCGAGGCAAGCACTTCACCGCTGAGCTAAGTCCCTGATTCAAATCCCTTGCGTCCCCTCCCCCCATCAAAGATGAAAACTGCTTTTGCAACAGGCCTCTTATTGTAGGCACCCTCCCTAAGCAGCACAGGACCCTCACATCATATCAGCCATGACTATAAAGCACATCCACACGTTCAGAACGGCGATCTTGGCCCTTAATTGACCCCAGTTATCTGGTCTCCTCTAAGGTTTTCCATTTAGTGTCATAAAAAACACCGCTACTGGCAAAAAAAAAAAAAGTACCATTGAGCTCCGTTTGGCAGTTGTTGGACTCATTTAACAGGAAAGAGAAAGGCCACAGCCAAGAAATCCCTGTTAATCAATTCCAAGTCTTGTGATTGTGCCCCTTCCCATTCCCACACCTGCTGAAGGGAGTGGAAGCCGGCTCCCCTTTGCAAGTCTCTAGGACAGTGCAGTGGGTGACAGGGGAACTGATCTAGATGACCTACAGCTTGGGAAAGCCACTAGGGCCAACGGTGGAACCCCTGGGGTGCACTAGGTTTTGCACCAGAGTCTGGGGTATCTGGGGAAGCCCAGGGCTGAGACATAAGTGCTCCCTTTGAGCATAGTGGTGGTCCCCCCCTAGTTTCTTAAGACAGTTTCCAGACAACTGCCTACCATCTACTACATATGGGATTAAGATTTATGAGAAGCTGGGATGACCAAAATGACTTCTCTCCCCCCTCTTTCTTTCCCTCTCTCCCTCTCTCCCTCCCTCCTTCTTTCTCTCTCTCCCTCTGTCTCCTCTCTCCCTCTTTCTCTTTCTCTGTCTCTCTCCCTCTTTCTCTCCCTCTCTCTGTCTCCCTCCCCTCTCTCCCTCTCTTTCTCTCTCCCTCTCTGTCTCTCCCTCCCTCCCTCCCTCTCTCCCTCTCTCCCTCTACCTCTCTCCCTCTCTCCCTCTCTCCCTCTCTCTGTCTCTCTCTCCCTCTTTCCGTCTCCCTCTCTCCCCCTCTCTGTCTCTCCCTCTCTCTCTGTCTCTCTCCTTCTCTCTCTGTTCTCTCTCTTCCTCTCCTCTCTCTGTCTCTCTCCCTCTCTCTGTCGCTCTCTCTCTTTCTTCCTCTCTCTCTCCCCCTCTCTCTCCATCTCTCTCTCCCTCTCTCTGTCTCTTGCCCTTTCTCTGTCTCTCTATCTCTGTCTCTCTCCCTCTCCCCCATCTCTGTCTCTCTCTGTCTTCTCTCTCCATCTCTTTCATCCCCCTTTCTCTTTGTTTCTCTCCCTTTCTTTCTCCCTTCCTCTCCCCCTCTCTCTCCCCCTCTTTTTCTCTCCCTCCCTCTCTCCCTCCCCTTGTTTCTCTGTCTCTCTCCCTCTCCCTCCCTCTTTCTTATCTCTCCCTCTCCCTCCCTTCCTTTCCCCCTCTCTCTCCCCCTCTCTGTTTCTCTCCCTCCCTCTCCTCCTCCCCTTGTTTCTCTGTCTCTCTCCCTCTTCCTCCCTCTTTCTTCTCTCTCCCTCTCCCTCCCTCTCTTCCTCTCCCTCCCTCTCTTTCTCTTTCTCTCTCCCTGCCTTTATTCATCTCCTAGCTCCAGGTAGAATAGTATGCAAGATGGCTGCCGCCATGAGAACACTACGGAGGAACCTTCCTCCTCACCTTAATGCATCTTAGAGGTTTTGGTCACTCGTTTATTCAAAACCAATCAAAATGCCCGAGAAACTGAAGATCAAAATGTTAGATACAGAGGCTGGAGGGACTTCTCAGTGGATAAAATGCTTGTTATGCAAACATCAAAACCAGAGTTCAGATTTGCCAGAAGTCATGTAAAAGCTGGTGTGGCGGCCACCTGGACTCCCAGTGCTCAGGAGACAGACAGGTGATCAGTCGGGCTGGCTGTTCAGACTGGCCCGATTGATGGACTCTGGGTTTCAAGAGAAGCTGCCCGAGGAGAGACAATGGAGAGCAGCTAGGCTACCGAGGAAGACATCCAACATGAACAGGTGCACACAAGTACTAGTGTATCCCCACACACGTTATACATGTGTGCCCCCTGTGGACCCATATCCCAGCAAACAGGCAGGCGCGCGCGCGCGCGCGCACACACACACACACACACACACACACACACACACACCCGGCAGGGGGGCTAAGACATGTTCACCATTTGTTTGTAGAGAGAATCGAGGTAGCGTTGATTTCTGCTTATGGCCATTTTCATCCCTTTTTTCCCCTTCATTTCCGGCACACTGAGGACCTGTAAGGTAGGTAGTAGCATTTGTATTTAGTCATGGGACACTTTTATTCCCACCACATGTATGTGTGACTTGGTCTTTCAAACACAAGAAGCCTCAGCTACTTTCTCCTTCCTACCCCAGTGGCTTCACAGCCCGCTCTGCCTTCTGGAATCAAGGGTAAGGGTATGTGGGAAAAAACCAGCAGGAGGCCTTGGAACAGCGTGGGTTCCAGGTCTTCAACCCCTACTAACTAGACTCATGACCTTGGCCCATTCTCTTCACCTCTCTTGACCCTCTCCTTAAGTGTGGACAATAACAAATTGCCCGCAAGATGGTCTGTTGAGGGACCATACGACCGACAACGTCCAACTGGCTTTTAACATGGACTCCAACTGACTTTTAACATGGAGACATCATGGGGACTTTTAAGAGCTAGCTATAGTCTGTCAAATGTCAGAAAGAATGGGGCCCATTGTTTCTCACCACACTGGGAAAAAAATGGTCATTTTGTAGAGGAAGCGGAAATGAAATCCCGAAGAGTGGGGGGAAATCATTTCTGCAAGATCACACCCCGTGGGTGCAGGCCTGGAAAGCAGGGCCTCGGGTGGGCGTCTCTTCCCGGAAAGCTCCTGCACTCTCTTACCTTTGTAACGGAAGCATCCTGGGCATCCAGTTCTCACTTAACACCCGGAGTTTCAAGCACTTAGTTTCCATTTGCCACACACCGAGTCAGACAGGGCCGCTGAAGCTTCCCAACACACCCATTCTATATCACGCTTCAGATAACAAACCCTCTTAAAGACTGCACATTGCCCTTCCAAAAGCAGGATGGAGCGAGCCTGCCAGGTCTGATAGAGCGAGTGAGAATTCAGTATGAGGCAGTTGAAGCCATCCATCGCTGGGCACGGCTTTCCTAGCCATTGGTGATGCATCCTTTGGCTGATTTTCCCGTAGTCGACGTGAGTTTTTCCAGTGCAGGACCCTTGTCTTCCACGCCTAGGGCAGCTTTGCTGGCCTTGCTATGAAGACTCGTGTGAGTCGGCAGGGTGGGGCATGATCACACACTGAGCATGACCACAAAGATCACCTCACTTGCACCTCTTAGCTTTTCTTCCCTTTCTGTTTGCATGACTTATGACCTTCAGTTTCTGATCTAAGAAGCAAGGGAGTAGAACTGTATGCTGACAGGGCAGTGAGAGCTCACTAGAGTCCCGGTGTTGTCATCAGACAGAAGTTACAATGTCACCCATCATAGGACCTCCCCTCCCAAGTCAGTGACAGACACTCTATGGTTGTGCCCAATGCTAGCCGATTCAAGTGCCTCTGCGTTGCAGGGAAGGAGGTGGACTGGGGCGGGAGAGGAGGAACCCAGCTCTCCCCTATCCTAGCTTGAGGAAAGACTGACTGGCCATTGCTTTCCATCTCAATTCCCTAACCTAGTCTGACCTTAGTAAATGAAGGGTTACATTTTTATTTCAGTAAGCTCAAATGCTGACTAAGCACTTGCTAGACATGATAGATAGGAACATGAACGAGACATGCCCCTGCCCCTGGCACCATGAAGATTACCTCATCTGCCCCTAGGGATAGACAGAGACACTTCTCCACGCACAGCGGAGACACGACCCAAGGGCCACAGAGACACCGGCGCCTGGGAAAGACTGCATTTCAGCCTCATCTGGACTCGTGGTTCTTTGCCATCTTAGATCTGACCCACCCTGCCGTTCTCTGCCTCTTCTGTTAAAACGCTGTGGTGCTCCATACTTCCAAACTTTCCTTTGGAGGCCCAGCATGCCCTCCAGGACTCCATGCAGAAACCTCCGAGTCTATTCTAGCTCTGATCGGGCTGTGGGTCTCTCTGTTCATAATAAACTAGTCCCGACTCTCGCCCTTGAAGAACCAGAGTATCTGCACTTCAGGGGACATTCTTTGGAGCGGGGACATTCTTTGGAGCCGTTCAAGCCTCTTCTCCAACTCCCCCCTCAAAGCTTCTTTGGGATGGTTTTTCCAGCATCTTTCACCTCCCATCCTGGAACCATAGCATCCTTGTAGGCTCTGTCTCCCTGTCGAGCCAAAACCCTACCCTCATTCCCTCCATCCCAAGCACTCCACGCCGATCCCTTGAAATAAGAGAGGACTGTGTTCTTGGCCACCGTGGGTTAGGGGGAGAGACAGGGGTGGTGGGGTGGCTGTGTTAGCTTTACCTGGGGCTCATCTGGAGACATACATTCATCTCTGCTCCCATGGGAGCCAGTTTGTTGATAAATGGGTTCGTTATTAGGGTTATCAGAACAAATAAAGCACACACCCATATCCATAAGCCATCAGTACCCTTCTCAAAACCCTGGCCCGCGGACCTCATTCTATTTCCGGCTCTGACAACTTGCCAGTTTGTCATTCTTTCTGGCCACATCAAGTTCCATCGGGTTTGAGTTTATTGGCTATGCGGCAAAGTTTATGTTGTCACAGAAATTAGCCTTGATGGACAGGGATACGGCCAGGGGATCAGGAGAGCTCGGTAGACGCACGCTGTTGGCATGGCTTAGCTGTTAGGGTGCCCAGAGCCCTCTCCAAGAAAAATCAAAGTTGGCTCTATGGAGCAGCGAGCCAGTGCAACAAGACACTCCTGAGGGACAAGCGCCTGGACGTGATTGCGAGCTGTCCAGTTCCCTTTCCACCCATCTGCCAGCCCGCCTTCCCCCGTAACCCCCGCCCCAGTGCCAAAATTGTTCCTTTCACAATGAAGGCAGGACTCAGAGCCTGAGGTTAAGCCCCCCCCTCTCTCTCTCCTCCATTTCGTGGTTAGCTTTCGTAGGTTCTTGGCTGGTTGACAATGCTGGATAATAATTCAATATTTCTTACTGAAATACTTGACCTTATTGTTAGTTTTCGTGACAAGGGGAATTTAAAGGAGCTGCAAAAAAATGCAGGCGAAGTGCGGCTGAGAAAGGCCAGGGTCTGCCGCAGAGCAGTGAACGGCTTCTCTTTCTGACATCTATAAAATTTAGGTGGAAACAGGTCAACATTGATCTTGGCAAATGGGAAAGCCAGTTCTATTGTTAGCAAACGAGGTTCAGATAGAAATTCGAGTCTGGTTCAATCAAAACCACATTTGCTTTTAGAGACCAGCGATGTGCTTTTCTATAAAAAAATGAAGAATATTTATATAGACACAAAGTAAAAATATTCTTGGCCCCGCAGATCATTCTGTGAGTTATCAGATCAGCTCGGTGAAGCAGAGGAGTCCCTCTCCCGTTCTCTTAAGACCTGCAGGCCTCTGACACTTCACACGCCTCTTCTCTCGATTCTTGAACCGGCAAAGGCTGTCGGAGACAGAAACCATATACTGAGCAAGGCTCGGCACTGCCTGGCAGAGAGACGTCTTAGAGCTGGCTGCCTAGTGGCCGGGGAAGAAGCAGAGTTGCTGGTTTCAGATCAACGCCGTCCTGACTCGCTGATTTGGAGTGAGGTTCATGGTCACTTCCACGGTCTCGTTGCAAGAGCCACGGAGGAAGGGCCTAAGAGCGATGCCTGTCAGTTTCAGCCTACCAGGTGCTTTGGTGCCCCCTCCCCCCATCCCCCCTTCCCCCTTTGTCCTGGGTCAATCAGAACACCTTGCCCTTGTAGGTGTTAGAATAGCCCCAGGAGGAAAGATCTGTAGCTTTTCTAGAACATTCCACCAGCACATGAAGTGGCTAAACCCAGAGACTTTCTGCTGGGCTAGGATTCTAGAAGACTCTTTCCCAGGAAATTATTTTATTTTAGTTGAGGTGAGATTTGCACAAAATAGATTAAAATGTTTTAAAAGTGGATGATGGTGGGGCACCACTCTCAGATTCATTTATTCAGTTACTTCATATGTATATGCATGTTTGGCCTTCATGCATATCTGTCTCAAGGAGGGTAGAGGAGGACACTGGGTACCCTGGAACTGAAGTCACAGCTGTTTGTGAGCCTCCATACGGGTGCTGGGAGCCGAACCCGGTTCCTCTGTAAGAGCGAGCACACTCTGAACCACTGAGCGGTCTTCCGGGCTCCCCCCTGTCTCAGGAGCATTTTAATGTTGCGTCGTGGTGTATTATCCCTTCCAACTCTAAACCACCAGCTTAAAATGAAGCCAGACACACAGGAAGCGCGTCCTCCCTACTTTTACTCTCAATCCGTTTGCGCATCTGTGTCTCTGTATATCCATAGGGAGACCACAAGACAGCCTTGGGTGTCATTTCGCCGGCTCTGTCCATCTTTATGTTTTATAGACAGGATCTTTAGTCGATCCTGGTCCCCAGCGATCCATTTCGCTGTACTTCCCCAGCTTTGAGATTACAAACAGGTTCTGCCATACCCATACTTTTAAAACTTCGGTTCTGGGGATCAGTCTCAGGGCTCCTTGATTGCAAGGAAGCCCTTTTCTGACTGAGCCCAGTCTCTGAAACCAGCTTTTAATACAAATTGGTCTATTTAGCTTAGTTTTTTATACGGTGTCCTGTTAGGGCTCTGTGATTTTTTTTTAAATAAAACGTGGCTCTGTTTTCAGGGAGTATTGGGAGGGAGTATTTATTACACGAACATGCAGAGAACCTTTGCTCAGGCTGCGTGTGCAGCATGGGAGAGCCATGGTCTGGACATCATAGTAACATAGGAAGGCAGTGTCAGCCTTTGAGGCCCCTGGGTAGGAAAGCTACTCCTCAGCAGGAGATCAAGAATCTTTAAAATCCTCAACATTCTCAGTCTGCAGCACACACCTCCACCCAGGAGGCATCTTACTTCTTTCGTTTGTGTTGGGACACATCCAAATCTGGCACCGGGCAGACCCTGCTTGCAAAGTTGGGGAGGGCGGCCTGACCCAGGCATAGAAAGAACCCTCCCTGGGATGCTGACTGCTACCTTTGAAAATCCATGCTTGAATCCATACTGTCCCACAGGGTAATCATTTTCAAGTGGCAAACAATTATATAGGTTTTCCTTAGTTTCTCTTCCAAGTGTCAACGCATCTACACAGGCTATAGGTAAAAAAATGTGAATTTTCTGCTTAAGATAAAAAAAAAAAAGTTGGTGGAACTCGTAAGTGTGTTTCCAAAAGATGAAGCACTGCCTGAGATTGCTTTGCACTCTGTGGGGTGGGAACTGTGAGACAGAGCTGGATTGCTATTAGCCCCTAGATGAGCAGGCAGGAGGTGGCCTCTCCTCTCTGGATCCTTATAAGTCTAAGATGCCTTCAGGATGAGACTGAAACAGGAATTTAGAATACAGAAGCCAGGTGTGGCTCCTGAAGTTGTAGGCCTATACCCTTAATAACAATAATGATGATGATGATGATAATAATAATAATAATAATAATAATAATAATAATAATAATAAAATCCCAATTGTTTGTCCCCAGGGGGAGGGGGAGGCTGAGTCCTGCCTTGGGTACATGTGGTCTAGGGAGGGTGTAATAGACTGTTGGGACTGGTAAAGTCATTTAATAGGTTAGCGATTTCAATCATTTTTATGTTTAAATATAGATAAACTAGAGAATGCACTATAAAATTCATAGGATTTGTAAAAAATAAAACAGGACTTTGAAATAGTCTTATAGCAGATCACTTTGGGCCAAACTCAGACTTAACTCCCCAGATCTAAAGCAGTTAGGTGGCTACAATTGAAGAAAAATAATTGGTAAATCTTAAGACTGTTTAGGGCACTTGCTAAGAAGCCTATAGATAAGTTACACCTTGTAGAATTCTCTTCCCCTTTATCATCCTTTCCTTCACCCAGCCCCGCCCACCAGCCACCAGGCCCCTCCTCTGTGAAGGCCTCCTAACTGTCTTTGACCCTGGTTGTTCTGACACGAATGGAGGCTGACCTGTATTGTGACACTCTTGTCACATTGCATCTAGTCACATTGCTAACTGTGAGATGACATCGTGGCTTAGTGGTCTCAGACAGCAGCCATGTAGTTTTTCACACTGCAGTTCTGTGGGGCAGGATTGTTGGCAGAGCTCAACAGGGCGGTTTTGCACCACAGGAGATCAAGCTTTTGTCATGCATTTGGCTAGATCCAGCAGAGGCTGGACTGGGAAATCCAAGAAGCTTTCTCTCAAGGGAAGGGCCTAATTCTTAGTACTCTCTTTCTCCTCTCCTCCTTCCTCCTCCTCCCCCTCCTCCTCTTTAATCTTTCTCCTCTCCCTCCCCCTCCTTTTCTTCCTCTCTTCTTCCTCCTCCCTTTCCTTCTCCTCCTCCTCTTCCTCCTCTCCTCATGCCTGGCCGGCTTGGAACTACATACAGTGTGGTAGCCTTAGTGCTGTCCGAGTTCCTTCATGGTACAAGTTTCCAAGAAGCACCAAGCTAGAAACTCTAGACCTTTAAGGTCTTCTCTGGGGAGAAGACCACTTCTGTGGCGTTCATGTTGGCCAGAGCCTGTCACAGGAGCCAGCCCAGAGTTACAGCAGGAGAGACAACTGCCACTTGTCGTTGAATCTCTGTGAAAGTCAGTTCTCAATGATCCATGCCAGAACTTCCTGGGACTTGAACACTTAATAATTACTCCCAAAGTATCGGTTACAGATGTACAGGGGAAAGAGAGCTGAAGCAGGAAGCACCGTACCCAGCCAGACATCCCTCCATCAAAACACAGGGGCAGGAGCTCTCTCTGCAACACAAAAGGTGTGCGCTGTGTGGAAATGGATGGGGCACTAGTGTTTTGATGAGAGATATTTGCTTCCTTGAGTCCTTCGATGAACTAATAAATAGGTATCAAATAGTTGAGGGACCTTATTAAGGAGAAAAGAACAGTGTAACCCCCCCCCTTAACTGTTTCAAGCTCCGCAGGTAAGAGCTGGGAGGCAGGATTCCTCTGGAAATGCTTAGGGTGCCCAGAGGCAGTTGGGTTGGCAGGGCTGGCCTGCTGTCACTCAGAGACTCAGCAGGGTCCAGAGAGCCACCTTTTCAGGGAAGCAGAGAGAGGCTCTCCAGAGAAAGAGGCTATTGTTTCTTACCCCTCTAAGCAGCTGATGACAGCACATAGGAATGCAGTTTGGACCTTCCCTTATAACCAGGGCAGATTACAGACCAAGGAATGAGATTCTGCAAGCTTTGGAACGCAAGGACTGGGATGGGGAAACAAGGCAGAGGGGAGATGCAGCATCTTCTGGGGGTGCCCATGCTGAATGCACAGTTCTAACCCACCCCCACCCCGGCTCTGCGGTTCACCTCCCCAGGTCTCACCTCCGCATAAGGGCAATGAGAAGGGTGGTTCTCAAGGGCTTTGTTCCCCTTGAAGAATACATGAAATGACCTCAAAGGGGGATGTGGTACCTGGCCGCAGAACAAACACGTGATAAATGCAGACTTCTTTCTGACATGCTACAAAAGGAAACCTTAGAAATCGTTAAGCCCAATTTATAATCGACCACACCGAGCCCGGTGATGCTGCCAATTATACACGTTTAAATGACATCTTGGCAGGTCCCTTCATTCCAGGCTCTTCCGCCTGCTTCAGAGATGTCGAAGGCTCTACGACTTCTTCAAGACCGAATGCACATCATGGTCTCACGTGAAGTGACTTCGGGCATAATCTATTCCACATGACCCCAAGGAATGTGGACTAGCCAGAAGGGGACAGGTTAGCTCAAGAAACAAAGGAAAACATTAAACAAATAAGCAGGTCCAATTGAAATAATAACAGATATCAACATGAAAATCCCCCAAGTTGCAGAAGACTCTTCTCTCTTTGCAGCAATTTGTTTTTTAGGGTAAAAAAAAATATTTTAAAGGGCAAAGTTCTGAACAATAAAGTTAAAAAAATTTAAAAACCTGTTTTGCCTGACTGACTCTTCCCCGCTATGGCCACGTCGACTGCAGATGACGTCATGTGTGACCAGCGCTGCCTCCCCGCTTTCAGCTAATACTGGGAATAAGTTTAGTGACAAGGAGGAAGGGCATTTTGGTCTATGGAGTTCAGTTTTCCTGTTCAGCGGTGCATTATGGGGCCTGGATTCTATGAGATATTGTCTCGAGGCCTTGCTTTCTCCTACTGTGAGCAAACCACTCAAGATAAAAAGCAGTGTAGGATGCTCACAGCTTCTGAGGGTCCCAGACTTGAACTAATACGGCAGGGATGTAAGTGCTCCTTGGCGTGAAGACCTGAATTCTCTTTGAAGCAGCCTTAATATTTTGTTATTTAAGCTGGACATAGTGGTGCTTGCTATCCTAGCGCTGGGGAGGCAATGATGTGAGCCCCCCCCACCTCCCCCAGCCAGGCCCAATGCTGAGCTTCAGGCTGGTAAAACTCTGTCTCAAAGGGGGCGGGTGGCATTCCGCAGGATGATACCTGATGTTGTCAGCAGGCTTCCATACATACCTGAGCACACCTGCACATCTGTACCCAGCACACCTGGACACACACACACACACCCTCACTCTCTCACATACGCCCTTACTCACCACACCCTGAGAGGGGGCAGTAGGAAGGAGGGAGGGACAGAGAAAGAGGAGAAGGATGCCTGAAAGGTTGTGACTAGACTTTTCTGAGGAAATCTTCATTCACTGCTAGGTGCCCGGGCAGAGATGCCTGAAGGAGGGCCACGGCTGACATCGAGCCTTCCCCAGGTCATTAGACTACTCCCGTGGTGGATCTCTAGAACAAATGTCCCAGCTAACCCCAAGACAATACCTCAGAAGTCACCTGCTTCTCCATATTAACCATATATACTTTCTCCATATTACATTGGTCAAAGCCGTCACATATGTATCCCAAGTTAGGAATAGGCAACTTCAGTCTGAAAGAAGGAATGTTAAAGAATTTCTGCCACACCAGTCAACTGTCACTGTGAACAGAGGCCATGGCCAGTGAAGGCGCTGATGCTGCTCCCAGGGGAGGGGGCTGTCTAGGAAATGAGACTTAGGCATGGACTGACTGGTTCTCTGGGTTTGTGTGGGCTTTCTGTTTCCACACCTGCGACCTGGAACTGTAATCACCTGCTTTTTAAACTAGGGTAGGACCTCTTCAACGGACAGGAAGAAATCCTTTTAATAAGTGCCCTGAGCTGGATGGCGTGGTGTTCTTCTAGCCACTGATGATAGCGGTGCAGGACTTTTGGAGCTAGAGTGGAGGCTTCGGAAGCCTTCAGAGATCTTTGGAGCAGTATCAGGTGAGGTCAGGGCATGCGGGAGGCTGAACGGAAGGAGAGAGATGGCGTGTGAGCCAGCCAGGCAGTCTAGGTCTTTAGCAGCTGATATGAAGCCCCATGTATGGCCAGGCAGTCCTAGCAGGGGCATGGCCTGCGGCCGGAAATACAAATCATTGTGCCTTTCACTTCTGAGTACAAGTAGGGCTGTGGAGAGGCGAGGAGCTGAGGGTCTGGAGCTTGCTGGGTGCTAGGCACCCTGTGTCATTAGTCTGTCTCCTTGAGTCCTTGAATCCTTCGAGGTATCGTTCTTAGCTTAGAGTTAGAAAAACCTAGCTTCAAAGGGCTTAGATAGCTAGTTTCAAGGCCCAAAAGGTGGTTTCCAAATTAGCCTGGCTTCAGACGACAAAGCCACCCTCAATTCTTCTCTTCCAATGTTTCACATATTTCTTCAGCTCTAGAAATCCTGGGACTTCTGTCATCAGACTGCCTGCTGCTTGAAACCATGAATCTCCCCAAAGTCAGAGCTGGAGGCAGTTTTCCTGTGAGCTGTGTGAAGAGATGGGGCCTTTGCAACTGTTCAACTCTTAATGAAATGAAGTAAATGCCAGAAACGTGTTTCTACCATCTCCAACACTCTACCACACAGTGGTGGCTTAGTAAGCATAGAGAGAACCGTATTTTACATCACACACTATTGAGAATTAAATTCATGTCTTTAGTAGCACCCGAGGTATTTGATTTTCTCCAGGTCTTTCTCAGAAGTAGCATAATAGTCTCCATTTTCACAGCAGGTGACAGTTTATGAATTATAGAGCATCCCCATAGTTGATTTTATTTAATGTGATCAGCTTGCAAGGTAGGGTAGGCAAGGATGGAACCAGTAAGGTAATAAAAGTTCCAAGAGGCTGAACCACTTGGCCACAGTCCTATAAACAGCGAGTGGAAGAACCAGGATTACAACACAGCCTCTCATGGCACTTTCCAAAGAGGGAACTGACGGCTGCTGTGCCTGGAATTATCCTCAGGCCAAATTAGTAAATCAAAAGCAATTTACCATAACTAAGTGTGATTGAGGATATAGATACATGCAAAGGGCTGATGATGTTGCCTTGTTGGCAGTGATGAAAGCCAACTGAATACATAAAGAGTAACCAACCCACTTATCCACTTGCTTATGCATTCCCCATAAGATGTGGCATGGTGGATCCTGGGAGTCAGCAAGGCCGATGAACAGCAAAATATACAGTGTAGGGTCAAGTTGTAATGAGGGCTTTGTGTAAACAAGAAAAGCGAAGGGGAAGGAGTGGACGAAGATAATGGTTTAAACAGGGCTCCGAGGGAGAAGGGCAAGGGCGTAGATTGTGAACTTGTGATGCTGGGATTAAACTTTATAAGTACAAGGTGGGTCCTCTTCCACTGAGCTATTTCCTCAGTCCAGGAAGTGCTTCTTGAAGAGGACACCCTTTAGTAGAAACTGAAAAGCAGGAGAGAATGAGCTGTGGCTTGAGGCAGAGCTGTTCTGAACAACACAGTCGAACATAGATCCCCTGGGCAAGCATAGACCTTGGCTCCCCCTTTTTTTCTCAGTACTAACACAAAGCAAACTTATCTTCCTTACTGTATCGTATACATCATTGCCTGTTTGCCTAGTACGAAGCCTGTGCTTGGCTCTAGAAGCACTGGAGAGATCTGTGCTGCCTACAGTGCAGGGAGCAGGCAGGGCAGGCAGGAGAGGACACTAGGGAGGAAGCAAGGGGAAAACATGGCTGTCCAGTAGACTGAGGGCTTGGGGTTCTGTTCTGAGGTGACTTGAGCAGGCCATGGTGTGGTAGATAGAGGGTGTGAACTACCTAGTTGTGCTTGTAAGAAATTTTTTAAAGCAAACTTTCTATTCTGAACATTTCATAGATTCAGAAAAATGGGACGAATTTTAACAGCTGATGCACATAGATTTTATAGCGGTTACTACACCTAAATACTCAATATGTGTTTCCTAAGAAACTTTGATAAATCAATCCTATCTACTATTATTTACTCATTAAAATGATATATACTAATAGGCAAAATAATACTATGTTAAATTTTTATTTCTAACAACTATAGAACTTATAATTACAATATTTGATAAAATACATAAATTTTAGGTACTAAGTAAATATAAGGAGTAACAGTATAAGTGAAATATAAATTTAATATAATAGGTTGAATTTTGTTGTTGTTCAAGAATATTCTTTATAGCTACTTGTCTAGATTAGTTTTTATTGTTAGGTTGACACAATGTAGAGCCACCTGGGAAGAAGGAACCTCAGTTAAAGAATTACCTGTTAGCCTGTGGCCATGAGTATAAGAGATTTTTCTAGACTGATGATAGACATGGGAAGGCACAGCCCACTGTGGGTGGCACCATCCCTAGGCAGGTGAGCCTGGGCTATTTTTATTAAGAGTTAGCTGAGCAATCCAGACAGTGAACTAGTAAGTAGCTTTCTTCTGTGGTTTCTGCTCTATGTTCCTGCGTTGAGTTTCTGCTCCAACTTTCTTCTATAATGGACTATTAACTGGAAATGTAAGATGAAATAAACCCTTTTCTTCCTGAAGTTAGCTTTGGTCAGAGTGTTCTATTATAGTGTACTGGCTGGTTTTGTGTCAACTTGACACAAGCTGGAATCACAGTGAAAGGAGCCTTCTTTGAGGAAATGCCTCTATGAGATCCAGTAGTAAGGCATTTTCTCAATTAGTGATCAAGGGGGGAGGGCCCATTGTGGGTGGTGCCATCCCTGGGCTGGTAGTCTTGGGTTCTATAAGAAAGCAAGCTGAGAAAGCCAGGGGATGCAAACCAGTAGGAAACATCCCTCCATGGCCTCTGCATCAGCTCCTGCTTCCTAACCAACTTGAGTTCCAGTCTTGACTTCCTTTGGTGATGTACAATAATGTGGAAAGTGTAAGCTGAAGAAACCCTTTCCTCCCCAACTTATGTCTTGGTCACGATGTGTTTGTGCAGGAATAGAAACTCTGTTTGTGCAGGAATAGAAACAGAGAGGTGAATTAGAACATCATTTAACAACATCTCTAGGGTTAAATTGGGGTGTACATGCCAGAAGAAGTCCAGAGACATTGAGTTTCTTTCTCTATGGCTCTTCACCTTATTTTAAAATAAAATACACTTATTTTTGTGTCGGTGTACCATGTGAGTATCAGGCTCTGTAGAGGCCAGAAGAGAGTGTCAGATCTCCAGAAACTGGTGTTACAGATGTTGTAAGCCACCAACTATGTGGGCGCTAGGAATTGAACCCGGGACATCTAGAGGAACAGATTGCTTTTGATTGCTGAGCCACTTCTCCGGCCATCTCCACCTTTTAATTTTGTTTAGTCCTCGGGATACAGCTCTGTGAAGACAAGGGCTTGTATTTCTGAGAAGACTGAATACCCTTTAGAAACATCTGAGAGGAGAAGGTGGGAGACGATTTTGAGAAGGGAGGTTGAGAATGACTAAGGAGACCTTGGGCTCAAAGCTACTGGCTGGGATCACAGATATCTTCGGGATTCGAGTTTTTAGGATGGCCTCCTATCTGGCTGCATGGTGCAGTCAGGCTCGGAGCTGAGAATATCTCTGTGGGCAGAATGTGCAAGATGATGTCCACCCGACTCTGGTCTAATTTCCTCAGGCCTATGCGTGCCCCTGTCCTTGTTCTGGCCTTCCTATGTCTCTACTCTGTGAATGGCTGGGTTTGCCTTTTCTCTATCTCTCTGCCTTTCTCCCCCTTCTTTCTGGCCTTTCTTGCATATCTCTGTCCTTGGTGACCCTGTCTGAACTGTGGAACTCTGAGAGGAAAGCAGGAGTCCGTGGTACGAAGGAAAGGCCTCCATGCAAAATTTGAGGGGAAAACATGTAAGCCACTGGATCTGGAAAGTTAATGGTTTGTACTTTTCTTGTCTGTATGTGTGTAGTGTGTCTACATGTGTTCTGTGTGTCTGCATATGCATGGGTACATGTACGTGCATATGCCCATGGAGGCCCAAAGATGAAATCCCATCCGTTACCATTGTTCTCCGCTTTATTTATTGGAACAGGATCTTTGGTTGAACCCAGAGCCAATTTCTTCTAGTCTATCAAGCCTGATTGTTCTGGGAATCCCCTGCCTCTGCCTGCCAAGTGCTAAGATTACAGGTGGCTTTAATGCCTAGCTGGCTTTTAGACAGTTCCTGTGGATTCAAAGTTCAATGCTCATATTTTTGGGTCTCCTGTATCTACAAAACCATCTCTCCAGACTCTGTGAAATTCCTTCCAACTTTTCCTACAGTGTCTGCAGGCCCCTTCATCTCAACAGGGATCTAGAACATTAAAAGGCTTCAGGTTTTGCCGCACTCTTCCAGCATGAAGTGTCAACCCTTCGTATCCCGGTGAGGCCAACTAGTGCTCACAAGTAGCATGTTCCTTTGAGTAAAGTTCTGGTGGTTGTATTGAAGTCTAGAGAAATAGGAGAAGTCAGCTCCATGTGGTGTCCTGGGTAGGGGTGATAACAAGGACTTTGAGATGTCTGTCTGTCTGTCTGTCTATCCATTCACCTCTATCTATCTATCTATCTATCTATCTATCCATCCATTCATCTCTATCTATCTATATCTTTATATCTATCTATCTATATCTATCTGTCTATCTATCTCTATCTGTCTATCTATCTATCTATCTATCTATCTATCTATCTATCTACCAACCTATCTATCACTTGACTATGGTGTCTAGCCTCATAAATAACCCACCAAGAACATGACAAATGAGTGGTAAGCAGGTAGGTTTTACATCAGATAAGCTTGAAGTTCTGCCCTTTCCATCCTACTTACAATTATTGACGAATGCTTCACAACCAGCGATGTGTAAAAATAAAGGAAGACAATAGAACCTATTGTGTGTAATATTTATTATCCATTTCAGTGGTGCAAATACCTCCACCATGGCCAAGTTCATGCTACTAGGCCCTATTGGTTACAGGTTGGTGACTAAAGGAAGCTCTACTTTCTGCTTCTACAGAGTGCTGAAGACTGGTTTCCTTTTGGTGGAGGGTACAGGAAGTCCTGTAAATTTTATATGATCCACAAATGTTGAGGGTAATATGATTACATGGTTGATTTCTTAGAGGACATAAGGATGAAGAAGAAAGTTCTTGCAGGGAGTTTTGTCTGAAGAAATACAATTATTAGTCAAGGATCTTGCATATTGCCTGAGTCTGCTGGAGTATGGGTGGAATTTTCCAGTTCTAGAGTCTATAGATGCTGATCCTGGTCCAGGCCGTCAGTTCAATGTTCTTTGACTGCAGTGACTTGATGTTGGAACTGCCTGGTGGCATAGAGTAGAGTGTAACATTTCATAAGCTATAAACATAAAAAGTACAGAAAGCCAAAAAAGATCAGTGGAACAGCAACTCTTTAAACATAAGCCAGGGAGGGTTAGGTTTAAAATGAGATAAGATTTGAGATCTGAAGAGTCTGGGTGCCACAATATGAGCCACTCGGAAACAAGCTATGAGACAAAAGGTCTAGAGAGTCATGTGTGAGTAATGGAAGCAGGTGGCTTAGACACAGAAGCACCCTCCTTTAAATGCATTCCTGGCCAGTGGAGTATGCTCAAAGCTAGGACAAGCCTGAGGCTGAGGCTAGATCCCAGGCCGTAGGAGGCTCTCAGGGTGAACCAGGTGCACACAGAGCATATGCCTTCCCTATTGAGTCACAACATTCTGGTGGTTCATACCTATCTTCCCACTGTTGTCCCGTGAGCTTTGCCTGGGGTTGGAAGCTTTGCTGGACGCATGGGATGGACACCTACCAGCACCATTCAATAGCAGTGAGAGCCGGGGAGCATGAACATATACCTTCTCCTGAACTCCGATTGACCAGACAGGCCCTGTGTGCCAACTGCTATGATAGAAATCATGGACTAAGGGTGAAGAACGGATGCCCTAGGAAGTTAGGAAGTCTTCCGATTCAGCGTGGGAGGCTTGGTGGCCCTCTCTACCGGTTCACAGGACTTGAGAACTACTCTGTGATGAGTACCTACAACAGGAAGCTCTTGAGACTTCAGCTTCCATAGCAACACATTCCATGATGCAGGTGCCACAGACAGTTTTATTATTATTACTGTTATTATTATTATTATTATTTATTTATTTGGTCCTCTATTTCTCTTTTTAAAGTAAGGCAGGTACTAAGGTTGTCTGCAAGGAGTACAAGGGTAGACCAGGTCTAACCTAGCCTCAACCACTCCATCACCCCGTGTTTTCATTACCCTTTTAGACTCAATGGAGGATGCTTGTGTCTTTGATCCACATTGCTTCTACAAGCCAGCCAGTTCACGGCACCCCCATTTTAACTAGCATATGATGTGCCACTGGCGCATGCTGATAATAGCCCCTGGCTCTCACTGTGCCTGGGTTAGGAATCAGGAAGCTTCCTGAGCAAGGTGTCCCACATGACATCTGGGCATAGTGGCTGTCTTCTTGTATTGGGACTAGGATAAAGGACTTTGAGAAAGGTTTAGCCTCACAGGACTACTGATCTGAAATATAGCTAGGCATGATCGTTCTGTTCCTGTGACTTCTGCTTTCTCATGTGAACTTAGTGTGTTTGAGTACAGGTGTGTTCACATGTATGTGTTCATGTGGGTGTGTAGGTGTCCATGTAGGTGTTTATGCACATGTGAATGCACATGTAGGGTGATGATCAGGTTTCCTGATGGCTCCCTGTCTAGTACATTGAGGCAAGGACTCTCACTGATCCTTGATCTTGCTGATGTGTCTAGTCTAGTGGGCCACTTTGCTCACAGGTTCCCTGTCTCCTGCCTCCCAAGCGCCGGGATCACAGTCTGGCTGCTGCAACCCTGCATTTCTGTCTGTGCCTGGGATCTGAACTCAGTTCTTTATAGCATTTCTCCATGGATCCATTTCTCCAGCCCCCTGCTCTGTCTTTTGATTGATGAGACTTGGGAAATCTCTTCTTCTCCTTCTGCCCAGGGGACTTGATGCCCAAAGCGCATCTTAACCCACACTCTGAGGAACCTCATCTTAGAAAAGGTTGCGAGAAACACCAGGTCTCCATAGAAACCCAGTTCTTCCCACGTGAAAAGCATAGCCGCTATCTACCGGTTATTGAGGGATTCCTGAAGAGTGGGAAGAGGAACATGGACAAAGATACAAAGTGCTACAGAGAACATTTGTCATCCCCAAGCGGGGAGGATGAGGGAGGCCTCAGAAGTGGGAGGTGGAGGGAGCAACAGGGACAAGTCAGAGTCCCTGCTGTACCCATGGGATAAGTACCGGGTGAGAGTCAAACAAGGAGCCATCACAACACACAGCAGCCAGCCTTCCAGCCCAGGAGCTAGTAAAATGTCTTCCTGTCACAGTAACTCCCGCCTTTATAATCATGGTCTGTTGGCCACACACCCTGGAGCTCATGGGCGGCACTCCCATATCTGAGGTCTAGGGACTAAGGTGCACCATCAAGGCAGTGACCCTTTGGGGTCGCTAGGACACACAGCCTTCCAGGTCAGGACACCAGGCCACACACCCTAGCTCCGCTTTGTCTCTGCTATTTCAGCTCTGAGCCCTTCCCAGGTCTGCTACCCACGCTCACAGGCTACCAACCCACCCTGTGGCTGGCCAGGAGGAGTATCTGCCAATCAGTGTGGTAAGCATAGAGAACAAGGTTCTGGAGAAACTCTGGGTCAAGCATGGCTCCATGTGCTGTCTACCGCCCACGGGCAAGTGCTTATGAGATCTTTGGCATTAGTTACTTATAACACCACCCCACTGTCATTAAAGTGAAACACACATGGGATTAAGTGGTGAATCCCCCATTCCAACCCCTGCCCCAGAGTGGAAAAAGAAAAAGAGCTGTGTTGTTAGGGCGACCTTACTCTGGGTTTGCACAGGAAGAAACCATGTTTAGGATTATCATCTGGATGAAGTTAGCAATGGACCTTCTCCATTTCATTCTCAAAGCATTCTGATTTGACGGAAACATTGTATCTCCTGGGATTTAGTGATCACTGACAGGCTTAAATGTAGAGGGACCCCATGAGGCTGGAAATGACGCAGAGATGCCTGGATCCTTGGGACCCCGCCTAGTCTCTCTCTCTGTGGGGCAGCACTTTATGTCTATCAGGCCTGAATCACTTTCCAAACAAGAATTCTTCAGTTAGTCCATTAACAAAAACAACAGCCCTGTTTTAATTTCAGCAACGGCCTTGGAATGAAAAGACTACTAATTACTCCAATTAACCAAGCACATTATGTGCACATGTTCAAACAGATATAAAAATACCATCAATCTGGGTCCTGGGGTTCTCGAGATGGTGGAATGTATAAACATTTGATGGAAGAAATTGTGACTTCAGAGAGCAATACAAACAAATCGGTCTGTTTGTTTGCACGACTGCCTACTTGTGGAGAGCCGGCTAAGAGACGAGGAAGACACCAGGGTGTCTCCCCTAGTTTATGTCTGCACTTATTACCCAGAGGATACAGAACAAAGAGACTCCTATTTATAGCCTGAGTCTAAAGGGGACAGAGGAGAAACTTAACCATGAGAAAACACAAATAATAATTAGTTTTAATAAAAATAAAAGTAGTTTATCAAGAGGACAAACTGTCTTCAGGAATTTATGTAACTCCTCCTTCCCTGAGTCTATATACACAAGGTTCTTTAATGTCATCGGATAGGCTAGCAATATGGCTCAGTGGTGTCGGTGAGGATGGGCCAGCTCCACGGGCATCTGTTGCTTTTCTGGTGGAGTCTAATTCTAGGGCAGGACAGACACTGGCGTTTCAGGGTTGGAGGTGCCCCAGCACCTCCTAAAGGAGCAAAGCCACTAAAGGTCACCTTCTCTGTGCGTTCCCATAGCCTGGTCATTTCACAGGGCTTACCCCTATAAAAGTTTTATAAGCAAGCAGGGAGCAGTGCCCAAGCACAATGGGCTAATCAGAGAGGGTTCCTGCGTCTGCGGAGATCGCGCCGTGATTAAAATAATTGTCATGAAGTGGAAAGACCTGAGCCCCACAGCCCATGCAAATGGTAGGAGTGGCCCACGTGTAATTTCAGCCTGGGAATCAGAGATGTCGATCCCCAGAGTAAGCTGGCTAATGAGACTAGCCAGTCGGTGAACTCTGAATTTGATTGTCTCTGTGAATAAAGATGGAGTAAACCAACTCACTGTCCCCAAGTCAAGCAGTACACACGTGTATAGGGAAACGATTCCCTTAACATTAATTCATAGATGTGAATTTAACATGTATGTATATGCACACACATATTCAAATCAATGACAAAGATGTAGTCTGCTGTTAACTTTAGAAGTAAAGATTTTGGAGCGGTGATCTGTGCCACCATGCCACCCTGGCTGGCCTGCAACTTGCTATGTAGACCAGCTTGGCCCGGACCTTACAGAGATCCACCTGTTTCTGCTTCCTGACTGCTGGGACTAAAGGCATGCGCCATCATGCTGGCCAACTTAAAACCTTTTGTTCTTCTAAGTCATGAATATGAAAAAAATTCATTCAAATAATAATAATACAAGTCTTACTGCAAAAAACTGAAACTGTCTTATCCCACACTTCACTAGCATAGTCTGTCAAATTAAATACCAAAGGCTTTAGCTAGACAGGTTTTTGGTTGTTATTGTTGTTGTTGTTGTTTTTTAAGAAATTTAGAAAAATTTTTAGAAAAAATCTATCTATCTATCTATCTATCTATCTATCTATCTATCTATTGTGTGTGTGTGTGTGTGTGTGTGTGTGTGTGCATACACGTGGCACAGCACTTCTGTGGAGGCAGGAGAACAGCTTCCTGGAGCTGGCTGGCTCGCTCTCTGGCCTTTTCCTGCTGACCCACCTCACCCCCCACCCCCAGCTAAACTTTTCAAGCCCCTTGTGCTCTGGCAGTGCTTGGGTCACCTTCTAAGTTTTGCTTGGACTTCTCAGCCTGGGCCAACTATTCTTTCCAAGATCAGCTAAAGTCTCAATGTCTTTGTTGTTTAATTGGAGGCTCGCTTACATTATTTGTACTAACCAGCTTGGTTTCAGTTTTAGCACTTTGTATTTTTAATGGTAATTATCCCTTCCCCGTTCTCCTTTCCTTTCTTCTCTCTCTGCATTGGCTGGTTCTGTTCTTTCACTTTGCCTTCCGTTCTAATTCCCTCTACCTCATGAGTTCTAGTTTCTTTTACTGGTCACCTACAATTTTAATCTTTTGTGTTTAAAATAATAAACATTAGAGTTTGAAGATTTTCTTGACCGATACAAGAATCACAGCTTTCTTGATTGTGATGACTCATCTGTAAGTTTTCTGTGATGTTTTCTACTAACCTGGATTTTCTCTTGATTTTAAAATACATAAGCTGGTGCTTGATGCTCTAGCAGAGATCTGGAGTTCAGTTTCCAGCAGTCTCATCGGACAGATCCAAAGAGCAGACCCCAAGCAGAGATCCCAAGGGCAGACCCCAAGGGCAGACCCCAAGGGCAGATCCCAAGGGCAGACCCTAAGGGCAGACCCCAAGGGCAGATCCCAAGGGCAGATCCCAAGGGCAGACCCCAAGGGCAGACCCTAAGGGCAGATCCCAAGGGCAGACCCCAAGGGCAGACCCCAAGGGCAGATTCCAAGGGCAGATCCCAAGGACAGACCCCAAGGGCAGATCCCAAGGGCAGATCCCAAGGGCGAATCCCAAGGGCGGATCCCAAGGGCAGATCCCAAGGGCAGATCCCAAGGGCAGAGATCCCAAGGGCAGATCCCAAGGGCAGACCCCAAGGGCAGAGATCCCAAGGGCAGACCCCAAGGGCAGAGACCCTAAGGGCAGATCCCAAGGGCAGAGATCCCAAGGGCAGAGATCCCAAGGGCAGACCCCAAGGGCAGAGATCCCAAGGGCAGATCCCAAGGGCAGACCCCAAGGGCGGATCCCAAGGGCAGACCCCAAGGGCAGACCCCAAGGGCAGATCCCAAGGGCAGAGATCCCAAGGGCAGAGATCCCAAGGGCAGACCCCAAGGGCAGAGATCCCAAGGGCAGACCCCAAGGGCAGACCCCAAGGGCAGATCCAAAGAGCAGATCCCAAGGGCAGACCCCAAGGGCAGATCCAAAGAGCAGATCCAAAGGGCAGACCCCAAGGGCAGATCCCAAGAGAAACTCCAGCTCTAGGGGATCAATGACTTCCTCTGGCATTTCAGGCATCTGTACTCATGCAGACACACTCCCACACACATGAACAAAGTGTGTACATGTGTGTGTGTGCATGCACAAACCTATATTATATATAATTTAATATATGGATATATTTAATTCCTTAATTAAATAATTTCCTTAATTAATTCCTTAACTAATTAATAATGCTGCAGTGCATTAATATAGTTAGGGCTTGGCATCACTACGGGTTGGCTTCCTCCAGATGCTGCCTTGCCTCTGCCCATTGCTTCCTTGATCGTCTTTGTAAAATGAACAAATTCAGTCTCTCATGCCTTCTTCTTTCTTAGTATTCTGGGTTGTTGTTTATTTTTAATTTCCCCCGCTATCCTTAAGAATTCACCTTGTGAGTCTCTTTCAGATAATCTGCCTCTTCTCTCTGACACCCCCTCCCGACCCCCCCACACCCCCTCTGCGACTGTAGCTTTGCTATGGTTTATCTAAGGGCGACTATCTTAGGTTGTTGTTTTTTTTTTCTTTTAAACGTGTTTTCTGAGCTTTCTCGCTCTGTGCGTTGGTGTCTTGAATTGACTGGAGATTTTTCTGTCATTATCTGTTTAAGTAAAGACTGTTTTTCTCCATCTTCCTGACTGCTTCCTGTAGAGAATCACCACAGTTTTCGAGGCTCCCTGACCACATTCAGGGTCCTCCCTGCCTGCTTCCCCACTGTCAGAATCCATATACTTTCTTCAGTGTTCCAGTTCATCCACCTTTAGTCTAATAATTGAAATTTTACTTTTTTTTTTACCAACTTTTTTAAATATAAATTTCAAATTTCTATTTGCTCCCCTTTCAAACATGGCCGGTTATGAAAGTCCCCTCCTCCTCTTGTTGGTCACTTGATCTTTTTTAAATCTTCAGAACACCGAGGCGTACTTGGCTTGCGCTCCTTTGACTGACTGAAGTGCTGAGGTCTCTGGAGGTCTGGCTCCAGTGCCTGCTTCTGTTCTCTCTCTCTCAGGGTGGTTTATTTACTTGTGTGTTTAGTGATTTTTTCTTCCCCAGTCAAACTCATTTTCTTTGCAACTTAATATCTAGGAATTCTTTGAGACCTTTCTTTAACGTATTTTCTTCCAGGGAAGATTGGGATTTGCTTCTGTCAGGAGCCTGAGGGTATCACAGACTTGGAGCCAATTTAAAATTTCAGGGTTTTCTTCCCGCCGCACTGGTTTTGTGTATGTTAAGGCTCCAAAACTCATAAAAGTGCAGATCTGTAATTAGAAGCAAGAAGGGGGATTTTTTTAAAAAAAAATTCTTTTTTTCTTGTCTATTCAGAGGTAGGGTCGACCCAGGAGTGCATTTCCATATTCTTGTTCCACAGGGTAGGTGTTTTCCAAGTTCACTCATGAGCGCGATGCCCTCAGCCATCCTGGAGTGTTTGTGGGTGTGTCTACTTCTTTACTTGTTGTGGACGTCAGGGATCATACTTCTGTGTGGGAAGTGCTAGCCATAGCACTGTGTGGTGACTCTGGATGTGGGATTTCTGCACATTCTGAGACTCAAGGAATTTTGATGTTTTTCCTTTTTGCTAGAGCCATTGCATTCATACAGGTATATTTGAAAACTCCCTTATATTAATGAGTATTTACCTCATTTTATTTTTATGTACACGTGTTTTGCCTGCCTGTGTGTATGCACACTGTGTGTGTCAGATGCTTTCTGAGGCCAGAGAGGGCATTGTATCCCCTGGAACTGGAGCCGCCCTGTGGATGCTGGATGCTGGGAACTGAACCAGGGTCCTTTTCAAGAGCTGGAGGAGTGCTCTTAACCACTGAGCCATCTCTACCGTGTGTGTGTGTGTGTGTGTGTGTGTGTGTGTGTGTGTGTGTGTGTTTGTGTGTGTGTGTGTGTGGTTTTTCAAGACAGGATTTATCTGTGTAGCTTTTACTGCCCTGACTCACTCTGTAGTCCAGGCTGTTCCCAAACTCAGAGATCTATCTCTACCTCCCAGGTGGTGCTTCGATTAAAGGCATGCATCACCACCACCCGGAATGCTATATATTTTAAAATCTCTTTTGTTTAATCTAATTTTTTTTTTTTTTTTGTTTTTTTGTTTTTCGAGACAGGGTTTCTCTGTGTAGTTCCGGCTGTCCTGGAACTCACTCTGTAGACCAGGCTGGCCTCGAACTCAGAAATCCGCCTGCCTCTGCCTCCCAAGTGCTGGGATTAAAGGCATGCGCCACCGCCACCCGGCTGTTTAATCTAATTTGATGGTGTCTTTTAAAATCCTTTTGCTCAAAGGCAAGATTTTTTTTTTTTTTTGCATTTTAATATTAGGTGAGTTTAATGTTTAGATTTTAGTTACTATCATCAACAAAGATAAAATAACTGCTAGACCATTACGATTATTGTGAAGAACAAGATGTTGGATATAAATAGGTTTTTTTTTTTTTGTTGTTTGTTTTTTTGCGTTTTGCTTTTTTGTAGAAACCCCCGGATGGTAGTTACCCTACCAAGGGTATTATTCTGCTCCCACTGTTATCTGCAACAATACTGGCCCCTCACAGCACTCTCAAATGACTGTGAGATCAGCTCTTTAGATTCCACATACGAGTTTGATCAAGTAGTACTTGTCCTTCCGTGCCTGGTTTATTTCACTCAACAGAGTTTCCATCAGCAGTGGCAGGGTTTCATCCTTTCTGTGACTGAATAGTATTCCATTATGCCCCACTTTCCTTATCCACTCATGGTTGATGGACCCTTAGAATGTTTCCATTTCTTGGCTATCACAGACTGTGCTGTAATACACATGGTGGTGAAGGTGTCTGATTTTTATTGCTTTTGGAGAGATACCCAGTAAAGGGGCTGCTGGACCATGGGCTCATTCAATCTGTAGTCTTAACATGAGCTTCCCCATTCTCTTCCAAAATGGCTGTACTAAGTTACATTTCCATCTACAGTGTGCCAGGGTCCACTTTTCTCCAAGTCTGCACCAGCATTTGCTATATTTTTCTTTTTGTATTTTTTTGATCACAGCTCTTGTTACTGGAGAGAGGCAATACCTCATTGTGGTTCTTGAGAAAATTAATTTTACACACACATTGAGGTATTATGTGGAGACGGGCATTTTTTTTTTAAGGAAAAGTCAAACCCACCACTCTGAAACGGCTTAGAACAGATCCGAGCCTTGTAGGCATGAGTCCTTAGTGATTCTTTGAACCATACTCTTGATACTTGTGTGTGTGGGGGCTAGAAGCAGGGCTCCAGTTGATAACCCACGTCAGAGTTCACAGTGGAAAGACTTCCATTCTGTGCAACTTGTGTGGCCAAGCTGAAAGAACACCATTTATTGAAAGTAAGGTGCTACATATACACAATGAGGTGTTATATTTATTATTTCTATTTTAAATCATCTATTGAACAAAGAAGACAGGGCAAGAGTTTTTAATGAGGTCCTGGGTCACCTTGGGTTCAGAAACCCAGAGGGGATCGTAGCACAGTTCTGACTGCAATACATGTGATCTTGGGTAGGTTGAGAAAGCTCCCACCACATTTCCCCCATTCGTATTGTAGGACAATAAGACAGTGTAGCTTTAAGGAACGCATTTTGAATTCTGTGCTCTCATCTTTGGTTTTCATCCACGTCTCCCAGGCACCAGAGTTCACTCACCTCTAAGACCCATAACTATAGCGGTGGGAGATATTCCTGCTTAGCCTGATGGTGTCTATTCAGAATCACCATCCTGTAGGTGAGAAGCATAGTCAGAGCCTCAGTAGCGACAGCCCTTCCCGTGGCTTTGGTACCCTGGCTTGAAGAGATAGGTGCTCATTCTTCTCAGAAGTGTGAATGGAAATGAGAGGCTATAGCGAGGCACTGTGATTGCCAGCTAAGGAGGCAAGCAGTTGGATCCGATGCATGGGCAAAGTTGGGCCACACCCACAGACAGCTCGTGGCTGTGTTTCTAAGAAGAGTCAAGAAGTAAGTCATACCTACCAAGGCAATGACTGCATCCTTAGGCTTGCAGCACACCAGGGCCTGACAGCTCCTCAGGGTTGCTCTACCTTCATTAGATGGGGAGACCAGCAAGTGTTGAATTTACTACCACACTCCACCTGGCAGAGGATGACCATGACAGTCTTGAGTCCTTTGTAAAGCTATTCTCCCATCAACACCTGCTTCTTGAGTGGAAACCCCATCATTGTTTTTCAGTTGAGGACTACATTAGTTACTTTCTCCTTGTGTCAGAATCCTCAATGAAAGCAACTTAAGGAAGGAAGGGATATAACTTTCCTCGTGGCTCGTGGTTTGAAGATAAAGCTATCATGGTACAGAAAGCATGGTGACAGGAGCTGATGGGGTGGCATCTGCGGGGTGGGGGAGGGGTGGCTAATGCTTGGGGCACACTTTCTGCTTTCTATGTGTTCTAGGACAATAGCCCATGGAATGGGCTATTGTCTAGACAGGATGGGGGTTTTCTACCCCAATTAACACACTCTGGAAACTCCATCAAAATAACATGCCCAGAGATTTGCCTCCTAGATGGTCCTAGATCCTTTGAAGTTGTCTATAAGTATCAACCTCAATAAGGATGTTAAGGCTGAGAGAAGAAGAGAACCTGCTTATAACAGTCAGTGTAGACGTAGTAGGAACCAAAGCAACAGGATCCCAGAATCAGAGGTTTCCAGGACAGGACCACATACTCTGAGGGCATCCCTGTTGCTTCCTGAAACAGATCCCCATAGGAACAGTTATAGCATCCTACTTGGATATGTTTGGGAAGGCTTGGTCTCTTCTCTTTCAAATGCTATCATCCATGGGCTAGATTGTACTAAGCCTCGGTTCCAGTATTCAAATAGGAGAAGACACAACAGTCATTCCACAACGCAACTGTGATTGGGAGCTATGAAAGCTAGTGTTTAGAAGTATCTAGAAGCTTGGCACCTTGCAGTGGTACTGGATTTCCTCAGTGAGCTGTCTAATGAGAAGGGAATGGCCTCATTAGTTAATCGTAGTACTCAATGGTTCACTGAGATCTCTCAATGGGCTCTCTCACTTCTCACAGTAGATGAAGGCTCAGCAGCTATATTTCCAACAGTACCATTCATAACAACATGGGTGTGTCATGCTGCTTTTATTTTCTCCGTAGAAAGTTTTCCCTGTGCTAACCATCCCATGACTCTGCGGAATTAGATATGACAGATGGAGGCTGGAGATCCAAAGCTTCTAGATACTTCTAAACACTAGGTCACATGGCTCCCCAACACAGTTGCATATGGAACTCTGAGTATTTGTGCATTTGGTTGACAAGGGCCAGGTCCTTTGGAAACAGATTCTGTCTTTACCAACAGACCAAGTTGGTAAAGACCCTTGAAGCCCACAGCATCCAGTGGAGGTCATGGGCTCTAGCTTTGCTCTCAGGAAGGCCTGAAATCTGGGTCCTTCCTTGTCAATATTAATCAGGAGGGATGTGGTAAAGTGTCTAATCTCCCCACACCCTGGTTTCTTTCATCTACAAACGGAATATAACTGAAGAGACCCCATAGGAAGTATTCTCTGTCCTATACTTAGTAGTTAGCGTAAAATAAAATACATTTGTTGCTAAGGAGAAGAAGCAAAGGGGCCCTGGCTGGAGAAGAGAAGGTGTTTGAAGAGGAAAATGGAGAAGGAAAGCTGGGTTCTTTCATTTCTTTGCAACTTTAGTCAATGTGTAAGATGAGACCCCCCCCCAGGTTCCCATTTCTTCCTTTCTCAAAAACACCCCAGTGCACAAACTCTCCTATTAAACACAGCCTCCAGAGGGGGCCTGCCCTGTTGCTCACTCTTGAGAGGAGTTACTGAAAGGTGTGGCGTTTTAGGAGGGTAAGTCCCTCACATGAGGTGGCTGCCGGGTGTTGGACCCCCAAGAAACATGGTGGCATGAGTGTAAACCTCAGGGGTGGGGCAGCTGGGAGAGATATGAGGGCGGCCCGAAGGGGGAAGTTCAGAAGAGAGGTTATATTTGACATGAGCTGGTGCTCTACCTCCTCAGCCTGGAAGCTGGGAGGGCGTGGGTCCCTCCCACAGGAGCTCAAAGACCATGTCCACCACGGAATATGGGCCTCTCATGCCCCTCCTCCCCCTCCATTTTTTTTTTTTTGTTTTTTTCAAGACAGGTTTCTCTGTGTGTAGTCCTGGCTATCCTGGAACTCACTCTGTAGACCAGGCTGGCCTCGAACTCAGAAATCCGCCTGCCTCTGCCTCCCAAGTGCTAGGATTGCAGGCGTGCGCCACCACGCCCGGCTTTCCCCCTCCCTTCCAATCACTGTGCCGACCCTCCTTTACCTGTTTACTTGGTTTGTGGTTTGAACTTAGATGTGGGTAGAGAGGTGGGATCTGAAGAAAAGCTCTCTACCCTGCTCCTCCACCCCAGAGATGTCCTACTTATTTTCTGTCCAGAGTCTGACAAGCCAGAGGTAGCAGATTGCGGGGGAGGTTCTGATTCAGTGTCCCATGAGAGGGTTCCACATATTGATATGAAAAGCTGCCAGTTGTTGGGGAAGGGTTGGGCCCGGACACAGTGAGAATTTCAGTCACTCCTTCCTGCTTGTGTTTGATAAGGATGGCTTTGGAGTACCCAGAGTCCTCGTCTCAAGTGCTTATTCTAAACTCGTCGTAGATGTGGGAAAAAGATATCTGTTGTCCTGTTCATTTGCTACTGGGCAAATGACTCATGTGTGAGACTGCTGGGGTGGGGGGAGTTGTGTGATACCGCTGAAATGGTCTGGCCCCGGGTGGGTTTTCTGATGGTAAGAGAGATCAGCCAACACCTAAACCCTCTGAGGTCAGGTCATTCCAGAGTGAGCCAGATGTTATCCACCAGGTGGGTATGCACCACGCATGCTACTGGCAATTCAGTGGTCTTAGCCGGTGTGCCAGGAATGTGTGGACAATGCTGGGGGCTGGCCCTCACCTTCCAGCTGTGTGAGGCAGGGCCTTGTGTTGTTTATCACTGCGCATGCATGGCAGGCTAGCCGGCCTCCCGTCTCTCCAAGGGAGCACCAGGTTACAAGCACGCCCTGCCTTGTCAATTGGCTTTTCATGAGTTCTACTTATCAGAACGCCAGTCCTGATGCTTAGGTCGCGAGCGGTGAACCTACTCCTTACTCCTGGTCTGGACTTACAGAACTGTTCTATAACACTTATCACATTTCCTCAGTGAATAAAACTAACCAGAGTCGCTTTCCCAAGTGCTCCGCCAATCTGTGCAAAATCTTTTTATTTTCTAAAGCATTTAGTATGTGAAAGATGTTCAGCACATCTTTAAAAAAAATGTAAAGGCCCCATTAAAATAGCTTTCATACAGTATAGACTACATACTGCAGAAGATTCCTACATCACCGTGAGCATCTACAAATATGTTATAGGAGTTCACAAAATGCAATTGTGTATAAAAGCTGCTCATTATCTCAGTATGTATGGATGACCACGGAAAACATTCTGGATTTATTACTCCAGTTTTCAGCCAGGGCCCGTTTATGACAGATGGATAACTAAGTTTTTCATCTAATAGTTTTGTCATTTTGTAGTCTGAAGAAAAAATAAAAGAACCCACAAAGAAAGAATTCAATATGCAAACCATTCACCTTCTAAGAGGCAGTGCAGTGTGGACAAGGACCATCTGGAGAGCTGTCCTAGGAGGCACTTGGGCATCTGAAGGAGAGAGAGTGCCGTTCAGCTCAGGGTGAGGGAGGGTAGCTGGCCAGGGGAATTCTGATGGGGGGTGGGGATGGGGTGGAGTGGAGTGGGGGCATGCTATCTGTTTCCATATAGAGGCAGACAATGAATAGTCACGAGTGTCTCTGTGGCACCACTCACCATAAAAGCATCCTTATATATACACTGATAACACGGTGTGTCTCGATACAACTTCATTGCCACTGAAACTTGAATTTCATTGAATTTTTACATATTATGAAATAGTCTAGAGTCTTGTTTTTTTTTTTTTAACTTAAAAAAAACACTTGAAAATGTTTCTTGGCGTTTTCTTTGATGAATTTGAAAAAAAAAAGAAATAAAAAGGAAAGAAATGACTGTTCCTAGGTTTAGTAGAGGGGGACGCTTGTTGTAGATAAAGTGGGGAACATGGCCAGAGGCAGGGACATCTAGGATAGTCCAGACCGAGCATGCCCCTGAGCCATGGGAGGAGGGGGAAAGAGGGGAAGGGCAGGAGGGGAGGGGACAGAGGGGCAGCCTGGGCCAAGACACTGGCCAAGCGGGTAAAAGGTAGATTAAAACTCCTCCACTGTTGGTGGGATTGCAAAATGGTAAAACCGCTCTGGAAATTAGTTTGGCGGTTCCTCAGAAAATTGGGCATGTCTCTTCCAGAGGACCCTGGCATACCACTCCTGGGCATATACCCAGAGGATTCCCCTGCATACAATAAAGACACATGCTCCACTATGTTTATAGCAGTCTTGTTTATAATAGCCAGAAATTGGAAGGAGCCCAAAAATCCCTCAAAGGAGGAATGGATACAGAAAATGTGGTATATTTATACAATGGAATACTACTCAGCAATTAAAAATAATGAATTCATGCAATTTGTAGGTAAATGGTTAGACCTGGAAAATATCATCCTAAGTGAGTTAACCCAATCACAAAAGAATACACATGAAATGCAATCACTGATAAGTGGATATTAATGAGCCCAGAAGCCCTAAATACTCAAGGCACAATTAGCAAGTCAAATGATTCCCAAGAAGAAGAAAGGAGAGGACCCTGGGCCTGTAAAGATTGGGTCCAGTTTTGTAGAGAAACCGTGGGGAGGAGGGGGAATGATTGGGGAATAGTTGGGGGGGAGAGGAAGTATGGGACGTATGGTGGGAGGGGGGGAACTGGGAAAGGGGAAAGCTTTTGGAATGTAAACATAGAATATAGAAAAAAAAGGGCGGGGTAACCAAGATGGCTGGATTATATAAGGAAGGGCAGCCGGGGGCAAGAGAAGCTCAGTGCTGGGCTGGAGAAGTTTAAGGTAGGGGCTCGGTATGCCGGCCATACCCTCTAACGGGTAGGGACCAAGGGATGCTGGGAGAACCTGGTGGCCAGGTCCATTTCCATGTGTTGAATAGGCACCTCAGCTTTGTGTCCTGGTTTTGAGAACTAACCCCTGGTACCCTATTTGCCTAGGGTACAAAGTCTGGAGACCTGCAGAGATAACGACATTAGGCAGAGGGAAGAGATCAGAGGGAAGAGAAACCTCACAAGTTCGGAGGCCTCACAAGAGTCATCTCCTCCATGGCTGAGTGTGAACCGGAAGGTGTGAGATGAGATGGGGGGAGGGTGGCTGGAAAGCAGACGCCCACTGCTGACAAGGCTTCCCGTACCTCTGAGGGGTTCAGAGTCAGAGAGGAAGGTCAGCTGCAGTGAGCTTCAGAAAGAGATCCAGTCCGGGCATGGGGTGGGACTGGAGCCATCGTTCAAACTATGTCAGCTCGGGACATCTAGTGGTAGGTATGCTCTGAGTTCTTCCTCAAGAAGATGCTCCAGGGAACACGGCTCCACCCACTAGGGGAACAGCCAAGGCTTCATGCAGCTGACCAGCTTCAGGCGGAGGACAGATGCAGGGAAATGACTTCTCTAGTGGGACAGACAGACAGACATCTGTGGGATGCCAGCAAAACCAGGTCAGGAAACATCTTCCACAAATTCCTTCAAACAACCGGACCGTGGATTTCTTTTCCTTTCTACCCTACAAGTTTAATTGCTGTGTGGTGTCACCAGTCCCTCCTGCCTCATGCCGAGCTCTCTTGACTGTGTAGTCAGATCACATGATCTAAGTGGCCCTGTTACTGTCCCTACCATCCCTTCCTGATTCAAATCCTACTTAAGCCGTAGAGGATCAGCATTTTCTTTCTTATATCTTTCGCTCCTAATGTTGCATACCACCCCCAGACCCCAGCCTGTAATGACCTGGTGCAGTCAGAGGGCAGGTTGTATTTGCCTTCAGTTACTTACACCTTGCTGAAATCACACGTGTACGCCGATGAAACTTGACACAGCCTCGAACCCCCGTGGTCTGTTTTCTATGCATCGTGCCTGGTCTTAGCCCGGCTCCCCTGCAGGGTTTACCACATTTCCTGGAACATGGTGCTTTGGTGCAATACCTGCCTCCTCCAACCCCATCAGTCCCCCACCTTGCAGGAGCCTTTCAGCCTTCGCAGTTGAAGTTACTCATCCAGGGCGAACGCTTGGGGACTGACCTGCACCTTACAGACTCGCCTAGCACTGAAAGCAAGGGAGTTTCCAAACCGACTCGACTCACTGTCTTGGTTTGTAGGCTTAAATTATGAAGCAATTAATATACAGCACATAAAACTGTCCAGTCTGTTTGTCCTTGCTGTCTTATAGTCAGTGATGATGGCAGGGACTGACTAATGAACGGCCTGAGGATCTGTGTACACACACAGCGAGGAGGGGGGGGGATCTAACAAATAGAGATGCTCATGCTTCTGCGAGAGCATCTCCCTTCGTTTCCTAAGTTTTCTCTCATAAATAGCTCAGGTCTCTCCTCCCCCCTCCCCTTCTTTTTTTTCTTTCTCCTTTCTTCAGACCTTTACGAAATGTAAGCCCTGTTTCTCATTTCATTGCAAACTCTTTAAGAAAAGACATTTTTCATACCTCAGACTTTCCCCAATCTCTCCTAACCGTGCTCTGCATTGTATCTTCCACGGCTGGCACACTTCCAGCGACAATCCTTAAAAATCCCTTTACAGTTTTAAAGGAGAATACAAGCTCTCATTTACCACTGGATCGAGTCAGAAAATAAAGCTTAAGGCCTTGACAGGCCTGGATATTTTTTTGAGGCCTAAGTCTGATTTATGGCGGTAGCCGGCAAACCAGGCTGGTGAAATATTTGCTGCTGCTCCCAGGGATATGGAAAAATGAAGTGTGAAGTTCTGGGGAAAGCGGGCCACAGCCTTCCAGTCACTAAACACTCCCACCAAGTTGGCAGGGGAACAGAGTCCTGGGCTACAAGATGAACCTCAAAGGAATAGGAAAGGAGAAGAGGCCCGTGCATCGTGTCAAAATACTGCCAAGGCTTAGCGCGGGCCATACATTGTGTGTCGTGGGGTGGGATGTATCCGAGGGGCTTTAGGGAGGAAAGAGAAGAGAAGTAGTTTCTTCCTCCTTTATTTATTCTGTTTTCTTTACAGCTCCCCTGTAGGGGTTTCTGGGCAAGCAAAGAAATTAAGGCAGCGACAGGAATGCAGGAAGTCACTTAAGCCCTCTCCATAAAATTGCTCTGATTGAAAAATACACCCTGATTAGAGAGAGCTCAGGCTCGCCTTAGGGCTTGTAGCTTCTAAAATGGGGAGACAGACACACACAACTTCCCCAGCCACTGGGTCCCCAGACCTATGAGTGTGGCATCTGGGGTGTGCATTCCCACGAAAAGGGAATTTCCTAGAGATAGAAGGAAGGTGGGTTTTCCCCTCAGAATATTCTCGAAATGAGTCACCGCAAACACACGCCAGGTGAAACGCTTGGTGCTTTCCCCCATCCTTCATTATTTAAATAAATAAGTAAATAAATATTAGAACATCTTTTTTTTTTAAAAAAAAAGATTATGTTTATGAATACCCATGATCTCCTAAAAGAACTTTGCCTACGTGCCAATGTTATTCATACTAGAGAGGGGCGATGTTCTGTGGACAAGCTGTTGGTTTTTTGTTGTTTCCTAAAGTGAGAAGAAGAAGAAAAAAAAGCTGTGTTGTAGCTTGATATGTTTGATAAACCAAGGCTAGAAAGGGCAGATGCGGAAGACATGTAACTCATTTTCTTCCCCGGGCTAGCTTATCTGTGGAAGATCAATTTCACCTTTTGATTCATTTTGAGATTTTAAAATCAATCTCCACCTTTTTTGGTCTGCTAGATAGAGATTTATGTTGCAGGGATGTGTCAGATTCAGTTAGGCAGTGTCAGTAATTACAGGAACATTTATTTATGCCCACAGGTAGTCATCCCCCTGCCTCTCACTAACCACTCATAAACACACCTATTCTCACTGGAACAGACTCTTGCAGGCCAACTCCGACACCCCCACAAACACTACCTCACCCATTTTCACCCCTACCACACAGCTATACGTTGAGATAACTTAAGTCAGTAGACATTGATGGTGTCTGCCAATGGAGAGAGGGCTGCTGGGCCAGGAGAACGGGGTCAGGGCTGGAATGAACAACAGAAATCTGGTTCTTCGCCTTAGGACGTTTCAGTTGACAGAGGGAGAAACTGCACTTTAATCCACTTGCTGCTTGAGAAAATGACTCTTTAAGATCACAAAAGTTCCAGAAGCTTCTGCCTGTTCTCCCCCTGCCCCCAGTATGGTCAGGGGAGAGCCGGAATCCTGTGCAGAGAAACTCAGGTGCATGTACAGTCATTGGAACTTGAATTTGAACTGCAAGTGTCTGCCTTGAGGGAGGATGTGTGTGCCTACGAGGCAAGGAGTCTCACTCTACAGATGGGGAAACAGAGGCAGCAGAGGGCTGGGGGGGGTCGGGGAGGGGTGGGCATAAAGCAAGGAAGCCTGGAAGAGCTGGTAGTCCCAGTCATTGCCGCCCCTGCTCAGTCTCTCGCCCACAGCTGAGCTTGAGTCTCCTCGCGCCTGAGCCCACAGGGTCGCTACCTGCCCACACCCACGCTTGAGGAACAGGGCTCAAGACACAAAATCACAACAGTGGCTCTAGTTTGAAGGGGCTTGGGTACAGACTACCGAACTCTCAGCACTCCATTTTTGGAAACTAGTGCGTTTCAGCCTTAGGGAGCTAACAAGGAAGCAGACCTCTCCTCTGGGAAGGTCTGAAATGGAGGGCACAAGGGAGCAAGCAAGGTGGCTGGACCCACCCCCACCCCCCTACCCCCCCACCCCCAACCCCGTGCGGCTGCCCCAGTGCTCAGTGAAGCATATGCCAAAAGCCATTCTAGAAGGTTCTTTCCTCTGTAGTGACTTACCTCACACTTACAGGTTTTAATACACACGCCAGTCGTTCAAATATTTTAGCAAATGTCCTGGCTTCCCTCCACCACCAAAATGAAAGTGAAGGTGAAGTCATTTGGGGCCACTAGAGGAGACTTCTCACCCTCCATGGCTGCCCATAGATTTAAATGTCTCTCAGGAGACGCAATTAAACAGTAATGAGAGCCCAACTCACCAAAGCATCGTATTTTCTGGTCTTTTCATCACTCACTCTGCTCAGCAATTTAATGATGAGTTTAGGATATGATCTCTTCCCACAGGTGCCGGCTCCCACCGCTTCTATTTTTATTGTACTTGGGTCCTGGGATTTCGATGGTCCTAAGTGTCTGAAAAGAGTGTCGGCAGGTTTTTCTAACCAAGTTACTAGTTGCTTTCTGCACAAACCTTGGTTTTGCTGTGACACAAAGTTATTTGATGAAAGGCTTACTACAGGAGCCTGTCCATCATTTGATCGCAGCGAGCCTTCAAGATGGTCCCTGTGACACAGTGCCAAGGAAGGACCCCAAATCCCGTGTTCTCTCTTCTCTGTCTGCTCCAGAATAATTCCTGTCTTGTGTCATGAGGTACATGTACCACCCCTCCCTCTGTGGCATGTGTGTGTATGTGTGTGTATATGTGTATATGTATGAGTGTGTATATGTCTGAGTGTGTGTATATGTGTGACTGTGTGTATGTATGTGTATGTGTGTATGTGTATGTATGTTTATGTGTGTATGCGTGTATGTATATGTATATGTATGTGTGTGTGTGTGTGTGTGTGTGTGTGTATTATAAGTTGACTTTGGGGCCCACTCTCAACTGCTCTGCACCTCATTTTTACTTTTGAGACAGGGTCTCTCATTGAGATGTGACCTTATTTTGCCTGGCTGGGTGGCCAATAGATCCAGGGATCTTCCTAGTTCTGTGTCCCTAATACTGAGGCTACTGACATGTGGCCCCATGTGTGACTTTTACATGGGTGCTCGGATCAGAATCCAGGTCCTTGTGAGCTTGCAGCAGGCTCTCCAACAAATGAGCCCTCAGCCCAAACTGTCCATCCTCCCGAGGTACCTGGGGATTCCACAGGAGAAGTTAGGTCTTGACTGCCAGATCTCCAGCTTCCTGGTAGACCCTCTGAGCTCAGCAGCCTTAGAACACACCTCTACACCTTCTATCCTTTCTTCCCTTGACAACCGCTCTTCTTAGAGTCCTTCCACTGGGGTCCTTAAAGACATCCTCCAGTTTAATCTCAGGCTCGCTGTCGGGCATTGCAGTGGGATCTGCATATCTCCCGAGTCTTTCATCTGTGGGATCCTTTGAGAGGCAATTCTTCCAAGGGAGAGTTTCAGGGGAAGAAAGCAATGAGCACCAGGGAGAGACTTTTCTGGAAAGGAGCAGAGTGTCCCTTTTTTTCCCCTTGACACAGAGATTCCCCCCCAAATGAATGCATGGACTGTGTATGTGTGGATGAAAACCAGCCACGCACCTCCTCATCCATCTGCCTGTGAGGAAGAACAATTCCGGAACAAGCTGCCCTGGGGAACGCATAGCAGCACGCTTGCTCGAGTTAAAGGCGAAGCTCCGGTATCTCCAAGGAAAGTGAGCCTGGCTTGGCTGATGGGATGGACGGTGCCACCGTTATGCTTAGGGCATTCAGCAGGCAGTTCCCTTAACCCAGCAGTGTAATCTGTGCGCAAACAGGCTGCCAGGCGCCAGGTCCTCTGTGACATCGAAATGCATTGTGAAGAAGCTGAGATGTCATCTTAAAGCTGCACCCATATTCTTTTAGGGTGTCCGCAAATAAATCATTGAGAAATTTTGGAGGATGGCTAGAGCCGGAGGCAAGGAGAAAGCTGGTGCCTAAAAAAAAAAAAAAGACCTGGGATTGAAAAGCACTCTCAAAGTCGCAGGAAGCCGGGTCTTGAGATGGTTCAGGGGTCAGGAACACATACTGCTCTTGCAGAGACCTAGAGTTCCCAGGAACCATGTCAGGCTGCGCACAACTGCCTGTATCTCTTGCACCCAGGAGTCTGACACCCTCTTCTAGATATCATGGGTACCTGCACTCATGCACACACAGATACACATGTATAAATGCGTGCACACACACATAAATATATCTATTGTTATACATATGTAAATATATATTTAAAATGTATTTTTTAATTTTTAAAGAGAAGTGTAGAAACCAGAAGAGAGAGGAAATTAAAGAGAAAATCTCTGAGAATCATACTTGTAAAGGGGAGGTAGGAAAGGGATACTGGAAATCTGTTCCCTGACTCGTGAGTTCAGGGAAATGGTGTGTACAGGGGCTGAGACCATGTCAGTCAAGGCCTGTGGTGTCACCTGCATCTGTCTACCCCTCACAGCCTGTGTGGGTTTGCTTGATGGTATGCCTATCTTGGTGAACTGTCCTCTCCCGTATGAGAGGATATGTCAATCCCTCAGGTATGTTTTCTTCATGGGGACACATGATTTCCATCAAGGGGCTGGGCACAGGAACACATGACAGTCACTCTAGTGTTGGAGGGGCTGAAGCAGAAGGATTACTGTGAGTATAGAGGTCATGTTGGATAACATAGTGCAGTGAATTCCAGGTCTGCCTGGGTTATATAAAGTGAGCCCTTATCTCATAAAAATACCTATAGAGAGTATCTACCAGTAAGAGTTTATAAAATTCAGGCACTTGTTAATCAATCCCTTAATGTTTGTATGCACACACTAACATGCGTGCAGGTGTGCAAGTGTGTAGATGTGTGTGGGTGTGTATGTGTAGAGGCTAGAAGAGGGTACCAGCTGCCACGAAGCAGGACTTACAGGTGTTTGCAGGGCTGACTTGTTACATGGGTTCTAGGATCTGAATGTTGGTCCCCATGATTAGATAGCAAGTACTCTGAACCGCTGAGTTATCTCTCCAGCCCCTCTTTAAATCCAGTCATAAAAGATATTTCCAACTTGCCTACCAAATCTCTGACTTTACCTGGTCGTTTAACGAGTTGTTTTACCGTAGGCTGGGAGGATGGAGTCGCGCAGGTTGGGCGCGACTGAAGTTGGGCAGCGGAGAGTTGCATGCTGGCACTAAAGCATCCGAGCTGAGGCTCCTTAAACAAACACGTCTTAAAACAGAGACCTGTCAGACACCGAGAGGAGCAGCCGACACGCGGCAAAGGATGCACAGTTCAGAGCCCGCGTGATGCCCGGGGTTGCTGCCTAATTTACTGCTATCTGGCCTTCGCTACGCCCTCATTAATCTGTCAGTTGAATGAGCTCTAATTATGCATCTTGTAACCTAGCATGCACATAGCACACTGGGTTTGAGGGGAGATAGATCTTCAAGATTTACTGCGTAATTGCTGGTAATCTCAGGGGATCTCCAAAACTGGAGGTTAAGAAAAAGATCTGCCTTCTCCCAGCTACCAGGAATGCCATCCAAGGCAAAGAGAAGCAGACGCACATGGCAGGAGGAGCTGCAGTTTAGTCTGTGATCCAGTGCAAGCTCCCAGCCTGACTGAGTCATCTTGTCATGTGGCTTTAATCTGCCCGGAGTCAGGAATACACAGCATGCTCGGGCTGCCTCCTTTCCAATCGCTGTTAAGAAGAAGCTTCATTACCACCTCCAAACTACCTGTTCCATTCTGCCCTTTTCTTCCCTAGAGTGGGCTAGGCCATTTTGGGGATGGATATGGAAGCGAGGAAGAGGATTTGGGAGAAGGGCAGGGATTTGAGGGGACCACTCTTTGTTAAGGAGAGTTATTTTGTCGAGGTGATCTCTGTTAAGAGTCCTCAAAGTCCCTGGGGCTGGAGTAATGGCTCAGTGTGGAGAGGACCTGCCTTGCAAGCAGGAGGACCTGAGTTCGAATCATAGACACTGGGTGTGGCGCCGTGAATTGGTGATGCCAGAGGTAGGGAGGCAGAGACTGGAGAATCCCTGGGCTTCCCTGGCCAAGCTGGTCAGGGGCAAGAGCAATTGGCGAGCTGCAGCGCAGCACTAGAAGTTCTTCTCCAATCACTGCGTGTATCCCATGCATCCCATGCAAGTCCATGCACACTTATGTTCACTGCTATATACAGACATGCATACACACATACACAGACACACACATACACACACAGACATATACACACACAGACATAGACACACACACACATACACACATACACACAGACATATGCACATGGACACAGACACACACATATACACACACAGACACACATATATACACACAGACACAGACACACACATACACACACAGACATATACACACACAGACACAGACAGACACAGACAGACACACACATACACACACATACACACATACACACAGACATATGCACATGGACACAGACACACACATACACACACACAGACACACATATATACACACAGACACAGACAGACACACACATACACACATACACACAGACATATGCACGTGGACACAGACACACACACATATACACACACAGACACATGCATACAGACACACATAGACATGCACAAGCACAAGCACACACACAGACACACACACACAGGCACACAGACACACACTTGTACACAGACACATACACACATTTTTAACATTCCTATTAGTTATTTGTTGGAATCCATATTTAAGTTTTTATTACATTTATTTACACTGTGTGTGTGTGTGTGTGTGTGTGTGTGTGTGTGTGTGTATTGGGAGATGTATAAATTTCTGGGAAATCTGGACACTTCCAGTCTTCCCATCAGCCTCCTTCCTCGCCTGCGTTCACCGATCTCTCAAACTCTGGCTTCCCACATGTCTGCCTGGTGTTCACATCTGACTGTCTGGCTCTCCTTCACACCTCTGCATTAGCAGCAGGTTGTGGACAAGTCATAATGATAAAAGGCTTTTAGGACCATTAGAAGAGAGCCGCTCACTGTAGAAAGATTCAGAGCCCATCAGCCCTCAAGGAACCTGAGGGCCTGGGGGCGGGGGGGGGGGGAGGGAGAAGAAGTGCCCCCAGCTGCAGGTGGGCGCTTCCTCTCTGGAAAGCACAGCTGTAGTGACCTTGGGAGCTCTTGTCAAACCAGACATTTTTCGAAGGGCAAGGAAGCACATCTCCATCCCACCAGGCATTTATTTTCATCCTGTCCTTTATTCCTAACAAGCGGTGTCACAGAAATGACTTCAGAATGTGATTTTGATCTCCACAGAAGGACAGTCTAGAGGCTGACTTCCAATTTTTGTATTAAACCTCATTCACTTTAAGTCCAGTTTCTTTTGGGCTCATCTTAGTAGCACTCATAGAAAGCAAAACAGTTCACTTCATTGCAGTTCTAGGGACTAAATAAAAAATCCCAAGCCTTTAGTGTTTTGTGGAAATTCAGACAGGCCCCCAGGCACTGGTGAAAAGGATCATGGGATCTTTAAATGACCCCAAACCTATAAGACTTTGGGTTTTATGGACAACCCTTAAATTCTCTGCCAGCAGCCCCTGACTTTCCTTTGACCACATCGGAAACCAAGTTCTCTAAACAGAAACTGAAGCCATGATATGTTCTGTCACTTGGGTGATATATCTCTCAGAATATTATAAACTGGGTAGCTAAGTTTTTCATTGCCTTAGAGACGTCCACGGCCAGAGATCTAAGGACCGAAAGTTCACGTCTCTCTCCATTAAGAAATTCAATTCACATTTTACTCCGCCTCAGGCTTTGATTAATATCCTGGAGTCATTGTGCAGCCGTCTTTGGGATTATGAGAAGTGATTTGTCTAATCTGCGTGTCAGTTCTCTTTGGGAATCTATGTAGGGGAGAGGGGGAAAAAAAGCCAAACCAGTGCGCTCTGGCTCTTGGCTTTGAGAGCATTTTGCCTAGCAGTTGCCTTTCCGCTCTGGCCAAGCGTGCTGGATAAAGAACAGCTTGATCCATGGAGTGTAGCATGACTGTTGTCATCATCTGCAGACCAATTCATCTGCGGGACTTCACGTTGCACGTATCAGCGCTGGAAGTGGCTTTTAATGAAATCTCGGGCAAAATGAAGTTAATATGAAAAAATGAATGCAGAAACATCTGCTTCTGGTTCCAGCTGGCTGGGGGGGAATCATGGTTGTGTAGGATTTAGGTCACCACATAGAGCTCTTGACCCGATGGATAAATTATGGGAGACCTGACTGAAGTCTGGACTGAAGGACTGGTAGATGTTTTAGGCTGCTGGCCTATCTTCTCTGGGTGTGAACTAGCCTCCCTCTGGCCAGCTTTTCCTCTCTTTGAAACCATCAAACCTTCCCACCATCAAAGCCACACATTTATCTAGATCCTGCGAATTAACTTTCCTTGAACTGGGTTTGTACTTTCTGGTGTAGCTTCCTCTACGAAAGTGATGCTTCCTCCGAGTGGTATGCACACCTGTTTAAGCAGATGTGGCCAAGGTGAAGCTGTCTTTTTTAGTCACTTTCTGGAAGCCGTGTCTCACCTCAAAGCGTTAAACCAAGTGGGAGGCTTTTGCAGTGATTTGTTAGGGAGATATCCGGAGCCACTGGGAGTTTTTCACACATCTGTGACGTAGAGCCCACACCGCACTTGCTAACTTCTAAACACAGGCTTGGTCGTACCCCAGGAACCTTGCTTTAACTGGTTACTTGGATCAAAACGCAGTGTGGAGGCATGAAAATTGAGCAGCGTGTGAGACGCAGGTTCTGATTGGGTGGGGGTTCCTGTGGGTCACTCTTGGGAGTCCCTTCCAGCCTTCGTGTAAGCCAACTTGTAGGGTGACTTAAAACGGTCATTGAAGTGCTCTTAGCAAACTTTACTCTCTCAGCCATCTTTGAAAGAAGCAAGCCTCACTAAGTGAAAAGACCCTTCCGAGTGTCTTATTTTGCCCTTTTCTCCCTTGGGTGGGGGTGGGAGGGGTGGGAGGGATGGTATAACACTTAGGAATGCTGATATTGTATTATCTGTCTGAAGTTGCTGTCTCTGCTATTTTCTAAACGGAGTTATCCTGCCCTAGTTTTCTCCATTGGTCTACATCTAAATCTTTGACCAGGATTTTTCCTCAGCGCTCTTCCAGTTCATCTTTGGGTTCATTTAAACTTCAGGAGAGTGTTGAGCTGGGTCTAAGGGCAAGCTTTTTAGTCTGAAGTCTGTCTTTGGATCCTGCCTCTACTATTCAAAACTGAGGTCTAGCTTCTACAGTCTTGGAGGGAGCATGACCAGGCCCCCCCCTTTCCTTTTCCAGTATTGCTATGAGGATTATGTTGGAAGCACAGGGGCTGGAGGATGGCTCAGTGGGTAATGTGTTTGCCCAACAGCACACGGACCTGACTTCAGCACAACCAACACAAAAGTTGCAATTCCTGCACTAGAGGGGTGGACAGTCAGAGCTCCAGGGGCTCGCTGTTTAGCTAGTGTAGCCAAAATGACAGGCTCAAGGGTCAGGGAGAGACCTTGTTTCAAAACGTGAAGAGCAAAGTGAAAGAAGAAGAGCACGCACACACACATACACACACAATTTAAAAATGCACTGCTTGGTGCTTGGAGCATAGATTATGTACAATGACAACTAAATCCATACCATGTCTGCTCAAGAGAAAGATGGAGTTACCAGGAGTAACCAGGCAACAGCATTTGTTTCTGACATCACTCATCCGCATATACAGATGCTTCAAGCAGGCACCTCTAGAGCCCTGAAGCATCAGGAGTCTTCAGATGTGGCTTAGGAGCCCCACCAGCGCTTGCTTCGGTTTGAGATATGTGAGTCATGGCTTCAGCTGGGCAAGCTCTTACATCTCCGAAATCTGGTCTTCTACCATCACATTGACCACGATACCACCTTCTATACTATGGATGTTACATTAGATACAGAGTAGAATTGACCGACGGTCTGGAATGGGAGAATAGGAAGCCTGTCAATCATTCTCCCAAGCGGGGTTGCTCAAGCTGGCTACGTTATTAACACAATTTTAGGGCTTACCAAACAACACACACACACACACACACACACACACACACACACACACACACAGGACATATGAAGACATAACAAACTGGAATCCTGTTCAGGCAAGTGCCCTGGTCTGCTTCCATTACTGTGATAAACGCTGTGACCAAAAGGAACTTGAGGAGGAAAGGGTTTATTTGACTCCCCCGTTTCATGTCCACCGTGGAGGGAAGTGTGTGAAGGAACTCAAGGAGGAGCTGAAGCCAAAACATTGCTTGAGGGCTTCTTCCTCAGGGCTGCTCAGCTCAGCTTGCTTCCTGGTGCAGCTCCGGACCACCTGCCCGGGGCTGGCTCCGCCCATAGTGGGCTGGACCCGTTCACATCAATCATTAATCAGGAAAATGCCCCCACAAAGAAGCCTTCAGGTCCATGTGATGGAGGCTATTAGTGGATGTTCATTTCTGCTTCCCAGGTGACTCTAGCCTGTGTCAAGTTAACAGAAACAAACAAAACCCCAAAACTAACCATCATAGAAAGTCGCAGAAAAAAAAAAAAAAAAAAAAGAACAAACAGCTTTAGCGGCTGCTTGTACCGCCCTGGGGTTCCCCAAGGGTAAGCACAGGCTCCAGAGTACCAGAGGGGGCACAAACTAGCTGCACGGTTTTGACTAAATATGAGGTACAGGAAACTAGGCTTAAAAATAAGCCAACAGACTGGAGAGATGGTTGAGTGGTGAACAGCACTTACCGCTATTGCAGAAGACCTGGGTTTGCTTTCCAGTAACCAGAATTGAGTGACTCACAGTGACCCGGTGGTACACTGTTTTCTGCTGACTTCCTAGGCACCTACGCTCACATGCACAGTCCCAAGACACACTCCTAAATAGGTAATTGAAAATAAAGTCTTTTAAAAGGGGGGATTAAAAAAAGCAAAAGAGCAGATATATCAGCAACTTAACACTGCTGGTAGATCAGCTCTGACCAAAGGGTTAGACAAGGAAGTGACCCGGTAACCCAGGTAACCGACTATGGACCAAAGCATCAGCAGCTCAGAGAGAGAGAGAGAGAGAGAGAGAGAGAGAGAGAGAGAGAGAGAGAGAGAGAGAGAGAGAAAGACTCCAGCTTTGCTCTAACATATTAACTGATATGTCCAATTTTCAACAACAATGAAAAATATAAATGACATGCAAAGAAACAGAAAAGCATGATTCATACACAGCGAAAAAAAGAAAGCAGCCCAAACAAGCTGTCTTTGAGGAAATCCAGATTTGGGAACGAGCCGACAAAGACTTCAAAGCAGATATAATAAACATGTTCGAAGAACTAAGGGGGTCCGTGTTTAAAGACCCAGAGGCCAGCGTGGTGATGACATATCAAGTGGAGAGCATCAGGGAATCAGACCGAAGCTGCGGAGTTGAAAAGCACAGCAAGGGAAATGAAAAATTTGCTGTAGTCCCCTCCGCTGCAGGTTCGAGAAACAGCCACAGAGGGAGGGGAGGGACCCTGCAAACAGGGAGCCAGAGGAATGCTAAAACTCAAGAGGAGAAGGGACAGACGATGATGCCAAGAGTGAAAAATTAACAGAGCTCAGACTCGGCCACTGTGAGGGCTTCTAATACATAGTGTGAGTCTCAGGAGCAGAGGCATGGGGGAGGAGGTGGACAAAATATTGGGAAGAACTCATGGTCGTAAGATCCCACAATGACGAGATCAATTGAAGTATTCAAGAAAGGTGGTCACAGTGGCACGTCCCTAGAAGCCATAGGCTTTGGAGCTGGAGACTGGAGAGTCAGGAGCTCAAGGCCATAGTTTAGATTCCTAGCTAGTGCAAGCCTGGGCTACGTGAGACCCTGCCTCAAAACATAAAATAATAAAAAATAAAATAAAATAAAATAAAATAAAAATAAAATAAAATAAAATAAAAAATAAATAAAATAATAAAAAAATAAAATAAATAAAATAAAATAAAAAATAAAATAAAATAAAATAAAAAATAAAATAAAAAATAAATAAAATAAAATAAAATAATAAAAAAATAAATAAAATAAAATAAAAAATAAAATAAAATAAAATAATAAAATAAAAAATAAAATAAATAAAATAAGAGCAATAACAGGGACTGGGGAAGGGACTTAGCGCTTAAGAATATGTACTGTTCTTGCAGGGCAATCCACGTTTCATTCCCAGCCTGTCCTTACACAAGCCACATCAACCTCGTTGTTAAAAAATAAAATTAAAATCTTAACAGCGACAAATCAACTCTGCCAACAAGGAGCCTAAGGAAAGAGAGACTTCTAGAGATAACCGAGTCTGAGAGACAGAAGAATGAGGCAGCAGGAGATGTCGTCTCAAATGCAGAATAGGAGGCTGGATTAAATGCTTTCCTGAATGAACAAATACAGCGAGCGTTCATTGTGGCAGACCTACTATCCAAGAAATGTCAAAGAAAGTCTTTTAGGTTGAAAGGAAAGGAGGGAGAGGGACTTGAACCCATAAGAAGAAATTAAAAAATAAAATTCACCGGAAAAGGTAACTACATCGATAAGTACAGAAACTGTATTTTGTATTTCCCCTTTCTAATTTTCTTCTGAGATCTAAAGGATAATTACATAAAGCAATATTTATAAAGTTGAAGTGCTGGGCATACATAAGGATTTTATATCTGTATATATGAGGCTTATAAAGCTGCATATAAAATGCAAAACGTCATGTATATGAAGTATGTAAAAAGTTCTATATGTGTTTATATGATGGTGCAAAGAAGAGAGGGTGAATGCAGAGCTATATGCACGTGAACGTTCAACCTTGCTTTGCATTTTCTTAGGATTGTCCTGGAGGGGAATGTGAGAAACCAAATCCTGTTCTGTGGGGTGGAGTCGGGACATGGCTTAGTCAGTCAGGTGCTGGCTGCACAGACACGAGTTTGATCTCCAGAACCTAAGGTAAAACAAAAACAAAACAAAACAATGCCACGCCAGGCGCAGCAGTGAGTGCTTATAAGCTCAGTGCTTCGGAGGCAGGGACAGGGCTGCTCCTCCAGTCAGCCTGGCCCATTTGGAGAGCATCAGGTCAGTGAAGGGCCATCTCTAAAACCAAGATGTATGTCTCCTAAGGAAGGACACGTGAGGTTGACTTTGTCCCCCCCACCCCGAAATGTATACTGTAATCCTGAGAGTAACAACTAAGACAGAAAATTAAAGGTGTCTTAAAAGCCAATAAAAATCATTAAAAGGGAACACTACAAAATATCTGCTTGATACAAAAGAAGGTAATACAGGAGGAATTAAAACGACAGAAAAGAAAATCCATGGCAGACGTGAGCCCCAAAATCTGTGTAACAAGGTTGAAGTTAAACTCATGTAACCAAGGAGTAGAGACTGTTATGTCACATCAAAAACCAGATCCCAGTAAGTGTGATTTTATGAGCTACATTTTAGATCGGAAAAGATTGAAAAATAAAAATAGTTATTCCATATGAAAATGAATTCCAAGGAAGCTGGGTCTAGCTATGTTGATTTTGGACTAACTAGACATTGGAATAAAGAAGGGAGACGGCAGTGATAATTCATAGCGTCAGTTGGGAGATCCACAGTGGAGATAATGTCCATAAAGCATTAAACGTAAGACAAGGACAGAATACCAAACTGTGAGAAGCTGCAGTTGACGGAATTGAAGGGAGACAGATGATTCAACAGTCATTCTTAGAAACCGTGGCGCCTTAACAATCGAAAGGGTAGACAAACAGCTGGGAAGAATGTATTGAACAATAGCACCAACTCAGCTGACCAGCCGACATCTTTTGGAGCATCCTGACCAACAGCAACAGGGTACAGATTCTTATCAAGTATGTAGAGAGCGTTACCCAGAATGCACTACGTGCTGGACTCATGAAACTCAGCACTGATAATCTTAAAAGGATTTAAATAGCACAAAGTATTTCTCTGACATTAAGCAATCTTTCTAAATAGCCCTTAGGTAAAACAGAAGTCACTAAAGATTAGAAAAAAATATTCTAAATGAAAACAAAAATATGTCCTTAAAGTTAAAGTGCTTAAACACACATAAATACACGGGAGCTGGGGAGATGGCTCAGTGTTGAAATTGTTTGCTGCTCTTGCAGAGGACCTGGGCTTAGTTCCTAGCATACAAGCCAGGAAATTAGCAACTGCCTGTACCTCTAATTTCAGGTGATCTGCACTCATGTGTAAGCATGAGCACGAGTGCACATGCACAAGAGCACACACACACACATATACACGTGTGCATGCACACACACAACTAGAAGTAGAAATAAATTGTATTAGAATAAATAAGAGGCGAACTTTTCATATCATGTAACTCACCCCTTAGAGTATACTGTCCCCTGGCTTTTACAATATCAAGCTCCACAATCATCACTGATAATTTCAGAGCATTTTCGGTCTTCGAAAAAGAAATCTTACAGCTGTCACCCTGGTTGTCTTCTGTCTTTCATTTCCTCATAAACACCAGCCTAATTTCTACATGTGTGTGGTTGCTTACTTTGGACATTTCACCCAAGTTTTTCCATGCAATATGTAGTTTGCAAAGTCTGCCCCTGTTGTAGCAGCGATCAGCACTTCTTTGCTTTTGAGGTTGAGTTACATTGAATGGAGAAGGCACACTGCCTTTTTAACCAGCTCAGAGATATTTGAGATGCTTCCAATCAGGGTACAATAAGTACTACTTCTGTGTGTGTGTGTGTGTGTGTGTGTGTGTGTGTGTGTGTGTGTACACGTACATATATTTCTAGTTATTTTGGCTAAAATCCCAAGCATGGAAGTAATTGGTAGAGCAAAGGAATTCTGGGCTTCCTATCCTGAGGGACCGTGAATGGCTTCTCTGTGTGTGAAGAGCTCAGGGTTAACATGGAACTAGGGTGAATGGCAGACCAGTTTCCCTCTAAAGGAAGCACCGGACAAGGATGTGTGTGCTTCCTGTGCTGACTGTTCTGCCCCAGGAGGCCAGGGGAGAAGAGGGTGTAGAGTAGCCAGACTCAAAGGAAGAACTAGAGCCCTTCTATCTTTGATGACATGAATTTGTAGATAGCAAATTATAAAGAATTGTAGCTAGCTTAGAAAAATATTTAAGTCTAATAATCTAATTTATCCAAGGTGTGGTATACACAGTGGACATGTAAAAAGTAAAATTTCTATATACTCGCCATGAGTGATTTAAAATTAAATTAAGATGGGGGGTCAGTTAGATGGCCCCCGGTAACAGCTGCTTGTCACCAAGGCTGAGCACTTGAGTCTGATCCATAGGATTTGAATGGTAGAAGGAAAGACTTACTCATGCAAGTTGTCCTCTGACCTCCCACATAAGTAGATAAATTAAAAATGTTAAATGTAGAGAACAACAGTTCACATAGAGTTAAACAGATAAAAGTCCTTCAGAGTACATTGTAAAAGGAGCCTGTAAGACTTGTACCCTGGGCAAGCACAAATGTGGCCGAAGAAAATTAAGGGTGACCTCAGAGAGCAGGAGAGTGTACATGTTTATGGACTAGAGAGCCCAGTGTGTTGAGACAGCAATTCTCCTCAAACGTCTCAGATTCAAAGTGATTCCTGCCAGAGTGATTGCTTGCATATATAGGAACAATAACATTAACATTTAGACTTCTTTAAATAGTTTACAGATTTTTAACAAAAAATGGCATTCTTTCTAGAGTTCTTGTTTTGAGGGTTGGTTTTCAGAGGTCCTTTTGCCGTGGTTTCTTTAGTGTTGCTTAAGAGAGTTATACATACACTTTAGAAAAGAGTGGGGATCTCAAATAGTATAACCTTAACTTACATCTTAATTTAAAAAATAAGTAAGTAAATCAATAAAATAAATTAAATAAGAATCAAGCATAATAGATAAAAAGAAGAGACTTGTGCAAGAAAAAGAAAAAAAAAAGAGAAATCTATAACACCCAAAGTTGATTCTTTGCAAAGGTCCATCAAACTTGACCAAATAGTAGGTAACCTGGCTGTGGAAAGGAGGACTCCCTGAGCAAAGCAGCAGTGGTCCTGCGGAAGGCAGAAGGATTATGGGAACTGTGAATGAGCTCGTGCCTCAGATGAAGAAGTCTGGATGAAATGGAGAAACCCTGAAAAAGAAGCTAGACACAAACAGATGCCAGAAGAAAAAGAAAACCCGGAGAGGATTTACTTTATTTTTTTAATTGAATATCATCTTCATTTACATTGCCAATGATAAAACCTTTCCCGATATCCCCCTCCCCAAGACTCCCCCAACCCCTCCCCTTCCTCCTTCCCCCTGCCTCCACATATATGTCTCTCCACCCAACACACTCCCTCCCCCCCTCCGTTTCCCTTTGTTGGGGCCTCTGTTGAGCCTTTACCTGACCAAGGACCACCACTGATGCCCAACAAGGCCTTCTTCTGGCACACTTTTTGGCTGGAACCATGTGTGCCCTTTGGTTGATGGTTCAGTCCCTGGGAGTCTTGAGGTGTCTGGGTAGTCGAAATCATCATTTTTCCCATGGGGCTGTAAGACCCTTCAGCTCCTCTGGACCATCCTCCAGCTCCTCCACTGGGGACCTCATGCCCAGTGCAATAGTTGGTTGTTAACATCTGCCTCTGAATTTGTAAGGTTCTGTCAGGGCCCCAGGAGAGGATTTATAATAAGCAGATACGTTAACCCAGTAGCGAGATTTCCTTGCATAAAGACTCGCACTGTCTTTATGTGCTAATGACTAATTCTTCTTCCCCACCCTAAAAGAATGCCTATTTTCTTTAGCTGTTCCAGAAGATAAGGTTTCAAGCTTCTGAATGTGATTACTGTGCTGTGTTGGTTTCTATAATTATGTACACTGATGTGACCATGAGGGCTAGAATTTCCATCTCAGGGGGAGCATTTTTTTGGGGGGAGCTTATTTTTAGTAATATTTGGTGACAAAATGAATCAGGCAAACAGAGAGATTCAAACCTTAATCAGATTCTGAGGGCTCCATCATGAGCAGGGCCAGTCTTTAATGACGATCAACGTAATACTATACATATGCAAATACACACATGCATATGCACACAAACATGCTACACACATGCACGGACATATGCAAACATATACATACACATAATTCACTTACATATATTCATCCATGCATGCATACATACACACACCTGCACATGCACACAAACATACCACACACTGGCACAGACACATATACAAACATATACATAAACATATTACACTTCCTTACATCTATACATACATATCTACACACACACTTCAAAACCAACCAAGCAAACAAAGTCCCTGCATTCTTCCAAAGATTGATCTACAAGGTCGAAAGGAAGGTCACGCTTCCAGCTAACAAATGAAGAAACCGATATTGAAGGTCAGAGATAGATAAGATGAGAGATGTAGAATGAACGGTTAAACATCTCATTTGGCTTTCCAGTTAAGACATTAGATAGCCAAAGGGCTTAGGCCTAGGTCCTGGGAAATGCCCCCAGCTTGGCTGTTGATCGTAATCCAACTAATTCTCTTTGTAAGCCACAAGGACACTAGAGATCAGTCCTTGCACCCCGAGGAGTCCCACGGAAAGATTTACTGGTCTTGTCCCCCTGGCATGCTGTGTTCTTGTGACTGAAGCTTCCCCAGGGGGCTGACTGGCCATGCAACTGACTGATTGGAAGTAGCCATTGCAATTAGGAAAAAAATTATTTTACGGCCTAAGTGTCTAATTTAGGGAAGCAGCAGAAATTCTAGAGTAAACATAAAGAATGAGAGGGAAAGGAATGGGGAAGGATAGTTTCAGCAGGGATTCATGAATCAGAAACAAGTATGTAAAACTTAAAGCACAAACAGATTACAACCAAGGGGACAGAACAAGAGAATCAACGTCAAACATTTTAAATAACCCCAGGCCATACATTTGAAAGTTCAGATGGACAATTTTCTATTAAAGGCATTACAAACCTGGCTCAAATACACAGAAACACCCAGACAAGCACAATTGTTGAAAGATGTGAAAAGATGTCTAGACTAGGCAGTCTGTGAAAATCTTTCTCCCTCTACCAGCATTTCTGCCCCTCTCTTTGCTTCTCTGTCTCTGTCTCTCTGTCTCTGTCTCCCCCACCCACTCACAGACTCACACACCCATACATATTTTGGGTGAGTAACTTAAATATGCAAAATCAGTGCTGGGTTCCTTTACACTTGGGATGACAGCCTCTGTGTATGCACACTAGGTGTGTGTCTAGTGGAAAGTTGTCTAAAGCTTCTAAAGGGAAGATCTGGAAAAATCGGTGTTCTTTTGGGAATCATAACTTTGGTTAGGTTTGCATGCATGTTTGTGTGTGTGTGTGTGTGTGTGTGTGTGTGTGTGTTGTGTATGGTAGGTGCCAGGCCAGGTATCTTGCAAGATTTTAATAACTCCCCTGCCTCGATCTCTCATCTCTTGGTATTTGCATCATTACACCTGTACTCTTCCATGGGCTCTGGGGATCCGAACACTGGGTATCAGGCCATGCAGCAGGCATGTATCCTGCTGAGCTATCTTCTAGCCCTTGGCCGGGTTTTTATATGAGGCTTCTGTTGGTTGCTCACTCTTGAGATGGATGGGGACAAGGAGCAGTGAGGAGGGGCCTTGAGGATAAGATTTTATACCTTTCTTCCTCCAATACACGGAAGGATGTGCCTCAGCATTACCACGTCCACAAATAGGGTAGGGGGCAGAACCTAAAACCTCTCAAGCTCTATATCTGTGCTACTGGCTCAGCAAGGTTGTATATATTCTAAACTTGGCCTTAGAGGATGTGTCAGGCCTAAGTGTTCCCAGATCAGTAGCTTTTTGTAGAAAGACCACCCGCCTCCCTCTCTCTATGCCGTGCAGCTCCCTGTGGAAGCCAGAGGTCAATGTTGGGTGATCTCCCCAGTCACTCTCCACTCTATTTTTTGAGACAGGGTCTCTCCCTGAATCTGACCTTCACTGATTGGGTATACTGACTGGCTAGCAAGCCCCAGAAGTCTTCCGGTGTCTCCCTCCCTTCCGATGAGATTACGGAAGAATGCCGCCATGCCCAGCCCTTTGATGTGTGTGCTGTGGATCTGAGCACGGGGCCCGCTGCACGCACATCGATCACTGTGCTATTTGAGGAACTCCTCCAGCTTTAGAAAGGCGTTTTGGGGTGGAGGTGTTTGGGGTAAGACGCCACAACGAGGCCACACAGTGAGGCCGGTGTTTAATATCTGTCCTGAGGAGACAGAGTGCCTCTGTCCGGTGCAGGAATGAAGGGCAAGATGGTGGAGAAGCTCCCAAGCTGATAAGCTTCCAGCTCTGCCCTGGAGACTATAGATCGCACACATCACCTCCTCTTGGCTGCTCTCCAAGAGCTGAAATTAGCTTCCGCCTCTGAAGTTTTATTCCCTGGCGGGGAAAAAAAGAGAGCTAACTTCTGAGCAGACCTCTTAGAGGAAAGAGAAGTTTAACTGGGTGCTGAGGCCCTAGAAAGAGGATGACGCTGATTGGAAAGAGAGTCACGAAGGGGACCTGGGGACAGGTGGCAGGGATACCTTATCACTTCAAGGAGCCTTGGCTGGATGAGCCTTCTGCTTGCTCTGTCACTTCCAGAAGGAGTCTGACTGAAACAGAACCACAGAGCGCTCTCTAATTCAATGGTTGTTTTTCAGGTTAGACAAGGTAGATTTCATTTCATTGCTTTCTGCATTTTCTTTTTATCTTAGGTAAAGGGTGTGCCTGGTTTTTCTCCTGTGAACAATGGCCCAATTGTCAGAGGCCTTGTGTGTGTGTGTGTGTGTGTGTGTGTGTGTGTGTGGTTTTGCCATGACTTGTGTTTTTGGAAGTCTCAGGGGACAGATGATATCCATGAATGATGTCCCAAGGGTGTAATCAAGGTGAGTCACTCTTAGAACCAGTTTGATCCATCAAGGGGTGCCAGATGCACCTGGCTCCCAGCTGAGCATGCTCAACGTCTTCTTCCTGTACTGGTTTGGGGTCAGAAGTGCATCTTAGAGGGCTTTCTAGTTTCCCTTGAGGTTGAGAAAGAGTCTGCTTCAGGGACTTCTGAAAACGTATCCTTGCGGGCAATATTATGAACGTAGCCATAGTGGCAAAGTAGCAGGAATGAAGATTTTATTCGCTGCCATTCTTTAAAGTAGCTCTGATGTTAGAATTTCCTTCTCTTATCATCTCTGCTCGCAGAACATCCCTTAGGCTGGAGGGGTGTAGATTGCCAATTGGCTTTTATCTGCCTCTTACCTCCCCGATAGTCATTTCACAATCACGGCTCTTAGGGTGCTGACACAGGTTATATAATATTCCAAAGCCCCTTCAGCAAGGCAGGGGCAGAATGGGCGAGCACGTGTGGGTGTCAGGGTTAGTAAATGTTCATTGTAAATTCCCCCTCCCCCATTCTGGCAAGTCCAAGCTCCTGATGGCATCTGAGACTTAATTAGCTATTCAAGTGTGTCCTGCCGTGCCCTGTGCAGAGGGCTGGTCTTCCAGCAGCCTGATTGGCTCCCTGCTCCTAACCCCGCATCACCTCATCCCCCAGACACCTCTAGCTCTCAAGCAAGTCATTCTTGCTCCTTGTGCTTTCTTGCCTTTTTCCTGGGGACAGTGATCGTGGGACGCTTGGATCAGTCCAGCTGTGAGTCTTTATCTCTCCTACCATGCTTGTAGGAATCTTCACTGCCTTGCTTTCACACCCTCCCCCAGTCAGGATCCAACCATCACGATGATTAGGTAGCCGGCCCTCCCTGCTTAAAAACGCAGCTTTGAAATAGCTGCCCGAACTCATCTCTGAGAGAGAAGACATGTGGAGCCTCGAGATGCATGTCAACCTGAGCATCTGGCCAGCGGCCGGGAGTGGAATTCCTGGACGGGCTCCTGGCTCTGTGGTCTCTGGGGTTTGCTTGCTGAGTAACTCCACATCACATCACTTCACAGATAAGGAAGATGTCATCCCCACGGCATCTCTGATTTCGGCACAAGCTTCAGAAAACCCCAAGCAGCTAATCTAGAACACAGTGTTTTAAGCCGCTATAATCACCAGCCAACTTTGAACATATGCCCTGCACATGACGGCCCGTTCGCCCCAACTGTAGCACTCTGTGGTGGTGGGATGGTGTTCATGTTTTCACTCCCAGTTCCTATGGAAGGCTCGCCTGCTGGATGCTGGGGGAGGCAGCAATGAACCTGAGGCCTGAATAATGCCCGAGGATGACGCTCCTCCAGGGGACATCAGGCTATCAGCCCAGTGGGATGCGGGACTGAGTAGATAGATGTCAAGTGTTTGGTCTCTTCTTACCTCAGCACCAGCAACACGTGAGAGTGCACAGACTCCCTCTGGGATTGAGTGTTCTAATCCTTCCCAACAGCTTCTTCCAGACCAGGCGGGATCAGTCTCTTTTGCGAAACTGAACCAGGATCCACCTGACCCAGGCTGGAACAATTGGATGGAACAGAGAGATTAATGAGATAAAGTTTAATGGGGGAGAGATTTAAAGTCTCAGGCTTGGGCTTAGAAACCAGCTGTACCAGTCAGGAGCAGGGAGGGTTGAGCACCCAGGGGCTCATGGGAACAGGAGTGAGATGTTGAAGTTAATTGCAGGAGAGACCTAGAGCTCCTTCAGAAAAAGCAAGTGGAAAACAGGCCTAGTAGGGAGAAATAGTTCTGAAAATGATCTACAAGTCAAGCCAATGCATGAGAGCTGGGTTCTGTCCTGGGCCCATCCTTAAGAGGGCATCTGTTAGCCCGGAGTATGTGGGGATGGGGGAATGGCCGTGGAAGCCTGGGGTACCTGTGGTGCAGCAGAAGGAACCAAAGATGTCCTTCTTCAGCCCTGAGAAAAGGCCTGTTGTAATAGGATGGTTGCTTCCTAGAGAATTTTTTGGGACAGAACCAACCCACTCACCCATCAACCAACCAACCAACCAACCAACCAACCAACCAACCAACCAACCCAAGAGTAAGGAAGCAGGGTTTGGTTGAGCTGAAAGGAAAAGACCCTTCATTTCCTCTCTCAGATTTCTCCTTTCCTTTTCTCCTTTCCTCCCCTCCCCCTCCCTCTCCTCCTCTCTCTTCTTTGCCTTTTTCTGCTTTCTCAAACTGACTCCCCCCTGCTGTGCCCCCCGCCCCCCCCTGCTTCCTAATAATATCTTTTCACAGAAGTCATGGAGGAATTCTTGTTAAACTTACACAAAAAAAGAACAACTCATTAACCAACCAACCAACCACACACAGACACACACACACACACACACACACACACACACACACGAAACACACAGACCACCTCCCTCAGATTCCCCATGATCCAGCACCAGCAGACTAGCACGATCCCGAGGTTATCTAGTGTGTGAAGCCCCGGCCTGCCTGGGTGTGACCTGGCTTTACCACTCCCTTGACTCCTTCACCAAGTTTGCTCAAACCCTCTGAGCAGCTGCCTCATAATCTGAGAGACAGGGATCATAACAGGACGTCTCCTCGCAGAGGGTTGTGACCTAAGCGAGCCCTCCATGTGTCCTGCACTGAGAACAGCTCCCGGCGGGAGATAAATTCCCGCAGACAGCTTTCATTTCCCTGCTGGAGCTATTCCCCCCCACCGCTCCTCTGTGAACAATCCTTTTCTAGGGTTTCTTGTCTGTTCTTTCCAGCTTTCGTAATGCTCACACAAGCACACGTGACTATCAGGTCTTTTCTCATTTTTCAGTCCTGAAGTGAGTACACGATACTCATTGTTCGTTGGTTTTTTTTTTTTTTTAACTTGATAGTGTATCTTGGAGATTTTTACTCGCCAGGACAAAGACAACTTCCTCATGCTTTGTCACAGCTGCACATATACGGAAGAACTTTTAAACAATTACAGCCTGTTGTAAGACTCAGCTCTGACTGGAGGCATTCAGGCAAGGACAAGACAGTGGCTTCTCTGGATGACGGGACTGAGATTTCTGTGGTAGTGAGGTAGTTGGCTAGGACATGACCAGAGTCCCCGTTCTTGCGTTTCATTTCCAGAGAACAATTAAAACAGAGTCAGAAGCTCCAACTGTTGCTTTATTTATCTGTGCCCTTGACCTGAGGCCAAGCCAAGGCTGGGCCAGGTGGATTTTAGAAAGGCCACTTGCAGGGCTAGCCTGTTCCATCTTGTAAAGCAGTAAGAATTGAGTGAAGCATCCATTTCATCTGCTGGCCCTGTCTGAAGCCAACGGAGGAGACAAATGACCCTTGTGTGGAGATTCTGAGCCAACCTTCAGACGGCAGGCTCACTGGGACACGTCTTCCTGGGATATCGGGTTTGCTCCCCGTGTATCAGCTAGGAATTCGCCACTGCTGGCTTGGTTTCAGTGGTGGCCAGCAGGCCTGGGTTTGCAGTAGCAGTGAAGACTCTGGGGTCCTACCCCCTCCCACTCTTCTCTGAGTGCTGAACCGGAAACTAGTTCAGCCTTTCTCAGTCAACTGACAACTTAACTACCCACTGCCTGGAAGGAACTCCTGTCTTGTAATTAGAAGGAGAACTTCTGATCCCTGTGGTGAAAGTCCCCAACAGCCCTTAAAGGTCTCTTAAGAGATCTGTAAAATTGCAGGCCCTACTGAAGTAGCACATGGCTTTTCCCAGACATGAATTCTTTGGGGGAAAGCAGCTAGGAAAAATGTTCTTTCTTCATTATGCACTTGGGCAAGTGTATGTGAGCGCGTGCGTGCGTGCGTGCGTGCTTGCGTGCATGCATGCGTGTGTGCATGTGTGTGTGTGTGTGTGTGTGTGTGTGTGTGTGCGTGTGAATGTGAGTGTGTGTGTTAGGAAGGAGCATGTGTGTGGCAAGGTTGGGACCCAGGAAGGTGTTAGGAAAAAGAAGGAAGGCTAGTTATTGGGGTCATGTGACCCCAGACACTAAGTGGGGTCTCAGCAGCTAGCAGACTCAGGTGGAAAGGTATGTCGGCACTAGCTGCCAAGCTGTAGTTCCCCACAGTGTTCATGAACCACCCAGATAAACAAGGAAAGGAACTCCTGTCTTGTAATTAGAAGGAGAACTTCAGGATAAGTGACCGGAAATACCTACTAACTCTCCTTATTTGGAGGGAAATCCATTGTGAGCTCTGATTATATAGTCTGCTGCAAATCCCCCAACCACAAGGCCAAGGATTACACAGTTTTTAAAAAGGCACATCCAGTAATAAGCTGCACATTGTAGTGCGTCAATTTGATGAGCTTTGACAAACGTAGACACCCATGAAACCCTTACCACAGCCGAGCTAATGAGTGGATCTATCACTCCTAGCAGATTTCCTTTTGATAATCCCTTCCTCCCGGCCTCCCTAACTTCCCCCACACCCTACCAATCATGAATCTATTTTCCGCCCCTGTAAAGTCTTTTAAATCAATCAAACAATATATACTTGGGGTGGGGTAGGGTTGGGTGCCAAGGATTCTCTTAGCTCAGTGTAATTATTCAACGATTTAGCTATATTTTTACATGTGAAGGGTTCGGGCCTCTTATTTGCTTGTTTGAGGCAGAATGTCCCTTAGCCCAGGCTGTCTCACACTCACTATGTAGCTGAGGATGGCCTTGAGGCTGCTTGCCTTGTCTCCGCCTCCCAAGCACCAGGGTATGGCTGTGTACTGTCGCAGCTGTGTAGGTGCTGGGATCAAACTCAAGGTCTGCCGCCCCCGACAGGCAGGCCCCTGGCCAGCTGAGCTACGCTCCGCCTCACGGCGCTCGTGCATCAGTTTCCTTTATTGCTGAGTTAATTTTCCACAGACCGCACTGGGCATTTGTTTATCTGCCCACCCGTTGATGGGTGTTTGCGCTGTGTTCAGGTTTTGGACGCTCTAAATAAAGATGCGATGAACACTCACACATGTGTCTCAGGACACAGACTTGTATTTTCTCTTTATTAATTAATTCAAGTGGCGCCATGCAGATTTCTGTTAATTCAGAGGGAGATGTTTTAACACAGCTACACATGCTGTAATATTCAAATCAGAGTATTTGCCTCTTTGAACGTTATTTTTTTTTTAAACATTTATTTTCCATCAGCGTACGGCATATTCTTCCATGCTCTGGTTTGGTTGATCCAGTAAACCAGGGGTTCTCAACCTGTGGGTTTTGACCCCTTTGGGGGTTCCAATGACCTTTTCATGGGGGTTGCCCAAGACCACGGTAAAACAGATATTTATATAATATTTTGTAACAGTAACAAAACTACAGTTATGAAGTAACAACAAAGATAATTTGATGGCAGGGGGAGGGGGGTCGCCATGGCATGAGGAGCTGTATTAATGGGTCACGGCATCAGGGAGAGTGAGGAGTGAGTGACCTGAGTTCGATCCCAGAACTAAATGCAATTTCTTCCTAATGAAAATATTGAAAATTCTTTCTTGTAGCTCCTTGTATTTGCTAAATTAGCTACTTATTTGTATTTCACACACACACACACACACACACACACACACACACACAATATGTGATTTATAATTTTTTTTTCCTGGCTGCAAATTGTTTTTTCCACTCTCCTTAAATTTTTTCTTTACGTTATTTATTAATTTATGCATGTGCATGTGAACCAGTGAGTAGACACACATGTGTTCCACAGAGCACATGTGGAGGAGGTCAGAGGGCAGCGCCTATGAATTTTTTTTCTACCACGTGGGTTCTGGGATCGAACTCAGGTCCTTAGGTTTAGCCGCAAGCGCCTTTCACCTGCTGAGCCTCTTACACTGCCTTATGCTACCTGTGGAAGAGCAAAAGCTAATCATTTTGATGGCGCTCAATTTGCTTTTCTTCATGTGTAGACACATTTTGGACATCAGGAAACTTGCTTTTCCTGGCATTGCAAACATCTCCCGTGCTGTCCTTCAAAACTTTTAGGCCACTGAGTCATTTTGAGTCAAATTCCATGTGGTTCTATGTATATGTGGATGGAAGCTCACTTTCGCACAGGAATATGTAATAACTGCCGCAACATTTGAAAATAATTTCCTTTCCCTTTTGAAACGCCCTTGTGCTATGTCAGCAGTCAATTAGCTGTGTATCTGTGGGGCTCTTTCTTTTGTTAGCCTGAACCCCACTCTGCCAAAGTCCCAGTTCCAGGGCTAGCACTGGGTGGCGGTGGTGGCAGGGGTGGTGGCGGTGGCCAGTGCTCAGCTTCTGCTGGAAATTTCCCTCGCCTGCCTCACTTCCAGCAGCTCATCCCCAGCTCCAACCACATGCGGCTGTCTGAAAGAGAATGCGAGAGTGCGGAAGTCGGATGGCCTGCGGGGGCAGCCGGGCTCTGCGGTGAGGTGGGGCACACATGCCGACTCCTGTTCACAGCGTACGTACCTCACAGTCAACACTGAATACATCAGGGTCAGCTAGAGTTCCTGAAAACCTCAAGAGACTCAAGCTTCTCACAGAGCCAGCAAGTTTCAGAGAAGATTCCTGGAGCTTGGGAAGCCACGACTAGATAACCTAATTGTTATCTTCAGCTGTAATTGTTAGATAAGATTGTCCTCCGTACCTGCTAGGTTTCCTGAGCAACGAAATGAGAAAAAGCTAGCTCCACATGCACTTGTTTAATGTTCTAAAGGATGTCCTTTGAAAAGTCAAACCACATGAGTAGCTATTGAAAACTTGCACAGGCGCATATGCATGCATGCATGCAGGTGTGCAAGCATGGGTGCATAGGTGCGTGTGTGTGTGTGTGTGTGTGTGTGTGTGTGTGTGTAACATTTGAATGTGTGAGTCTGTGAGGCCAGAACAGAGTGTCTTCTTTATTGCACATTTCAAACTGCTCACATTTCACATTTCAAGGGCTTTAGAGGCCATGCACGGCTTCCGGTTTTCACGCTGGACAATGTTTTGGTTTGCCCCTTGCATGTCTTTTCTTCTATGCCCATCCCCCCCACCCTTTTAAGTCTTTATTCTGGAGAAGAATCCTTGAGTCTGTACACTGGATTCCTTTCTTTTTCCCTTCTTTCCTTTCAACCTCTCTGACGGAAGGTAGGAAAGCAGGCCCTGAATGAAACAAAACTCACAGGGCAGATTGTCTGACTAAGGGGGCAGAGATGGCGCCCTTTGAAATCCAGTTGTTAGGTGCAGCTGTTTTAAAGTCCAGCCGATGAGCTCTCTACTGGATAAACTAAATGGAACCAGAGGTAGCAAATGCCCACCCCGTCCTGATGTGCCTCACTCTTCCTGAGTGATCCTGAGGCAATATCTAGCTCCTGGACCCCAAAATGGGGAACAACTCTTCCTGACTACTTGTCGCAGCCTGAGATTGGTACATGTGTTTATGCCACAGAAAACAGTAAGTGTTAACCAGCTTGGAATTTCCCCAAGATGTACCTGCTGTTAACAGAGACTCCAGATGGTCCCCACTTAGTGAGATAAGACAGGCCAGGCTCACCACCAACAGGAAGTCAATGCTGGCTCCACTGCCGTGAGTGGCATCCATCAGCCATCCTTGGCCCTTTCTCTCCCTCTGTTCCCAGGAGGGAAAGGATGTTTGCTTTTGCTCCTTGTTCTAGGTGTTTCCCTATTCAAAGTTCGAGTGATATTAACCCACAATTACAGCAGATTCTCACTTATAAAATTATTCTTTAATCTCCCCCCCACCCCAGTTGGGAGAGTATAGGAAGGCTTCAACACTTACATGCCAGTCATAGGATTCCCTTGGAAGATATTTATGACTTATTTTTAACCTATCATTTTCAATAGTTTCTACAATGGTGTTCCAGTTTTCAGTAAGCTAAATTTTAAAACAGCGTGTAAGTATTTCGGGGTGTCTTTGAGGTCTAGTTGAGGCATAACCAGCTGGTGCTAAGAAGGGAGAGAGAGAGAGAGAGAGAGAGAGAGAGAGAGAGAGAGAGAGAGAGAGAGAGAGAGAGAGAGATTTAGCACGAAAGGGCTTCAGCTGAACCAGATGAGTCCCGGGCTGCCCAGCGTTTGGGGATGAATCAATTAAAAGGGAGGTGAAACGGGAAGGCAGCTGACAGGTCTCTGCAAACCCCGGAGCATTTGGGCCGAGGCACCCTTCCTCCCACACGAAAGCTGCCATCCATCCTGGGAGATGACATATGGGATGTCTGTAATGAATATGGATTTGGTGCGATTTCATCTCTTTGCCAAACTAGCTCACAGAACTCATTCGACTATGGACGATGCTAAATGAGGTTTTAAAAAGTGTATTAGAAGGCTAACTTTTGAAGTCGCTAAGATAGATCAAGAAGTGCATTTGGGAGAAGACATTGGGGACCACTCTTTCCCCATGCCCACGGTTGGAGCCCTGTTTTGATGTGTTTGATTTATTTGGGTGAGAGACCGCGGGGATCTGTCTTGAGAGGCCTTTGACTTTTAAGGGATTCAACTAGTTGAAACCTTATGTGTCTTAGGAAAGAAAGCTCTTTTATATCACAGAATCTAAACCTTAGAGATGGAAGAGACCTTGGAGGTCAGTACAGTAAACCTAATTCAGATGCCCACGGCCTTCTTGCATGCTCCAGACCACTGTCACGCTCAGCCTGGCGCGTCTCTTGAAGAGGCTTGGTCTGTTTCAGGGGGAGCCCATAGAAAGCGTTGGCTACTCTCACTGTCAACCTGACTCCTTGTTATATCCCTAGTTTTGGAAGGCGGAGACAGCAGAAGAGACCACTGAGGTAGTTATTCAGATCAACCTGACTATTACCGACCCATCCCCATATGTAAGTCCTGACTTAGGTAGGTTGGGAAGAATAAAAGTAAATATGACCGGGGCCTGAGGATTCACCTCAGTTGGCAAAGTGCTTGCTTAACATGCTTGAAATCCCAGGTTCCATGCCCAGCACTGCTTAAACTAGGTGTGGGGGAGCCATGGATATAATCCTAGCACTGGGGAAGTCAAGACAAGGGATGGGGGGGTGGCGGGTAACCTCAGTGTGTTTGAGGACAGCCTAGGCTACACAATACCCTTCCTCAAAATATAACTTAGGTGAGTATAACATAGGATCTGCTGCCACAGATCTCACAAATGCTCCAACAAACCCTTAGGAAGAAAGTGAGTCCAGAAGCAGTCGTTGGTGTCTATGGTCCAGCCCCTGAGTTCTGTGGACTCCTCATAGGATTGTACAGTAACATTGCTAAACCTTGTTTCCCCTCTTTTTATAATGTGATGTTGGACTCAGTGCCCTCCGAAATCACCAACCTTGTCTCCCACGATCCATCTCCCTCTTCCCGAACGGTGGTTCTGGCTTCCATCTTTCAGGTTTGGGCTAGCCAGTAACATGAATGGCAGCAGGGTCAAAGAATTCTTCGTCGCGCCTCCGACCCACTCCACCCCCTCCCTGGGAACACGATTGTGGATTTCAAACTAGTTTGAACAAAGCGTTCAGAAAGAAACCACAGGCAACCATCTCGGGGAGTTGGCAGAGGATGACCCCGTGACCTCAGCGGCCTTTTCCAGCTCTAAATTTTATGATTCACTAATTTACCCCACCATGCTCAACCCTGTCCGGGAATCCGGAGTTCAAAAAAAGATGCCATGTAAATTGCTGGAGGTAATGAGAAGGCTGCAGGCGTGGTAGGGCCAGAAGTGTGGTTTTCAGTGAAATTAAGCGCAGGAAGACATTTAAAGGAGCCAGAGAAGCATTCCCTCGCTTCCGTCCAGAAGCTTCCATGTTAAGGAGGGTATGGCAGATTTTAGGTTTGCTATTTTCCGTGGGCTCTTGCTATGTGGCGACTCCCAAGGAGCGTTCCTGTGTTCTCTCACCCCTCTGGAAGTGAGTTAGTGGGAGGTGGTGGGAGGGATGGCTGCTTGGGTAAGGACGCTCGCTGCCTAGCCAGATGATCAAGTCTGATGTCCGGGACCCACATGCAGGGCGGAGAGAGCCGACTCTTGAAAGCTGTTCATCAACCTCTAGACGTACTCCAGGCCACGTGCATGCGCCCTCCCCAACACCCAATGAAAAATTAGTCATTCCAGCTTTAAGAACTGGTTGGTATAGATGTGATCCTTTATGATGAAGCTCTTTCAATCGTGCATAGAATTTATCTTGAACCAGGAAGAGACACTAAGAGAAGAAGACTGAGGTCTGTCAAATACGTCTCCTTTAGAGGACACAGTCAAGGCACGAACAGACTCTTGGTATTCAGTAGATCTCATGAATTTTAGTGCTTTCTACATTGTCCCCAGTATGAGGACTCTTGTCCCTTCAGGATATCTTCCCCCCATGGACATTTTATAACATGATAGTATACAAGCAGGGCAGTTATCTACAAATATAGTCTTACTGGAAGGCCAGCAAGCCAAGGACCTTGGGTATCCATGGAGTGCCATGAGAGCTGATGTTGTGGAGAGAGAGGGGGGAAAGGGGTGGACAAGTTCTGGGCATCCCCCCCCCCGCATCCCCCCACCCTCCCCGCCCACCCTCCACCCCCCACCCTCCCCCCGCCCTTACACCTTCCCCCCACCCTCCCCCACCCCCACCCTCCACCCCCCACCCTCCACCCACCCCCACCCTCCACCCCCCCACCCTCCAGCCCCCCACCCTCCCCCCACCCCCCACCCTCCCACCTTCCCCCCACCCTCCCCCCACCCCCCACCCCCCACGCTCCACCCTCCACCCACCCCCCTCCCACCTTCTCCCCCCACCCCCCCACCCCCATGTAGGAGGATAGCGGGCAGCTCCCCCTGTGGTCACACGTTTTCTTGGAAGCCAGCTGTGCAGAGCGCACTATGTATGGTGTGGTGTGGTTGGTGGCAAATGTCACATGTGGCCCCACGCTGGGGAGTCTGACCTATGATCTGAAGCCAGCTGTGCAGCACACAGCATGCATGCCCATGGCTGCCGTAAGTGCTGTTTATGGTAGCCCACTGAGGATTCTCACGCAGCATTTGCTTCTGCACCTGGATACCACTTAAAAAAGGATGTCTTGATTTTTAGCAAGCATCCTTTAGACAAATCGTGTTTCTGCATGCTGGACCTGTGTAGAGTCAGCACACACACACACACACACACACACACACACACACACACACACACCAAACCTGTAAAGCACATAGAAGGGACAGCAGGTCCATAGACTTCATCCTGTGATCCTTGGAGGCAAACGCCTGGAGAAAAACCTCAGTTTTAACCATCAGCATCCTTGAAACTATAATTATTCCTGGAAATCGAAGTTGTAATTACCTACTCTTTGTTTTCTCCAAAGTTGGAAAGTTGTGCTGGCTGGGCACATGGCATGTGACATACAAGAATGACATCAGGATTTTGTTCTTCTCTTTCTTTGGTTTTCATAGGAATCCCCATGAAGTAGGTTCCATAGCCCCCATTTTATAGACAGGAAAGCAGAGGCTACAGAGCCTGATGGGGTATTGACTTGAGGCCCCTGCTGATGTTCTTTTTTCCCTTATGTCATTGACTGTATGGTCCCTATGTGTATGGTGTGTGCCTGTTTGTGTATGTCTCTCTCCGGGTGTGTATGAGTGTGTGTGCATGCATGTATGTTTGTGTGTGTGTGTGTGTGTGTGTGTGTGTTGCAGAGTTGATACTGGGCCCTTTCTCAGTCACTCTTCACCTTCTTTTATGAAACATGGTCTCTCACTGAATACGGAGTTCACCAATTTTGCTAGCCTGGATATCCAGTAAGTACAAAGATTCCCCTGCCTCTGTCCCCACAGTGCTGGAATTACAAATGCATGCTATTGCATATGGCTTTGTTTTAAATGTGACTTCTGGGGACTTGAATTTAATTCCTCATGCTTATGAGGCAGGAACTTTGCCAACTAGGCCATCTCTTCAGCGTCTGAATACTTATTTTAAATGGCGATGAGAAATTAGAAGCCACAGAAAAAGGAAGAAAGGGTTGTGGGCAGGGGTGGAGAGATGGCTCAGCGGTTAAGAGTGCTGGCTGTTCTTGTGGTAGGCCTGGGTTCAGTTCCCAGCACTTTGTGGTGGCTCCTAACCATTTTTAGCTCCAGTTTCAGGGCATTTGATGCCCTCTTTCTCGCATTCACAGACACCAGGACACATGTAAAACATATATGTATATACACACATACATATAGGCGAAACATTCAAGTACATAAAATAAAAAAAGAATTAGAGATAAAAGCATGTGGGAGAAAAATATTGACTACCTGTTATGTCGCCTTTATTAGGCGAGGTATTTTCACATCTTTTTGCATGCCAGACTTTATTAGCTTTCTGCAGATGCTGTAACAATCTACTGTAAAAGATAGGTTAAGTAATAGAAACTTGTTCCCTCACGCATAGTTCTGAAGTCAGTCTGAAATCAGCACCTCTGTGCTGAAATCTGGTGTTAGAAGTTCTGGACTCTCTAGGTAGATAGGTAAGGTGAACCCCATGTTCATTGTATTTTTTCCTGGCATCTGGTATTCTTTGGTTTTGACTATGTCACTCCAGTCTTTGCTTCTGTGGTGATGTTACAATCTCCTCTTCTCTGTGTGTCAAATCACCGTCCTTTGTGTTTGCTTGTTTTGTTTTGTTTTTCCATGTGACAATGTACTTATGGTTACATTTAGGGTCCATTCAGTTCACAAGGGAAACTGGCTTCATCAGTCCTCTGCTGCTACTATAACAAAACATTCAAGATCATCAATTCACAGACTGTGTCTTAGCTTCTTTCTCTGTCCTTGTGATTAAATACTCTGGCAGAAGCCACTTAAGAAAGAAGGGGTTCGTTCTGCCTCCTAGTTCCACATTATGTCCATCAGGTGGAGGTGTTATAAGATCAAGAGAATAGGAGCCTGGGGGGCCTGGCCACATGTCATTCACCGTCAAGAATGGGGGTGGGGATGAGCACATGCAAGTGCTGTGCTTGTTTTCCCCAGTTCTTGCAATCTAAGATCATATGCCTAGCGAATGGTCCTACCTATAATTAGGATCAGTCTTCCCACATTGATGAATATAATCAAGATCACCCCCAACAGTCAAATACAGAGGGCCATCCCTAGGTGATTCTAGCTCCTGTCAATGCGATGTCAATCACATAAACAATTTATTTGGGCTCACAGGGTTGGATGGTTCAGTCCATATCTAATTGATATCAATTTGGTTTGGTCACATCAACCTCATGGTGGCCAGAATACAAAGAGATAGAAGAAGAAACTGAAGTCCCGCAATCTCCAATGTCCTTCAAGGGCATGCTTCCAATGATTCTGATTCTTAAGGTTTCCAATGTCTCCTGATGGTAGATAGTACCATTGATTGAAGACTAAAAGCATGTGTTAGCATTTGCCTTTAGGGGAACATTCCAGATGAAAGTATAGTCCTTTTCATATTTGGGATTTTTTGGTGCCTGTGGTGGTTTGAATGAGAAATGTCCCCCATAGGCCCAGATATTGGGACACTTGGTCTTCAGTGGGTGGCACTCCTTGGGGAGGTTGAGGAGGTACAGTCTTGTTGTAGGAAGTATGTTGCTAGGGGTGGGCCTTGAGAATTTATAACCTCAGCCCACTTTGCGCTCTCTGCTTCATGTTGTGGTTGAAGATGTGCTCTCTCTGCTTCTTGCTCTGGTCACGTGTGCTACCATGCCTTCACCACAGCTATGGCCTCTTCCTCTGGAATGATGAGCCAAGATAAACGTTCTTCATTGAGTTGTTTCTGGGAAGAGGGTTTTTAATCACAGAAACAAAGATGTTAAGAAAGCTACACAAGGCTGCACCTCACGTCTTCTAAATGCAGGGGCTCATGGTATAACAAGAAAAATTTGGATGAGGGGTGGAAAGAACCTGTTGGAGGAGTGAGTGAGGGGTTAAATATTCTTTTCAAGCAGATGAGATATGGATTCCCGTCAATGTAGAGACGGGAGCTGCAAAACACACTGTGACCTTACAGTTTATTCTCGATCTCTGCACAGATGACTACTGTGTTCTTGGAGAAAAAAGTCTATGAACTTCTCTTTTGACTTGAAAATTAGGCACTTGGTCATCCTCCCCATCATTTTAAACCCAGAGTTGTTGAGCTCCACCCAAATCAGTTCACCCTAACAATGTTCCCATTTTTGGATATTTGGGAACAAACATTCTTCCAACCATTAAAGACTAGATCCTGGGTATTAATATACAATTCTCAGTTTACTTAGCTCCTCACCCCCTCAGAGTGCTTAGAGATAAGGGAGATAGCTCAGTGGTCTGCCTGTTTAACTTGCATTCAATGGGAAACCAAGAATGAAAGCTGGGTTGTCATCAAACCCTTCTTTTTTCTTCTCCATGGTCTGGAGCCTGTTGTTTCTCCTCTGAAAAGTGGAATAATGGAACCCGTTGCACAGAACTATTGGAACAGTGACATGAGACAATCATGGTAATGATTATTGTTATGTTGTATTTGAGTTCAGGGCTTTAGAATCCAAATCAGTCATACTAAGTTCATTTGAAAGCAGTAGTTTTCAAACCTTCTGACTATGACACAGTGCAAAAAATGATTTCCTGTTTTAACATTACAAACTTACATATAAAACACAAAGTCTTTGTGATATACTCTAATGTTTTCTATTCTCGTTTGTTGCAGAAAAAGATTTTAATGAAGAAGATTGATTGCATGAACCACTCATAGCCATAGCACACAGCATCATAAAACACTGCTTTAGAAACCATGCCAACTACAGGTTTGGCCCCTCCCTAACCCTCTGACATACAACAAAACATGTAGTATTATCCAACAGTTTTCTCTAAGAGAGTCAACCTATACGGACAGCACTGGCTTTGTGGCTGGCCCTGCTCCTCATTACATCTTTATCATTGTCTTAGCTACTTTCCTATTGCTGTAATAAAAGGCCATAATGGAGGCAATTTATAGAAGAAAGAGTTTGATTGGGAGCTCAAGGTCCCAGATGGTTAGACTCCATGACTATCATTGTGGGGAGCATGGAAACAGGCAGGCAGGCATGGCGCTGGAGCAGTAGCTGAACGCTTGCATCTGGATCCACGAGCATGAGGGAAGCACTGGGATCTAGCAGGGATGGTCAGGATCTTTTGGAAGCTCAAAGCCTGTCCCCAGGGACACTCCTCCAACAAGGCCACACCTCCTAATCCTTCCCAAACAGTTGGTCCTCTAACTGGAGACTACATGTTCAGACATGTGAGCCTATGGCTGCCACTCTCATTCAAACCATCACATCCATCCATTCATCACTAAAGAAGTTCATACATCAAGGCAGAGTAACTCAGTGTCTGTAAGTACTATGGTGAACAAGGGAAACATTTTCAAGTTCTCAGTTGGAAGCTCATGTGGGCAGAGGCCTAAGTGAAGGAAAAATAGATGCCATATAGATATTCAGGGACACAGTTCATCAAATGCCAAACAAAGAGATGAAAGAGCAGCTGGTCATGAAGTTACAGGAGGAGCTAGATCAAAAAATATAGAGACCATTCCAAGAACTCTGAAGTTTATCTACCTTGCTCTTTGGAAAAGGAATCTATGAGATACCATACAGACGAGTGTTAGGCTGTTTCTGTTTGGTCCTCTTTGCACCCCTATCATTATCACTGGTGTCACAAATGCACAGCTGTGGCTTGAGAAGCAAACAGACTGAGCCAACCCATCCTCCTCTCTCCTCTGCATGCCCCTCCCCCTTTCTCCTCTGCACACCTCACTTTCCTATACTTGAGCTGGTTGCATCTATTTAACTTCAAAAGAGTTTCACAAGTAGCACTATCTGCTCATTCTTAGAGGACCATAGCGGACCATAACTCCTATGTTACTAACTGTCAATGTCCAGAGTGTGCCCTAGAGAACATAGGCAGGGAGACTCCATGCTGTTGGAAGTCTGATTTGACATCTAACAAAGAACGTTCTCTGAGCTGTATGGATCTGGTTACTAAGGCTTTCTTGGGTCAGTAGGCATTGAGTTATCTTTCTACGGTTGTGATAAAGCACTGAGACTAAAAGCAGCTCATGAAAGAAAGTGCTTTGCTGAGCTTGCGATTCCAGAAGTTTAGAATCCATGATGGTGGCAGAGTGAAGGCATGGTGGCAGGAACAGTTGTGAGCTCACATCTGGATCTGCAAGCAGGATCAAAGCACAGTGGGCATGGTGTGTGGTATGTATCTTTTGAAACTTGAAAACCCACCCACAGTGACATACCTCCTCCAACAAATCCACACCTTCTAATCCTTCCCAAACAGTTCCACCAACTGGGGACCAAGTATTCAAACATATGAGCTACGGAGGCCCACACCAGGTCTGACTAGCCCCCTTGTGTAGCCCATTCAATGGAGATGATTTTCCAACTGCAGCCACCATTGTTGTTGTCCTCCAATGGTAAGAATATGTCTCTCTCTGGCTACTTCCTGCTGTCTAGGTCATGTGTCCCTCATTGCAATCCTGGAATCAGGCTCCTTTCAGTGAATCTCCATGGAGACAGCTCAAACATGCATTCTATGGGCAGAGTTTAGCCTGCTTTATTGTTTTCTGTCTTCAAAAATAACCCAGCGAGCCAATCATTAGCATCCAACTAATTTTATAAAGCAAGAAATTGGCTGTAGGAAAGACACATTTTCTAAATGAGATTTAGTCTGGATTTAAATTTAAATCACTCTCAGGTGCTTTAATACCGGCACTCTGGACAGTTGAACATGTGTGTTTGACAAGTGCGTGTTCTCATTACACTCCTGACTAGCATTTCCCTCCCTTTCTGTTTTCTTACCTGAGTGGCCTGTGGGAACTGCTATGGCCATCACATATTTAGACAGTGCCTCCTACAGGCTCTTTTTCAAGTCTGTGTAATTTCATGGGCCCAGTAAACAGTCAGTCATTCCCAGGGGTGTCAGTGTGTTCTTGCTGATAAGAGATGGATCTCAGAGGTACAGTAATTGACTGGGATCATGCTAGCTAACAGCGAGCCAGCAGGAGGACTGGGCACTGCCCCCCAAGACTCATATTTTGTCTGCCGTGTAACGTTACCTCTTCAGGTTGCTTTTCATATGCAACAAAACTGTAAGCCATACAAATCATATTGTCTGTGAACCTATAGTTGGCCTTCAGGCAGAGATGTAGAATTCTAGGGATGATGGGGAGGAAAAAGTCATACTCGAGAAATTCTCATTCTGTAGGAACTGACCTATTTTATGTATTTACTTTTGAATATGTATGTGTGTTAATGTATATGTGTATGTGTATGTGTATGCGTGTCCTTATGTATGTGAGCCCACCTGTATGGGGGTGGGGTGGGGAGGTTCATGTGCAGGTGTGTGCATATGCATATGCACGTGACATGTGGGAGTTTGAGGATGCTGATGTTGAGAGCCTTTTGGCATTATTCTCTACCTTACTTATGGACTCAGGGTCTCTTGCCGAACCCAAAGCTTGCTGTTTCTGTTAGTCCGGTAGCCAGTTTACTCCAGGGAGGCCCCTGTGTCTGCCTACCATATTTTGACATTCCAGGTGACTACTGTATGTGCCTGGCTTTTAAGAGGGTCTTAGGGATCTGAACCCTTTTGGTCACTCTTGCTTGGTAGGTGCATTACCCACAGGGCACCTCCCCAGCCCCACTCTGATGATTTTTTTAAGTGTTCCCTCCCCTAAAGTGACATTATCAAGAATCAGTAGGATCAATAGTCATTTCTTCTTCTCAATGTAGAGATGTGGGGCCAGAAAGTTTTAATGAGCCAGGAAAATAAGAAGCAAAAACCTGGAGTGTGGAATGCACTTTCCCAGTGTAGGGGAATGCTGGGACAGGGAAGTGGGAGTGGAGGGGTTGGTGAACAGCGGGAAGGGGGTTTTCGGAGGGGAAATGAGGAAAGGGGATAACATTTGAAATGTAAATAAAGAAAATATCTAATAAAAAAGAATAAGTAAGATTAAAAAAGAAAAGAAATTATAGACTCTACTTAGAAGTCTGTCTCTCAGACACCAACAGGGACCTAGAGAACCCTTAAGAAGAGGAGGTCCCTAAAATGAACGTGGTGTGACCATGTGACCAAGACAAGCTCATCCTTCAGTTGGCCTTGCCAGTATAAAACTAGCCTTCACCTGTCAGTCATCCTGAGAATCTTCTAGTAGCTATGAGTGACCATCTCCAAGGTCACAGGTCAGATGGCCATAGGGCTAACTGACTCCTTGAACCTACTCAGTACTTCCTGACTCCAAGATCACCTCTGCCCCTGCCCCCACCCCACCCCCAACTATCAAGCACTTTCAACTCTTCAGGCAGAATCTACTTTTCTCCTGGTCTGAAGTACTCTGGGCACATTCTTGAACAGAGTTCAAACTGACAGGATTTCCCTAAAACAAGCAACTCCCTGGATGCCCTGGGAAGCAGTGTGACTACTGGGGGATTAACATAGCCAGAGCAACGTGGCTCTGGTCCAGGAAGAAAATGTATGTGCTTTAAAAAAAAAAAGGCTGGCTCAGAGTCTTGGGAACCCCATAATCAGAAGCATACTCATTCTGACAGTTTCAAAAGACCCAACACCCACCTCAGTACGACCTGGCAAAGGTTCAGAGAAATCCACCCCCTCTTTTGTCTTTTGGATGGAATGCAAGAGCCGAAGAAGACTTCCTGCCCAGAAGGCAGAGAAGGGGCAACCCTTTGCCACTGTACCCTGGCAAAGTAGGGGGACCCTGAAGGCCAGCTGTCCTTCATCCGTCTCTGAGGCTGTGGTGTCGCCATGTGCTGCAAAACACTGTGTGATAATTCGACATGGCTCCTGAGTTGGTGGAAATCTACTATTTAATCTTACCATGCTTTTGATTGGTTCTTTCTTTGTTTTGTTTTCTTGGGGGTGGGGGGAGCTACCCACAGGTTGGAGTGTGGGTGGCTCTTGTCAGGACTGGACATGCAGGGGTGGGGCAGGAACTGAGGAGGCTAAGAGAGAAGAGACTGCCTTCTCCAAGGTCAAGGCAAGCATGCAGCCAGCCAGCGGATGGGCAAAGGAAGGATGTGCAAAGGTGTTTTGATGTGGAAGCGAGCAGGATCAGAAATGATAGCCCGGGCTTGGTTAAGAAAACAAACCAGTTTGGCGCTAAGTGTGTGCTCAGTTACCTTTGGGCTCTTGGTTAGTTTTAGTAAGCTTGGCACAGGTCTAGGCCTTGTGGGCGCATACCTCTCTCTTTAATAAATAAAGATTGGAGTTTGAGATCTGGAAAGAGGGAGTGTCTAACAACCACTGACAGATACTCTCCTGTGGTCAGCATCTAATCTATATGCCAGAGGGCTTTCTTCCTGAGTGTTGAGTTCCCAGGTCATTTTGGTGAAGGAAAATGGAGAAGCTGCTTGCCTATCTGGTCTGCCATGATCCACATTTACAGTAACTGGGCTGGGGATGCTCATAGAATTCCAAGTACCGAGAGTCACACTGAGCTAACTTTTTTTGGGGGGGGGGAGGGAGCAGGGCCTCAGGGACACAAATGCTCAAACATTTCCTTAGAAAACTTGATTTATTTTTAAACAACTGCCTAAATCTCGAGACAAAACTAGTTTTGTTGGTTTTCCAATGTCAGCCAGCTTGTCCATGTGGACTCTAATTATGAACTCTGCTTGGCCATGGGTTCAGTGTTGATCCCCACCTCTCTCTGTTTCTGTCTGTCTGTCTGTCTGTCTGTCTGTCTGTCTGTCTTGCCTATGGCTCCAGTGATGACCAAGCATGAGTGTGGTACTGCCCTCACACCAAGCCAGTGCTCTGTGGTCAATGCTGAATTAACACATCGGCAGCCATTCCCCATTCCAAACACAACACCATGCCACCAGCCATTTAACAAGCACTTGAGTAGATTTCTGCTGGCTAGATCCCATATCAGGTGCTGAGGAAAAGATCTGAGACTGGTAGGAAAGATGAGTTGGAAAGAGATCTGAAGGATCTGAGGAGCAGCAGAGTCAGTGTGGATTAGAAAAGGAGGAGGAGGAGGAGGAGCAGGAGGAGGAGGAGGAGGAGGAGGAGGAGGGAAGATATCGAAGTCTCTGAAGATATATATATATATATATATATATATGTGTATATATATACATATATATATGTGTATATATATATATATATATATATATATATATATATATATGACGAGGCAACTTTGACACAGATGGTCAAATGATGCACGGTCACATCTCACACAGCATTGATAGGACTGATCAGAATATTTGACTCTGCAGGGCCTTGAGGAAGAAGGCAATGCAGTCTTTCCTGAAAGAGCATGCCCTGCACTCTCATGAAGTCCTTATGATCAGGACCGGTGGAAGATGAACTTGAAGAACTCTGCCTAACTACTAGCTTGTTTCCCTGGGCTTCATCAGATGCTCAGTATATTCTGGTGAATGTATGGAAGACTTTGACCTTAAGCAATACATTGTAGCAGGAATGAGTAGAGACCTATGACCAAATCTTGAGAAAATATCCTAACTAACTAACGTATGTCTGCTGTTACTGGTTAGGGGAAGGAAAACTTACATCTATTTCTCCTTGACCTCGAAATGCCACACAAATGCTGGGTACACAGATGCCATTTGGTTTCTGTAACACTCTGTGCATTGTTGTCTACAAGTAATTTTAAAAAAAGATGCTGGTCCAAATAGCTTTAAAATGTTGGAAGGAAGTAATTTCTGGCAAGTTCGAATCCCTAGGGTGGGACAGATCAGTATCAGCCAATGTTTCTCCAAACAGTAAAAAATAAAAACAAAACCCATGTGAAATAATTTACTAGAGATAATTTAATATGAGAAATCAGTTACAAAGGTGTTTAGAAGAGTTAAGAGGGTAGCCAGGGATGGCCTCATAGTCCCAAACAAGCTATTGAAGCCACCATTTATCTGGGTGCTCAGAGAGACCCACAATGTCACTCTGGTCCAAGAAACTTAGCTGTCCCTTAGAAACTCTTTCTATGATGAATCCAACTGGCTCTGTGCTGCATGGGGAAGACATAGGCCCAGGTGAAGGTGGTCATCAAGCCTGACTTCTACTTTCTAGCTCCCCCTCCTACCTCATGCTTGGACTTCCCATGAGGCAAACTGAATAGGAAGCAAGGGAGACTCTTGATAGCTTGTGGAGTTATTTCTTTGGGTGCTAAAGAGTGGGGAATGGTAGACTGTGAACCCAGGGGCAAACCAATGAATGAGCAGAATGACAGCCATCACCGTTCCCAACACCCCTACCTTTCCTGCTTTACATTATAGGCTTATAGAGTATGGGTACACCCAGCTTCCAAAAATGGTGACTCTTGGGGAGGCTTGAAATGAACCTTTTCCACCCTCTTTGCCATGCCAGGATTCTTCCAGAAAATATTAGGCTGCCTACTAAAGGCACTAAGCTCCCACACTTGAGACTGACATCTGTATGAATGGAGCCACTGTTAACTGGTAATGTGGTGAACAGGGTTTTGTTGTAGATGACACATGCTCTGCACCTTTTGGGACCTGTGGAACATTGTTGCCTTGCATGGTAGGGTTATTGATGTCACTGAAGATTGTATATGAAGTAGAGATGAGTTCCGAGGACAGAATAGAAGCCTGTGAAGGTGTGCCAGGCCCACGTGTCACTCACTGTCTCTGTCCCTCTGTGTTGCCTTAACAAACTCCTTAGACTTAGTTTATAAACAACTCAAATTTATTTCTCTAAGTTGTAGAAACTGGAAAGTTGCAGATCAAGGCATCAGTAGGTTTGGCATCTGGTGAAGACTTGTTTTCGGCTTCCAAGATGGTACCTTTCTGTGCTCTCAGGTGCTGGGAGGAGCAAATAAATTCTCATCAATCTGTTCGTGCAAGGGCATGGACCCATTTTGTGATGGGCACAACTCTCATGACTTAATTGCTTTTCCAGGACCCCATTTGTTAGTTCTATCACTTGAGAGCACATATGAGGCATGTCACATATGTGGGTTTAGAGCATTTAGCTCATTGAATTTGTCCACATAGACAATTGAAGCAATGAATGTTCACCATGGAGTTAAGAAGCTCAGAGAAGCTAAAACCGGGTCTTCAGGTTCTGCTCTGCTTTCTTCTATCTAGGTGGGAAGGTGAGGGGGCCAGTAGCAGCAAGGGCAAGTCCTGGTTCTTCCCAGAGCAGGACCTCCTTCCTAAAGTAAGGGAAACAACGTCTCTTCTGCCTTTGAGTCCCCAGTGGACCACTGTCACCTGAATCAGACAGGAAAGGGAATTCTGGGAGTGCCAATCTTAGCCTAGTAACTTACATATAGCAAAGCTAATGTGTTTCAAGAGGACCCTATAAACTGATAGTTGGGAGAGAGATTCCTGTTTGGATACAGAAATGAGCCTTCATCTTGGTAGAGGTCAGCGGTGCCTTTCTGTTTTGGATACAGACAGCGATAAAGTTCATGGCCTACTCTTTGGATGGCTCCTGCACCCAGAGGAAAGCACTGACCCTAAAGTCCTTGGATATCTGGGAGGGTACTAGCTCACCAGACAGCTGAGGCATTGTCTCTCGAGGAAGTTGTAGGCTCCAGGATGGCGGGCCCACCTTGGTCTATCGCACCCCTTTCTGCAGGACACCTCCTTCCATGATGCTGCGAGGCTTCATCAGCTGGGGAAAGGACTTTGGAGGGGAAGCGGGTACGGTAAATACGGTCATAATTGCACCCAGATGCCTGAATTCAGGTTGGCAGACACTCTTGCTGACTAACGGGAGAATTTGTTGGACTTGGTGGCGACCTTTTCTCCTCATTACATTTCTAAATATTTTGCTTGTCAACTGTAAACAAGCTCATTCCAAAGGGAGAAAAAATTTAAAAAAAGAAAGAAAGAAAGAAAGAAAAGCCAGACAGTCTATTGGTGCTTGTAAAATTTTTCTCGTTACATCGATCATTTCCGGTTCTCCTTTCTCTTCAGCTAGTGTGAGCCAAAAGAGGTTTATTTAGTCATCTGTTTTCTCCCAGGACAGAGCCAGGGGACTTGATACCCCTTTCCAACCTATTTCCCTTCACATCCATTTCTGACTAGGTAGACAAGATGTCCAAGATGTTGGCCATCTTTGTCATTATAATAAATACATCATTTGGATTGGTGGTGGTGGTGGTTTATGCAGATTTCTGGACCCTGGGATCCAAGATCAAGTTTTACAAGGACCAGAAGTCAACCTTGGGTGTTGTTCCTCAGGCGTCAAATCGTCTATCATGTGTTTTTAGAGAGTCTCTCATTGGCCTGGGGCTTGCTGGCTCTTGGGTCTCTGCCCATGTCTGCCTCTCCAGCTCGGGGAGTACAAGTGTACACCACCATGCCTGGTGTTTTATGGGTATTTTTAGAGGTTCAAACCCAGGTCCTCTGGCTTGCTTTAAGGCTTAGGGCATTTCCTGAGCCCTTTGTTTTACTTTTGTAAATGACAAGAAATGATTGGTCTGTGCTGTCGCTCTGGTGACACTGCCAATTTATACTTTTCTGTCTGAATGCTTCTCCCTTTCTTTCTTGGTTCCATATTGTATCTATGAAGTAGGTTGCAAGGGCAACAGATTGTGACTGGTGTACGCTGCTAGATAGTGTCTCTCTCTGTGCATCCTTCTCTTAGCATCTGGGGTTGGTTATGATAAGATGACAAGGAGACAGGGGGAGACAAATATTTCAAGTGGCCAGAGAGGCCCTGTCAGTCAACATAGGAGATAACTGAGCCAACAGGTAGAGATACTTGGATGCAGGCAAGAAGACAGACATTTGGGTGGGTCTGAGGGACACCGAGAAGAGTAAATAGATTCTGGGGTCACTGACAGGGAGGCTAAATTTATCTGTTAGAGGAGTTGTAGCAAAATATCATAGACAGGGTGACTTGGCAACAGATTTATTTTCTCAGAGTTAGGGATGCTGGAGTCTAAGATCAAGCTGTTGGCATGGTCAGTCTCTCCTGAGGCCTTTCTCTCTGGCTCAAGGAAGTCTGCCTTTGGCCAGCCCCCCTAGGCCATTTCCCTTTGTGTGTGCATTTCTAGTGACTCTCAGTCTGCAAGGGCATCAGTCATTCTCAGTGAGGATTCAACCCTGATGACCCCGATCACCACACTTAATCTCCATTTCTTCTAAATACAGTCATTTGGCAGAGCATGGGGAGAGACCAAGGCCTTAGCATATGGACTAAGGAGGAGACTTAATTCAGGGCACAGTAAATTTTATACATACCTCTGCCCCCAACTGGGTGTTTTCTGAAAAGAAAAAAAGTTTTAAATTTCTTTCAAGTGTATTTGTTTTGGGTCAGTTGCATGATTTTATCCTTTTTGTTGTTGGTTTTTGTATGTGTGTTTGTGTGTGGCGTCCTCGGGTATCCCAGACTGACCTTAAACTTGCTATGTAGCTAGCGATGACTCTAAGTCTGAATCCTGCTACCTTTTCTTGAGTGCTGGAATTGTAGGCATGTGCCAGCATGTCTGGGTTTTGCTGTGTAAGGGACCCGACTTGGGGCTTCATACAAAACTTACAAGCATGCTGCCAGCTGAGCCATTCCTTCTTCCAAACAAACTGTAACACCATGCACTGCCCAAAGTTCTGCCCACTGTGAAGATTTTCCTTCACCTGTATCCTTCAGGCTTGTCCTGGAAAGGGGTTGTAACGCTGCAGCTGTCCACTTCTGGGTGGTGCCTGCATAACGTGCAGAGCCATCAGTAAACCAGGCCCTAGTCCTCTCTTCTTTAGTCAGCTGGTCACAGGGAACACCCAATGAGGCTATAGGCACATGCTTGGCAGCAGATGGCGTTATAATAGGAATAGAAACCATAGGCATCTGAGCAACTTCTTCATGTAACTTGCGTGTGCCTTCAGGACCTGCTCTGGCCCGATCACATATATACCACTGCCATTTGGTAATAGACTGCTGCTGTGCATGTCCTACTTTATGACTTGGAGGGTCTGATAGCACCCAGCTCAGGTTGCATAGTAACTTGATGTCCTATTGTCAACATTCAGTTTCCACTAAGGCCCAGTAGCAGGCCAAGAACTGTTTTTCAAAGGACGAGTAATTGTCTGCAGATGATGGTAGAGCTTTGCTCCAAAATCCCAAAAGTCTCTCCTGTGATTCACCTGCATGGACCTGCCAGAGGCTCCAAATGGCATCTCTTTTTTCCCCTTTTTTTGTTTTGTTTTTGTTTTGTTTTGTTTTTAATATTTTTATTGGATATATACTATATTTACATTTCATTTCCCTTTTTCTGGTTCTCTGCCCCCCAATGGTCCCACATGCCCTTTTCCCTCCCCGTGTTCCCCCATCCACCCCTTTCCACTTCCCTGTTCTGGTATTCCCCTACACTGATCCTTTGAGCCTTTCCAGAACCAGGTGTCTACTCCTTCCTTCCTACAATAGGACAGCATTTGGTATGTGGATTGTGTCTTTGGTGTCCCAAGATTCTAGGCTAATATCCACTTATCAGTGAGTGCATACCATGGGTATTCTTTTGATACTGGGTTACCTCACTTAGTATGATGTTCTCCAGCTCCATCCATTTCTCTAAGAGTTTCATGAGTTCATTATTTCTAATGGCTGAATAGTACTCCATTGTGAATATATACCACATTTTTTGTATCCATTCTTCCGTTGAGGGACATCTGGGTTCTTTCTGGCTTCTGGCTATTATAAATAAGGCTGCTATGAACATAGTGGAGCATGTATCCTTATTGCATGCTGGGGAATCTTTTGGGTATATGCCCAGGAGTGGTATGGCTGGTTCCTCCAGAAGTATCATGTCCAGTTTTCTGAGGAACTGCCAGACTAATTTCCAGAGTGGTTGTACCAGTTTGCAATCCCACCAGCAGTGGGGGAGTGTTTCTCTTTCTCCACATCCTTGCCAACACCTGTTGTTTCCTGAGTTTTTAATCTTAGCCATTCTGACTGGTGTGAGGTGAAATCTCAGGATTGTTTTGATTTGCATTTCTCTAATGACTAATGATATTGAACATTTTTTAAGGTGTTTCTCAGCCATCTGAATTTCTACAGGTGAAAAGTCTTTGTTTAGCTCTGTACCCCATTTTTTGATAGGGTTATTTGGTTTTCTGGGGTCTAACTTCTTGAGTTCTTTGTATACATTGGATATTAGCCCTCTGTCAGATATAGGGTTGGTAAAGATCTTTTCCCAATTTGTTGGTTGCTGATTTGTCCTTTTGACAGTGTCTTTTGCCTTACAGAAACTTTGTAATTTTATTAGGTCCCATTTGTCTATTCTTGATCTTAGAGAATAAGAAATTGGTGTTCTGTTCAGGAACTTTCCCTCTGAGCCAATGTCCTCAAGGGTCTTCCCCAGTTTCTTTTCTATTAATTTTAGTGTGTCTGGTTTTATGTGGAGGTCCTTGATCCACTTAGAGTTGAGCTTAGTACAAGGAGATAAGAGTGGATCAATTCTCATTCTTCTGCATGTTGACCTCCAGTTGAGCCAGCACCATTTGTTTAAAAGGCTATTCTTTTTCCACTGGATATCCAAACAGCATCTCTATCTGCCACCAACACCTCAAGTACCATAAGCTCTGCTGAATCATATGGTCCAAGTGGTAGAGCAGCCTGCATAGCAGCCTGGACCTGTTGAACCTTCTCCTGTTCCAGGCCCCACACAAAGCTAGCAGCTTTCCGAGTCATTTGGTAAATAGGCCTGAGTACCACACCCAAGTTTGGAATGTGCTGTCTCCAGAATCCAAATGGACCCACTAAATGTTGTACTTCTTTCTTGGTGGTGGGAGGGGCCAGGTGCAATAACTTATCTTTCACCTTATAAGGAATATCTCTCTATGCCCCACACTACTGTAACTCCTAAGAGTTTCACTGAGGTAGATGGTCCTTGAATTTTGGTTGGATTTATTTCCCATCCTCTGATACACATATGTGTTACCAACAAGTCCAAAGCAACCAAAGTGGTTGCTACTTCCCGCTCACTTGATCCAATCAGCATAATGTCATCAATATAGTACACCAATGTGATATTTTGTGGAAGACACATTTGATCATTTGATCAAGATCCATTCTAAGTTATGACACAAGATAGAAGAGTTAATATATCCTTGAGGCAAAACTGTAATGGTATACTGCTGGCCTTGCCAATTGAAAGCAAATTGCTTCTGGTGATCCTTATGGACAGGTACTGAGAAGAAGGCATCTGCCAGATCAATAGCTGCATACCAGATAACAGGAGATGTGTTAATTTGCTCAAGTAACAAAACTACATCTAGTATAGCAGCTGCAATTGGAGTTAATACCTGATTTAGTTTTTGGTAGTCAATTGTCATCTTCCATGATCCATCTGTCTTCTGTACTGGCCAGACAGGAGAGTTAAAGGGATATGTGGTGGGAATCACCACTCCTGCATCTTTCAAGTACTTGATAGTGACACTAATTTCTGCAGTTCCTCCAGGAATATGATACTGTTTTTGATTCACTATTTTCTTTGGCAGAGGCAACTCTAAACGCTTCCATTTAGCCTTTCCAACCACAATAGCCCTCACTCCACAGGTCAGGGAACCAATGTGAGAATTCTGCCAATTTCTGAGTATATCTATCCCAATTATACATTCTGGAACTGGAGAAATGACCACAGGATGTGTTCAGGAACCTACTGGACCTACTGTGAGTCCAACATCAGTCATAACTCCATTAATCACCTGTCCTCCATAAGCCCCTACTCTAACTGGAGGGCCACAATGTTTCTTGGGATCTCCTGGGATCAGCGTCAATTCAGAACCAGTATCCAATAGACCCCAGAAAGTCTGATTATTTCCTTTTCTCCAGTGTGCAGTTACTATTGTAAAAGGCCATAGGTCCCCCCGGGGAAGAATTGGAGAAAGACTAACAGCAAAGCTTTTGGGTGTCTTATCAAGATCCTTCCTCGGGGGAACCTGGCCACCCCTTCATTCAAGGGGTTCTGGATCAGCAAACTGGCTCAAGTCTGGAAATTGATTCACTGGCCGAGATTGCCTTTTGCCATGATCCAATGTAGCCTTTCTTTCATTTGTTTGAGAATTTTTCTGATTATACCGATCAAGCAGATATGCAGTAGGCTTCCTATCTATTTCATGCCTGGAAATACCCTGGTTAATTAGCTAGTACCAAAGGTCCAAACGAGTCATGCTATTATAAATTTCACCTCTCCTGTGCTGACCATTACAGGGTATGTCATTATAAGCATTGTTTTGTCTACATTGTCTATTATAATAACTATGATCACCTTGTCTCTGGCGATTCAATGCTGCCACCTGGCCCTTGTTTCCTCAGGGCCCAATTAAACCCATTGAATTTAATTCATCTAATAGAGCAGCAGCATCTCCCGCCCTGTCTGGCACAAGGAAAAGGGCAAGAGCAAAACTCTTCAAATGTGCTGGTGCCCCTCTCACCAGTTTGTGTCTTATAGGATTGGTGAAGGGCATATCTTCTGGGCCTTCCCATTGTGGAGGATTAGGTTTTACACAATGTATCCACTCTAGCATTGCAATTTCCCTGAGCCTTAAAATCCCTTCATCAATACTAAATCAAGGGATATCAGGCATCTCCAACTCCTTCTCAGTAGGCCATCTTTTGACAAACACTTCAGCCAACCATGCAAACAAACTTCTGACACCTTTTTTTAACTGTGCAAGTTTCCATATTAAACCTAGAATCTCCACTCAGAGGGCCTATGTCAATAAACGCAGCCTGATCTAATTTTATGTTCCTTCCACCATTATCCCACACCCTTAAAATCCATTCCCACACATATTCCCCAGACTTCTGCTTGACTGGATTAACAAACTCATTAAGCTCCTTAGTAGTGTACCTCCCCTCTAGGGGGCTGTTTTGCCTTGGGTCTGGTTATAGGTCTAGAAGAAACTATTGGTGGGCCTTGAGGAACATCAGTATTGTCTTGTCTGGCATTTTCTTCAGCGAAGCCCACTACTAGTTTATCAGACTCTGGGGGATTAATTTCCTCATGTGAGTGAGACATTATTTCAAGGGGTGGGGCTGAAGGTACTACTTCCACTGAGAATCTTCCTTGTGAAACTGAAGATTCAAAATTCTCAGCTTCAATAGCGTCTTCTCACACGTCCCTATTCCAAGTTATAGAATCCCATTATTTGTCAATTAATACCCTTACTTTAACTGCTGACACCCTCCAAGGCTGAGACTTGAATTGTCACTGTAATTCAGCCAACCTTATAATGAGAGCTTCAGTTTGATTTTCTGCAACCTGAGCTCTATGGTTGCTGGAGAGAAGATTCTCTTCAAAGACACACTTAGCAACTTTTAGATTGTTTACTTGCATCTTGAGCCCTGCAATTTTATCGTACAACTCCTTTTCTTCCTACATCATTCCCCCCCCAGATGTTAAGAGCAACCTGCCAGCGTACACAGAATCACATAATTCATCAAGATAATCAAAGGCATTCTTTAAGCTTGAAATATAGTTTCAACCACGGGTCTTCAATATTCTCTAAGCTCCCAGGAGAGAATCTGGAGAGATTTCAGTAGTTGAAGGTGCTGGTGAATTATCAAACCAACTCCAGATTTTTAAAAGATCCATCCTTATACTTCTGCTCCTCTAGAACCACTCCCAGTAGCAACTTCTGTATTAGTCAGAGTTCTCTAGAGTCACAGAACAAATAGGTAGTCTCTATATAGTAAGGGGGTTTGTTGATGACTTATAGCCTGTAGTACAACTCCCCAACAATGGTCAGCAGCAGCTGTGAATGGAAGTCCAAGGATCTAGCAGTTGCTCAGTCCCACAAGGCAAGCAGGCGAAGAAGAGAGTGAATCTTCCTACTTCCAATGTCCTTATGTAAGTCTCCAGCCGAATGTGTGGCCCAATTAAAGGTGTGTGCCACCACACCTGGATCTGGGACTTGCTTCGTCCCAGATGACCTTGAACCCAGAGATCTCCCTGTCTTAATCTTCTGGGATTCATTGTCACCATACCTCAAGCTCTCCATGTGGAGATCCAGGTCAGAAACTTGTATCTCCCAGCCTCCAGATTAGGCTCACAGGTGAACCTTCCAATTTTGGATTGTAGTCCATTGCAGATATAGTCAAGTTGACAACCAGGAATAGCCACTACAAGGTATGAGTTTGTAGTTCTGCGTAGACTTCTATATGATACTCAGAAAAATTGTGACAGGCTCAACAGGACGAGTTTTAAGTTTTGATCATTCCCCTAATAAAACCTGTCATTTAGCAACTGCCACTTGGAAGTATCAATAGATGCTTGAAATGATAAACCACAATCTGGATGCAGAGTGAGGCGGAGGGGCAGGGGGAGTACCCACCCTCCAGCACCAGGGTCTTCCTCTCTAGTTACTCTGGGAGCTGTGACTGAGTTGAAGCACAGCCTTTGTCTATCCTGGGGGAGGCCACAAGGCCCGAAAGCCCATTATGCCAAGCTGCGAATCCATGGTGAATGTTCTCCACATGAAGCAGCTCAAGATGGGCTGCTAAGGGACTGGAGACACTGTGACATCTTGAAGTGGTTGTTTGTGGGTCTAGCCTCAGATCGTGTCTTAGATGTGGGTCTAGCCTCAGATCATGTCTTAGATGCAGAACAAACACAGTAGAAAGGGAGAGATGATGAGGGGGTAGAGGGAGGAGGGAGGGAGGTGGGGTGAATATCTCTTAAATCTCGTGCTGGGAGTAAGTGGGTGGAGACACATATCTCTTATTTATTTATACAAGGACAGTTTCCAAGCTCATCACGTTACTGCAGCCATCCACGCTGTAGCCATGCGAATTCCTTGCCTATTCCCACAGGAGGATGGTAGTGAGAGGTGAGTCTAATTTTACCAAACAGCATTTCCCTGGTATAGACCTAGACTTTCAAAAAAAAGGGGGGGCATTATTGTTATTTGCAATCTACCTATCTATGATGGTTCTTTATGTCAAATGATTTAAATCTGGGCCTTTAAACCTCTGCCTGATTTATTTGCACAAGGAAATCATGTTTTCTTTGGAGCTTTCCAATGAGGGCATAATTACAGAGTCGCCAATCCCATGCTCTATTTAAGGATCTGTCAGCATTTCCATAATAAACCTCTATTTTCAGGAGACTTGAACACTGCCAGAAAGACACACAGACACTCAGGCAGGGACACGGAGAGAAAGACAAACCTAAAACCTAGATGCTTGGTGGTCCCATCTGGGGACTTCATTTTGATGCAGATCTTTGTGTGTGTTTGCACATTCTTGCTTGCTCAGACGGTGGTGCCAGCGATGTGCCTGGCATCGCTGCCCTCTGCCCAGCAGGATTCAGCTGGCACACAGACCCGGGTGGTAACTGGATGCTGCAGCGCTCTGGGTGGCTGGCCAGCTCCCTTGCCAGACCCAGCCGATTGCCAAGTTGCATTTCAGCCTAAAGGAGAGAAGAGAGGCGGGAGGTGGAGGGAAGGCCCCTGCTACTGCTGGCTTTTCTTCTCCAGCCCTCTCCGGTTGACGTACACATATGCTGACTTGGATCTTGAAGGATAATATATTAATAGCAACATTAAGTATGGTTTGAGTGCCTGGCATGTGAATTTGTAAACCTTATAATGATCAGGCAGAATTTGTTATCCCTAGTGTTCCGGCGATGAAAAGAGGCAGAAGAGGAGGCGACTTACCTGGCCAAGAGCCAGAGAGTGAGGCTTGGGGGTACTGAGGAGGGGGCACAAGCTTGCACATACGCATGTGCACGCAACAGAACATCTACCGACAGGTGGTAGGAACGACCAATCTGGAGGAAAAGCCTCCAGATCAGTCCCCTCCCGAGGCATGGTTTCATAGGTTGGCAGGATTCTGGCTGAGGTTTATTATTTAATTTATGTATTTAGCCAAGTGACAAACCTGTGGCCTGTATTTCACATGGGTTACACATTTCTCAATTGTACCCAAGCAAAAAGTGAGGGTTTTGTGTGTGTGTGTGTGTGTGTGTGTGTGTGTGTGTGTGTGTGCATTGTTGTTTTTTGTTTTGTTTTTAAGAGGCTGATGGTGAGGCTTGAGATTATATAACTAAGAGGTAGCAGACTCCCCACATCTGGAATCCTGGTTTGTGACCATTCTGCTTCATGGCTTCCCGGGATCCAGTCCCCCTCCTTTTGGAGGCACAATATGAATGGAGACAGAGAGTTGAAACTTGGGATCTTTCTGCCCTACGTGGGAGATCCTGTCTCCAAATTGCCCATGGCTCCTCTCCAGGGATTTGTACACTGACATTTTGCAGAAGGGGAACAGGTAATAGACACTCTCTGGCACAAGAGCGTCTGGGACAGGGATGGAGGAGAGACCACCCTCCCTACTGTGTTCGCAGCCAGCTCTGGGGAAACTGTTTTGTAAACTCTGCTTCCCTTGTGGGTGGTGCGATTGAATTCTTTTCTCTTAACTTTTCTGGGACTGGTTTTGAGTTGCTAGTTCCAGCTGAAGCTGGAAGTGGTAACACAGTCCAGCAAAAAAAAGGTTGAAGAATTTAAAAAAAAATCCAGGAAAGCATTTTGCCTGCTGGAGAGATGGCTCAGCAGTTAAGAGCCCACACTGCTTTTGCAGAGGACAGGGGTTCGGTTCCCAGCATCCACACTGGGCAGCTCACGGCTGATTGTAACTTAACTCCATTTCCAGAGGGATCTGGTGCCTCTGGCCTTCCCAGGCATCTACATCTGTATACATGCAAGCACACACATGTGCACACATGTGCACATACACACACACACACACATGCATGTACACATACGCAAAGAAAGCTATCTTCCTGTGGCTGCAGAGATAGTTTGATAGGTAAGGTACTTGTCTTACAAACATGAGGATCAGAGTTCAGTGCCCAGAACCCTCATAAAACAGAGGGTGGTGTGTTCTAATCATCCCAGGGCTGTCAGCTCCAGTCCAGTCCTCTTAGCATGAACCAGCAGCTACAGTCCAGTCCTTTTGGCAGGCAGATACCAGGTATACATGTCAACTGGCCTGAAGCGAGGCCACAGAGGTGGAAAGCTGCCTCAGGAACCTCATGAGCAGTTCTTGGGCAAGTTTCTCTCAATGGCGTTACCACAAGTCGAGCTCAACACTGCTGTGTAAGGCAAACCAATACATGTGTGTCGTTAGCAAAGAACAGCATGGTGGAGCAAACCAAACCAATGCTCAGTGCTCGTCTCCCACTGTCTGCAGGGTCAAATTTACACTCCTTCATCACAGGTCCTCTCATGTGTTTGTTATATCAAAACATCCTTTCACCTGTGTCTACTTCAGGAAAGCACCCCTTCTCTTTCCCATGTCTGGTTTAGTAAGGCATCCTCTCACCTGTGCGTTCCAGCAAAACATCATTTGATATAGCTAACTTTCCAAAGAAAATTAGAAGTTCCCACTTCAGAAGTCCTCTTGGAAATAGGAAACAAAGTGACCAGTATTTGGAGCAAGAGCTGTATACGGCTTCAATCAGCCATCATTGACACCGTCTGCTACACGCTGGGCTCTGAACTAGGAACTGGGCATTCAGTGAGTCCCCAAACAATGTGGGTCCCTAGCCTCATAGCACTGAAAACTGAGTCAAAGATGGAGACATAGCCAGATCATGACACTCACAAATTGGGTTCTGATTAATTATGGCCATGGTATGTTCTTTAGAAAAAAATAGAGTCCTATGAGAACAGAGAGATCAGATATGTGCATCTAATTTCTGTGTATCTTGCCACAAGTTATAGGACACCTAACCACCAATGGCTTATATAAACATTACTACACACAGCAAGAAATCTAAAAGTAAACATTTGCCAGCATCGGACCAGTAAGACCATCACATTTCTGGGCCCTGTCTTTAACTCCTTTCTGTCACCTTTAACCCATAGACTCTTCACCCATTGGCTTGCGACAATTTACATGGTAATGATTGTGCAGAATGGTGACATTGTGCAGAATGGTGCCGTATATGTGGAAAACACACACACACACACACACACACACACACACACACACACCCCACAGCCATGAGCATGAATCCCAGGTTTTCCACCAGTCCCATAGGGAATATAGTTTCTCAGGTGAATGGACTCACCCGAGGACATATTATTGACTGCCCTTTACTGTATGTAGGTCCTTAGCTTGACCCCCATTGCTTCTTCTGCTAGGATGAAGCTGACTCTCTCTGTCCTTCCCCCATGGCAACCTCTGGAGTTCAAAACCACACATGCAGTAGGAAAGCAGACTAGCCAGGCAGAAAGCCTGCTGGCCACAGCAAAGCCAGGGCTGGCTGTGGAGCCCACATAGTCCTTACTTGCCATGGGTGAAGAGAGGTATAGAGACTGGTATCTGCAGAGAGATAAATACCCTCATGTCCTAAGAGCTTTGGACAGACTGAATACAAGTGTCTTTGAGTAACTCTCCAACCCTGACATGGGGTGGTGTGTTTAACACCTGGAATAAATAAATGAACCATGATACTCAGAGGGTGCCTGCCCCTCCCCCTCCCCCCTCCCCCAGTGCATTCTGCTAACCACAAGGGACACTATAGGTTCTGTCTCAGAGCTCTCAGCATGCACCATCTGTCACAGCGTCCTGACCAATCTTGGGTCCTTGACTTGAGTTATCCACCCTCCTGGCTTCCTTTCTCTTCCCCCTCTTAGATCTGGGCTCAAAAGCTGTCTGCGGCTTCTAGCTGGGCTGGTTGAATGCACAGGCAGGCTTGCCGTCTTGGCACTGTCCTGTTGTCGTCAGGGAGCCCAAGACCCACCAGCATACAGCCCTGCCTCTGCTGTATGCCAACGAAAACCAGGGTCACGCACCATGAGCTGGGGAACATGTGACCCAAATGGCACTTACCAGAAGTTCCAGGGCTTTATGAGCCCTTCTGTGAAGCCTGCTTGCTCCGAGTGGAAAATTTTTGTTTTCTGTTTTTTTTGGTTTTTTTTTTTTTAAATCTTTGGGTGACCTCCACAGCACCTGCTGCCCAGCAGAGATCTGGCCTGTGGGGCTGCTTCTTGGGAGTGACAGGCAAAGGAAGATATATGTGGCAAGCAACATTGCTGCAGGTTCAAAAGGCCAGAAAACAGGGTGCAGGCTCCAGTATCCAGGCTGGAACACAGATGCGCGCTCTTTCATTCTCCGTAGTAAATATATCGCTGTAAGGTTAGGCACATATCCCTTATTTTCATAGCTTCAAATATCCCAAATAGGACATTCTTTTCTTATGTAAAAACCGATTTTTATAAACAAAGAAACAAAAAAAACCCCTACCATCAAATTCATCTTCAGCATAAATTTAAAACTTCCAAATAGCTCAATTGGGTTTAAGCAATATCTGTATCTGTTGTTAGTCTATATTCTAGGTCTTTCCAACTTCTGGTTTATAGCCCATGTGTGTCCCAGGGTTGTTATGGACGTGACCTAACACATTTGTAGATGATAAAGCCATGTGCCAATGTCAGAAGGAAGGATAACCCTGCGAGAGTGGACACTGGGTATCTTTCTGGGTCAACTTTCGGAAGATGTCATCACGATAAGGAACAAGTATCAAACGTGGATGGGTGTGAGGAGCTTAATGAAGATAAGGAAGCCATTAAGGTAAAGGGTGGGAAAGTCTAGCAATTCTGTGGGAGCTGAGGGGAGTTAAGTTCAGCAGGGCTGGAACGCATGAGCCTTTGTGAGCACCTTTGTGTGTATGTGTGTGTACACACACACACACACATGCTGGGAGTGGGACCATCAAGAAGGCTACTGTAAGAGAAGGAAGAGTTCCAGGGCTGCCTTGGGTACCGTCAGGTTAAGGACAGTCTGTGTGACTTAGCACAATCTTGTCTAAACAAAGAGGGGACACAGGGCCGAGGATGGAGCCCAGTGGTTAGAGCTTGCTTAGCATTTCTCAGGCTTCAGATTCAACTAATCTTTAATCTGCCAGGGGGATAAAAGGGCAGATGACCTGGTTTGGTAGCATCCCTCCCAAATCCAGTTTGGAGTTTGCAGTAGCAGTGAAGACCCTGGGGTCCTACCTCCCACTCTTCTCTGAGTGCTGAACCAGAAACTAGTTCAGCTTTTCTCAGTCAACTGACAACTTAACCACCCACTGCCTGGAAGGAACTCCTGTCTTGTAATTAGAAGGAGAACCTCTGATCCCTGTTGTGAAAGTCCCCAACAGCCCTTAAAGGTCTCTTAAGAGATCTGTAAAATTGCAGGCCCTACTGAAGTAGCACATGGCTTTTCCCAGGCATGAATTCTTTGGGGAAAACAGCTAGGAAAAATGTTCTTTCTTCATTATGTGCTTGGGCAAGTGTGAGTGTGAGCGTGTGTGTGTGTGTGTGTGTGTGTGTGTGTGTGTGTTAGGAACCAATACAATCCATAGAACCAGTACAAGTAAGTCCTGAAAGGGGTGGCAAGGATTCCACACAGAACCCTTTCACCTCATCCAACTTGTCTCAGAAAGAGACTTCCAAATCACAGGCACACACCAGCATCTATGAGTTAGCATCTGCTGACTTTTAGAGACTTCTAATTGCATGTGTGGATCTCCAGCTATGTCCTTCTCAGAAGCTAAGAACCTGTGCCTTAGGTGGGACAGGGTAGAGAGGAAGCAAGGGGCTCAGGCTGGAAGGAGGTTGGCTGAGTATCATTGGTCACCTGGACCTGAAGTGTTCGAGAGAGGAAGTGTTCAAGAGAGGAAGTGTTCAAGAAAACAAAACAAAACAAAAAAAGAGTGAAGGATGTATATTCTTTTTTTTCCCATAAAAGTTCCTGTGATAGCTTGTGTATAGAGACAGAACAGATGGAAGGATGGATGGATGGATGGATGGATGGATGGATGGATGGATGAATGGATGGGTGATGGATAGATGGATGGGTGATTGATAGATGGATAGATGGATGGGTGATGGAAAGGATGGATGGATGGATAGGTGGGTGGGTGGATGAGTTGGTGGATGGATGGATAGATGGGTGGATGGGTGGATGGTGCATGGGTGGATGGGTGGATGGGTGGATGGTGTATGGGTGGATGGGTGGATGGGTGGATGGATGGATGAATGGGTGGGTGGATGGTATAAAGTGATGTAAGAAAAAGAAATAGACAGTGGCTGATAGGTCAGTAATGTTTCAATTAGTAGCTATCTTAGATATTTTCAAAGAGCTAAAATATTTTGCAATGCTTGTTTTAAAATTAGAAAGCAATAAAGCTATGCATTATTCAGAAATTTAAAAACAACATACAAGGACCACCCCTGGGCTTCAAAGCTAATGTGTCCATCTACCCTCTCACAGAGGTAAGCCTGACTGGAGACCTGAAAGTGTAGCCTACAGAAGAAATAGGGAGAAGATAAAGGGTGTCATCAACACATGGCTCGAGCCATGAGCTCTCTCTGGAAAGCCAGTTGCTGGTGACCCAAATGGATATTGTGCTGGCAAACTGAGTTTACAGCGATCTTTGTACTCAAAGGAAAACTTGGACTCGGCCGATTTATCCCATAGCTCAAGTTTCAACAGATAATCATGTCAGCTGAAGCTGGGGTTAGCTTGCTTCAGTGAGGGAGGCCAACGGTATCTCTGAAGCATCCAAGAGAGAAGACTAGGAAAGAACCTTCTATAAGGTCTGGACTAGGTTGACTTACTTCAGTGAGGGGCACATGTCCCTCCCCTGTCCTGTACGCTGCACAGTGTAGCAGTCTGGGAATTGGTCCTGCAGCAATCTCTGGGGCAGAGGAGACAGACAAAAATAGGTAAGTTCCTGGCTGGACACCGGATAAAAAGAGGAGAGGTCAAGGGTCATTTCTCCCCCTTAGTCTGACAATAGGTCTTACTTTTCAAGAAGCTCCTATCTCACCATCAGGACTCATTTCCATCATCATCCTCTGTGGACCTCTGGGGTGGCTGTCACTTCTGGAGAAGGTGCCTGGCTGGTGGAGCCTGCCCTGTACTAGAAGGGCTTGGCTCAGAAGGAGCATGGAAGGCATAACACTCAGGCTGATCTGCATGGTTAGTGTCAGGCTTTGGAAGTCTGGGCTTGCAGAAGGCATTGCACATAAAGTTCACAGGTCAGTCTCTGAATCTGTAGACAAAGGGCTCTTAGAGACAGGTACTTACCAAGCCAAGAGACCATTCCTTCCAACTCCTGGAAGAGTCCCGGAGGCCACTCCTTTTGGACTATTGGGTAACTCTGGCTGGCAAAGTCTGAGTTACTCCCTTCTCTCTGGAACTGTTTTTCTCCTCTTTGAAGAGGTGTATATGTGTGTGTGGGGCTAGACTAAATTCTTTACACCAGACTGGGATGGCTTTTGGTAGACCTTGTTGCTAGGTTTTTCATTTCTACAAGACAAGCCATGAGACCATCAATTTAAGGGAAGAAAGTTTTTTTTTTCCTGCGGAGTGAGGTGGCTCATAGCATCCAAGATAGCTCATGGCTCTCTGGATCCATTGCCTCTAAGCCTGTGGCGGGATGGGTACACTATGGTATAAGACAGATGGTTCCTTATGGTTACCCTCATGGTGGATGGGAAGTGGGGCTGGGGTAGGGGTCAGAGATTAAGGGACTGCTTCCAGTGCCCTATTCTCTACAACGAGGCCCTGCCTCTGGGTTTCTACCACATCCTGTCAATGCCGCCAAATTCAGACACAGCCCTCAAGATCCAGTTTTTTCTCTCTGGTGTCACTAGCCTGGAGCCAAGCTTTCAATATACAATTTTTTTTTTTTGGTGGATACTGCATAACTAAATCACGTGAGAAGTCAGATTGCCTTGTTAAGTGTTTATTCTCCCTATGAAGAGAATCATCATATGCAGAAATGCCAGAGCATCTCACTGTGGGGTGAGCTCGCGCTTGGTGGGGCAAAGACAGTTTATGACCCTCTCTTCCTTGGTGTCCATGAGAAGTTACTGCTGTGGATGTTTTATCCCCTGTCCATCTTTCATTGTATATTTGAATGACATGTCTTCAGACAGACACTTCAAACCCTGGCTCCCAACCTGTCTCAGACATTCTTTGTTGTCTACTACTTTTGTGGTCTCCCAGATAGAACACCCCTCAGGAAGCAGACAGAAATCCAGAAAACCATACTCAGAATAGAAAGCCCTGGAGTTTTGTTCTTCAGTGGCTGCCACAGGGGCAGGCATAGCCTTTGACCTAGGACTGGCCTAGACTTACTTGTCCTCAAAGGGTCAAGGCTGGCACTGTAGTCTGCTTGTGAGACCTGACACTGTAACCACAAGCAAGTCATCCCGTCTGCATCTTGGACAGTTCATATGGGAAACAACAGAGACCTTGTCAACAGAAAACTTACACACATGGGAGTGCGGTTCCCCTTCACTCAGGGACAGTGGCAGGCATCAGAGCACATTTCCCTGTGATGCTAGAATAAGATGAATGTGATTATCTTAGTTAGGGTTTCCATTGCTGTGAAGAGACACCATGACCAAGGCAACGCGTATAAAGGATGTTTAATTGGGGTGGATTACAGTTTTAATGGTTTAGTCCATTGTCATCATGGCAGAAAGCATGCCAGCATGGATAGGCAATCGTGAGGATAGAGGACCCTAAAATTCTCCATCTTGAACTAGGCAGCTAAAGGGGTCTCAAAGTTCACTCCCACAGCGACACGCTTCCTTCCACAAAGCCACACCTCCTAATAGTGCCACTCCCTGGGCCAAGCATATTCAAACCACCACAGTGGTTATTTGGGGCCAGGATCTAGCAAACAATTAGAGCACAGGGCCAAACTTCACGTGGAGCCTCCAGTTGATTTTTATTGGGCTATTTCAGCACAGTCAAATTCATGTAAAGGTTTCAAGGAACATGCCGGCGGTCCGGGAGCTGGATGGCTGTATATACCCTGCACATCCTTGAGATGACTTTGAGATTTGGTGACAGTCCTGTTTGATCCTTATACCTAGAAATAAATGTGGATATACCAACAAACAAACAAACAAACAAACAAAAACCAAAGATTGTCAGGGGAGCTGGTTCTGTCTTCTAGTGCAGTGTAGAAAAATTTGAACTGTGGTAATTCAATCAGTTCTAGAGGTAAAGAAAATAAAATCCCCATTCCCTCCAGATAAGGGTTTCTAGGAGGAAAGGTAGCTTCAGAACCTGACAATCTTTACCCCCAGAGCAACAGGGTCCCCTATGAGAGGATTATCTCCACCTACCATCTGTGTAGTAGACACAGAACAAGGCTGATCAGCCTGCTGTAATTAAGCTTCAAAAAGGGGCTGGGCCTCCGTCTTATCTCCAGCTTGCTGCTTAATTCCTTCTCCAAGGTCCTTGCTGTAGGTGGGAAGTACCTCCGGTGGTCTGGGGGTGGGGTGGGGCGCAGGAGCCTGCCTACCTACCCCTACCCTACCGGAATGCCTTTCTCTGAACTTCCTCCAAGACAACCCTTTCCCCTCTGGTGCTCTGATTTCTCCCAGGAGCTAATTGCCAGTGACCTTTTAAAACTGAAAAATCTCCTGGGTGTTCCAGAAAGTCAGACGGAAGAACCAAGAGCTAGCTGGCAGGAAGCTGGGGTTGGGGTAGGGCTCACCTGCCTTCAGCGACCCCATGTCTGGGGGCTTGGAACAGGGGGCCCTGTTTCCCAGCCTTTCTGGAAACCACACTGCTCCAAATGAGGCCTGCCCGACACAGGCGACCCTGCTTTTGTGTAATCTTCTTCTAAACCTCCCATGGAGGCCACAGTGGCTGCTTTTGTCCCAGGTAATCACCGGATGGAATTTTTTTTCCTTTCCTTTCCAGCACTAGCTACTGTGGAACTCATAAGGAACAGTTTATAACCCTGAGGTCTTTATGTGGCCTTCGATTAATAAACACGAACCCACCTTTCTAGACTGACTGGGAAACCCTTTTTTCCCCCTGTGTGCCGCTTCTGTGTGCAGGGTCCATGAATGGGGGCTTTCAGAACTTGGCCTTCCATGGCCAGCTATCAAAGTGTTGTTCATATCCAAATGGACCGCCCGGAGGTGCGGCCCGGGCCACCACCGCCCAAGTGGCCTCCCAGGGTGCTGCTCTGATGGCCATGGCCTCCCAGGGTGCTGCTCTGATGGCCACGCTGGTCGGCCGCAGGAGCAGACTGGTGACGGCCCAGTTCCTTCCCTGGGACGCATGCCGACCCACCGGGAGGAGGATGCGGACCACCAACAACCATTCTCCACTGGTCCCTAAACTAACAAAGCCTCTGTTTACTCCTTTTGTGGTCTCCCGTTTAGACCTTTATTTGGGAGGAAGAAAAAGGTAACATTTTAAAGGTTTTTGTTGTTGTTGTTGTTTTGTTTTTATTTTGTTTTATCGTGCTTAATATTTTCCCTCTTCTCTCCGCTCCTCTCATCTTTCCTCCCCCCCCCCTTTCTATCATGTCAGTGTGAGATGGCTTCTAGAATCTTCTTCCTTGCGCTGCAGACCCAACCTCTGAGCTATGAAAGCGTTTCTAGGGCGACGTGAAGAGAAGCAGGTCGTTCCAGGCTTGAGAATGGGAATGCCAGCTAGGTCCCTTGGTAGACACAGAAGGGCGTGTACCAGGACTTAGCTAGGACTCCAAGATCTGAGACTGGGCCGAGGAGATCACAAGGAGTTTAGCTGGGCAGAGCAGAGGCCAACAGCATGAGAGTGTTCAGCACTGACTCTCAGCACTTGGCCACACTGGGTCTTAGGGGGAAATCCTGTCTGTCTAAGGAAAGAACTCTTCACTTCCGGGGTGGGGCAAAGCGTGTCTGTGTCGGTCTAAAATGGCGGGACCTCTGGGCTGCTGCCCCACTGCGTGGCAGCACACGGGTCTGGATGACATGTTCACAGAGAGGAGATGCTCAAGAGTAGAAGCAGATGTCCACCCTCACAAGGATCTCAGAGCCGGAGAGGGAGCCATTGTGTACACAGTGCTGGTGAATACACTGTTCTTCACTGCATTCTAGGGCGGCAGCCCTCCTCAGATGGAATTTCTTCCACTTCTACTGTAGATCCTTATTTTTAGAGAGCAGAAGAGGAAAACTGTGCTTCCCACCCAACCCCACACCTGCTCAGAGACTTCCACCTGCCTGACTGTAATTCTCAGCCCTCCAGGAGAAATCACACGGGAAATGAGGGAGATGACAGGGCTTAATTCTGGCAGCAGTGGGGCCATGGAACCGTAGATGGAAGGATCCCTGCAAAACTCCATCTGTCTTTTAAAGCTTGCACTCTGGTGGGGCCTGTGGGAATCCCCGGCCTCCCACGTTGTAGGCCTCATGCCCCCAGAGTGTTTAGGGCTCCCGGGGAGCTAGATGTCACCCTTCCTTCCTTCCTTCCTTCCTTCCTTCCTTCCTTCCTTCCTTCCTTCCTTCCTCCCTCCCTCCCTCCCTCCCTCCCTCTTTCTTTCTTTCTTTCTTTCTTTCTTTCTTTCTTTCTTTCTTTTTCTTTCTTTCTTCTGTCCTTCCTTTTTCTTCCTTCCTTCTTTCTTTTCTTTCTTCCTTTCTTCCTTCCTGCCTTTCTCTCTTTTCTTCCTTCCTTTCTTCTTCCTTCCTTCCTTCCTTCCTTCCTTTCTTTCTTTCTTTCTTTCTTTCTTTCTTCCTTTCAATCTAATTTTTTAGGAAATAAAGCTGGCTGGAGAGACATGTGTCCAGGCCAGACTGCCCTTTGATGTCTTGCAGATGAGGGCTTAGGGCTCCACCACAAGCCAAGCTTATGAGACTTGGAGGACAGGGCTGACGAACAGGGGCGGAGGGGGGCCGGGGGGGCTTGAAAGAAGTTAGAGCAGGTCCAGGGAAGTTGGGGGCAGAAGGGGCAGGGCTGTAATTAAGCCAGTCTCAGGCCTGGTGCCAGATGCTTTTATGGTATGGTTCCAGTATGCTGGTGGTGAATGCTGGAGAGGTGGCTTTTGACGAGGGGTGGTAGGCCCAGGAGTTTGGTCTCTTCATTCTCTCTATAGTCAACCCATATCCCAGAGTGAATCACCAATCAAGTCCTCTACTTGCCAAAGGGAGAGCCAGACATTCAAGAGGAAGCAGCCAGGTCTGCTGGACACTCTTCCTTAATGCTCGAACCCGTACTGAGGACATGATTCAGGAAGACTGGCTGACAATACAGCACTGGTCAAGAGGACCAGTTGTCAATCTCAAAATTATCCTCACACACACTCACCCCCCCACACACTATATGTACACACCACACACATACATACCACACGTATACTGCACACACCACCCACACAGACCACATATACATACACACTACACCATATACACACTACATACAAACCACACATACATACATACACACACCACATACAACATACACACCACACACACATAGACACACACCACATACACATCACTCGTACCACACACACAGACACACACACACCACATACACACCATACCCACATACACACACATACACACCACATACATACATACAACACACCAGCACTCACACACACCATACACACCACACATACCACATACACACATGCATACACGCTCACCAAATACACAGCACACACACACATACATACACACGCCACACATATACATACCATACCACACCACACACACACCACATACATACCAACACACTCCTCCACACCATAACACACATAATACACACTATACCACACCACACCCACACCACACACTCTCACAAATGTTTTTTAAAAAGTAATGTTTTCATGAAAAAATAAGAAACCCCTCAAAGCCAGGCTCTGCCTCACACGTCCGTCATGTCATGTCAAGGTTCCCAGAGTCCTTGCAAGCAAGGGATTCCTCCATCTTTGTTAGCCTCGGAACACGCCAGCACTAGGTGACTCAGGTCTACAGCTCTCTGGGGCCGTGTGTTTCAGCCCCTACTACTTCCTAGTCCTGTGGCTGTGACCAAATACCTGAGCCAAAGGGACTCAGGGAAAGACAGGTTTGTATTTTGACTCAGAGTTCATTGCCTTGCGAAGGTGTAGCCCTCGGATTAGGAGTGGGGAGCAGGAGGAGGCTGGGCAACTTCCGCTTCCGATCAGCAAGCGGGGAGAGAGAGATGGATGCTGTGTCCAGCTTTCTTCCTGTTCCATCTGGAACCGGAAGCCCACGGGATGATGCTGTACATGTTCAGACATTTCCCTTCTCCGCCAAACCTCCCTAGGCAGAGCTGGAAAGGTGTCTTCTAGGTCATTTGGATCAAAGGACAATGAATGCTATCCATAGCATGTCCCCCAGGAAACCCAAGGAAGCTTCCCTGCTCAGAGAGGGGGATGGCCGGCAGAGAGGTGGGAGGTGAGAGAGTGGACGCAGTTGGGGACAAGGAGGGGAAGGAAGTTTACAGACAGGAGGCCCTGGCGGCTGCAGGAGGAAGGTGCCTGACTTGGCCACCTTCTTGGCCTCTCTCCTTCTCGCCATGGGCTAGCCTGCACTAGCCACAGCAGACCCTTCCCTTTTCCTCACACTCCTCCTGTCCCCTCTTTGCTCCGTCCCTTTCCTCCCGCTCCCACCTCTCATTTTTAACTTAGCCTCTGGTTTCGTAACTTAAAACAAATTAAACTTGGAGCTCTCCTTGTAAATTCTGCTTCGGTCTCTTGGATTGCCGGGCAAAACAGAGAGCCAAATTGTCTCCTGACTCTGAGTCAGATAACACCTCAGAGCCTTAGTGCCAGGAGCCCAGGACATGGTGGTGGTACACTCCCTCCTTATGCGAGCCTTCTGGGAATCAGAGTCACACAAGTTCCTATGTTTGGAACATGGGAACAAGACAGGCAGCTGCTCGGGGTGGCCGTGAGGCAGCAGCTAAGAATGCCCGCTCTGCTGGCCGCAGCTGTGTCCCCGAACAGGTGCTGCCCGCCCACGGATGCTGCATCACCCAGCAGGCTCCCCGGAAGCACATCCCAGATCAGAGTGACAGAGCTGCCCACAAGGGGCACTCCAGGCACTGCCCGGCTCCGCCTACTCATCCTGAGGACAGGGAGATAGCTCACAGACGGAAGACAAGTCCCAGGTGACAAGAGCCACATGTTCCCTCTGTACCCACCACAACCTCCGCCTGTGACTAAGACCCAGGACGGATTAAGGCAATGACTCCAGCCATCCTGGAGAGGATGGAAGTGTCCCAGAGGAGGGGGGTCTGGTCCTCCAGGGGCTGTTATTATCTTATGGAGCATCAAACAGCCGCTGCCACCCTCTTCACCTTCACCAAGAATTCAGTCAGGCCTGGTGCTCCGCTGGATGTCCCCTGGATGGGACAAAGTTCAGGGAAGGGACGACCTAAATTAATAAGCAAACGGCAAATGACAGGAATGTTTGGCTAGGAAACAAAGGACATTCCTATTAGTTGTAAATAGATAAATGGAAATATAACGATTACAAGTTTAAAGAGAGATTTTATGATCTTAATTCATTAAGATCTTGTTTCCCTTCTCTTCCTGATACTCTGATATTGCCACTAGAGCACTGTAGAGCACGTGCCACAGTAGAGCCCTGTGGTGACTTAGACCTTTCCTTTTGGAGGTAGGACAACAGGTCAGTTGGTAGAGCGCTGGCCTAGCACACACGGAGCCTTGTAGTTTAATCCTCCGTACTACGCATACCAAGCTTGTGATCACAGCTCTCAGAAGGTGAAGGCAGGGTGACAAAGAGGTCAAGGTTACCCTGGGATGCTTTGAAAGTTTGAGGCCACCCTGGGCTATACCAGGAGACCCAAAACCCCTTTTCTTTTTTCTTTTTCTGGAATGAATGAAAGGAAAATGGACATGTCTTTTTTTTTAAAGGTAGAGAGACCCTGGTTCCATTCTGATAATGTGAAGTGACCTTGGGTTTGTAAGAGGCTTGCCTGGGTAACCTCATCTCACAGACTCTTTCGGGTCTCATTTGAATACCCTTTAACTTTAATTCCAGGACACTTTAAGATGTGTTCATATGTGTGCATATGTGTGTATACATTTGTGTAGGTGCTTGTGTGTGTGTGTGTATATATATATATATATATATATATGTATGTATGTATATATATGTGTGTGTGTGTGTGTTTGCACATGTGTGAGTACACATATATTCATATTTTTGTGGAGTCCAAAGGACAACCTCCAGTGTCACCCCCAGGAACACAGTCTACCTCCTTTGAGACAGGATCTCCCACTGCTCTGGAGTCCATTAATTAGTCCAGGCTAGCTGGCCACCCAGCCGCCGGGTCTTTCTGTCTTTGCTTTCCATCATGGGGAATCAAAGTGACCAGGCCTAGCTTTTCATGGGAATACTGAGGCTTGAACTCAGGACACGTGGAAAGACTCAAGAGTGCCTCCCAGCTCCCATCATCCTCAGCGCTCTTGGGAGGCAAGGACTCTGCCTGCGGAGCCCCAGCCCTGCCTCTTCATAGGATGCCATTGACCCAAAAACATTTCCTCTCTAGACTCCTGGGAACAATTATCCACATCATGAACACAAACAGGTCATAGCTGATCTCAGCCCGCAAGGGCTGGCCAGTCCCGGAGGTCACCCGGCTCATGCATGATACTGTAATTAATTTCCTTGAGTATCTCCATTTGGTTGAAGTGGTGCTACTACTGTGTGCCTCCCTAGACCTGAGGGGAATGTTATAAGTCCTCAGTATGTCTGTCGGTATGGACCTGAGGAATGTCCCCATTTCTTCTGTATTCTCCTCTTAGTACCTCCTTCTTTATTGTACAGCTGCCCCAAATGTAAAGATCAATAGAATCACAATGAGTTAAACATTTAAACAATGAAACGATTTAAGCATTTAAATAGTTAAAGCAAATGAAGTTTGAAAGGAGGCAACGTTTTTTTCTTTTTGTAGATATGTTGGATCCACAGAGAATTTTTTGTAGGTGTATGGGATATTAATACCGCAGTGGAGTCTGGGGACAGACTACGGGCAAAGTCAAGGAAGGAGGTGCCCTTCTGCCTTTCCCCCCTGCTTACCCGGCATGCTTTGCCTGGTGCGCTGAGGATGATGGGAGCTGGGAGGCACTCTGAGCCTTTCCACGTGTCCTAAGAACATCTTGTTGACTCACAGCCAGATCAAGAGGAAAAGATACAGAAGTCAGAAAGTTCTCGGTAGCTGCGCGCATTTCAGCCTCTGCTAAGCCTGTAGAGAAAGCATAGGTAGGGTTAGACAGCAGGCCATTTCTAAAGAGAAAAAAACCCTCCGAGTGCGGCTGTTGCTGCTGCATGCCTGTGGCGGGGTATGGAGTCCTGACAGGCCTGGCTGAAGTCACGGTATCAGCCTCAGTGCTGGTGACCCCGGGGGGCAGCCAAGCCGGGCCTGTTTCTTCATTCTGTACTTGTACTTTTTTTTTCTTTTAGAAGTTTCCCCCCCTTTCGTTGGCTTTGACTCCCCATAGGGACCAACATCTTTTCCTTTTGGGCAATACTAGATGCCCCATGGCTTCTTCCTGCCAATGGACACAGCCAAATTTAGAGTCGGGGCTGCTCATTTGAGCTCATTTGAGCTGTGTATATAATTGGGCCTGGCACAGAAGGTTATCATTAGAAGAATGGCATGGAAGTACAAGAAAGAGACCCAAATTAGAAAAAAAAGGACCAGAGGGAGGCGTGGCCAGGAGGCGAGGCTGGGAGGCGGGGCCTGGGAGGCGTGGCATCAGAAGGAGCTGGGAGAGGAGAAAGTACTGGTTAAGAAAAGTGCCGCCCTAGGACACTTAAGGAAACTATGGTGGGCACTGCCATCTTTAAGCACCGTGTTAGACCTTGGGAGCAGGCTCTGCTCTGGACCTGTTTACAGCATGGGGAAAAGGCGTATCCAGTTGGCGTTCACATACCAAGTGTCTCATTTTGTCTCCCAAGATAGTCGAGGGCCCTGGAGGATCTAGGTCTTATCTCTGCTCCACGCCCCCACCCTTCAGCCCACCGCTTCCTGAGAATCCTTATGCACAGCTGTGCTGTCCCGAGCTTCGGGGAACAGAGACTGCCATCTCCAGATGGAGTGTCCCGCTATTCATCCAGAATGCGGGCAAGAGGTTGGCAAGGGCCACCATGGAATTTGATTGGGGTGCTTGTCTTGGCAGAGCTGGCGGGTGGCCACGTGTACGCACACCTGTCACCTGTCACCCTTGGCATCTTTGGCGGTCTTTGAGGTTTGCTGTGTGAGGGAGGGGCTTCAGGAGCCTCTAATCCTGTGTGGTCAGGCGCAGAGCTGCCCAGTCCACCCCGACTGTCCTGGCCGCCTTTCTTGCCGGCTGACTCATGCCAGGGTTGGCACAGCGGGCTTCCGGTTGTTTCCCAGTGGCTCGCCAGACTGTCTCTCCTACCAACATTCCTAGTGGTGTCCTGGCTCCTTATGACCCTGGGTTCTAATATTCTTGGGCTCCTTCAGACGACCCGGGCTGGCGAATCTCCAGCCTGCCTGGCCTTGTTAAAAGCAAAATGCCGTCTTTTACAGCCTGCACTTTCCATCAGGTTCACCGGGAAGCCTGCCTTTTTTTTTTTTTTTTTAACAAGGGAGATGGCCCCTTGGTTGATCTCTTGCCTTGGTGGGCAGAGAGCCTGGGCTTCTGCAGGGTCCTCTGAACCTAGCCTTGGAATCGTTTCTTTTATGATAGTTTAGAAAATGAAGTTCAAAGGTGAGGGGCTCTCTGGGAGGGAGGATTAACTGTGTCCACTTGGGAGCTGCTCAACCCTGGAAACAGGGCTGAGGAACATAATCTATTTTGAACCTTCTCTCCCTGAGCCGAGGTCTGTTACGCTGTAGAAATAGCTTTTGCGTTCTGTGCCTTTCTTTCTCTATAGGAAAGAAAGGTTCATAGTAAAGAATATCCAGGTTGTTCAAACACCTGTGTTTCCCTCCCAAAGCTATTCCATATAGCCACGTGGAGTCTCTGGCCATAGGGGTGTGCTCACACACACCCCTTCAGCCCCCCCCCCCCCCCAGACACACGGAGATATCGTCCACATACTGAATGTGCAAGCTGTGTTAAGAGGTGGCAGAGTAGCCCTGTCTAAGTGGATAGAAGCTTATCTTGGGGCTTTTAAAAAATGGCGTAAAACTCACACTGGCTTTGACTGCACAGAGATGTATCAAAGGCCCGGTTGCGTTGGCTAACCTGAGCAGGGGCAGAGGCCAGCATTCGCAGTAGTCTTATATAGGGAGACAGGAGGAGTTTCTTTGTTTCTGAAATTCAGTTGGATTCCTAGAAAAACAATTGCTTCAAATACTGCAAGCCTAGACCTGCTCTGTCCGTCCTCTGAGTGTCTTGGGTGCTCGGGGAAGGCCACGTGGTTCTTCAGACTCATCTTTCTGCTTCCAGTCACCAGTTGGCAGCCAGGGGGAATCTTGGAGAAGCAAATTATATCTATCTTGAGCCTACTTAAATTCCACAGTGGCTTCTACTATCTGTTTAAAGTTGGCATTCCTTAGTTTAGTAGGTCTCTCTCTCTCTCTCTCTCTCTCTCTCTCTCTCTCTCTCTATGTGTATGTATGTGCTATGTACATGTTGCTGCATATCTGTGTGCCTGTATGTGTTGTGTGTAGTTTTTGCTACCCAACCTTATGTTCCTGGGATGCTCTAAGTCTGTTTCCATCTCTCTCCCCAAGTACCTTGATCCTCCCTCTTCCTGCCCTCGCCTCTCTCCCAGCCTGCAAGGAACCTGGAAGCCTTGCCTCTTTCTTTCCACCCAGCCATTGGCTGCTGTCATCTTTATTGACTGATCAAAACCCAATTGGGGGCAAGGACCTTCAGTGTCCATAAACACAGATTCCCAATTAAATCAAAGCATCAGACCCACTCCTCTTTATGTATGTAGGGACATGTGGGGGCCAGAGACTGATGTCCTGTGTTTTCCTCGATTGCTCTTCACCTCATTTTTTGAGATAGGGTCTCTCTGTGAGCCTAGAGCTCACAGACTGGGCCAGACTAACTGGCCAGCAGGCTCTGGGGGTGTGCCTATTTCCCGTCTGACTGGTGTTGGGGTTGTAAGGGTATCACAATGGCCAGATTTTTAAGTGGGTTCTGGGGATCTGAACACAGGCCTGTTCACCAAGAACTTGACCAGCTGAGTTTTCTCTTTTTTCCTTCTTTTTATAGGAGCCCTCTGCCCTCTGCCCTCTGCCCTCTGCCCTTGTTTGTAGGCCAGCCATTTCCAATGGAGCTTCCTTCTATCTTGAGTAACCTTGGGATGCAAATGCCGCAGTGACCAAATTGGAGGCCTAGGATAAGGAGAGACAGAAAACAGACACGGTGGGGGTAGGGATGGCACTTACAGGCTAGGCCATCAGAAGAGGAGTTAAGAAGGTGATCTCTGAGCAAAGGCTCATGGAGTGAAGAAGGTGTGAGGGACACAGATACCTGAGGGGGGGAACATTCTAGGCAGAAAGGACAGCAAGTGCCAGGGCTGTGAGATAGGAACACACCTGGGAAAGGGGACAAGGTGGCAAGGAGCCTGGCTGAGGGCCGTGGAGTTCTGGGGCACGTACAACTTCTATGCGCATTTAGGGCCTGTGCCAGTGGACATTTGTGACCTCAAGGAAGCATCCGCTCAGCTGTGAAGTGTTTGTGTTGCAAACATTTTGCTTAGGAAGCATGGGGCGGTATAAAAACATCATTTTGTTGCTACCTGCATCCACACAGTCTCAATGGAAGCTCTTACTAGCAAAAGGCCCTCTCCCCCAACCTATCCTGACTCAGACACGCCTTCAGAGCATTTAGGGTCCAGGGTTAAGTAAGCAGTTCTATCCTTGGGGACCTGCTGGGGTGCTCCGCCCACACTGTCTCCATAGCAACCACAGCAGCAGGTTATTCACCTGATCCCTTACAGACAGTTACAGATGTGTACGCATAGCTACGTTCTCCGATGCCTGGGCCAACTCGTGACTAGAGATGTCTCCATCCCCCCCTCTTGTCACAAGTTTCCCTGTTGTACAGCCATGAGTGAAGTGTATTCCACATTAGTGAACCATTGCTGTTGTTCTTAAGTATACAGGTCAGTGACACTGGGTACATTGGAGTCACCATACAGCCACTACCACTATCTCTCTCCAGAACTTTCTTAACCCCTCTGCTGAAGCTCTGTGCTTAGTAAACACGTCTCTCTACTCCCTAGCACTAGGCCACAGTCTAGGCCCTTTCTGTCTCGGTGCATTTGTCTAGTCCGGAAACTTCGTCTAAGGTAGCCTGATGGTATTCGTGTACTCACTTTCATGATTGTGCTATTTTACCTAGTACTATATTCTCAAGGTATGGCCATGTTGTAGAAGGTATCTGCTTTTCTTCCTTTTCAGGGCACAATAGTATTCTTTTGCATGTGGACATCTTTCCTTCTGTGCCACAGTGGACCTGTTTATGGTCCCTTTGCCCATTGCAAATAATGTTGCTAATACCCTATGCACAGACTCCTTTTACTTCAGCGTCTCTTTCCTTGAAGGAATCCCAAGCAAGAGTCCTTTTCAGCTACACCAAAGCTGTGCAGCTGCTTCTCCCCCACCCCACCCAACCTTTGTAGTACCTTCTCTTCTTTAACTCAGTGGCTGACCAGGACCCTGACTCCTTAGCCTGAGAGACTGAAAAGCTGGGTAGCTTACACAGACATCCACGCTGGCAATGCTTCTGGTGTGACACCTAGGTAACGTGGCCAGGGATGGAGACCACGAATTTTCTACACACTCAGCCTTTGACCTTTGACCCCTTCGGCGGTGGGACTGAGCATATACAGCAATGGGCGGTGCTGAGGGGAGAGGTAGAGCATATGTTACCCGAGGTCCAGTCACCTCTGTGAAGGCCTGGCTCTGTGGGCTGTAGCACAGGCTTTGCCTCTGTGACCTCAGCTAGCCCACCCCATCTGAAGCCACTCATTATGCTGCTTCTGGGGGGACAGTTTGTCAAACAGCATTTGAATGGAAAAGGAAGGTATACAAATTGGAATTCAAGTACACACACACACACACACACACACACACACACACACGTCCATCACAAATGTTCCTTCTGCTCTATCTCATGCCTCTGAAGTGCCTATCCTATCCATGATAGAGCAGCCTTTCTAGACATAAGCTACCGGGCTGCGGGTCAGGGTGCAGGATACCTCACGTAGCTGCGTGTCTCGGTGGTATAAAATTAATGGCAGAAGCCATGCCAAGTCGGCCACAAAGATTAGTGGGGTGAATGCATGATTTTGTACTTAGTAAGAAGTCACTGAACATGGGCTGTTACTCTCAGCGTGGCTCCTGCCATCCTGGGGACTCTAGCCTGTCTCATGACTGCTTCACAGCCCTCTGTCCTCTCCTAATGAGGTGTCCAGGCCCTGCTCTCCCGCTGAGCCATGCTCCTGGGAGATGTCTGCTGAGAACTCAGGATGAAACTGAGTCAGAGGTCTGTATAGACTTGACTCACCAGGTCTTCAAACCAGAAGATCACCCCGTGGGGCTCATGACGTTCCGGGAAAATAAAAGAAGTGAATATTACTGGGCTGAGTTCATCAGACACTTGTTCTGCCCTCCCTTTAGTGTGTCTGCTGCTCCGAAGGGAACGGGCAGCCATCCAGCCAAGCCTGAGCCATCAAAGGCCGAGGCCGAGGCCCAGAAGCAGCACTATGAGTCTCTGCGCCCTCAGGCACCTCACTCTCTTCCCACAGACCTGCTCTCCTGCCGGCCCCGGGGCTACAGAGTTTCCCCGCCCTCCAGGCTCCTGGGAAAATGTTTCCAAGGGCTGTCTCTGCTGAGGTGTGTCACAACTGAGCCTTGCTGGAGGCCTGGGTGTGGCTGGGAAAAGGCCACCCAGGCTCCAGAGAACAAGAAAGGGAAAGTTCCCAGTCTGGAGCCTTGAACTAAGGCCATTTCTCCCATCCTTCTCCCCTTATTTCCCGCATCCTGGCCGAGCAGTCAGACTTGTTCTCTTTACTACCCAGCTGCCTCTCCAGAGCTACCCAGAAGCTAGCATGGCTGCAGTGTGGCGAGTCCTCTTCCCTGGGTGTGACAGTTACAATGTAACCTAACCCATCTGCCCCTGCTTCGCCCAAAGCCTGCCCTCTGTGGGATCAGCATGTCAAAATACACAACTGAGTCTCTCTCTCTCTCTCTCTCTCTCTCTCTCTCTCTCTCTCTCTCTCTCTCGTGTGTGTGTGTGTGTGTGTGTGTGTGTGTGTGTGTGTGAGAGAGAGAGAGAGAGAGAGACAGAGAGAGAGAGAGGGAGGGAGAGAGAGAGACAGAGAGAGACAGAGAGAGAGAGAGAGAGAGAGAGAGAGAGAGAGAGAGAGAGAGAGAGAACACATTCTCAGAGTTCTCAAGGTAATTCTCTGCTTTCTCCTCATGGTCAATGCAGACTGCTTGAGCTCCAGCCAAGGAGCCAACCCACAGGACCCCAGGAAGGCAGGTGGAGCACAGTGCCTCTGCTTCAGTCTGTGCAGGGTTGACTTGGCTCCAGTCAGCTCTCTGTGAGGGAGACTGGAGGTGTGAGCTTTCCTCTGAGTGGATATCTTAGTTGTTGTTGTTGTTGTTATTATTATTATTATTATTATTATTATTATTATTATCTCGGTGACACAGTACCAGAGAAAAGCAATTTAAAGAAGGAAAGGTTGTTCTTGGCTCAAGGTTTTCAGGGATACAGTCTATCGAACATGGTGGGAAAGCACAGTTGCATTGCAGTAGCATGAAGCTGCTGGTCACATTGTACCCACAGTTCGGAAGCAGGGAGAAATGGCATTCTGCTGTTCAGGTCCATCTGCATTTTTGCCCTTTCTCCCTTTTTCATTCAATAGAGCACCACAGCCAATGGGACAGTGCCACCCACATTCAAAGAGCATCACTCTCTTCAGTTCAGCCCAACAGGAAACAGCCTCACGGACATGCCCAGGGGTGTGTCAAATCTTACGTGATTCAAAATCTAGTCAGGTTGACAGTGAGTATTAACCATCACTCGGTGATCACGGCTCAGTTAAAACAGAGGAGGGAGGAGAAGATACTGGTGACAGGTGACAGATCATTCCACGTGCCGCGTCCCTCTCCCGAGCCTCATGTCACCTAGAGCTCTTCCTTCTCAAACATGCTACACAGCCAAGGATGAGTGCGAACCTCTGATCCTCCGGAGAGCTAGAATTATAGGGAGGCACCACTACACTGGTTTGTGTGGTGCTGGGGATTGAACCCTGGGTATTAAACAAATCCCCCCCCTCAGACTTGCCTGAAGGCCAGTCTGATAGAAGCGATTCCTCAGTTAGGTTCTCTCTTCCCAAGTGACTCCAGTTTGTGTCAAGTTGATTGAAAAATAAATTTAAAAAAAAAAAAAAAGCAGAACACCCAAACCCAAAACCTAGCCAGAAGGAGGCAGATAGGGTAGAATTAGATACAAATGGCTTGGGGCAGAGGCACAATAGGGAGTGGCCACAATGTCAGCAGGGTCCAGTGATCCGGTCCACGTCCACCCCCTCCTCCAAGGGAGCACCAACAGCCAAGAGCCCCCATCCCAGCGGCATCTTGCAACTGCCAAAGCTGCTTTCGTGATGGTAGCTGTTTATCCATCTGTATAGTCCAGGGTCTGAGGTGCCAGTCCTAATCAACTTAATCCTAATTTGCTTTTTAACAGAGTAATGCCACGGACATTAAGTTTGAAAGCACTTCTCTAGAACATTCTGAGTGGCCTATTTCTCTTTGATTTCCACAGAGGTATCTCATTTGCCACAGGGATTAGACATGCAAAGCCAATCCCGTTCTCAAGAAAGTCAGTGTAAACAGATTGCAAAGCTTCTCTTACATCATTTCCAACCTAAGGGCGATTGTGTGCCAGGCATACATGCGACTCTTGCTCTGTCCCAGAGGATCTTAGAAGTCTGAGGGGAACTGAGGCGGGGTTGGGGAGAGGCAGTTCAAGTCCAAAGCAGAAAGTGCCCAGGATACTTCCATGAAGAGACCTTCTCAGTTATGGTGGTGACTTTGCTCTAAGGTTGTCAGCTGCGGAATGAAGTCATCTCTGGTCAGGCGTGATTCTCAACCACACAAACTGGGTTGCTGCGTATCTGGGGCCCAAGAACAACGGGAGGACCTTGTCGGATGCTGAAGTCAGGACAGATGAGGGATATGGCCTTCACCATAGTTCTGAAAAGGACATCCATGAGGGCCAACCCACTGTCGACAGAGCAGTCTCTTGTAGTGACAATGATGTAAGCTGTCTTGATGACTCTCACTAGACACTCTTCTTGGGTGACTGCAGAGGGACTCCAGCATGTTCTACCTTTGTAGAGCTTGGGATCACCAAAGAATGGGGCAGAAGACACAGGGCAGAGAGAGCAAGAGCAGATAAAATACTTGTAGGAATTGGAGGAGGGGCTTCAGATGCTTGACCTCAGGGACCCTCAGGATCCGCTGTAGAGTGATCGTGGAGCATTTATTCACTCATAGGTAGCAAATGTGCTTACTGAGGCAGCTGGGGTGTGTCATCTGCCTGGATGCAGGCCCCTTGAAGGGAGGTCGGTAGCCCTGTTATCATGTCTACCCCTAAGGAGCCGCTGTGTTCTTTCTACCCAAAGGTTCCAGGGCTCAGCAGAGGGCTCACACAGGGCTGTGCATGGCTGTGTCACACATCACTGCCACCAGCTGCAGACTGGACAGTGCATTAGTCCTGAAAGGTCATTGGAACCTCTTAGATCAATGGTGGGACAAAGCCAAGTCTCCAAGGAGGAGAAACAGGGCGTCCTCGAGTCCCACAGCATCTTCAGTCCCAGCAAGAATTATTATGAACTCTTTCAATGTATGGAGACTCCCGTGTTGTTGGCAAGTGTGTGTGTGTGTGTGTGTGTGTGTGTGTGTGTGTGTGTGTGTGTGTTCGGCTCTACACTGCCTACTTCCTTCTTGGGATACCACCTTCTTCACAGACCCCCTTGCTGAACAGTCCTCTGAGTGGCAGGGAATCCAGTTCCACATTTTTTGTTAATTTCCTTAGCATTTATTGCTCAGTTGGTCACAGAGATAACAGGAACACCCAAGTAACCCCTTCCCTCTTCTTATTTGACAGATTCCGAGCCCAGTACCTTGGACTCACCGTCTTCCACCACCCTGTTCCTGTCCTCAGAGGAGCCTGGCCCTTCTACGGCAGCTCTGCCGTCTCCATCCTCATCCTGTGAGCCCCAGCCCTTCTCCCCAAGCCCCGCCATGTTGCCCTCTCTCCTGCAGCCCCTGTCCACTGCCTCTACAGCTCCAGGCCCCTGCGTCCCTCGGCGCACTGGGCTCTACACCATCGTGACCTCCTCCCCAGAGGCTGCACCCCACCTTGTTGACTGGCTGCCAAGTTGCCCCACAGCCACATCTCCTGGTGTGCGAGGCAAGGATCGGGAGCGGTCACAGGCCATGTTGGCCCCAGCCCCTGCTTCAGAGAGGGGCCACGGTCAGCACGCAGGCCCTGCCAGGGATGACCATGCTGAGTATCCTGGGACCTCCCCGCCGCCCTGTGCTCCTCCAGCCGCTGCAGCCACCTTGGAGGCCAGTGTTGGGGACATCCTGGTGGAGCTACGGACAATGAATGGCCACCTGGACGTCATAGCGAAGGCCCTCACGAAACTGGCCTCCACTCTGGTGCCCCAGTCCCAGCCTGTGCCTGAAGCGCCAGATGCCAATTAAGGGAGTTGGATCTCCCAAAACAAAGAGGTGCTGAGGGTACCACACATCCACGCTGGGTGGATGCCCGCGGCCTGTCACTCAAAGGATGACATGTCTCCTGCTGGCTCCATGAGCTGACAAGTTATTGCCTTTCTGTGTTTCCTTTCACTTTCAAATGCTCCTCTCTTGTTTTAAGTCCCTGATAGAATAAGCATCTCCAGAAGGTCCTGGGATAAGGTGATTAGAAAAGCAACACTTCCTTCCCAGTCCATTGAACCCAGAGCAAAGCAGGGGGAGGGAAGAGAAGGTCCTGACGTCACAGACACCCCCTGGGGTCCCTCCCGCATTCCTTTCTTGAGATGTTAATCGTGTGTCCACTTCCAGTGGATTCCAGTGGATTTCACATATCTCTTTAAAGTATCTTTAGAAAAACAAATTGATTTTTTCCCTTATTTATACCTATGCTTCAGAGAGTTTGGGAAATAGGGAAGAAGGGAAAAAGAGAGAGCAGGAAGACCGTGGAGGGGTATTTAATCTTTCTTATGAAGAAGAAAGTATCCTGTGTCATGAATAAAGTGTGTGTCTACACTCTCTGAGCTCTGGCTTTTGGACTCTTTTCCTCTTCATGGCTCTCTTCTTTCAGGTTGTCAGGTCTAATCCCCCTCCTCCCCCTCTCCTTACTCCCAGAGTCATTCAACTGTTTTCTATACTTAGAAGGAAGAAGCAGCAGAAGGTTCTCATGAGTCTTAAAACTCTCAGTTCTCTCTAATTCTAATACATTCATCTTTCCCCTCTGATCTGAGCAGAAGCCTTGTGACACAGTAGCCAGTGGGGGGAAGCCAGCATCCCGACCTCTCTGCTCCTCAGATGCCTGACACTTTCCCCAGCTGGGACAACCCAAACTGTCTCCAGATGTTGCCAGTGTTTGAGGATTGAGGTCCACTGACCTAGGCAGGAGGTCATCAATGTACAAAACCCCATATCCTCCTCCTTCCGTTTAACTTCTCTTGACAGGGACAGCAAGTACTCCTCCCCAGCATCCTTGTTGAATTGGAACAAGGATACTGCCAGCCCTCAGAGCAGAAGACAATCCAGTAGTTTTTCCCCTGGAAGGAACCTAGGGTCTGAGAGCACACCACACTGTCCCTGAGCATTCTGGGGGGTCACAACTGGTACAAGAGGCAACAGCAAGATCTGTTCAGTTGCCCCGGTTCCTAGAACTTCTCAATCCTTGGTGGGCAGGGCCCATGTGGAGGAGACCCAGGGAAAACTCACATCTGATTGTACAGCTCTGGGGTGGGGTCGAAGACTCGGACCTCTAATCAGTTCCAAGGAGGACAGTTACAGTTTTCCAAGAAACACTTGGAGTTGTGAGTGAATTATGTTCGGCTGGGAGCTTGAATTTAAGCCTGTACTCAACAGCTGCCTAAAGTCTAAAGTCTAGCTAAACATTTCTGATGGCTATGTGAAGGATCTCTCTGTCTCTCTGTCTCTGTCTCTGTCTCTGTCTCTCTCTCTCTCTGAATGCACATTTGCATGAGTGTACATTCTAACCATCTACTTCTAAAGCGCTTCTGGTGCAGCTCATTCTCCTTCAGCACATTAAGAGAGTATCCAGGGACACAAACAGAAATCGGGCCTCATCTTCCAGGGTCTCCCAGCCTAATAACTCACACTAAGGGGGTCATCAGATTTCCAGGCTGAGGGAACAGTAATATTCATGGTGAGATCAAGCTTCCTTCTTGTGGGTTGACTTTGTGGGGGGGTAACTTATTTAAGACCTCTGAGCCTTGATCTGCTTGTTTGTGTCAAGAAAGGCTATCACCTGCTCTGCAGAATCTGACACTAAGGAGAAGGGGTGTGACAGTCCAGAAGTGCTACCTAAACACCTGTTTATAATCTCTATACTGTATCCACAGGAGGCCATGTTACACAAGAGAGTCCTATACTCAGTCTCTGATGTTGTGCCTCTATCTCTAAGGGATGCAGCTTCTCTTTGTTTTTATTTTGTATTTATCTTTTCAGACACAGTTTCGTGCCTCCTAGGTGGCCCTTGAACTCATCCCGTAGCTGTGGTCCTTGAACTTCCAACCCTCTCGTCTCCGTCTTCCACATGTTGATATTATAGGCCCATCCACCATGCTGAGTTTATGTAATGCAGGGGTTTGACCAAATGAACTAGTCAAGCATTCCACCCACCAAGCTACACTCCACCCATTAATTTCATTGTATTTCATTTCATCTCATTTGTTTGGGAAGAGAGCCCGTGTTCCCCAAAGGGCTGTCTGCAGGCTGACCAGTGTGGATTCCCACCCTGACAGGCAGGAACCTAGCAGCTGTCTTGGTCCCGTTGTATTTGTTAAAACCAAACACCCAAGGCTCGGAAACCTAAAGCAACACAGTCGCATTTCTCACATCTCTGGAGAGCAGGAAGTCCACCGTCAGGGAGCTGACAGTTGGGGTGTCTGGTAGGGGGTCCCGTCTTGAGGTGCTGCCAGCACTGGGGAAACGGAAGCAGGAGGATGTGGAATGTTTTCTGCCATCTTTGGCTACGTATGGATTCAAGACTAGTTTTTCCATGCGTGAGACCCTGTCAGAAACAGACAACAAACAGAGAAGAAATGTTGCTTTTTGCCCTTTCTTCGTGAGCTAGAAGGGAAGGAAAGACCTGTCTAGTCATCCCTTTCCTCTTTGAAGGGCACCATTCCATCCGACGGAGAGGAACCCTAGCTGGGTATAGAGGTACACACCTTTAATTCCATCTCTTGGAAGACAGGCTGGTGGATTTCCGTGAGTCCAGGCCAGCCTGGTCCATATAGTGAGACATTATCTCAAAACAAACAAAATGAAACTAGAGTGGATTTCCGAGTTCTTCAGTTCCTCAGAGTCTTTGTCTTTCGTTACTAACCCATTGTTTTTTGTATTGTTTTCTAAGTTTTAACATGTACATTTTTGAGAAGCAGAATGAGTTGCAATCTAAGCAATATCCCTCCGGGGACCAGCTCTGGCCGCCTTGCCTGATCTCCACCAGTTATCAGGCTCCTGTGCTGTGTGCTTCCCATATCGGGCCTCATTTAGCGCTTCCGATTACTTTGTAGGTGAGGTGAGGTGCTAAGACCTGTACCCCGAGTTTCACCATGGCACAGAGAGGCTGTGTGACATGTCTGTGGTCACAGAGGTGGTAACTAACAGAGCCTGGATTTTGTCCATGCCCCGGTTCCTGGCTGTGACTCTTCCTGCTCTTTGAGCTGCCTTTGGCCACTGTCTTTCCTCCTGGGTGGCAGCAAATGCACTCCATGGAGCTAAGAGGTCCCTGAGAAATGAGAAGATGCCAGGAAATAAACAGGAAACAGGAAAACCAGGCATCTCAGCATCTTTCTTTCTCTCTCTCTCTCCATCCCTTTCTGGCCACGGCATCGATGATGTCATACATCCTGGAGTTGGGGAGAATGGGAAGGAAGTGCTGGAGGACAGGACAGTTGTGCCCTGTGGGTGGCTAAAAGTATCCATTTCCCACTGGGTCCTCTGAGGTGAATGTTCCTCACCACAGTACAGGCCCCAAAACATCACCTGCTACTATTGTATGCCATTTCCCCTCCTCCCACGCCACCCCAGGACACCTGATTTAAACAACTCACTCTGCCCAGAGGCTCAGAAAACGTCAGGCTCTGCAGGTCTCTCTACAGATCACATCAGAATCCAGAGGCGCTGCTACCGGGTATCAGTAAAGTAGCACACCACTATTTTTCTGCGCAGGCGTGCTGCCTCTGTTCTGTGCGTGCATGGAGAATGCTGGCTAGGGAGGCCGTGAGACAGAGAGGCCTGAGCCGAGTTGTCTCCACTGTGGCAACTCCTGGCTCTCCTGGAGTGGAAACGCTCTGGGGTTACTGTCGCCCCAGCAGCTACTTGGTGAGAGCCCCTGTCTCAAAGAAACAGTGTAGATGGTATGGGTTGTTTGTAGCTGTCAGGCACCTCCCTTCTAGCAGCGAACACACATATACAAGAGCATACACACGGACCGGACCATAAGCTGAATCGACAGGGCTGTGGAGATGACTCCGTCAGAAAAGTTGTTACCTTGCAAGCATAAGGACTTGAGTCTGGTTCCTAGAACCCACGTTAAAAAAAGCCGGGTGGTGGTATAGACTCGGAACCCCAGTGGCCAGCCTAATCAACTTGCTGAGTTCCAGGCCAGGGAGAGACTCTGTCTCAAAAACCAACCAACCAACCAACCAACAAACCAACAAACCAAGGCAAATAGTATCTGAAGATTGACAGGAGAGGTTGTCTTCTGGTTTTGCCCACAGTGAATGTGCATACCCCCCCCACACACACATACTGCAAGTATACTTGCACATGCATACACACATAAATAAATAAATAAATAAATAAATAAATAAATAAGTAAATAAACAAATAATCAGCAAGCAAGCACGCACACATTCAAAGCCTCCTTGTGGCCACCAGAAGAGCCTAACAAGGCTCTTGGATCGGCATTTTCCTCCTAAATTTGCAAGGTGCCTCTACACTTACATTCTCTTGGGAGGATGCTCACATTTGGGCCAAGCCATCCCTTCCCGGGTAGGTCCCACGTGCTGTCTACACCATCCGTAGGATGTCCAACGCCATCCCAGCATACAAGTGGTGCTCAATAGATGCTGATGGAAGAAACAGCACCAAGCCCATCCTGGCAAAGGTGTGGCCCACCCCTTGTTTCCCGAGGGACAGCTGGACCGAGATGAAGGCTTGTCCCGTGGCCAGTCTTGGTCCTGGCCTGGGAGGGAAGGTCATGACGACCTGTCTCCACTGCAGCCTCCAGGCCTCGCCTTTGCTTGTTTTCTGGGAGCCTCCGTGTCTGCCCACAATGGCATGGCTCCTTCTGCCACCAGGATTCTTGGCACAAAGTACGGGGCCACAGAGCTTGTTTCCGTGGTGAGCATGGCAGGGGTGACCGCCGTCCTTGGCTCTGGCTCGCCACTCTTGAGTGTCCCTGAGTTGGGCTGTGCCAGCCACTCCACTCCACAAGGGGGAGTTTTCTGTTGTGGGGTGGTCACCTCAAACTTGGCTGGGCTTTGAGCTACAGTAAAGAAACGAATAGATTTTCTTTGCTCCACTCCGTTTCCAAAAGGGGGCTAAGGGGAATATTGAATTTGGAAGGGAACTTGGGTATCCTCAGACCTAGATGGAGACTGGAGAGGTTGCCAAAGCCAAGTGACTTGCTTAGGGGAACCAAGAAAGCTTGGAGCTGACTAAAACAAAACCACCGGTCGCCTAACGCCTGTGTTGCCTCTACTGTGGCCCTCCTGGTTCTCCTGGCATGAGGATTTTTTGGGGTTACTTCTGTCCCAGAACATGAGCCGTGAAAGGGCAGGGATGCTTGGAGTGGTCAGGTACTTCCTCTCCCATTGGACAGACAGACGGACAGATGACACACACACACACACACACACACACACACACACACACACGGAGTAATGGATCAGAAACCACCTTACATGCAAAAACGTTTTCATTTCATCTAAACTAAGGATCAATAGGTTTTGTTTGGTGACCAGCGTTTGTTAGGCCTGCAGACGCAGGAGACTTTGGAATACTTAAATTGCTGCACAAAAACTAAATTCTGGAACAGAGACTATATGTGATATCCAGTTAAAAATATCTATACCCTGCTTCCTCCCTTCGGGAAGAAGCTTGCCAGTCTGGCTTAGATAGTGTGTTCAGTTATTCACAGGGCCATGGTTCTAAGTCTTCCCAGACCATGGGGAAGTCATCCTTACAGGTAGGGCTGGGCACCTCCCTGGGACACTGCAACCTTTCTCTGTCATTCATCAAACACCAATAGCCTTTCTTATATTTTATTTTGTTGCTCTCTCTCTCTCTCCCTCTCTCCCTCTCTCTCCCTCTCTCCCTCTCTCTCTCCCTCTCTCCCTCCCTCTCTCTCTCTCTCTCTCTCCCTCTCTCCCTCTCTCCCTCTCTCCCTCTCTCCCTCTCTCCCTCTCTCTCTCTCTCTCTCTCTCTCTCTCTCCCTCTCTCCCTCTCTCCCTCTCTCTCCCTCTCTCTCTCTCCCCCTCTCTCTCTCTCTCTCTCTCTCTCTCTCTCTCTCTCTCTCTCTCTCTCTCTCTCTCTCTCTCTCTCTGTCTCTCTGTCTCTTTCTCTCTGATAAATTACAGGAAATGCCTTAAGGCAAGTAGGGTAAATTAGAGGCTCAAAGGTTTAAGGAGGTGACACAAATTCCTAAGGTATTCTACCGGTGGCCTAGCTAGACAGAAGGTAGCCGAGATGTTGCCAGCGGAGGTGTTGGCCTGCATCGGGGACTGCGAGCAAACACCAGCCAACAGTGTCACAAGGACAATGTCTTTCCCGTAAGAGAGAACTATAAAGATGCTTGCAATCTGGTTATCTCTGCTCCCTCCCCACCATGGCAAGATCTCAACTAGTTCATGTCTCGCCAGGCCACTTGTTTCTTTTTAAGTCAGTGAACCAGAATAGCCACAAATCAAGCCGGAAGTGCATGATAACCCACTGAACTCTGCAGAGCCTCCACTGGGCTTTCTCTGAGCAAATAAACACCAACCACAATCCCTGCAGCTGGGAAGTGTCCAGCGAGCTTCCAACCCGGCCGAAACGTCAGCTTCAGGCCAGTAACTGCCATAGTTGGAGAAAGAAAGAGGCAAAGCCATGTGACAGGCTCACGGAGCCACAGGCAAAGCCTATTGGAGAATCCACGCGGGCTAAATACGCACATTTAGAGCTTTAATATGAGATCGCGCCAGGAACTGGCCATGCACGGAGACGTGGAGGCAGAGAGTGGACCTTGAACTTCCCTCGCTAGCATTTCAGACATCTTGTGCTGCTGTTGACTCCAGGCAGGGTGGCAGCCAAGAAGTAGTTCATGTGCTCATAAATATAATAATATTAGAACAATAACAATAAAAAAACCCTTCTCTAACTGATTAGGCCCGTATTGGCCAGCCCATAAATCACTGCTTAATCCGAACTCTGAAGTTGTGAATCAGTGTGTCTCAGATCTCCAACTGCATGAGATCTTAGGCAAACAAAACAAAACATACAGTTGAGGTTTTCTCGAGATCATTCTTTATAACCCCAGCCACTCTGCCTCACAGTGCATTCATCTTGAAAGGCCTCTCTCTCTGCTTCCTGGTTTGGCCAGCATCTCAGGGTAGGAAACAAGAGGCCATTCTTCTTCCTGTTATGTTTCCGCACGGGACCGATCCACAGCCTGGTCCTACCTCCCTGGCCAGGTCCATCTGTGGCAGGGAGGTACTGGCATGGCCTTTGTCATCTGTGCCACAGACAGGAAGATCCAGATGTCCTCCCAGTGATGGGCATGTGGTGGGTAGCCAGCTCATGCTTGGTCCGTGAATGTTTGCTGAGTCTAATTAGCTTAAGGGTGATGAATTTCTCTATTAAGACAACAAAAGCTATATTCCAGTATATGTGTGTATGTGTGTCTCTGTGTGTGTATGTGTGTGTGTGTGTGTGTGTGTGTGTGTGTGATATCTCTGCTCTCCTATGGGGAGATGGGAGGTATAAACAGAAGAGTCCCTGAAAAGCTCCTGGACTACCTTGCAGTTGTGAATGACATGATTCAAACAAGGCTGTCCTCTCCCTGTCTCCCCCTCTCTTACACTTACACTTACACACACACACATACACACACACACACACTTTTTCTGAGTATCACTTGGCCTTCCCTGTTGGACAAAGATCACCTTTGGGAGTTTTGGAGTGGACACAGTTTGTGCAGACGAATAGAGGATAGTTCTTGCTCTGCTTCTGCTAGAGTTCTAAGGCAAGAAGTAATTTTGAATGCCCTTCGCTGTCAGACCATCTCCAAAATACTCTCCTGTGATGTTCTTCCGCCTTTGACAGCCCCATTTCAGGGTCATACCAGGCACCTCCACTTCCCCTTACCGAGGGCTCTTTGTCAGGGGCCTGCTCTCCAGAGCTAAGTGCCCACCTCTGCTCCATTAGGAACTGTTAGGGGTATGATATCCTGGGGTGGGGATTCTTATTTCCCTGGCCATCCCCATCCCCAGCAAACCCACTACTTTCCTTCCTGGTGCAGACAACACGCATAGCCATCCACCCATGCTGTGGGCTGGTAGACTCTCGGCTTTCCTCAGATCCCAAGGACTGGGAGGGATCTCTGTCTCGACAAGGCATCCCAGTTTACAGTAGGGAAATTGAGGCTCAGCAAAGTGCACCGAATTACCTAAAATTGGGCACAGGCTTCTGGCAGCCTGGAGAGTCTCTGTCTAGCTCAAGCCTTAGCTCACTGCATAGGCCACCAAGTTCTCATTTGAGTCCTCACAAGCTGGCCACGAAGCAGCAGCTGGTTGAGGGTGTCATCCATTCTCTGTGGACACTTTCATTTGGTCCCATGTGCTTCTCTTGTTGCCTGACATCATCAGGCACACCAATGCAAGACACACCAATGCAAGGCACACCAAGGCAAGACACACCAATGCAAGGCACACCAATGCAAGGCACACCAAGGCAAGACACACCAATGCAAGGCACACCAATGCAAGACACACCAAGGCAAGACACACAAATGCAAGACACACCAAGGCAAGACACACTAATACAAGACACACCAATGCAAGACACACCAATGCAAGACACACCAATGCAAGGCACACCAATGCAAGGCACACCAATGCAAGGCACACCAAGGCAAGACACACCAATGCAAGGCACACCAATGCAAGACACAAAAATACAAGTCACACCAAGGCAAGACACACCAATGCAAGACACACCAATGCAAGGCACACTAATGCAAGGTACACCAAGGCAAGACACACCAATGCAAGGCACACCAATGCAAGACACACCAAGGCAAGATCCCTGAGGAGGCTCTGTCTTTTCCAGTATACACCTTTGGAAGGGAAGGGACCCTGATAATGATATTTGACATATTCAATTTTATACAGTATGAAGGGCCCTCAGATGACAGCACATCCTTTTATATTTCTCATCAAGACATCCTGGTCTACATTTGAAGAACTCTGCTATTGTCTCTCTACTTTGTAAGGACACATTCTATCACTAAATAAACTATAAGGAAGAAGAGTTCACATAATAAAAGACAGTGCTCTGAATGGGAAATATGTTCACAAGTTATATCTGGCCAGGAATTAACATCTAGAGCATATACATAACATGTCAACTGAAAAACAGATGAAGGGCCCAGTGGGACGGCTCAGTGAGTAGGAGAGCTTGCTGCTAAGTGATGACCTGAGTTTAGTCTCCAGGATCTATATGATCGAAAGAGAAACAGTGGTGTGCTCTGGCCTCTATGCGCACTTTCTGACATGTGCACAGACACATACCATGTACACACAAACACACAGTCAATTGATTGATTGTTCCATCATCAGTAATGGATGATGGACTTGAGAATGCATTCTTCAAAGAAGATGTTGCCAGCGGAGGTGTTGACCTGCATTGGGGACTGCGAGCAAACACCAGCCAACAGCGTCACAAGGACAATGTCTTTCCCGTAAGAGAGAGCTATAAAGATGCTTGCAATCTGGTTATCTCTGCTCCCTCCCCACCATGGTAGTTTTCTGTGTGTCGATTACTTTAAGTAGCATGCTAACAGAAGTGAGTGGTGACCCCTCATCCTTTGGAGTTTCCCCCATGAGTACAGATGTTGAGAATCTGTCCATATATTTATGTACTCTGCATGGGGTGGAGAGGAGCGAGAGCTGTCCTGCAGTGTTGGTAGAGATGGAACAGGGAGCTGGGGAAGAACCACATGGCCTCTCTTCCCTTCTCAGTAACCCTGCATGGACCTCTGCTGCTTTGTCTTGCGACCCGTTCCACCGGCAAGTCAGAGTGAACAGTGCTATGTCTTGGCTCCAAATCTGGGCCTCAGAGACCTTGTGCTTCTTCTTGCTTTCTTGTCCAGCATACATTGCCATGACAACATGTTTGCCAGCATGTTGGGGGAGGAAACACTGAAGAGCAGAGCCATACTACTATGTTTGTCCCAGACAAAGCACATTTAGAGCAGCAGAACATAGCACAACCTCAGAACATGTGAGGAACCCCAGTCTAAACAAGCAGAGCCTCTAGCTGTCCCCTAGCCGACCCCTAGTTGACTCCAAACTAACCCCTAGTTGACCCCCAGCTGACCCCTAGTTGGCCCCTAGCTGACTCCTAGCTGGCTCCTAATAGACACACGATGATCACTGTTGCGTGTCCCTACGACTTTGTGTTTCTTTGGTAGCATTACTGTGGAAATAGATGACTAATATTGGGGATTACCCCCATGTAAATTTTTACATCACTCCTCTTTCCTGGTTGCAGCTAACTCTGCATCTTTCACGGCCATCTGGACACTGTGAAATGTCTATTCTGAGCCCATTTTCTTCTGTTCTTGGATGACACAGATATGTCCCCAGCTAAAGTCCTACATTTCCCAGCTTCCCTTGCAGAAAATAGGTGTCATGTAACTGCTCTGGCCAATTATATCCTAACTGGGACTCCTGGGAGGAGGGTAGAAACATGCTGTCCCTTACCTTTCTTACAGCCTGCAGTGAGAATCCACCATGGATCTGATTTTATAGCCTAAGCTCAGAGTGACTGGGAGGAAAGAGGCAAAGAGCTCAGGTCTGGATGGCATGACCACAGTGCCAAGCTTGGGTTTCCTTGTTTTTGGTCCTCTGGTTCACATGAGAGGAAATAAAATCCATTTCTTGGACAGTGAAATAGATCAGTGAATAAAAGTACTTTTCCATCAAGCCTTACAACTTGAGTTCAGTTCCTGAGGAGACAACCTACCCTGGCCTGCTGTCCTCTAATCTCTACGTGTGTGCTGTGGCATGTGCACATGTCACACACACACACACACACACACACACACACACACACACACCAGACATATATCATATACCCATATACCCACATGAACATATCACACACACACCTCACACATATATCACATACACACATGAACATGTTACACATACAATACAACTATATCACATATATACATAAACATATCACACACACAACACACATATCACATACACACATGAACATGTCACACATACAGTATGCATTCATCACATACACACATGAACCCATCATATATACACCCCACACATACATCACATACACATATGAACACATCACACATACACATACATCACATACATATATGAAGACATCACAACACACATATATCACATACACACATGAACATGTCACACACACACCCGTACATATGTAACACCCACCTACCCACCATGAGCACCTCATACCCACCATATTCACACAATACATATGCAAATAAATCCTGTCTCCCTATCAGTTTGTTTTCCAGGCTTCTCTGATCATCTCTTATGGTGTTCTTGACACTATAGTCCAGAGCCTACATTTTCTTCAGTTGAAGACAATGAAACAATGAAATAAATGAGTGTTCTGTAGACAGGTCACAGATAATAGGACTTCTCATCCCTGCATAACTCCGTCAGTTTCACCAGAAATTAACAGCACCTTCTATGTGTTTACATCTCAAAGATCCTGTCATCCACTAGATCTTAAGTAACACATTTGGGATTATTAGTGTGCCTGGTGTGCATCCTACACTAGGGGAAATTGAGGCACATGGGACAAGAAAGATGGCCACAAAGAAAACAAGCTGTTACTTCTAAGAGAGCTGAGGGAAGGACTTGAAGATGGTCCCCAGATTTTCAAGAAAAGAAGCTCTATGTCTCCATTCCGTCTGATTCCAGTGCTGAGGATACAGAGCCCTGGATGAGCTTCCACCCACAGGTGCGTGTTTAGCTCTGAGCACAGGAATCACAACCAGATGTCTGAGGACAGGCGGGCGTGTTGCCCTTTGACCCACTTGTGTTCCATTCCACAGAGTTGTCTACCTTGACTGCGACTGCTTACACATCTTTAGGTAAGCTCCCTACCCAAAGGGACGTGAGCAGTGACAACCTTGAACAACTGGACCCAGGGAGGACCAGCCAAAGACAGTCAATCATGGTTTATTAGCAACAAAGGAACTTTGCCCTAGGAATTGGTAGGTATGACAGACCCTAACGATCTAACTTTGTAGATGTGGATGTCAGTGGTCTGGGTTGTCCCCTGAAGCCATGCTGATGTCCTTGGGCCATGCTGCCACTGGGGGTCATGCTGATCTGAGTAGCCCGAGCTGCCACACGAGGCTGCGGTGTTGTCCGTGGTCCAGGCTACCTCCGAGGGCCTTGTCTAGGTCGGTGATCCTACTGCAGTTGGGGACCCTGTTTGAGGTCTTGTGAAACCATGATCTGTGCTTCCACCAACTGTAAAGAGCAAAGGAGCTACTTTTGCAGTGATATCAATGGGTGCAAATGCATAGCCGAGAAAGAGGGACTTGGAAAGTTTCTATGACAACCTCCTCCCCCTAGCTCTAAAGTAGCAGTCTAAACAGGAAGCCATTGAAGAGAACTCATAAAGTTTGATAAGGAGGCTGACAGGTAGCTCTCCACAATTGATGGCCCCTGGCAGGGGTGTGGGGGGTGTGGGAGGGGAGGGGAAGGACTCAGTTCAATTTAAGGGGCAGGCCACAGAGAATTTGTCCATGCTCCAGTGAGTATATAGAGAACACAAATTTGGCTTGTGTTTTTACATTTTATCTTTTTCTTTTAATTTAAAAAAAATTCTTTTTGATGGGAAGTCATAGGGGTCGGGGGACATATAAGGACTGAGAAATAAGTGTGATCTAGGCTTGATGTGAAATTCCCAAAGAGTCAGTAAAACTATTATGTTGGAAAAAAAATACAGATCTGGTCTTGTTCAAGATCAATACAGATCTGGCACGGAAGATTCACAGAAGTGAAGCAGCAATTCAGAAGTTCAGAAAAGGGGAAAAGCAGCTCCCAATTACCGACCATATATTATATGGCAGAAAACAGGTACTTTCCATGTCGTTTCTCCTGAGGGTCTCACAGCAGCATTGTGAGGTACACTTTGTTAAGATCCCCAACTGAAGGATGAAGAAATAGGTCCCACATAGTTAGGTACAATGTGCAAGGTCTACAGCAGTAAGGGCATATGCTTGTTGGAGTGCAGGGTTGTATATCTGTCTTGCCTTTTACCTAAAGACATGAACTCTATGCCATTAATACAGTGGCATTGGCTAATCATCCCATGGGCACCTGATGTGCAGCTGTTCTCAGGTGGGACGTTTGCGAGCTTTCTGGTTGAGCCATCACCCCTCTCTTCCTATGTGACAGTAGCCCTGGGAGCCAGATGGTTCAGTGCTGGCCCCTGAGCTTCAGGGAGCCGAGATCCCTAAATCACTGTGTGGAGATGAAAAACCATCCCCTGGCATCTTCTAGTGACCATGACAATATTTCTGATGTTGAAGGCAGGGGAAAACATCATATTTGAGGAATGTAGCATAAATTATAGGAATAGATTTATATATTTAGGCTTTATATTTACTTGTTCTGATCTGGAGTGTGACTATGAGCCTCAGTTTATAAGAGAGGAAGGTAAGTGTAGGAGAAGGCCATTCCAAGGGTAGGTAGGTGGTCGGACCAGTGTTTGGCTCTTGGTACTTCCCTCAGTTCTGCAATTTCCTAACTTCCGTGCTCATGTTATAAAAGCAAGCAGAACCTCTGAGGGAGTGACGGCCCCAGCGTGCAAAGTCTGGAAGATTAAATTAAACACCTTGAAGGACTGAGAGGCTAGGTGGGCAGCAGACAGGTGCACCACTTTCCAGAGGATCAGATTCTTAAGTCAATACGAGGCTGCTGGCCTGGAGCTTTTCAGACTCCAGGGTGGTCCTGGGGTGGCTTTGTCCCAAGCTTGGGTCTCTCCAGCAGTCAGTGTACAGAATTATAGGCTTTATAGTGTAAGTGATGATCACCTGGCCTGTGAGAAAAGTCCAGAGTCTCCCTAGAGCAGAGTCAGGGGCTTGGGTTTCCTCCCTTCTCTCTAATACGACAACCATTTTCAAAAGGCAGTCATTGAATATGCAAAACTCACTCTTTATTATCTCAACTAATTCTTAGAAAACCCAGGGAGATGGTGTGTGTGTGTGTGTGTGTGTGTATGAAAAAGTTGACGCGTATCAGTAGGTTTCTATCTTCAGAGATAAGAGTGTGCTTCATTTACAGAGCACACTCTTATTATGTGTATTATCTCAGTGAGTCCCGTGGTCATCTCTCAAGGTCAAGTCTCAAGGATGACTCTTAAACATTACCATGTTTTTTTTTCTACAGGAACGAATCTGGCAATCGTGAAGTTTTAAATGGCATTCAAGCACCCAGAGTCAGAAAGCCCCCAATAGAATGCCCCCAAAAGCCTAGGGGAACATTTCCACTCTATACTAAGGCTGTTCTACAAATATGTATGTCTGATGTATATTGTGGTGCCTTTATTAGCCATGTCTAATTTTAAACTTCCTCAAGTACGCAGTCTTTGCCTTTAGACCTTCTCCAAGAGAAGGAGTCATGACTCTGTATGATGCCTTCCTGCTGTAACAAGGACGGTTGCTTTTGAATTGGCAGAGCCCCTTCTTGGCATCTCCTTGCTCAGGGCTTTCTGTAAACTTTGGTAGGCACGGGTCTCCTTCCCTTCCTGTCTCTGTGTTTGAATAAACACAGGTTTTTTTTCTCCTTTACCTCAAACTCCTGGGGTTCTTCTTCATGGAACCCATGAATCGTCAGGGTGTCGGATGTGACAAGGACAAGGTCACTCCTGCCACAGTCATTACACATCCTCATTTCTTGATACGAACAAGTCCCCAGCAACCATTCTCCACTGCACAGCCCAGAGTACTGAGGCAGGAGACTGGCCTTACCTAAACTTCCAAATGGCTTCTAGCCGCTCACTAAGCTTGTAGTCTCAAGTCCTTAGAGCTATGCTGTCACCCATTTCTCCAGCTTAGTCCCTTCATGCGCACAGGTGGACAACCCAGCAGGGTCCCTGGATTCTGTATAGACCATCATTCTTCTCTCTGTGGGATTATCCAGGCAGAAAGGAAGACGTTTGCAGGAGACCCCTGTGCCCCTCTCTCCGACCCTGGCATTGAAAGAGCGCATCCCAAGGAAGTCTCATGCTGAAAAGGATGGGCTGAAGTCTTGGTGTAAGCTGGAGGAGGAACTTGTCTGGGAAACTGTGCTGTCCCTTTGCCTTGACTGTCACATAAGGATGGGCTCTGTCACCGTCAACCTCTTCTGTCACAGCAGGCCATACCAGGCCTATAGCCTGAATCTTATAGTCTATACTAAGACTATTACAATTAGAAGCTTATTTTCATCTTTACAGTAGAATGCAATTTAGCTATTAAAAAGAATGCATTATTAATAGGTAGAACAGTGTGACTGAATTTAAAAGTAATTACATTAAGAAAGCAGTCAGAGAGAAAACAAGGTATGTTGTATGATTCTATTTATTAAAAACCCATCAAAATGCTAATACATAACTGAAGTTATTTTGGTGATCTCTGGGTCACTGGGAGACCCTATGTTAAACACCTAGACACACACACTTAAATTCACACATGCACACATACACACATGCATGTACAAACACATGTATGCACACAGAAAGGGCCCCAATAAAACTCAAAAGATTGATAGACATTTTTATTCTCTTGACTGCAACAATGATGGTAACAATTTCACCAGTTTATTTTTACTTATTTATTAAATTTTAGGTTATTTCTACATATTCATTCCCCTTGGGTTTATATACATGCTGAAAATAATGAAATTGTGGACATGAAATAAATTTAGTTTATTCTATGCCAATTATATCTTTATGAGTCTGCCTAAACTTTTCTTAATCGTGTATACATTTTGACACAATACTTCAGTTTCTGTTAGCTCCCGGAGGAAAGACTTGAGGCAGTGTGCAGTTTGTGCTTAAAGTTGTCAGTGTGGAGCATAGAAGGGTGAAACCAGTCAGAGTGCCCAGTGAGGGTCTGACTAAACAAATAATGTTGTAGTAAATCCCAGATGGCGATGGGCTAGTCTATATGTTTAAAAAAATACCACTAGTTACTGTGATCAGAAAATATGTGTCCTGTGGTGTGGGTGGACTCTGTTTCCAGACCACTGTGAGCAGAGTGATAGTACTGTGCTCTAAAGTAAGAAAAGTTGCAGATTTATACTGAACGCCTACCATGTCATTTCTGGGTGTAAGGTGGGACCGCCATTGTTTGTAATCTTCCTGCTCCATGCAGTATTCCAGTTTTCTTCTTCCTCCTTTCTCTTCTCCTCCAATATCTCATCCTCTCACCCCTCCTTTTCCCTCCTCCTCTCCCTTCTCTTTCTTTCTCCCCGTCTCTCCTCCTTCCTCCTCCATTCCCTTCCCCTACCCTTCCTCCTCCCATTTTCCTCTTCCCTACTCCCTCTGTCTTCTCTCCTCCTCCCTATACTCTTCCTTCTTTCTTACCTTCTCTTCAATTTCTACCCCCTTTCCCTTCTTCCCTTCTCCCTCCTCCTCTGTTCTCCTCCCCTTCCCCCTCCTCCTCATCTCTCTCCTTCTCCTCTTCTCCCTCCTCCTTTCTAATCCGCCACCATGAATTGACCATTCGAGCAGATGAAGTTGCCCCAGGATGCAGAACCTTCCGGTAGCTATGACATTGACACACTCTGAGAATAGCTACCCTGCTATTCTCAATAGCCAGATACCTAAGGTAGCAATTCACACAATGGCACACACAGTCTCTTTTCAGCCAACAACTTTATTTTGGTTGATGGAAGAGGGTTTTATGCATATTCTCAGAGGACTAAAAAGATATGCTGAACAACCTAGATTTAATGGAATTATTCATTTGCATACTATCTCTGGGAATCGTGAAATTGAAACCTTTCATCAGTGAACGGGTAGCAGAGGATTCTAGTGACCGCTGATGCCGTCAGTGTGGATAAAAGGCACATTGGAAGTGCAAGGCTCTTGGGGATGTTAATGAAACATGGTATTGCTACAACTTCAGGTTGCACATCACAACTGATGTAGAGAGTGCTGCTGGCTTGATTCCGGTGTGGCATCAAACAGGACATATGAAAGTGATGTGAAACCATTTCTCCCATATGCAGCTGTTGCCTGAGTGGGACCACGTAAAGCAGGGTGGCGGGGAGGATGACAAGACATTCCTGTTTTCCCGAGAATAGCTCGGATGGGTCTCAGACCTTCTGGGCTGAACCTGCAGCAGGGGCATGCTTGGGATGATTTGCAAAAGCAAGGGTCAGTGGAGCTGTGGCTATGGGAAACTGTAGAGAATGAAGTCACAGAGCAGATATGAGCTAGGCTGCATGTGTGCCTCCGGAGAGGTCCTAGAGGTGGAGGGGTCCAGGTCAAGCGAGCTGGGGAAACCTAGGAGTGTGTCAGGGGGTGGGGGTGAGGTGGGGTGGGGCGTAATTCGCCTTTTCGTTGGAAATTGGGTCTTTGGATCAAGTCGAATGGGAAGCAGTGGTCAGAGTCTGAGTCGCTGGCACACAGCAGGTATTTAATAGTATTCTAGGTGAAATGATCTCTTATATTTCTGTACTGTCAGGGAGCAAGGGATGCCAGCCAGCATTTGACCCAGTAACAAGCAGGCCCAAGAACTCAGTGGTTAAAAAAAAAATTGAACGTTATTTCTTGCCTCTGTTCTTTGAAGGCTGTGTTGGCCCTAACTCTGGTGTGGGAGAGAGAAGTGAATTAACAGTGGGGATTAATATAGTCTGACAGGACTGTTCTGACAGTGAGAAATCATCAGCTAATTACAGTCTAACCTGAATTAGAACATTTGACTAAGCCCTTTGCTCACCGGGCCAGGCAAAGGCCATCTTACAAGAAGGTGGCTGCCAGAGTTGAGTCATCCATTCTGTATACAAAAGACAATGAATATGATTCATACCTAAAATCAGGCTGAAGCTGGTGGCCTTTTTACCCCAGGAGTGGGGAGCTTATCATAAGATTGCTTAAAGTGAGGGTGTGGGCCTGTCAAAGGAACAGTGCTTATGACTCTGAAAGGGGGGCTTGGTCACATGAAGTGAGTACTAGTCCATTTTCTGTTCTTATAACAAAAGACTTGAGGTTGGATACTTAAAAAGGAAAGAAACACATCTAGATCACAATTGTGGCCATTGGTAGGTATAACATTAGCTTATCTCAACTAAGATGAGGGCTCCTACTGCTATGTTTCTTAGTGGAAAGATCCAAACTGTCTGTGTACATGAGAGTATATATATGTATATATATATATATATACATATATATATATATGTGTGTGTGTGTGTGTGTGTGTGTAAATGGGTGTGTATATACATATATATGTATATATATATACATATATATGTGTGTGTGTGTGTGCGCGCATGTGTATGGGTGTATATGTACGTATGTGTGTATGTATATGTATGTATGTGCATGTGTATGTGTATATGTATATGTATATGCTTGCATGTGTGTGTGTGTATGTATGTGTGTGTGTGTGTGTGTATGTATGTGTGTGTGTGTGTATGTGTGTGTATGGCATGTGGAAGCCAGAGGACAACACTGGCTGCCATGCCTCAGTTGCTGTTATTTTGAGACGGTGGCTTTCATTGGCCTGGAGCTTGCCAAACTGGCTGATAAACCATCTGGCTAGCTAGTACCAGAAACCTGCCTGTCTCTGCCTCCCCAGCACTGGGACAACAAGCACATGTCATCTCCATGTGGAGATGTTCTTAAGCTCTGAAGGCAGAAGCATTACTGAATAAGCTCTCGCGCCAGGCCCACAGCTAAGATCCTGTTTGTGAAAACTAACCAGGGTCCCTTAAAACTATATGTCAAAGGTGATGTGCCTCATGACATAATGACCTGCTCCTAGACCCCGACCTGTCCACACAGATGACCAACCCTGTAGAGAACACAATGAAGATATACTCAAAATGTAATAAGGCTTTTGGCTTCTGATAGCAGAAGTCCTTGCTGGGAAAGGGGTCCTGTCAGCCTGATTCTTGAACCCCACCCTAGGAATCTTTGTGGAGGCCGGCCAGGGCCTTCTCCAGGCTTATCTATGTTCTCTAAAGGAAAGAACAGTCTTTGAACAGTGGGAAATCGGGGATTTGGAACTTGCTCAGTCCATAAAGGGATGAGAACATGAGGTCAAGCCTCAGTATCCACGTGAATCAGGACAGGCAGGGCTCACACGCTTTAAACTCCAGCCCTGGGGAGACAGCATCAGCTGGATCCCTGGGCTTGCTGATCAGCCGGCCTAATTGTGAGTCCTCGGGCCCAGTGAGAGATCTGGCCAGTCCAGCCTAACTGTGAGCCCTAGGGCCCAGTGAGAGATCCAGGCTTTGTCACTGGTGTTGTTAGTTTGTTTCTAAAGGTGGGTGTTAGAAAATCTGCAGAAGAAGGAAACTGAATCCGTGCCACAGGCCTTGGACATGATTAAATTCAAAGCAGATCAAAGACCTGACTTTCAGCTCTGAGGTACTGAATCTGCTGGACAGAAACAGGGGTGTTCTTGAACAGAAAGCTTTAGCGAGACCTTTCTGGATAGAATTCCAAGGCCACAGGAGCCAGTCTCAGGAATCAACCAGTGGCTGCATGGAGTTCCGAAGTTTCTTGAAAGCCAAAGAAACAACAGAAAGGCGGTCAGCAGAATAGAAACACTTCTATACTTGAGAACTGACAAGGAAGTTCAAAAATTAACCCAAAACTCCCCAAACTGCCAGCCAGCAAACATGCCGGTGAAATGAACAGAGCGCTCTCGAAAGAGGAAACACAAACAGCAAATAAGTGTTTTCAAAAGTGTCCCGCATCCCTAGCGTCAGGGGAATGCAAACTAAGACTATTCTGAGACCTCGCCTTACCCCAGTCAGAATGGATCTCAGCAAGAGACCGAACAACAACTGCTGTTGAGGATGTGGAGAAAGAGGAGGCTGTGTTCACTGCTGGGGAGTGTTGGCTAGTGCAGCCATGATGGAAATTAAACAATGAGACCATCCCATGACCCAGGTAGACCGCTCTTAGGCGTGCACCCAAAGGGCTCTGCGTCCACCACTGCGATACTTGCAAATCCATCTTCATCGCTGCTGTACTCCCAGTAGCAAGAAGACAGACGCCGCCTAGAATCCCATCCACAGGCTCACAGGTGGTGAGGATGCGGTGTGTATACACAATGCAATCTTCCTCAGCTGCTAAGAAAAACGAAATCACGAAGCCCTCAAGAAGATAGATGCTCCAGAACCCATCTGGGAAATATAATATTAAGTTGGGGTTGGGGGAGACCCAAATGCACAATGACAAGATCACCATGTTCTCAGTCGCCCGAGGATCCGAGTTTGTTTTGTATAAATGCATTTATGTAAATGGGTGTAAAGGGGGGGTCAGATCTAGCATAATAGAAAGGAAATCAAGGGTAAAAAGAGGTTCTGAGGAAAGGGTTGGGGAGGAACAAAAGGTCAGATGTCACATGAAGGTAGAGACTAGGGGGCAGGTTACACAGAATCTACAAGGAAACACAGCTAAACGATGGGTTCAAAAGTTCTTTTTAAAACCGGAAGTGGACAGTGCCCAAGGTTGACCTCTGGTTTTATACTCATGATTGAATATGGACTTGCACCGGAAGATACTCATGCTCCCAAACCCTCACGAAACAAGTCAGTAGAAAGGGAAAGAAAGAATGAGCTTGCTCCTGGCCACTGAGCAGTGCCTTGTTCTCCGGGTCTGGGAGCTTCCGCGGGCCTGGTGCCTTGAAGAACGGACTGTGTGTAGACTCCAGTGTGGCAGGCAATGTGGATGAGAAGTCTGCGGCAGCGACCTGCCAGAGCTGCTGGGAGTCCTGGCCGTCTTCTCAGCCTCACATCCAACTCGCTTGGGCTTGCCTGACCACTTGTAAAACCTCCGTCTAGGACGCCCTTCAACGCTTGGACTCTGGCTCCCGCTACAGCTGCTTCTGAGAAGTGAAGCGCCAATCTTCCTGACCCCAGAATGCGCACGCACAGGTTCCTTACCATGAGGCGACTCTGTGGTAACAGCCATTGGCTCTTACTCACTTCCGAGATTAACGATGGATCACAGCCACCTCTGTGTGGACATGGGTGGCGGTCTTTTCAGGTCTTGTCAAGTTCATTTGGCTTGGGGACACCTTCTGGGAGGCCTCGCTGGTGATCCAGGGTGATTTATAGCTCCACTAAGACATCTCACAAAAGAGAAATGAACACTCAGGCGTCTCTGTCAAGAAAAGGCGTGGACCCAAAGCCAACATGATCTGGGAGGCAAGCTCTTCCCCTCGAGGAGCCCGTTGGGTGGCAGTCTCGGAGGTCACACCCAGCCTGGCCCACCAGACTCCTGGATGCTTCCAAATTAGCCCCTGCTTTTGATTTAGTTTCTGTCTTGGTCTTTGTTTTTCAATTTGTGTTTGTGTGAATTCGTTGTTTCCCAGTCAAAGAAAAACCACTTGAGCACAATGGGTTTTGGAGAGAGTTTGGGTTTTGGAGAGGTCTCTCTGGGTGTGTCTGCAGCTCCTTCTTCTAGGAGTGCTTCAGTGATTCTAAATGCATTTGTAACATTGTATTGCTTAGATTCCAGTGAGGTTCTTGAGGTTTGTAATCAGGACTCATGAGATCCCCTAAATGTCCTTCAGAGAAGAACCAGACTCCAGACACAGTGGAGGGAAACTGGGAGCCATCCAGAAAGGGGAATATTGAGAACAGGGATAAAATTCGAACTGGGGATGGACTGGTTTCTAAAAATCACATATGGCAAGGTCGATGGGTTTGGTCAGTGGATATCAAGTTTTATGTGGAGGTTGAGCACATCGACTAGGAAGCAGGAAATAGGCTAGGTGCTGTTCTGGATCCTCCAACTAATGCCTACAAGAAGTGGGCGAAGATAATGCATTTGTGAATTTGATTCTGTGTATCCGCTTTAAAGCTCTGCCAGCCATCTTGCAAGTATGGGAATTTTCTTTGAACCAGTGCTGATGGGTTTAGAAATCTGATTTTTCTGCCTCTTTTCTGATGAAAATGACAGTCTGTAAAACGCTCTCTCTGTGTGGGGGAAGGGCAGCCTTACTGGACCAAGTCATTTGGCATTAAACGTTCATACAAGGACAACGCTAGGAAAAAAAGAGATGTCCTCCAGGTGATGAAATGAATCCAGTGCCTTCTCTCTACAGAATATGTCCCAGATACTGCAAATGACATGTGCTAAGCCAGTGTGACTGGAAGGGAGGTGCGCATGAGACCAAAAGCAACAACACATGATAGATGCCTGATACCAAGTTGAGTGGGTTAAGTCCCTCATCGGTATACAGAAAAATGGCACGCAGAGAGGAAAGAACATGCTAACTGGAATTAGCATTTAGTTAATTAATTATTAATTAATTAATTAATTAATTTATATTTGTATGTATGTGTATGCATGTCATGTGTGTATATGTGTGTATATGTGTGGGTGTGTATGTGTATGTGTTTGTGTATGTGTGTGCCCTTGGAAACCAGGAGAAGGCCCTGGATCCCGGGAGCTAAAGTTATAGATTGTTGTTAGCTGCCTGAGCTGGGTTCTGGAAACCAAACTCAGGTCCTCTTCAAATGCTGCAGGACCTTTTGCAAATGCCTTTGTATAGAAAGTAGGCTACGTCCCACCCTGCCACCATGCCACCCTCCCACCCTCCAACCCTTCCACCCTCCCACCCTCTAGCTTTCGGGGACTCTCCTTATGACAGACGGAAAGGAGAATTTCTGAGTCTGTGAACATTTGTCGAAATTCAGTAATCTCTAGAGCAGCAGTCCTCAATCTATGGGTCACAATCCTTTGAGGGGTATGAAAGGGAGGTTGTGTAAGAGCATCAGAAAGCACAGGTATTTACAAAATGATTTATACCAGTAGCAAAATGAAGCAACAACAGAAATAATTTCACGGTTGGGGGTCACTACAATGTGTAGAACTGCATTAAAAGATCACAGCATCAGGAAGGTTGACACCCACTGCTCACTTGGTAGAGGCTTTGCCTGGCTTGTAAAGCCCAGGCTCCATCCCTAGCACTATGCAAAACAGGTGTCAGTGCATACCTATAATCCTAGTGCTAGGAATACAGAGGAACGATCAGAAGTTCAAGACCACCTTCCACTATAAGGTCAGCCTAAGCTACATTAGACTGTGTCTCACAAAAATAAAAAAGAAAGGTGTCCCCAACTCCACCTTCTTTCTCCTTCTGCTCTTTTTGATACCATCATGGACACTGACCTCCTCCTCATTGCCTAGGCCTGAAGAACATGGTAGATGTTTAGCAAAGACAAGGAGGAGGAGGAGGAGGAGGAGGAGGAGGAGGAGGAGGAGGAGGAGGAGGAGGAGGAGGTATTGCTAAACTTTCAAAATGTCTGTCCCTTGGTCAGGTAAGTCCAACCTGGGATGCCCACTACAGTAGCCACTGGCTGTACATGAATATTTGCAATTGCTTAAAATTAATAAACTTAGATAAAAATTAACATTCAGGGCCTGGCGAACTGGCTTAGTTGGTAAAGTGTCATGTGAGGACCACAGTCTGGACACCTGCCATCCACACAAAAGCTGGGTGTGACTGTAGTCACAGGCAACCTTAATGCTGAGGGGACAGAGCCAGGCAGAGCCAAGCAGTTACGGGATCCTGCCAAACAATGTAGCCAATCAGAGAGCTCTGTACTGAACCAGGGTAGCCAATCAGAGAGCTCTGGGCTGAACCAGTGTAGCCAATCAGAGAGCTCTGTATTGAACAAGTGTAGCCAATCAGAGAGCTCTGGGCTGAACTAGTGTAGCCAATCAGTGAGCTCTGGGATCAGTAACTCTGGAAGATAAGGTGGAGAGTGAAAGTAAAAAAAAAAAAAAAGTCTGAATCTTCCTCTGGCCTATCACAGGTGTGTGGGCATTTGCAAACATGCACACACACACACACACACACACACACACACACACACACACACAATCATAATCACACATTCACTTTCTTGGCTCAACTAGCCATAGTTCCTCCAACACTAGTAAGCAGATTGCATTCATAGACGTTTCCATCCGTGCAGAAAGCTATGCTGACTTAGTGTACACTTCTCTCCATTCTCCCCATCTCCATTCCCCACCTCCTCCTTTCACACACACACACACACACACACACACACACACACACACACACACGAATACACGAATGAGAGGGAATAATGACAACAAATGACTTTTGTAAAAAGAAAAGATGAGATGGTTAGATAGCAGGACATTCATTCATTCAATCACCAATCAAATGGTTATTGTGCAACTAGTGTGTCCCAGGCACTGGTCTTGGTGCTTTAGTTAAGGAGCCCACATTCTGTTGCTTGCAGTCCATTGGTTACTCATAGGCACACGGCATTTAGTATGAGAAACAAAAGCCTTGTTTTCTTCAAAGTCTTCTGAGGGTCTTGTTAGTTGACCATCTAGTGGACTCTAATGGGCGTTATCTTAGATCATCATCAAGAGTAGCTCATATATGTGAAGAAGGCAACAGGTTTACTTATTTTAGAAAGCCTCTGATCCAAACAGTGAGATGAGCTAATGTGGGAACTGTGCATAGACCAGGAGTTTGATGCACAGCACAACTGTTGGGTGGCTCACCACCACTGCCGGTCCCAGCTCTAGGGTATCTGTCACCCTTTTCAGTCCTCTGGGAGCTCACATGCATTCCTGTGCATGTACACACACACACACACACACACACACACATACACACACACAGAGCCTACCACCACAACACAATAATTAATTAGACTCCTAAAAGCTCTATATTCAATTACTTAAAAAATATCTGACACACCTACCTCTCGCCTCTCAGACAATAGCCATTTATATGTATCTGTTAAGAAAAGTATACTGGCCTGGTGGTGGTGCCGCACGCCTTTAATCCCAGCACTTGGGGGGCAGAGGCAGGTGGATCTCAGAGTTTGAGGCCAACCTGATCTACAGAGTGAGTTCCATAATAGCCAGGGCTACACAGAAAAACCCTGTCTTAAAAAATGTAAATAAAAGGAGAGAGAGAGAGAGAGAGAGAGAGAGAGAGAGAGAGAGAAAGACCCGTGTTAAACTCTTTTTGCAGGGGCCTATGTGGATCTTTCTTTCCTTCTCATGACAGTATAATTTGACTTTTAGTTCTATCCCCTGAGACTGCATGACACCAGATATATCAATGCCTCTGTCAGTGTAAAACAAAGGTTAACACTGCCCTGTCTGCAGGTGGCATAAATTCTGTCAATGAAAGACCTGCAGAAGCAACCAGAGATGTGAATCCCCCCTTCTCTTTCCTGTCCCTCACCCCAAATTCATAATTAATTCTTCCTACTCTTCACAACTGTGAGAAAGCAGAAGCTAAGTGGTATAAATGTCTGTGTTTCGTCAGAAATGGAATTTAATTCTGGTCGTAAAAGAATCATGTTGAAACTCGTAGAGGAAAACTAATGTCTTTCTAGAAAACTCCAGGGTTTTGCATACATAATTCTTCAGGCGATAGTAGAGTTTTTATGGAAAGAAAGAGGAGACATATATCTAAGCCACTTTTAAAAATTTCAGGTCAACATCAGAGCAAAACCCCTTAATTTAAAAAAGATGTCAAAGCAATGGATGGCTTCTGGAAGGAGAGGCAGCTTTCTTTAAGGGTGTGGCCCATCATAGGTCAACCATGATCCAGTGAGTAGCACCACACCCATGAGTATACAGGCTTCACAAATTTGACAGGGTGGGTTAGCGGAAAAGGGGGCAGGGATATACTGCTGGTAGAGAGCACGGGGATGGGTTGTGTGCACACATGAAACTCTCAAAGAAGTAATAAAATTTTTATATTAAAGAATGATGTTGAAGGCAGAGTCCAAGACAATTGATGATTGAGAGGCAGTGCTGTGTGACAGAGAGAACACCGCATCTGGAGCCAGACAAGGCGGAGTCAAACCCTAGCTCCAACACATGTAGACACCCGTCCGAATGGCTTTACCCCTCCATGTCCTTGAAACTTACTCAGTTTGAATTCTATGGTTATTTTACCTGTATGTATGTCTGTGCACCACATGCATGCCTTGTACCAGAAGAGGTTAGAAGACATAGGACCGTGGAAAGGCAGCCTGGTTCCTGGTTGAGCAAAGGCTAGAAATCCCAGTGACCCTGAAGGGACGAAAGGACAGATTTGCCATGCTCCTGGACACCAAGATCCTGGCCCGAGGTTGCAGTCCTCAGTCACATAAGGGCAACGTCCAAAGACCTTCCACAGGTAGAGGACATGACCTGTGGTCATGTAGCCTCAAGACAGATCTCCATTTTAATGAGTTACCTAAAGGCCTTAGCCAGTTAAGCTCTCCTTCCCAGACACTCCTCCCTGCAAAATTTATTCAGCCTCAGGACTGCCCTGAGAAGTGGGGTACGGTTTTACTCATCCACTTTCCGCCATGACAATAAATGCTTAAAGCTATGGACTGTCTCCTTTCATCAGGATCCTCCATAGGGAGCAATGGAGCAGGCCTTTGCCTAAAGAGCCAGCTGTCTCATCTCCAGCACAAGGCCTCTCAGCACTGCCCGCAACAAGCCAAGGACTCCTCCCAGTGGGATACAGCCGGAGCTCACCTCCGTTCACCCTCAGCACTGGGCTAGATACAACCTGCGTGGCCCAACTCCATTCTCAGCTCTTCTGCGGCTCCCAGTGGGGCCTGGGTGCCCAAGAGCCTGAGAAACAGACAGTCACAGCTTCCTTGCAGGCCCAGGGAACCCCCCTCCCCAACCAGCTCCAGCATTCCCTGGGACCTCAGACTGCGCTGCCCCACCCCAGGAGCAGTGTCCCAAGGCTCCCCATATCCCGACACCCTCCTGGTGCTGGCGTGGGGTAAGTGCAATCAAAACTCCCACGTCCTGCCTCCTGTGCAGCTGAGCAGACATGGGACCCCATTAACCCTACAAGAAGAGGGTGTCAGATCTCCCGGAACTGGAGTTACAGATGGTTGTGAGCTGAGCGGCCATGTGGATGCTGGGAGTTGAACCAAGGTCCTCTGGAAGAATAGCACGGGGTTCTAACTGCCGAAGCCATCTCTCTAGCTCTGATTAGTCTACACATCTAAAGAGCCAACACAAGAATAGTAATGTGCGCGTATATTTAAAAACGTGCTACAAGCTTATTCACTGGACCGCAGCCCTCGCTCTGGCCCCTCCCAGCACCCTTTCACTCTACCCAGCTCAGCTGTGGGATTGCTCTCAACCAGTCCCAACCTGGCTTCCTCTTGAATCTGTGGATGGAAGACACATCCTCAGCCTTGTTACCTTAACTTGCCTGCTAACAGAGTTGCTGGGCGCAAATACCTCCTTCCTGGAAATGCTTGTCCTCACTGATCCACCATCTCTGTCTCTCCTTCTGCCCCAAACTCAGTGGCCTGTCCAATCAGTTCCTGCCAAACATCTCGGGCAACCTGCCCGCAGCAGACACCACAGACCCCGGCTGCCCCAAGATCCTCCATGATTGCTGTGTGCTACTCCTTCCAAAGCAGGGCAGTAAAAGCTCCCTCTCTCTTTCCCTGCATCTCCTTTTCGCCCTGGGACCTGGAAGTCCTACCTGTACCTTTAGCCCAGCAATTGCTCCTGGAATTCTTTGTTTTTTCTATATTCGTTGTTTACATTCCAAAGGCTTGCCCCTTTCCCAGTCCCCCTCCCCATTCGCTAATCACCACCACCCCCCCACCACCATTTCTCTGTTCTGGTACTCTCCTACAAAACTGGATTCAGTCTTTTCAGGTCTAGGGTCCTCTCCTTCCTTCTTCTTGGGAATCTTTTGACTTGCTAATTGTGCCTTGAGTATTTAGGGCTTCTGGTCTCATTAATATCCACTTATCAGTGATTGCATTTCATGTGTATTCTTTTGTGATTGGGTTAACTCGCTTAGGATATTTTCCAGATCCAACCATTTGCCTACAAATTGCATGAATCCATTATTTTTAATTGTTGAGTAGTATTCCATTGTGTAAATATACCACATTTTCTGTATCCATTCCTCCATTGAGGGACTGGAATTCTTTATTGACAAATCAAGAGCCAATTAAAGAACTAGACCTTAGGATAAGAACCTCCCCTTACAGAGTAATAGCTCCTATCCCACAGGACTGCATCAAGAGCATGGTGGAATGATTGTGGGGAACCCTATTCAATTAAGGGGTCACCTGGTCTCAATGATTCTCGGGTTACATCTTCAGAAGAGAGAACGATACAAAACCAGTAAAGGCCCATGAAGGGAAACCCAATTCCTTCTGGTCAAGAGGATGAACCATCTGGCCCCGGGTTGGAGACCTAACCTTTCAAATGTAGATAGGCTAATTTGATTGGGTGGGTGGTCAATCACCTGACCAAAGAGTCATCCGGAGGAAGGCGGGGCCCCACCTAGGTAAGTGGACTCACATTAACACAAGATAAAGAGATGTCAGAATAATTATTCCTCAGTGAGATGATGTACTTACATTTCTCTGAAATCCTGTCTTCTAGTCCAGTCCCTACAGGTCACCACGAGTCTTGGCTGGGGCTTCCCATCTTTCCGAATACAGCCTTTCCTTTGTCTTTCTCCTGTCTTTACTTGAGATTCTGGCCCAAATCTAACCATGCTTTTTCTGGTGCTGTGGGCTTCTTCCATACTCTTTCTTTAAAGCCTCTTGTCCCTGCCATGTGGCTGACCTCCAGGCCCTCCTTACACAAATGCGTAGCTCTCCTCACTTCTCTCTGGATTCTCTCCCTCTGGGCAAGTGCACAGGTAATACAGCTTGCCTGTCTTGGCATTTCTTTCTTTTACATATGAATTAAAAAAAAAAACCTGACCTGTTGGAATACATTTTGCACTTTGACCAACTTAAAAAAAAAAGAAAAGAAAACACCACCCACAATAAGAATTAAATGCCACAGTTTAGGATTTTCACAGAATTAAAGTTTATTTTCCTGCACATGTAATAGGCCTACGAGGAAAGGAAAGGGTCTCGTCCATGTGGTAACTCAGGGTTCCTGGCTCTCACCTGTGACCGCAATGGAACCGTAAAATCCTCTACATCCAGCTAGAGGGAGGGGGGATGCAGAGCCTGACTGGTGTCTTGAAAGCTTGTCTTGCCCTTGGAGGAGAGACAGGTCCTGGATGAGAGCTAGTTATCCAGCCTTGCCCCAGTGCTGTGGGAACTTGGGAAATGGGGTCCTAACTTACAGCTGCTTTTTAGCAATAAGTACACTCCAGACAGAAATCCATATGGTTTCTTACCAACAGCTCATTATTTTTCCAAGAGGGTTCCACCAACTGTAGCATTCTTAAATTATTGCATATCAAGCACCCATTCGGTTGAGCAACGGTTGTGTCGGATAGAGGAGTAAATATACTGCAAAATACTGACAGATGGTAAGAAAATTCAAAACCTAATAGGGAAGAAGCCAATTTATGATGAATTGATGACTAAACCAGTTTGCAAGACTCAGTGGTATTTTGGGTGATGCTTTCTCTGTCATCATATTTGAAATCTGTGTGTCATGCGTTTATTAATTGATCAAAGAAGTATTTGTTATATTGACTACATACATGTAAGACAGTCTGTGGGGCCTTGGGTATGAGCTGTGGCTGTGTGACTGCAGTAGGTGAGGGGTCATTTGTAAGGATAACGTTCTTGTCTTGGAGATCTCCGCCCCCGAAGACCCATCCAGATGAGCAGTTGCCTTGGCTGTTACTAACTGCCCTGGGGTTTGAGAAAGGGTGGGATGGTTTCCATCAGTATGACTCAGCCGCATGGGAACATTCCAGATGCACTGACAGTGTGAGTCTGCCCTTATCTGCTTGCTCCTCGATACCATCACTACTTGTCCCACGGAAACTCCCAGGTCTGTTTCTCAGACCTCCCTCTGCTCCATCCTGTTCCCCGCATCTCAGACTCTTCAACTCTGGGCCTCTTGCTGGTTTCCACGTCTATCCTTTGTCTGCACTGGTGTCTGATGGCATGGACGTGGTGGGCGTCATTTCCTAGGTATGGCTCTGGGTTGCGGGCATCACCCCATCTCCTTGGATCATTTCTGCAGGTGAAAGCATAGAGAACCACTTCAAGGGTAAACGCTCATCCAACCTGGACCTTGAAGAATGTGAAGACTTGTGTTGTAGAGACACAAGGTCTTCATCACTGAAATGCCTGAGTGGAGTTTAGCTGGAACCATCGTGTAACTCCATCCATGCCTAGGAAGGCTACTAAATGCTACTCATTTGCTAAACACACTGAGAGCCATTCCTGGGATGCCGGCACAGCAGCTGTGGTCATATCTGTTTAGTGGATGTGGATGCTGACGATGAGAGAGCCCAAGTGGCTTGCCTGCGGCTAGTTAGCTGCTCAGTACACAGACAGGTGGCCCTACACCCATGCCCAGGCTGGCAGTCCAGTTTGCACACAGTGTGTTTAAAAGATTACATGTGAAATAGAGAGGAGAAAATGTGATAGGGGTAACGGACGGTGGGAGGGAGGGACTTTTATCTAAACATGCCGTGGACTTACATCCTAAAGCAATAAATTATTTTTTTAAAAACTCAAAAGGCTATCTTTCTATGCAGATACTGGCAAAAGATGCGTTTTAAAGTCACAAGTCTAGATCTCATTAAGCGAGGGGAAGAAGAGGAGGGGGGATGAATCAATGGATCTCTGGTGTGGGGCAATCTGAGAGTAAAGACTCTTCCCTCTGGGTCTACTGGGAAGTCAGCTCTCACTCTGGCAGGGCGCTCTGTGACTACAGACAGCACTGTGTCCTCAGGCAGCTGTGACACTGACCCGGCAACAGCGAGATCGTGACAGCGGTGAACGTGTGCCCTGCTCAGGCTGGCTGAGCCAACCTCCTGTTGCCCATCTCCTGTCTCCTCCTTCCCTCTGGATTGCCAGGAGGAGACACAGGCACCAGGGTGCGTGAGATTTGCTCGAAGCTGAGGATGGACTCAGAGAGAAAGAGGCACTGTCAAGTCCAGTGATTTGATAGGGCAGAAGAAGCTGGTCCTTGGGAATACAAGAGACACATTTGAATAGGACAGAGATCTCGAGGACGTAACTCGGTTGTCAGGGTGCTTGCCTACCAGGCAGGAGGCCCCGTGGTCGATCCCTGGTGCTGTAGAAATCTGGTGGGTGTAATCCCAAAGCCTGGGAGGTGGGGGCATGGGAATCAGGAGTTCCTGGGATAAATGAGAACTTGGCTCAGAAAACAAAACAAAACAAAACAAAACAAAACAAAACAAAACAAAACAAAACAAAACAGGAGAGTTAGTAGAAATTAGCTAGTGGAAGAGATGGAGAGGCTGGCTCAGGACAGGAAGAGGCAGGGGACCAGGGCACGCTTGGGGAGTTTGTGCAAAGTCTACAACAAGGTTTTCCACAGAAGCAGGAGGCGGAGAGAAGCTAATAGCAGCACCGGTAGTAGTAAGTCTCGGAAAGTAACCGGAGAAATAAATGCCCTCAAGAATGAACAGCTATCAACTTCATGGACATCTCAGGGCCCGGAACTGCCCCGTGTGCAGACAGCGCTTGTCTTACTTGTACCGATGTGTTTAGACCAAGCTGCACCTGTCCACGTCACTGTCCCTCGGCTTTGGCCCCGAACATGTGATTCAAATGTTGTTTTCTTCACTGCCCACTCTTGGAATAGCAACAAAATGTATGAGATTAGGAAACAAACAAACAAAAACAAACAAGCAAACACACGATCTGGAAAACTGTTGGGCAGAGAGAACGGGAAATGACGGGTGAGCGGCAAACCTGGCTCCTGACTCAGCCGGTGACCACTGAGCAGGCTCTCAAGGCCCCGGGGCCTCTATTTTCAGCAAAAGTTTGTAAAAAGGGGAGCAGACGAACGCTTGACACATAAGGAAACTTACTGTTGGCTGAGGCCATGGGACCTCGAAAACAGGGCGCCTGTTTCAGAGCAAGCTTCTGAGCTGGTGAGGTGTCCAGATACTGACATTTCTGGGTTCCTTTGGTCCATGTTGTGCAGAGGGATCAGGACATGTGGCAAAAAGAAGTTGAGGGTGTATGTATATCTCTTAGGGTTGCTGTGGGGGATGAAAAGAGAATTCATATGTCCTACTTTGTGCCAGGCAGGGGGACTACCAGCAGTGGACAGAGAAGGTAGAAATCCCAGCCCCACCTGGTTCTTGGGTCCCGGTGGGCAGAGTAGGGGGTATACATGTACATGCAGCTCACCCACAGCAATGGTGAGTGGTGATTTGTGATGGACAACCCCGGAGCAGCCGGGAGGCCTAGTAACAGCAGCCCCGGGGTCAGAGAAGTTGAGGAGAGAATTGACTTTGAAGCAGGGGACAGGATGAGCTATGGCTTCCCAGGGAGAAATCATTCCAGCCAAAGGAAAGGGAAACACAGATGCTCCAAAGACCTTCTAGGTCTGTGTGCTCCAAGGAAGTCCAGGAGGATGGAGCCCTTGACAAGGGAGGAAGCAGTTGGAGATGAGATCAGGGAGCTAGAGAACCTCTCTACTGTACAGGCCAGGTGTAGGCTTTGGATTTTTTGTTTTTTGTTTTTCCAGTGTGAATGAGGTGGAGCCTTTGCAGGCACACAGAGCAGGGCTGGGCTCTAACCATAGCTGAGCCAGGTCATGCTGGTGAGATAACCAGGTGTGAAAAATCTCTTCACACACTTGTAAGAACTTAATGTCAATGTTAGTTGTGGCCGTTTAACCTGCTTAGGGAGAGGGGATCCCAGGGTGGCAAATGGGTTCCCCGTAACATGTGGGCCATGTCTTGGCTTCTACAGCTTCTCACACACTGGCTGAGGAGAAAACCAAGGGACGTGAGAGTATCAACATGCTTTTCGAGACCAGCTCGTGTCCCAAAACTTCGCCACTTAGTGTCCTGACTTGGAGACGAGTGGCTCCACAGGCGGAGGGGATGTTGATCCAGCCCTTTTCATGTGTTGGATGCTGAACTAAAAGCTGGTAAGAACACTGACGTGGGAAGGCAGGTCGGAAAGCAGTCTTCATTTATAGTATCACCAGCTAAGTGAAACCCGTTCCTCTGGGCAGTGGGTAAGCCTGGCACAGAACAGTGGGAAGGGTGATCGTCCCAAGCCCACAGTGGTCAGTTCAGTGAAGAGCTGGCACAGGGCACTCTGGGAGACACTGAAGATGGCCTCGCCTGTTTATCCAAAGGGGTCTACCAGGAAGGGACACCTTAAACAAAAGAAAGGGATGAGGTATATTATGAGATGAGGCATATTATGAGATGAGGCTCTTTCTGGAGGAGAGGAAACATAGCAAGCAAGAGCCCAGGGACAGGAAAGAAGTCAATACCCCGTGCCTGAAGAAGAGTAAACTTGACTAGGGAGGTAGGGCAGGATGGAGACACAGAGAGTATACACATGGTGTGTCTAGGCTCGGGCTTTTATTCTAAGTTGTGAAGGTTTTTCTCTCTGTGTCTGTCTGTCTGTCTGCCCCCCTCTGTGTGTGTGTGTGTGTGTGTGTGTGTGTGTGTGTGTGTGTGCATATCTTTTCTTGGGAACACATGTATGTAGACCTGAAGCTAGGATGTCAGGAATCATCCTTGACAGTTCTTCTACTGTCTTTGGAGCCACAGTGTCTCTGGTCAAACCCAGAGCTCCAATATGGCTAGTCTCAATAGCCACCTTGCTCCTGGGATCTTCCATCTCTAACTTCAGAGGTTTGGGGTTAGAGGCAGGCTGTCTGTCGCACCATCGGGCAGGTGTGTGGGCTCTGGAATCTGGAATCTGATAGCGGCCTGTACTTGGGACCCACTGGGAAGTCTTCACAGCATCGGGTGGTTAGATTGCTGCATAGTAGGAACAGAAGCACAGAAGGAAACTCTCCCTTGAGTATAACCTTCATCCCCATGTCTTCTTAAAAGTCCCTGAGAGCCAGGCATGGTCATGCAAGCCTGTAGCCCTAGAGACTGGCAGGTGAAGCCAGGAGAGTGTCTGTAAATTTGAGATCAGCCTATATACACACGGTGAGTTTGAGGCTGGCTTGGACTCCCACAAAACAAAAACAAAACAGAAAGGAGGACCAGGAGGAGACCAAGGTCACCTTCAACTACTAAGCGCATTGGAGGGGAGCCTGGCCTATATGAGAAGCTGTCTCAAAGAGGAAAGAAAAAAGAAAAGAAAAAAGGCAGAAAGAAAAGAAAAGAAAGAAAGAAGGAAGGAAGGAAGGAAGGAAGGAAGGAAGGAAGGAAGGAAGGAAAGAGAGAAAAAAGAGAGAGAAGGAAAGAAAGAAAGGCAGAAGGAAAGAAAGAAAAGAGGGAAAAATCTAAATCAACGAGAAGAAAAACAAAGCAGCCCCCAAATAAACAAGACTCCCACTCCCTGCCTTTGCGGATCGGATAACTGGGTAGCATCTCTTCCATTGAAATGGACGAGATTCTCCCTGGCACCCTGGGTGACTTGGAGGATGGCATGGGATGGCCATTATTGGAAGTTTTATTTCAGTTCCTTATTCAGCAGGCAACAAAGCCTCACAGAAAGGTCTCTGGTGAGAGGTGGCCCCTTGAGTCAGGTTTCTATCACACAAGAGCCCTTCAGGGAGAGTGTGAAAGGCGATGATGGTGTGAGATAGGAGAAACCGTGACCTTTACCTCCAGGCTTAGCCCACTGACTGATCGTAAGAATTGAAAATATCGACAATTTCAAGGAGCCCGAGCAAAGTGAATTGTGCAAGCAGCTGTAGGGAGATGAGATGAGAGTCCTGTTTTGTATTAACACATGGCCAAGGTTACATATGAAGTGACACGATTCCAAGGCTAATGAGCATGTATGTTAAAAGAAAAAAATTTAATCTTGAGAAGAGAAAATAATCGATAAGTCTGGTGAGACCTGCTTGGGTACTATAGGTCTGGTGACATCAGTCGTGGCCGCACGTGCTTAGCGGTAGATCTTTGGTCCTCTGGCTGTTGTTAACTAGTTGTCTCCTGGGCTTCGATGTGCTGCTACTGGGTATATCTGACAGTGTCACAGTCTGGCTTTGACTCTCCATTTCTACCACAAGAGAATGGAGATGTTCTGAGTCTTTTAAACGGCAGAATTCTGAAAGGTTTGGCACATATTTCTACCAGTCCATTCATGAAAATCAAATTTTGGTTTTTTTTCTTTTTTTAAAAAAAAATGGTTGGACTGGAAGAATTCATTTCATGCAATTGCAGAGGACAGGAATATAGTTCAGAAATCATAATCATAATCATCATCATCATCATCATCATCATCATCAGACAGTGAGGGGCTGGGGAGATGGCTCAGTCAGCCAGTTTTGTAAGTATGAGGATCTGAGTTCAATACCTAGAATCTTCTGGATTATCCTCTGTCCACCACACACATGCACAATATACACTTGTACATATATACAGTCATACACATGTTTATATATATATATATATATATATATATATATACACACACACACACACACACACACACACACACACACACACATACACACACACTGAGGGGGGAGAGGGAGACAGACAGACAGACAGACAGACAGTGCAGTGCATATATGGAGGTGGGAAAATTCATAGTCAAGTACTACTGAGTCTCATTTGGGTTCTGGTGTTGAACCCAACATACAGGAGGGGAATGTTGTGCTACTCCCCTTCCCATATGTCCCTCAGGTCAAATACTTGCACCATGGTCCCCTTGTCCTTGGAAAAATATGCACTTGTCAGAGACACAATCACATAGTAAATTCACCGGGGAAACTGTGAGCCATGACTCATGGTTTTGTTTGTTCTGCAATTGTGAAATTTTCAAAAATACTTTATTAAGATTGAAACCGAAACTTTAAGCATCGCCTCATGGGGAGCCCTGAAGGCTTCCTAGCAGACTGCTCTCCTGCAACTCTAATCATGAGAAGCCTCAACCGACCAGGGAGTTACCCCACTGTGACTCTGCTGGGCTAAGTGACCAGAAAATTGCTAGCCAGAATCCTGCTGGGCCTTGTGGGCACCAGTTACCATTAGCTTAACTCTAGCCTGTCCATAAAGGAGGCTTCTCCCAGATCCTGTCTCAAATACTGCTCCATATCCAGAGTCTTGCCCTGGTAGCCAGGTCTGCATCCGTGCCGAGCATCCAAGCCCTTCCCATCCAGGCACCGTGCTCTTGTTGCAAATCGTATTCTCTTAAGAACTCCGATATTGAAAATGTAGTTGGCCCACATGCTGCTCCGCTCTGCCTTCCAGGAAGGAGAGGATGACGACATGTGACCTTTGCTAGCTAGTGTCTCAGCCCTGTGACCTCAGAACCATTTGATGGAGCTATAAGCTTCCTGAAATGTGCCTATGAATCCCCATATGGAGCTAGGAGACCTCTGTTCATTACCTGCCTTAAATCTGGGAGCCACCAGCTTTACTGGTGTAGCCAGCCACACAGTCAGGCCATTTGGGGAGGCTCTGAAGCCAAACCAGTAGGCTGGAACCCAATTCTATTACCTGCCCACTGCTCCTTTAACTTTTCTGTGCCTTAAGCTCTTTTTTTCTGTGTCCTCCATTCTCTCTGGTTCTTACTCTCTTCCTGCCTTCTCTTCCTAAGGGTTCTCTGAGCCTGTGGATTTGATGAAGACATCCCATTTAGGGCTGAGTGTTCTAAGGTCTCTGCACAATGTCTGGTTGTGGGTCTCTGTTTTTTTCCCCTCTGCTGCAGAAGGAAGCATTCTGCATGCTGAAGATGGTTGAGCAAGACACTGATCTATGGGTAACTGGAATGTGATTAAAATAATTGTATTGTTATGATTTTTGTTTAGAACAGTAGTAGTTAGTTTTACACCAGGTCCATAGGATGTCCAGTCTCTGGCACTCGGTCATCTAAGCAGTGCCACATATGGGTACCCTCTCGTGGATTGGCCTTAAGTCACATAGGCTATTGGTTGACAGCTCCCATTATCTTTGTGCCCACCACTGTCCTGGCTTTCTTGCAAGGAGAATAGCATTGTAGATCAAAGCATTTGTGGCTGAGTTGGCATTTACATTTCTATTTTGGTAGCTTGCCGAATAATTCTCTGTCCCAAAGACACTAGAATGTAGAGGTGATGTTAGCCTGATGATTTCATACATCGTTCAGGCACCAGGAATGTCACCGCCCACAGTGGGCTGGGCTCTCCCACATCAATCATTAATTAGGAGAATACCCTGTGGGCTTGCATGTGGGGAGATCTAGGTAGAAGAATGTTCTGAATTGAAGTTCTTTCCAGATAACTCTAGTTTGTATCAAGTTGACAAGAACTTACCCGGGACACCTTGATGCCTCAAAAGTCAGAAGGACACTGTAGCACAGTTTCATTGGCAAGGCCATGGTGTCAGGTGACATCTCCTGAGTGCCTCTCATACTCCGGCCACAGCACTCAGGGCTTTCACCCAGCCTAGGCCATCTGTTCCTTCCAATGAATTTATAAAAGCAGCGTGATGGTCAATGTTGATTGTCAAACTGACAGCATTTCAAATCACCCAGGAAAGAAACCGTTGGGCATATCTGTGAGAGGGTTTCCCAATTGGGAAGTTGGGATGGGACGATCCACTGGGCATATGGGTGGCACCATTTGTTGGAAGGTCTGGGGTCTTAGGCTGAACAAGGAGAAAGGAGCTGAGTACCAGCATCCTTTCTGCTGATGTTGCATACATTCAGATGTAACATATGAATGTAACAATGAAACTATGTTACCTGTGCCCAAAACTCTGGTTGCCATGACTCCCCAGCCACACCCCTGCCGTGATGGACTGTGTTCCCTTGAACTGGGAAGCCAAATCAAATCTTTCCTTAAGTTGCTTTGGTCAGGAATTTTTGCCACAGCAAACAAAATGAGTGACGAATACCACTCACCCTAGTGTTTTAGGGAAGATGGACAGACGGACAGAGCTGCCTCCGCTTAGTTCAGTTGAAGCTGACTCGATGCAGCTGGGATTCGAACCAGTTTAGCCTCGAAGCTAGGATGCTTCTCCTTCTGCCCCCTGGATCTAGTAATGAACGTTATGATTATGTGTTCCTGGAGACTCTGTGGCTGTGTTCTCCAAACACTATTAAGCTTTAGAAAACATTTTGAAAATCCCCACCAAGATAGACTGAAGCAATATATACCATAGCTTGTTTGAGAATTTCATCAGGTCTTGCATCTTTCTTTATTGGTCCAGGAGAAGCACTCTCAGGGAACGAGCCCACCCTCACCAACCTCCACTCATGTTTTCTTTGAGACCGCCCTTCGTGGTGCCACAAAGCAGGACAGGTGCCTCTGGTTCCTATGGAAGCTGTGACTTCTGAGGCCTCTCTTCTCAGCCCTTCTCCACCCTCTCCCCTCTGTTTAGGACAAAGGTTGGTCCTCGGGAATGCTGGGAAACTAGATACAGGTTTGCTTTTTAAATTAGGAGTCCTTGCATCTTCAAGAGGGCATTACAAGATAAGTAGCTTGTCCATGGCTCTCACTGACATGCTGTAAAGGACACCCTCCCTTCCCCCTGCTGCTTACTCGAGGATGCTGGGGGCCGGGGTGGGGGGCTTTCTCTGGGTTTCTCACTCTGATGCTACACTCCCCTTCCATAGGAAACAGGAAGGGAGAAATCACAGAAGTCGGAAATTCTAATGTACCTTTTTCTCTTGTGCCGAGACTGAGCCAGCCTCAGCCACTCTCAGAAGATGGTGAGAGATTACAGCCCCAGCTGCCAACCAGTGTGTGAAGAGAAAGATTTTAAACATGTGAACAAAAAAAAGGGGGGGTGCTGGGCAAGGAAAGCAGAAATGTATTTTTCATTCTTTTGCAGGTGGTCTTGGTCCTTGAAGTCTAGGAAGGGAGAGGATGGTGGGGGGCTGGGGCGGGGGTGTGGAGCAGGGAAGGGAACCTCATCTGGGTTAAGGAGCCGTTTTAAAATTGTAGATCTTGCCAGATTCCAGCCTCTGACAGCGGCTAAAATAGTGTTGTCCTTTGGAAGCAGGAAGGGGCAATTCGTTAGGTTAAATGCACAGGAAGATCACAAGGGGCTTTCCTGAGCCTGCCCAGAGGCTTTTAGCTGCAACCCACTGAATCACCATGAGTGGAGGGTGCATTTGGGGGTCCTGGATGGATGAGAAGACACATTCCCTCCCCTCAGAGTCTGCACACTACCAGTGACTGGTTCAAGGAAAGCCGCCTCTGTGCAACACCCCCCTCTGCTGGATCCTTTCGTGGAACACAGCGCCCTGACATCCCCGCTGTTGCCCGAGAGGCTCATCCAAGCCTATCTGTACATTCACACTGGCTTGGGGTTGGCCAAGCTGATCTCCCCGGCCAGATCCACTACAGCTTTGCCTAAGACGAGCTGTTCTTAAACACATTACCGAGGAAAGAAAAGACACGTTGCCCAGGGCTGGATGGATGCTGGGTAGCACAGATAGCGAGAACTTCAAAGGCTGAGGAGCCTGCCGGAGAGGAAGAGCTGAAGGCACACAGCTGTGAAGGAATGAAGCTGGGCGGGGACCTCCTCCTTCTGCCTCCTCCCTTAGAACTCTCTCTTGTGACAGAGGAATTCATAAGTGTTCAGGGTAGTTGAGTTTAGAGCTTTCGGTCATGGAAATCACCAGACCGTGTAGACAGGCGGTCCTTCGACCGGGCTCTCTTCCTCTGGCTGTGTGTATGAGGGAGGAGATGATATGGCTTCAATTTCCCTGAGGGAATGAGTCAGAATTGGTCTGTTCTGGGGTCCTTGATAATTCGCACACCATAGGTCAGGTGACATGAGAATACTTCTGTATCCTGCTCTATAAGAGTGGCGGTGTCCGCACTGGTCTGTCCAGTAGTTTTCTGTAATGAGAAAGCGCCTCTCACCTGCGCTCACCAGCCCACAGCCCCATTAGCCGCATATAACTAACTGGCCCTCAAGGCAGGGATGGTACGTCAGGGGAGTAGGTTGAGTTTTATTTAACTTTAATATAAGTATAATTTCAAGTTCACTTAAATTTAAAGCGCCATTTGTGTTCCACGGTGACTGAGGCAGGACAGAGTGTCAGGGAAAATTATCGGGACATAGGAACAGAACAGAATATGTCTCTGCCCAGCTGAGAATCAAGAATCCCAACACAGTTAACACCTGCTTCAGATCTTCCGCTCTTTCCAGCTGAAATTCTGAAATTCTCTAGGAATCTCACTAGCATCAGTCTCTGTCTCTATCCCTGTCTCTGTCTCAGTCATTCGATTCTCTCTCTCTCTCTCTCTCTCTCTCTCTCTCTCTCTCTCTCTCTCTCTCCCTCTCTCTCCCTCTCTCTTCCTCCCTTCTCCCTCCTTTCAGTCTCTCTCTCTTTTTTTTTTTTTTTGAGGCAGGGGTTTTCGGTATAGCCTTGATTGTTCTGGAACTTGCTCTGTAGACAAGGTTGTCCTCAAACTCAGAGATCTGCCTGCCTCTGCCTCCCAGGTGCTGGGATTAGAGGTGTGTGTCACCATGCCCTGTTACTAGAACCTCTCTTTATAGTTACACATCTCACTTCCCTTGTGCAACATAGTGTCTCCTGGCTTCATTTTATCACATTGTAGCACCATCTAAAACATTTCTGGGGTTTCTCTGCTTCTGGCTTATTAAAAAGAGCTAGAAAATAGAATGGGGGAAGAACCTTTTGAGATATAAGGAGACCATCCGACATGATATATATGGCTAATGCTAGGGACTTGCTCGGGGGCTTTTCCTTGAGACGGCTACACCGTGCTTGCTAGCACATGCTCCTTACTTCCCAAGTGCCTTTCTTCCTTTTAACTCCTGTCTTTAAACATCTCTGTTAAAAATGTCTCTATAAACACCAACTCTGCTTTGCGGGACAATGCAATAGACTGTGCCAGGAAACTTAGAAGGGTTGAGAGGGTCTGAGACCCCGGCAGCCATGTACCCACCTGAGATGGTAGGCGCCTCCCTGCTCCATACTAGATTCCTGCCTGGGAACACATGATCCCACTCCCCACATGGTTAGGTAGCTCAGAATGAGTTCTCCATGCTAATGAGATATCTAGAGGCCCTGAGGGTTTAACCAATAAGCTTCCCTTCCTGCAAAAGGTATTTAATCTCTGGTCCATCCTGAGAAGGTGGTATGTACCCATTTTCCATGATGAACAGTCAATAAACAGTCTGAAGCCAAGGACTGTCTCTTTCGTCAGAACTGCCATGGAGAGCATAGAGAAAACTTTCTACTACTGAGCTGAGCTGTGCCATTTACATCTCCTGCAGAAGGATCCCCTGCTCTCCCAAACACAACCAAGCTAAGGAGAACTGCCAATGAGCTAAGCCAGAGTTCCCATTCATCTGGCCCTGGGCTCACTGTAGTCGTCAGCCTGAGGGTCCCCAACTCTGTTACCAACTCTCTTCCACCCAAAGGCTCCCGGATGTCCAGGAATTTGGGAGACCTGGGCCTCCCACATCCTAGGCGGTATTTTGCCACGCCCTGCGCTATGTCTCAGCACATTCACACCCCAGCGGTGGGGCGGAACACGGACCCATGCTGCTTCATACTAGCTCACCCAGAACTTTCTGTATCGAGGTCTATGGTCTGGTTTTACTTGCATCAAAGTCTTTAATGGGATAATGGATCTCTGAAGACTCCTTTGGGTAGAGCGGAACCTTCCATCTCTGCGCACGGTGAGCTGTGGGGCATTATAGTCCATCACAGACTGTATGTGGCTCCCTACGACTCCCTACCACCCGGGATAGAGAATGTGACCACAGAGTAGCAAGCAAAATCCTCAGCTGGGGTTTCCTGCCAGAAGAGTCCAGTGGGGCTGGGGATACCAGCTTTCCGCTGCTCTGTCCTCACTGTATAATGGACAGCTGGCTCCTTCCCAATCTTAATGCCTCTGAGAAATTCTTCATTATCTTTTCCTCTCTGGAAATCTTTTTAGGCAAAACCCACTTGCCATGAGCTTGACCTATTTTTTTTTATAATGATACTGTTTTAAAGGAGAAACCTGTTAGTTACACTGTATCAGGGACAGCTAAGCTGGAAAGTCACACTGAGATGACACAACTCTACCCAAAGCAGATGGCCCCGACCAGTTCATCTGTCTGATTGTGTCGAAGGCAGGCTCCTATGCAGTATGAACGCCTTTTAAAATGGAGTATGGTGTAGTGGTGACTTGTCCTGGAGAGAGACCACCAAACATCGATTCACCCCAGGTAGGGCATCAAGGATAGACCAGAAGAATGAGTTCATTTATGTCCTGTTTTGCAACCAATGTGTATGCTGGGCATATTTAGAGGAACCTAGGGGAAGGGTTGCTTACAGGAGCATGGCCAATCCCCAAATAGCTGCTGTGTCTCTAAACATCGCAGCCCAGCATGGATACGTCTCTGTAACTATACAGAGTCCTTGCTTCAGTGAACTCCTGCCCTCTCATGTTCTTGTCTAGCACCTTCCAAGAGTAGCTGGGGTAAAATTAAATATAGCTGGACATGTAGGAGGGAGTGGCAAGATTCTCAGATGTGGGTCTACTGGCCCTCCCCACTGCTTCTTTTAGAGAACATCTGCAGACTGTCACGAGGGCAGCCTATAGGTAACCCCATCAGCTCTGATGCAGAGGGTAATTTCTGATAGATGCCCTTCAAACAGAAGATTCATACTTCTAGAGCCCCACTGTTGCTTGGTAAAGATTAAGAGGCCTAGTGACCTTGGTTAGACTCTGAGATACGTGGGCCCTAGAGTTCCAAGACCCAGGAGGTCTGGATGGGCTATCACGTCTGGGGTCCATAACACTTTCTATGGAATCTGGGCCCTGTTGAAGAATGGCGCTGAAGTGAATATGGAGAAATCGCATAGCAGCTTTTGTCCGTTTTAAACTTTGGCTTAATGCATCATTTGGACGCTACCAGGAGGTGCTGGCGGCGTGGGATCCGGAGCTGCCGTCAGCAAGGGCTGCTAGCCAGCACGCTGAACTGACCATCCTTCCTGACCTCTGGACCCTGCCTTTACCTGCAGAGCCATTTGCTTCCAAGCACCGAGCAGTCTGGGGCTTGCTGAAGTCCTGTAGAAAGGTAACGTTGGGGGATACATCAAGCAATCAGGCAGAAACTGAGACGAACAGACTAACTTACAGGGCCCTTGGGAGAGGAATAGTTCCTTTGGGAGACGCAGCACTTTGGAGCCGAGCCTACTTCTTTGCAGCACCTTCGTGTGATACTCACAGAAATCCATCGGCTTCACCATAAGGGATAACATGCTGGTCCACTTAAAACATGGAAGCCAGGAGGCAAAGGAACAGCATGGGGCTACTTAGCCAATGGCTGGCAGCCCTGAGCGCATGCGCAGTACAGCTACAGCTAACGATTGTGGTCATGGATATGACTAGAGCCCCTTACAGACTGTCTGTGGTGAAGGCACAGGACCAGAGATATCCTGTCATTCCGATTCCTGTTACCTGGTGCCTCTTTGACGGAGAACAGTCTTCCAGTGCAACCCCAAGCCTCGTTTTCCTTGGTCCTTCCTTGTCCCTCACTCTACTGCCAGTTCCTGTGTTTGGGCTTCCGTTCTATGAAGAACTTTTTTTTTTTAAACAATCATTCGATTTCTCCACAACTCCTGGCAGACAGGGTGAGACAACTCTTGGCTCCTGTGTCTGGGATGCCTATCCTGAGACCCACAGAACACATGACTTTGCCTCTGGATTAACCGAGTAGGAGGGGGCTGTTCTTGTGGCTGCCCCTTTGATTTTTGGCTCCAACATGTCTTTTCTACAAAGTCGATACTCTTTATGGCTGCCTCCATTTTGGCTCTAGGAGTTAAGAATACGCGCTCACTCTAGTTTTATCTTAGCATTTGTTTATTTAGTGATGGAGGCTGGAGTGCCACACCATGTGCAGGAGGTCAGGGGAGAACTCTGCTGAGGGAAGTTCTCGCCTTTCCACCATGGGGATTCTTGGAATGGAGCTCAGGTCATCAGACTTGGCAGCAAGCACCCTTACCACATGCCTGTGAGCCCTCCCTCCGCTTTATATAAAGGATAGTCCCCAGTCCAAAGCAGTGTGTGCTGCATATGGAGGTCTCCCGTTCTTGCAGCGGTTCGAACTCCATGTGGTGTCTGTGTCGTCTACTCTTTCAGAGTCCTTTTGGTCTCTCAAGGCCAACTCCAAGTTTCCTTGTGCCGCTTCAAATAGGCTCTTAAGCACGAAGGTGTAAGGTAGACCCCAGGGTCAGCAGAGACTTTCCATTGCAATTCCATTGTAAGTTTTACAGTAAACCCATCGTTGTCTGGCCAGACTGGGGCTCGCTGCCAGTTCACAGATTCGCAGGGATGCTGTAAGTATGCACTTGGCTGTTTTTAAGTAAACATTAATTGGGCACCTACTGTTTTCCAAACATTGTCTTACATGATTGTATCCTCATTACCACTTTAAACAGGGCTTGCCTTTAAGTCTGGTTGTGTTTGGGGAGGGCACTGTGCATCTGGAGCGGGATTACAGGGATCACAGTCCTCTCTTTCTCCCCCTCTTGACTCTTCAGAATTTATTTCCCAGGAGAGAGTGTTCCGTTGTTTGATTTCACGATTTATGATGATGGAAGATTCTCCCTCCCCCACACACTTTTCTTCTTCTATTAAATGCTTGCCAAGGAGGTGTGTCCCATAGAAGGTAGACAGGAGGTTGGAATGAGAGTCTGTGGTGAGGGGAGCTTAACAGGGGGAGGGACAGCCACATTAATAAACCGAGATCACAGAGGGACCGGGGTAGGGGCAGGGCCTTTGTTGGAAAGATATTAATAGGGGTAATGCTTACATCCTTAGTTGGAGAAACCATTTGATCTCCTGAGCATAGCTCTGGTGTCTCTCATGAAATGTATTACACATAAATGCCTCTCCACTCACAAAGTCATTTGTCACATCCAGGACTTGGACGTTTCTACAAAGTCCAGAACCTTGGAAAGCAAGACAGGATTGTCTGGGCCATCGCAGCTGAACCGAGAAGGAATGCGCTTTGAAAGGCTCTGAAGGAGGAGGACCGCCAGTCAGGTGGATGGGGACATGTTGGTGTGAGCACCAGCTACGTGGTTTAGGGAAGGCAGAGAAATAGGAGAGTGATGAACTTGTCCCTGAGGAAATGACCCTGGGCACCCTGGGGCCATGACTGACAGTTAAACAGAAGCATGAAGACTTGAATTTGAGTCCCAGCACCCACTTAAAAAGCCAAAAGGTGCTATGTACCCATCATCCCAGTTCTGGGGAGACAGAAACGCAAAGACCCCTGGGGCCATTCTAGCTGAATTAGTGAGCTCCAGCCAGGTTCAGTGAGAAGCTCTCGTCAAAAATTAAGGTGTCGAGCAATTGAAGCAGGCACTTCCCATCATCTTCCGGCCTCTATATTCAAGCGCGCACACACATATTGCACACCCATAAATAAAGAAGGTTCCTATGGTGTGCTGGGCAGAGGAAAGCACTTTTTAGCCCATTTGCTCAGCTCAATTTGATGGTGATCTGACTAATGGAGGTAAAGGACTAGCCTTTAAAGGTGGAGTTGGTTTGGGAGGGAGGGTGGATAGAGAAGAAGATGGGAAAAAGGAGTCTCCAAGCATCTATCCAGGCCCATGTTAATTTTTAGTCTAATGGAGAAAATGGATGACCATTCATTGTATGTGTGTTATACCCATGTGGGAAGGAGAGGGTCATAAATGCTTTTAGAAGATATATGGTTAAAAAAAATCTCCCCTCATGGGGTTAAAGTTCCAAACAGTTGAGCTACTTTTGAGTCAGATTCTAAGCATGAATCAGATTTCAAGAGCACCTGGTGAAAATGTCCCTGAAATTCCCTGTGAGAGAAAAGTCCCCCTGGCACCAGCAGATGTTAGTTATCAAGTTAAAGGGAAATGGGGTAGGAAAAGAAAGAGCAGTCTAGAGGCCATGTAGAGGCCACATCTGTCCATGTTGACTGTCACTAGCATCAAAGCCATGGTCCCTCTTTCAGCCTGTAATGTCTGTCTTGTCCTGTATAAGAACAACCAAGGGAATGCTGACTGATACACAGTGTGTAAGGTAATGGAGAGGACTGGTCATTTGTTAGGGTGCTGGGCAAGGCAGGACCATTGCCTAGCTATGGATGGTAGGATTGATGGTCAGGGAGGAAGATGGGAGAATGCAGAAAGAAAACTCTCTCATCCATCTACTCCCCACAACTGGCTAGCTGAGGTTAGAAAGGCAGACAAGAGAGGAGACAGCTAAGAATGGGACTGGGAGCAGGGAGTCGGTTCTTGTAGGGCAATGGACAGTAAGTGGTGCCCTCCTTGATGCCGTAGTACTGAGAGGATGCCTGCTCTGTTTAGACACCTCAGAGACCATTTCAGATTGTGTGAAGTGCTTGGTAGATGTTTTAGCCACTGTTTTATGGCTGTACAGACACTATGACCAAGGCAAGCAACTCTTACAGAAGAAAACATTCAATTAAGGGCTTGCTCTCATTACTGTCATGGTGGGGAGCCTGGTTGAGAGCTACAGTCTCATACAGAGGCAGCAAATAGAGCAAGAGAACTCAGCCTGGTATGGACTTTTGGAACCTCAAAGCACCCAGTGACACATTTCCTCCAACAAGGGCACCCCTCCAAATCCTTCTCAAATAGTGCCACTTCCTGATGACTAAGCGTTCAAATATATGAGCCTAGGGGGGCCATTTTGTTCAAACCATCACATTCCATTCTTTGGCCCCCTTAGGTATGTAAACATATTATAACGAGAATGCATTCAGTCCAACTTCAAAAGTCCTGTAGTCTATCAGTCTCCACCATGATTAAGAGTTCAAAGTCTCTTCTGAGGCTCATGGCAATCTCTTAAATATAACCCCCGATAAAATAAAAATTTAAAATAGACCACATACTTCCAACATACAATGGCACAGAATATACATTACCATTCAAAAAGGGAGGAAAGGGGGCATAGTGAGGAAATACTGGACCAAAGCAAGACCTGACTCCACATCTCCATGTCTGATATCAAAGTGCTCTTCAGATCTTCAGCTTTTTTCATGGTTGTTGACCACAACCAACTTCTTTCTCTTGGGTTGGTTCCACTCCCGGTTTCCCATGCCTAACCTCAGTATATTTCCTTAGGCATAGAGGGAAAGTTCATAACCCTTCTTTGCTGTCCTTGACTCTAAACCAGAACCATGTGACCAAATTAGTGTTTTGGGCTGGAACTTGGCCCCATTGTTGCTATTCAAACCACCACAGTAGGAAATAACCGCCTTCTTCCTCAATTCCACTCTCCAAAAAGATGCAATCATCATCCACCCTTATTTATAAATGAGCCTGCTGGGTTCACAAGACTCTCTGCCCCTGTGGGTCAAGCCAAAAACAAGACCTAGTGTTTGTGCCCTTGGGGATGTATGTAAAATATGTGGATGATCTCTGGTCATAAGGCAACATTGTGGTAGTGAATAAGACATGTCTCTGACAGGCTCAAATATTTTTTATTGGTTATTTTATTTATTTACATTTTAAATGTTGTCCCCCTTCTCAGTTTCCCCTTATCCCATCGCTCCTCCCCTTTGCTTCTATAAGGGTGCTCCCCCCCCCCATTCCCACCTTGATGCTCTAGCAAATCCATTAGGCTGGAGTATCAAGCCTCCATAGGAACAAGGGCCTCCCCTCCCATTGATGCGATGTATTTTTAAATACTGGGTGCCTGATAGCTGTCCCTGTAAGGGGAAGTTATGGTGACCTTTAGGAGCTGGAGCTTTGCTGGAGGAGGTCAGTCACTCAGGAATGGCAGGGGTTGGGTGGGGGTGGGTGGTGAGTATGTGCCTTTGACCTACTTTCAGTCCAGTCTCACTGCTTCATGTTTGTAGTAGAGCTTCTGAGCATCCTGCTCCTGCTCCTGCTCCTGCCTTGCCCATCACTAAGTGTGTTTCTGTGGACCCATAATCCCCTCTTCCATAGGCCTCTTTAGGTCATGGTGTAGTCTCCTAGCAGCAGGAAATCAACTAACAGAAACGCGAGTTCAACGTCAGATTGTACTAGGATCTTTTCTTTCAAATGAAATCAGAGCTGTTAGGAGAACCCCCTGCCCACCTTCCAAGTTGGGGTTCATGGCAGTGCGTACGGGGCTAGAGGGGGGCAGAATTCTCACTGCCTCAGTTTTATCAACCTTCACATTGATTCTCCTCTGTAAATTGATTATGCCTTGTTAATCAATCCATCTCCTAGAAAAGGATTTATGACATTTTATCTACAACTTTGAAATAAATATATATGACTTTCTATTGTAAGGTATATGTGTGTATGTGTGGGTATGACATATATACATACACACACATACCACATACACATACACACACTCACACCCCACATATATATATACATATATGTATATATACATATATATGTATATATTTATATGGCTTTATTGAAATGGCTTACAGACTATGATTCAGCTAGTCCAACAGTGGCTGTCACCAAAGTCAAAGAATTCAGCAGTTGTTCAGTCCATAAAGTTGGATGTCTCAGCTGGTCTTGGCTCTAATGTCAGTGAAGTAATGAGGTTGTCATTGAGAGTGTACGCCAGCATGTGAAGGCCAGAGGACAGCCTCTGGTGTCATTCTCCAGGAACTGTCCACCTTTGTCTTAAGACTGTCTCTCACAGGCCAGGGACTTTACCAGGTACCCTTGGCTAGTTGGCCAGTGAGCCCCAGAGGCTCACCCTGTCTCGTTTCCTACCTTACCATTGTATCTGGTTTGTGTATATAGATTCTGGGGATTTAAACCAGGACCTGATATTTGTGGGGCAAGCACTTTATGAATGAGCTATCCCCATAGCCCAGTGGGATGGGGTTTGTAGATGTAGCAAATAACTGGGTTTAGAGGAGTTTGTGAGGGTGGGGCCTTTGCACTGACATTAGTGACCTTGTGAGAAAAGACCGCTCCCTTTCTCCTACCTACCATGTAAGAACCTGGACAGGAGGTGGATGTTGACCAACCATGAAGAGGGCCTTCACTAGGGATCCAGAAGCTCTAGAACTATGAGAAAATATGGTTGTTATCCCGGTTTCCCAGACTATTGCATCATGTTACAGCGATCCAAGTTGGCCAGGGCTTTCTGCCCTTGGGGAATTTAGAAGATGAGAGCCAGAGGGACAAAAAGACAGTTATATGTATATGTATGTATATGTATAGTATATATGTATATGTATATGTATATGTATATGTATTAGTGTATATGTATATATGTATAGTGTGTATATATATACATATATATATGTGTATATATATACACATACACATATATAGCCGTTGTTATAGCCAAGGTAGGAAAATCAAACAATAGAAATATAAATAAGTACGGGCTAACTATGCAACAGAATGCCATGCCTCAGTGAGAAGGAATAAAATCTCCCATGCTACTGACTTAGAGAAATGCTCTGAATTCTAGAGTAACGTGTAGTATATAAACCCATTCAGAATAACAGACAACTGAATGGCTTATCATTACAGGTGTATATATGTTTACACACACATATTAAAATGTGGAAGACAGTAGCAAGGTTTAAAAAGAGACAGGAGGTACAGGAGGAGGGGTAACCTTGAGGAAAGGGTGAAGAAAATAAGGGGTGTTAGGACTCTCAGGTCCCCACTGCATAGGGGGTGTGCTAGCCTCTGCGATAGGACCATGGTTTTGTTCTGTTACATTTTATACCATCTGTATAGTGTTGTGCATACTATTATGTGTGTATATAAAACATTTTATCATTAGAAAAACAATTTAAGCAAGAAAGAAAACATAATAAAAGCACAGGTCTTGGAGGATGGCCAGCCTGGGCTCTGCTCCAGGCTGCGCTGCTTGCTTTATGAACAAGGCGCTTCCCTTTGAGACTCAGGGAACCCCTAAAATGGGAGTCTGAAGGGGAGCCTGGGGGCTGGGGTGTGTGATGTGGACAACCCGGGAGCTGTTCAGTGCTTCTCATTGTCTTTAGAGAGTCCCGGATGGGAAGCACTTCCAGTCACAACGTGGAGCAGGCAGCCTCCTCTTTGGAGGCGAGAGCAAAGAATGAACCGAAGAGGCATTGTGGGCGTGGGCACCCTCACCTGGGAGGAGGGGTTGGGAAGATCAAAAATCCAAGGGCTTTGGCCACATGGTCAGGGCAGTTTGTCCGTCTGTCTCTGCCTCTCTGTGTCTCTGTCTGTCTCTGTCTGTCTGCCTTTCTCTCTCTCACACACACACATAAATCAAGCAAACAAGAATAAATGAAAGGAGGCACCAAGAAGCTATCAGTGTTGGTGGAGATGCTCTGCACGATGATGACGAGGACTTGGAACAACTCAGAGAACACGTCCTACGTAGTGGACGTCTAGAGTCCCACATCACTTTGAAGTGTAAATTTTTGCAGAAAATCGGCTCAATATTAGGCAATATGGAAAATCAGGGACACCTAAGGTTCTGTTTTCTGTTCTGTTTTTTCTTTTTAAATTTAGTGTATTTGAATTAGAAATGAACATGGAGATCTTGGAAGATGGCTCATTGGGTAAAGTGCTTGGATTAAAGTTTAGATCCTAGCACCCAGACAGATGCCGAGCACAGGGACACACGCCTATAATTTGTACTGGGGGCATGGAAACAGACCCTGGGGGGCCTTGCTGGCCAGAAATGGTGAGTTCCCAAGTTCAAAAAGAGACTTATTCTCTTGAGAGAGGTCTCAGGTCAAACCTGGAGCTAGGCTGGAGGCGAGCAGAACCGGGTAGGTCTTCTGTCTACACTCATCTCTACGCGCTGGGGTTCCAGGCTCACACATGACAACACTCAAGGGTTCGTGTGAGTCCTTGGGATTTGGTCTCAGGTCCTCAAGCTTGTGCAACAAGAATTCTTACCCACCGAGTCATCTCCTAGCTCCCATCGTGACTTTTGTGACAGTCTCTCACTGAGATCCGGAGCTTGGTGATCAGGCTAGGCTTGCAGCCATGAACCTTAGGGACCTGCCTCTGCCTTTTCCAGTGCTGTGGTTAGAAGTGCAGGACGCCTTGCTTAGCTTTTAAAAATAATTTTCTTTTAATTTTTATTTCTGTGCCTTTTGCAGTGCCTACAAGACTTTATGTGGAACATGTGTGTGCAGGTGCACAAGGAGACCGGAGAGTATTTGATCCCCTGAGTTGGGGTTACAGGCAGTGGGGAATCATCCAGTGTGGGTAATAGAACCTGGGTTCTTGGCAAGAGCAGTAACCATTCAGCCATCTCTCCAGCCTCACACTCGACTTTTGATGTAGGGTCGGGGTTGAACCTGGTGGATCTCGAAAATGGGATAAAGTTCTTCAAGAAGTAAGGGGAGGTGCGGGGAAGGGCGTGCTTAGGAGCATCACTAAGGCACACCTGTCCCGCATCCTCTCACGGTCAGAGTCAGGTAAAGGACCGCTGGCCCTCTGAATATGGAGGTCTGCATTCCGCGGAGTGTGAGGGGCGACAGGGCGGGGCTGGTGGAGATTTAGAAGTGGGGATGTAACATGGACGGGTACAGCTTGCCTCACAGAGTAGCTGTTGCCGAGGAGGTGGAGGGGAAGAGCAGGAGCGAAGAGCCAACAGGCAGCCAGCAAGGAGGCTGCGGCTGCTCAGGCTGGGGCGATGAAAACATGACAAATGGGTCCAGAGATGCTGCAGACAGAGACTCAATGCGCTCTCCTCTGGAGGAATTTTCTGATTTCCACGGGGGACACTATCTTAACCCAAAGGAATGAGACTGAAGACAGCTCTATCTTGGATCACAGTGAGCAGTCATGAGGGGGAATTTAGGGGTTAAGGGTCTGAGGAACATTTTAGGGGGCTCTCTCTGGTGTTTCACTCTCTGTAACTGTATAAAGACAATTCAAAAGGTCAATAAAAACAATTTAAAATGAATGCCTATAATTTCAGTACTCGGGGAGCTGAGACAGGAGGATCACCTCCAGTTTGAGGTCAGACTGGACTATACAGTGAGTTCAAGGCCGGCTGAGGCTAAAGAGTGAAATCTTGTCCTAACCCAATGGAGCGAGGGCTAAGGATGGAGTTTTGAGGGTAGAACACTTGTCTCCTGAGTCCCATCCTGGTGGTAGATAAACTGGGGTTTGAGCGCCACAGCTGTAACCCTAGCACTCTAGAAATAAAGGCCGAAGGATCTGACGTCCAAGGTCATCCTCGGCTGCACGGAAAGCTCAAGGACAACACAGCTACATGAGACCAGCTCATGAAAAAAAAGAAAGATAGAAAGAAAGAAAGAAAGAAAGAAAGAAAGAAAGAAAAGGAAAAGAAAAGGAAAAGGAAAAGGAAAAGGAAAAGGAAAAGGAAAAGGAAAAGGAAAAGAAAAAGAAAAAGAAAAAGAAAAAGAAAAAGAAAAAGAAAAAGAAAAAGAAAAAGAAGCAAAATAAACCATAAAAGGAGCAGCATAAACCTGAGAGTTCGGATTGAGGGTGGGTGGGATGCGTCCTCGTACACAGGAAGCAGGGACCACATCCACAGAGCACGCTGGCTGCCAGAGCAGCCAAGACTGTGAGATCTGGGCTCAGTGAGAGGCCCTGCTCCGCTGAAGGATTGTGCCTCAACATATAAGGCAGAGAGAGACCAAGGAATACAGTCAGATTACCCCCAGGTCTCCACATGCACACATACATGGATGTGTATGCACACCACGACATACATATAAACACACCATTACATAAACAAAAAGACATATGTGTGTGAATATATGTATATACATGTGTGTATATGTATATATGCATATATAATTGTAATGTAAATATTACACACACACACACACACACACACACACACACACACACACCCAGCTCAGACTTTGATGCACTAAGGACCCTAAGCTTCACCATGCTGGAGAGTACAATAGTTACTACCCTTGGCAGAGGGTCTCCTCCAAATCATTCCTGGCTGTGAAGCCGCTGGGGGGCTTCTGTCTTGGATACCACAGAGGTGGAGAAAGCGGAGGCTAAGGATATAGAGAGCTTTGCAGTCAGGGAAGCGCCCATTTCCACTTCCAGTCTAGGATGGGGATTCCTGTTGGGCCCTCTCTCCAGCAGTCTCAGGGCTGGCCAGGGCTCGAATCAGCAGCACAGGCGTTTAGCGTGGGTACTAACTCAGGCAAGATACTGGCTTTTGTCTTGGTGAAGATGGCGCCCTTTTCTATGCCCAAGGCAGGACTGCATTCTTTCCGTGGTCTTGGGGTCAAGCTTCCTTGAGGCCGCTTTCTCATTTGACTTCCTTGTTGTCTACGCAGGGCAACCACCTTCCATGATGCCTCAGGCCTCAGCCTGCCTACTGGGGAGGCCGAGGCTGCAGGATACGAAGCTCGGCCAGGACAGTGAGACAGTGACTGAGCATGAAAGAGGGAGGGGCTGTTCTCTGTGATGGCGGGGTGGCCTGGCATGTGCCAGTGTACCAAGATTTGTCTTAGATTTCTAAGAGGGAAACAAAAACAGAACAGAGGAAGAGAGAAGGGGGGAAAGGTCATCAGTAGAAGCACCTCCTGCTCGTCCAGAGGACCCAAAATTCTGTTCCCAGCACGAACCCAAGGTTGCTCCCAGATGATCCAGCATCCTCTTTTAGTAGATCAAGTGACATCAGGGTTACTTTCCTGGCATTCCCTTCTTTGATAAGCCCAAATCTAGAGGTGAGTCTAATGTGTGTGTGTGTGTGTGTGTGTGTGTGTGTGTGTAGAGAGATAATGGGCTACCAATTCATCGCCATCTAGAAAGACGCAGAAAGTCAATGCTCGATATGACCTTGGCTTGACATATCTAGGTGCGATACTGATAGGACACACATTAGCTAACATTAAGAAGCAACTCTTGCTATGAGGAATGGGGAATAACCCCTGACAAGAGAAATTAACTTGGCAGGTCAGAGGACCAGCTAATCCTTGCTGCAGGTCCAAGGCGTGGAAAGAAGAGCCACGAGATTTGAACCTGGGTCTCCCAGTTCCTTGTGTCCTGGAGCTGGAGCTGGGTTCTAAGATTCATGACTTTAGATTCTGCCCAGGGATCCCCAAGATGTGGGTGAAAAGATTCTAACTTGCAAAGCAATATCTGAAGAAAGTCTTTGATAGCTCCCTCTCCTTCTCTCACCCAAATGGGCCCCTCTCTCAAACCCCTCTGAACTCGTGGTACCGTAGGATTACCCCTGAACTCATGTTTGCCTTTATGAGGTCTTCAGCTTCCTGATGTCCTGTTCCAGCAAGCACAGATGAAACAAAGAAACTCAGGGCCCTTTGGCATCTCCTCAGAGGAAACAAACGTGAAAAGGAAATCTCTGGTTAAAATGCTTGCAATGTCCCTTTAAAATACCCAAGCACTTTCTAAGACAGCCATGTCACTTGGCAGTCTGCGCTCCAGGCTCCAAGTTAAACAACAGTGTTAGTGAATTGAGGTAATTCATTCAGTCCACCCCAGTGTAAATGTATACAAGAGTGTGGCCAGGCCAGTCTGTGGACAGTGGGGAGATGTTTACTCGACTTGCTGTGCCTGGTCACCAGGGTCTGTCCTCCCTTCCAGCTCTGCCTGGTGGTGCTCGGAATAGTCCCCTCTGCCTTGTGCAGACGTGGAAATTCTCACCCAGGGCGAGTGAGCTCCCAGCCAGGGTTTCTGGTTCCCGCCTGAAGAAACAATGTTCTGCCTGTGTTCTCTATTTCCTCCCTGATGTTTGGTCAGCGGCTGATGGCATTGGTCACTGGACAGCCATAGGTGGAAGGAAGAGTGAACGGAGGCTAGACTTCAGTACTCCTTCAAGCCAAGCACAGGACTGTCGCTTTGAAAAGATGCCATCTGAAAATGGGGGCATTTGGAAAGAAAATGCCTAATATAGGACAGTATACGATAATCAGCCTCAATGAACATCTTCGTTTTCCAGGCAAGTGAAGCCATAGGGGGCAAAGCCATCTTCTTAAAGTTGCACAGAAAACAGAGGAAGACCTGAGATCCACACCAGGGGCTCTGGGTGGGGACTGGGTCCATGAGTGGAGATGGCACTGTGGGAATTTCAGCTCGAGGGGCCTGAGAGCTGACTCGTCAGCCTAACAGGTGTTTTCTGCTCTAACGGATGAGGGTACTATCCATGTCACATACGGGGTTGGGGGAAGGGATGCCGCTGGGCAAGCATAGCCGAGGAAGGTCATGAAAGGAGGCGTGGAGAATGGAAGGGGACCGGAGGACCGGATGTGGATGGTGTTGTTCGGTTTACAGTGTGCTTAATTTTTTTCATTGCATTTATTTGTTTATTCTGTGTGTGCATGTGTGTGTTTATAACATAGCACCTGTGGAGAGGTCAGAGGACAACTCTGGGGGTTGGCTTTCTTCTTCCACTATGCAAGTCCCCAGGTAGACCTCAGGTAGTCAGGCTTGTAATGAGAAAGATTGGAAAGGCATGCTTTGGTAATATATGCTCTTCCGACCAGCTTTCGGAGCAAGTCATCAGCCTCGACTCAAAGAGACTGACATTTAAGAGAGAAGCAGCTTGCCTAAGGTGCAAGACTCAAGCCCTGCTCTCTAACTTTATGACTCAGGCTCTCCTGAAGGGTCACTTTACATAAAGAGCCTGTGGGCTTCTGGGGATGTGGATTCTGTTGTGTCCTTTGCTCTTCTGTATTTTATTTAATTTCCAACCATCCGTGACCACAGAGGGACTTGAAAATAGATAGTGTGACAGTTGACCTTAATCGCCAACTTGATGGGACTTAGAGTAACTAGTGTCTCAAGGCTCCAAGTGTGTCCATGATTCCAGAATAGTTCAAATGAGGTGAACAGACCCACTGTGATCGTGGGTGGTACCCTCCCCTGACTTGGGGGTCCCACTCTGAACCTACAGGAGGAAGTCATGTTCTTTACTCTCCCCCTCTGCTTCCAGACAAGGCGACCAGCTGCCTCGCACTGCCACTGCCATGCCTCATGACTTTAGGAAACCCTTCCTTCCTTCCTCGAGCACCTGTTGTTGAGTATTTTGTCAGAGCAGAGAGACGGGGAACTTATCCAGAAAGGATTGTTTCATCTTGACTTAAATGAAACCCAGTTGTAGGAGAACTGCAAAATACCTGTTGAGTTTTCTGATACAGGTAGAACCATCCTGGAGCAGGGGCAATAAAGTGGAATTCCTACAACCGAATCCTCAGTGGTCACTTGGGATTTTCCACTGTCTCTTCCTCATGATGACCCTGTAAGGGAGCTGGGATGCACTGGAGAAGTCATATGACTCACTTGTTTTTCTGCTTAGCAGATAATTCATTCCCTTACTGTGAAAATTCAGGCCAACTTTCCTTCTCCGTAACTTCTCATAGCTGAAATCAGGTAAACAAAATTCTGGATAGCAAGCTATTTATAACAAATTAATGAGGATTGGAGAGATGGTCCAGCAGGTAAAAATGTCTGCTGCCTGCTCTCAACCCTGACTACTCTAGTTGACTCCCCAAAGTCTACATGCTAGAAGGAAAAAAAAAAAACAACTCCTGGAAGCTGTCCTCCGATGTTCATATCTTTGCTGTGGTATGCATCCATGCCCCCTCTATAGACATACACACATACACACCATACACAGCTAAACATAAAAAGGAGGGAGGAATTAGTCCTGGGCTAGAAGTCCTTGTAAGGACATAAGGACCAGAGGTTAAGCTCCAGAATCCATGTAAACAAAGACTAGGTGTGGTAACACATCTGTACTGTCAGTGCTGGGAAACAGAGGCAGGCAGAGCCCTGGGGTTCACTAGCCACCCTCCCTAGGCTAATCCGTGAGCTGCCAGCCAGTGAGAAACGTCATCTCAAAACAGGTGAATGACACCCGAGGAAGGACACCTAAGATTAACCTCTGGCCTGCACATGTATGCACACACAAACATACATGCATGCATACATACATAATACATACACAATACATACATACATACATACATACATACATACATACATACTGCATGCATACATACATAGAGAGAGAATCTTGAAAGCAAATTCTTCAGGGAACCTGTGCCTCAGATTTCTGCCTTGCCAAAAGCATGCTTGATTATTTTCATTTAAACACACATCTAGGAGATTTTTCTAGGCAATATGCACTATATAAAGGTGCATAATTTTAACACACACACACACACACACACACACACACACACACACGATTGCTTAGTTCCCCATCAACACAGTCTCTTTCCTTTCTATTTCAAATGTCTTTATAATAAAGACATTTTACTCTTGGACAGAATAAAAAGGACTTAGGCCCGTCAGTGTCTGACCCCTAAAGTCTTTACTTTCTGGAAGTCAAAACAACCTAGGAAGTGGCTATCAACCCCCGCCCCCATCCTGCTGCAAGCAAAGTTGAGTCTTTCCTGTGTCTTCTTCTCACCAGCCTTCTCCCTTTACTCTTTGGAAATGCCTGGGGCACGGGCTAGGGGATCAGTCTCTCTGACTCCTGTCTTTCTGTTGCGGTAGAGCTGAAGATGTCACTTCATCTGAAAGACCTCCTCATGGCTTTCTGCAGAGATGCTGAGGGTGGTCCTCCAAGGAGGGTGTGATCTGCAGTCAAGCTGTGCAGTCGGCTGTGCTGACCACCATGTAATCCTCCACCCCACAATCCTTTCATATCTTCCGGGCATGCCAGGGGCTCCAGTGTTTCTTTCTTTACTCATCTGGGCCCTAACGTGTTTAGCATCCTTCTTGTCCTTTCAAACATTCAACTCTCCTTTAAAAGAATACAGGGACGGAGAGATGGCTTAGCAGTGATGAGCACTATCTGCTCTTCCAGACAACCTCAGCTCATTGGCCAGCGCTCACTCGGTGGCTTACGAGCCCATGTAACTCTAGCTCTGAGTGATTCAATGCTGTCTTCTGGCTTCCAAGGGTTCCTGCACACATGGGTGTGTATAAACTCACACCGGCACACACACAAGCTATATTTATTAATTGCACGTGTGTGCTTGTGTTCATGCATATGCATTGCACACATTCTATGGTCTGTATATGGAGGCCAGAGGACAACATGTAATATTGGGTTCTTTCCTTCCACCATATGGAACCCAGGGATCAAACTTAGGTCATCCGGTTTGGTGGCAAGCAAGCAAACACCTTTAATTACCCAGCCATCTCACTTGGACCCTACCCCCAATTTTAATTGCCCCTTATTAACTTCTTGGAAAACCCCTTGCACATCTGTGGGGCCCGGCTTAGTAACAGAAGTCTCTGTTAAACCCGTGGCGTTAACCAGTACTCTAGAGATAGTACGATTTGAGTGAGCAAAACAGGAATGCTTAAAAGTTAACTGAACACTTACATCAAGAATTCAACAGTCACCTTTCAAGATTGTACAGATAGTCAGGGACTCAGGTTCAATTTTGACTTTCTGCTGATCACCGTTATTGTCCCAAGAAAGGGGTTCTAAAAAAGTCAATTACCGTAATATCTGCTTTTTATAGGAGGCCCTGATCTTCGACTCAGCCTCTGTTCCCCTAGGTTGAGTCTGTGGGACAAGCTACACACAGGTTGTGAGGGTCCCACTTGAACTTGCCTCTGGCTAGACAGAGAGCTGAAGAGGACTTACAGGAAGCTGGGGTGGACCAGTGCCAGCCTGGGAATGCAGCTGGGCATAGCCTGTCTACCCTCTGTCTCGTCCTCCACTCATCCTGAAAGTGTATCGAGACTTGTGGTTTAGGCTCCACTTATCTGCTTTCAACCTAAAAGTCAGAACTTCTCCTCCAAGGAAGGAGAGCTGCGTTCATTGAAACCGAAAGGAGTCGCCCCCCAAGTCCCTGTGAACTGAAACCACGGGATTTCACACGCATCTGCCTCGTTCCTCCTCCTCCCTCTCCCTCGTACCTCGCGTCACGCTTATTCAGGGACAAGATCCAGATTCCTTTCCAACTGCCAGGGTTTTACAAGGCTGCCCAGACACCAAGCTCGTGCTCTGTCTGCTTGCAGACTGCCTAGGTATCCCAAGGCTTTGGCTTGGGCGGGTTGACCCCTGGGTTAGACATACGGGGCCAAGCAGGAGGCTTGTTTCAATGAGGATAGAACGCCCTGCACAGGGAGCTGGGGAATTCCTAGGATACACATAACTGGAAGGTCTCCGGGGTGGGAAGGAAAATGTCCCCTTCCTTCCCTTTCTTGCCTTAAAGAGTCTCTCTGCTCCTGAGAGAAGGGCTAATACCATAGATTGACTCAAATGTGGCCATTTCAAGACTAGATGTGGATGTGATTCTGGAAAATGATGGGGGCACATGACCTATTTGAGGGAAAGCAGTAGGTGATTGTGGGATGTGAGGTGAACATCTTCGTGGAATGGTTGCCTCCAAAACATCACTCTGAATAGGGGAAGGAAGCCCCAAATACCTACCAGAAAGAGAACAGAACGGAAGCGAACCCAGGTCTGCTTAAGGTATAAACCCGTTTCCCGTGAGCCATGCGGGTGGCCTAGAATAATTCTCTAAGGGGTCAGCATTCCCTGTGGATGGATTAATCACTGAACTCCTCCATTAGCTGTGGGTGAAGAGGGATGCAGGAAGACAGTGAAACGTGTGCAACTATTAAATCCCATCTGTTTGCAGAACTGCTTCCCACCGCATGTGTCATAGTAACTCAGCACCTCGATAAATGCCAACCATGGTGGCTCTGGAACTCACGGACAGGTCCAAGATCAACCTCTAGAAAGGACTCAGATCCTCAGCTTTGCCTCCCTCATGCTCTCTCTCCCTAAGAGAAGGGGCAGTCACGAGCAGCTGGGCAAACCAGCTAGGGAGAACGAGCCAAGCTCAGAAAGATAGAGGAGTCACTTGAAAGTACCAGTGTCAGAGCTGAAGATGGCCACGTTTAGTTATTAGACTAGTTGAAAATACCCCAATACGCCCATAAAAGAGATGGCTAAGGAGATTCCATCTTAGAGAACTCGGGGGTGGGAAGACTAGAGTGTGAACTTTCTACACATTTTCCTCCTTCTTCTCTGCCTTTTCCCATATCCTCCACCCTGTTTTTTTTTTTTTTTGAAGATGGAGTCCCAAACTGCAGCACAGCCTAGCTTTGAGCTCAAGCTGACCCTGCTGCCCTAGTCTCCTGACTCCCAGAAGTTACAAACATATCTCTATGCCCAGTGAAATTTCACATTTCTATGTGGGGGGGGGTGTCTTTCTGTTGTAAAGATGAACTTGGCACAGTGGACGTGAGAACACTTGTTGAAGAAGAAGTTCTCTGGGTACAAATCAAAAGTACCACAGTCTGGGGAAGAAAACCGTGTTAAGCTGAACTCAAGGACTATAGTTCAGGCTGTAAGTGAAGGGCCGGGTGCTGCCCCAATCTGAATATTTTCAGTACAAAAGACAACCCTCAGCGGGGCTGCTATTGCTTCTTGGTTATGACCCTTGTTATACCAACAGCAGCATAATTCATGGCGCATTATGGGGAGAGAGAAATCCTACTATAAGTGCCCATTTGACCCCGAGATAACTTGCCTTAACATGTGTGTAAGGCATGATGTCACATTTCCATGTAAAATATATAGATATCCCTCTCGATGCTGAAGTGAGCCTGTTATAAGTTTCTCTTTAATGCGTTTTCAGTCAATGACTTCAGAGACATTTGACATTATTTCTGGGGAGGAGATTTCCTGCCTCTTCCGCACAGCATTGATGAAAATCTAGCTGGGAACAATACATCTTCTGTGAAGCCCTCTCCACAGAAAGCAGAGGAAATAAATCTCTCTTCTCACCACTGGCTCTGAAGGCAAGCCGAAGAGAGCACAGGGGCTTGGGAGGATTGACACTCGCGAGAGAGGGGAAAGGGTCCTCAATGTGGAAGAGGCTCGGGGGACCTGGGGGAAGTCAATCTGGAGTCTGCTGCGGGGCACTGCGAGGGTCTAAGCTAAGGCAGGAAGAGCACAAACCCTGCCATTAATAAATGTGTCACTCTTACCTGTCAAGTGGGTGAGAGTCACAGCGGTGTGAAATGACAGGGCTTACTTACCCCAACTCCTCGTTTTATGGGCTGGAGGAAACCCACCGGCCAAGTAGCCGTGTGAAATTTGCTCGACGCGGCTGATTCGCCGCATGGGTAGAGATGAGTCCCAGGCCCTGTGTCTTAGCTATTTTCTTTGCTGCTATGGCAAAAATATTAGACAAAGTGAGAGCTAAGGAAGGAAGGGCTTATTTTGGCTTGTGGTTTGAGGGTGCAGTCAATCATGGCGTCCCCACGGCAGTACGAGTGTAAACTGACCGCTCGCCCTGCCTGCACAGGCAGGAAGCAGAGAGATCCGAAGGCTTGCTCTGGTCCCTTGCTAGTTTTTTTTTTTTGTTCAACCCAGAACCTCAGCCCATGGATGGTGCTAATCCTGGGGCATCCTACCTCAACTAACCTAATCTGAACTCTCCCACACAGACACAGGCCCAAGATTTGTCTCGGTTTCAGCCACTACACTCAGCGAGCCTCAGAAACGGTCCTCGGGCAGAAGACAGAGTAAGATCCCCAGGGAGGCTTATCTGAGATACTCCACAGCATCGATTTTGATGAGACAGTCAGTCGGGTTCAACAGCAAAGGTAGCCGTGGGGCGGAACAACCGTCTGAGCACAACTGTCTCCTTTGTGACCTAGGTCATGCTTGGTGTCATAATGTGCATGTTTAAGTCAGAAGATAACTTGTAACAGTCAGTTCTCTCCTTCTGCCATGTGGGTGTTGAGGGGTGGGACTCATGCCATCAAACTGGGTGGCAAGCACCTTCACCCACTGAACCAGGACCTCCCCAGCAGACCCTCTCCTTTTCCCCCATTCACAGTAGTGCGTGCCGCCTTTGCGCACACTGACCTGTTTGCATATTCGTTGTGTGACACTCCCTGTTTGTATGTACGGTTCCTACAGTCAGGAATTCTGGCCCTATAATGTGTGGCACGTAGTAGGTGCTCTCTCTCTCTCAGTGTTTATGGATTCGGAAAGGAATGAAAGTGTTTGGATCAGGTACTACGCCAGGGCTTTCTCTAATCCTGGATGCATCTCCTCTAGGCAGGCTGTATCATTGCCACTTCACACATGTTTAAAAAAAAAAAAATTCAAGGCTTAATGAATTTAATGGGTTGGTGGAGGCCGTCTGGGCAGCTTGAAGGAGTCCCCTAAAGGTCACTGGCAGAGGTGCAAAGGGAGGCTAGAAAGCAGTTGCTTCTTCACCCCTCCCTCGCCTGTCCCCTCTGTGGTTGAGGTCTGGGCTTCCAGAAATTTCTTTGAAGGAGAAGCCCTGCACTCTGCGGTTCTTGAGGCCCTTTCTGGCTTTGCTGTGGGCTGCTGCAACCTGAAAGTTCCAAACAGAGGCATTTGCTAATTTCCTGAAGAAATCTCCAGGAAGTCTTGTCCCTCGGTAAGAGCTGTTCACGGTAGGTGTGAAAAGGGGAAGTTTTCAGACCACCACACACTTGGAGGTTTCGGTTTTCAGTGTTGTGTGGAGCTGATAAATAAACCTGAGTTGGCTCTCCTCCCTGCCTCCCCCTGCCCTGGCCCCGCTTCCCCCTCCCCTCTTCCAGATTCCTGTGAGTGTTTTGGTTAACTTTATCCCCTCCTGTGTTATTGTTGTTGTACCACATATTAATGTAGGGCTTCTGTAGCCGACAGGAGTACGGTTGAGTTACAGTAACAAGCTACAAGCTGGAGGGAAGGGCTGCGGTTTCTGGCTGGTCCTGTCCCAGATATCCACCCTCACATCTGGATATGCGATCATGTGACAGCTCCAAAAGCCAGCAGCATAGCCTGGATACCATAAAAAATGGGGTCTGTTAAATTAAAAAGGCTTTAACTACTGGCACAGCTGGTTTGGGGGTCTTTCATTTTCTCCCCTCTCTCTCTGTCTCTCTCTCTCTTTCTCTTTCTCCCTCTCTGTCTTTTTTCATTGCTCCGGAATGTGTTGAAAGATTTGTGATTGCTATATACTTAATTTAATATCGTGAACCTATCATATTGTAAATTTGTTTGCATGCTTTTCTGAAGTCTAGCCAGCTCTTCTCCATTTTCCTAAGTTAACGGAGGGCTTTGTCAATTCTGGGATCAGGACTTGGTGTCCTGGCAATAAACACTCCAGAATAAGGAGTCTCTCTCCCAATTTCCCCCGACACCCCATCCTCTTACTGCCCTCTCCACGCTGTCCTTCCATAAAGTCAGACTTCAAACTCTCGGCCAAAGCATGCCTTCTTTTTACTGTCTTTAAGGAAGATACTGTAGGGTAACAGGCTGTAAAATAGTACTAGTTAATAGAAATGTCATTGTTCTTGTTGGATAAAGTCCAGAACAGATTGGAAAGAAAACACATCTTGAGATGTTAAACAGGAAAACACTGTCCAGCCTCAGTTCCTATAACTCAAAACAAACCAAAAAAAAAAAAAAACCCTCTTATTTTCCTTTTCTTGCGCAAATAAAACATTCTTGCGCTGCCCACTGGACAGATCCTTCTCTCTGATTTACCACGATTGCAGAAACCAGGATTAAACAAGGTACCCGTTCCAAAACCAAAAGTCTGTTTTCTCAAACTATCAAAGAGAGAATAACTTTGGAAGAGAGTGCACACTAGAAGACGAGAGGCAAGCAGTGCCTAGTTTCTTGTAAAAGAATAAACAGCCAATTAGACAAAGTGCTCTCTCCCGGCATCCGTGCTATCTGTTGGCTGCTGTTCACGGTTCAATGTAGGCGAATGGAACAGAAAACAATACTAGTAAAACCCTACCCGCTTTGGATCTCCTACATGTCACACGCATCCTCTTACTTTAACACGTGAACCAGTCAGTTCAGCATTTTCATAGGCTTCCTGTGAGCCCTCATCTATGTGTCCGGGCTTCATGGTGCAGAGGAATGAGGGGCCCTTTGACATTGCTACCCATTTTCATGTTGTGGGCCTGTTTGCTTCTCCAGATCCACATCCTATGCCCCCTCACCTGGGCTGGGCTCCAAAACAGCAAGTGTCACCTGCATTTATAGGATCCCTATGACCTACGCTCATAGGCTTTCTATACCTGTGTCTCTGGGCACTTTGTGACTTGTACTCAAGGTCTCTCTTTGATCTGTGCCCACAGGGCTGTCTATGACCCATGCCCATGAACTTTCAATGACCTTTGTGATGGGAATGCCCACAGTGCCTTCTATGCCTTGTATCTACAGGTCCTCTATGATCTGTGTCTGTTGGCCCTCTATGACCGCTGTTCATTGGCCCTCTGTGTACATGGGCTCTATATAACCCTGTGACCTGTATCGCAGGGTCTCTATGGCCTGTGTCTATGGGCTCTTATTCCTTTTCTCTCCTTTGAACCCAACCCATTGAGGTTATTGGAATAAACCAGCATACAGATTGAGAAAACGCCTCCATTGAGGCTGTAGCTCCCGTCAGGTCCAGAGGAGGTGAAGGCTCCCTTCTCATTCTGGCCCCACAGTCTTGAAGTATCTTTGCAATAATCCTACCACTGTACTCATAAATACCGTCATTGAGGGTATCCATTTCCTCCTTTACATCTGATTGAGATCTTCATGGAAGAAGTTAAGATTTATTTATTGACTAAGGTTCCACTGCAGAGCGCCATGCTTGGGGACAGTTGCGGTGAAAGTGTTCCATTGTTTTCTCCCATAACTGAGTCTTGTGAGATGCAGTAACTACTCCCCGAACGCCCTAACCCTAACCCCTAACCCAACCCTAACCCTAACCCTACCTCACCCCCCCACCCCCCCCAACCTAAAAGCTCCAAGTATATGCTAGCGATGCTCTGTTCTGCTGCCAAGCCAGGAGCAGTTCCAGTCTAGCCTCATGCAGGCTTCTCTGTGATTCATGGTGTGATCAGAGCAACTGCCGCCCAGGGAAAGGAGAGTAATCAATGTAGGAACAGCTACCGCCGCTTCCTGTCAATCAACATTACTCATTCATCATCCAGTACAAACTTCAAAACACCCACCGTACACCACAGAGACAAGATGCCAATTTTGTTTTTTCCTGAATGCTACCTAGTAGGTTCTTCAAACACGGCATTCCAGAAAGTTCTGAAGCATCCCGGTGTCAAGGAGAGAAATAGTCAAGATCGACTAGTAATGTCCATTATTGATATAGAAGTGAAACATATATTACGAATATATATGAACATAAATGCACATAATCGGTGTTGGACATCTCTGTGTTAGATGACTGGGTAAGCAAAAAGAAAAAAAAAAAAAAGAAAAAAAATCACATTAAACAAACACCAAAAACTGACACCCAGACCTCCTGGTAGGAGGCTTATCTTTGCTCTACTTCTGTGGTTCTGTGTTAAAATTCAATGTTTTCTCAAAAACTTCTGATGTTCTGTAACTGCCTTGCCCTCCAGACAAATCACCCCAGTGGTGATTTGATTATACCAAGGCGTAGCTCACCAGATGGTGCCTGTTTTCATTATTTACAGTCAATATTGTATTTTCTGGGTTAGAAAATACAAATTAAATGGAAAGTTTTCATCTACTTGCTTGGCATGTAAATCGCAGCCCACAATGACTAGACAGTTCCCAGACTTAATTAAGATGAAGGCTCGCTATGCAAGGGATTGAAGAAAACCTTTCTCCACAGACCTAGCTTCCTGCCCTTTAATAAAGAAACAGACACATATCAGGAAAGCGACTCTCTGAAGCTTCTTGATTTGGTTACAGTCAATTGTAGCAATGTGCATAGCTCTACTCAAGAGGTTAGACTGACATGCAGCTTCCCTGGCATCCGACTTCCCGTGTCCTGGAAATGCATTCTTGGGCGATCAGATTTCCTGGTGGCCCTGCTTGGCACCTGCTCCTCTGTACTGAGTACTGTCTCTCTCCTACTGTCTCAGTTAGTAGCCCTGGGCAAATCACCTGCACAGCCTCTTTGGGCCTGATGGGAAGGGATTAGACAACTAAGAGATAATACAGGTGTTCTCAGGTTCAGTTAGAGTTAGTTCCCCCGGACGAACTGAAAGCTAAAAACATCAGAAGGCAAAAGCTACTTAATGCTTTTAACCCCATCCACCTCACAGTAACGCGGCCTATTGGAAAGAGCAGCTCCCTGCCCCAGCCCAGTATCTCAACCTAGTAGCACAGCAAAGATCTCCAGAGCAAGAAAAGATAAAAATTCCAAAATCAAAATAACATGGCATTACATCATCATAATAATGGAATATTTTACCTTGACTCATCCTGTGTTGGACACTCAGGGTTTTCTGAGCCAGGCTGTGTTCAAGCTGTACTTATTTCACAGAAGGAGGCCAAATATTTATTATAGCAAAGATTAGACACACACACACACACACACACACACACACACACAGAGAGAGAGAGAGAGAGAGAGAGAGAGAGAGAGAGAGAGAGAGACGGAAAGAGAGAGAGAGAGAGAGAGAGAGAGAGAGAGAGAATTATTAAGTCTTTCAGTTTGAAGGCCCTGTGTGTTCTGTTGTGACCAGTCAGCTTTATTACCATAATCTAAAAATGGGAGAATACATAATATAAGAACAATTTGTTTTCAGGCTCTAGTTGCATGCATTTCACTTATAGAAGAGACCAGTAGTGAGCTCACTTGGACCATGCCTGCTTCATCTAAATTGCCCTATTTGATCCAAATAAGAATTCTATAGGTACTATGAACTGTACTGAGTCACTCTTCCAGACTCTCCGCCTAGGGAGCACTAGATGCAGGATTCAGACCTTGTCTTGGGAAGCCCCTTTAAACTGCTCTTCTGGGTTTCAGGAAGCACATTTTCTTACCTGCACCAGGCCTCCGGGGACTCCCCCACCCCATCCCAGGTGAGGCCTTTGTCGGCTTCCCTTTCTGAAAAAGGCTGCCTTTCTCGGACACCGGTTTCCCCCTAACTCATTTTCTCCAGCACCGATTCTGGCCTTGACCCTAGCCAGTCATAAGTCCTCTTTCAGTTCAAGTATTAAGCCCTCTCCCAGACAGGGGTTTATCGAAAATGATACAATAGGAATGAGGTCCTGTGCCCCAAAGCTTCCATTTGAACAACATCTGCTCAACAAACTAGCGACCTTCCCTGCGGCTTTGAATCCTGAGCCCTTGTTTCACTGTCCATTTGCCACTTGACTCTAAACATATCAAAATCTTTTGATTTCTTATCTCTTGATAGTGATTTAAAACAGCAAACACAACAGCTACCCATTCCTTTACAACAGACTCAAGACTGAATGAACCTGGGCCCCTGAAGAGTAGGGACACACACCCAAACCTCTCTCTCTGCCTTTGGAGGATCAATTCTTGGGGGAAACATTAAGTTACAGAGGTGGGTAGGCTTTAGTGATGATGTCTGACTTTACTCACCCTGGTCTACATGCACGGGTGTAAGCATGCATGCAATGTACCCACGCCCACAGGCTCGAATGCATGCATTCAAACATGTACCCCCCACCACCCCATATTTAGTGATGGCTTTTCTTTGACCGTGGTGGAGTAGCTTTTAGTGAGCAGGTTTTGCCTCCTGTTCTGGGTACAGAGTCCATACAGTGGGAGCAGGAAAACTGGGTGGACTGGGAGGATGACTCAGTAAAGCGCCTGCCCAGCAATCATGAAATGAAGTCACATGTTCTTTTTTTTTATTATTTTTGTTTAAATGAATATTTTTGATCTTTAAAGACTTAATTAAATTTTTTTTTAGGTTTTCTTCTTTTCTTTTCTTTTCTTTTCTTTTTATTTATTGGATATATTCTATATTTACAATTCATTTCCCTTTTTCTGGTTCCCCACCCCCAAAGGTCTCACATGCCCTTTTCCCTCCCCCTGCTCCCTCATCCACCCCTTCCCACCTCACTATTCTTGTACTCCCCCACAATGATGTTTTGGTCTATTCTAGCACCAGTGTCCACTCCTTTCTTCTTGTGAGACATCACTTGATATGTGATTTATGTCTTTGGTGTTCCAAGCTTCTAGGCTAATATCCACTTATCAGTGACTGTATACCATGGGTATTCTTTTGAGACTGGGTCACCTCACTTAGAAAGTCACATGTTCTATTTCACTGGACCCTGTGTCTAACATGTGATTGGCAATCATACTGAATGAATGAAAATGACTTATTTATTATGTAATGGTCATTAGCCATGCATGTCTACAATCCCAGCATTTGAGAGGATCAGGAGTTCAAAGGCAGCCTCTGCCACATATCAAGTTCAAATCCGGCCTGGGGTATATGAGATCCCCATCTCAAAACGAACAAATAACAAAAAAATTAAAATGAACAATTAAAATGGAGATTAGTCATAGATTTTCTCTCCTACTGTCAAAACACACTGAGAATATTTCCTCACGCAGAATTTTTTTTAAGTTGCCACCTGTATTAGTTAGCTTTGCCTAGATTTTGCTACTGTAACAAACATCTCCAAACTTGGTGAATTATAGCAACAAGGTCCACTTCCTTCCTATCCATACTCTGGCGGCAGGTTCTCTGTGGCAGTGTTGTGTATTCTTTCTGCTCTAGGGCCTGTCTAAGAGATGTGCCTTTCTGGTGACAGAGGGGAAAGTCCTCTACTGGAGCAGGGGTTGGCTCTCAGGACTTTTGTGTGGCTTTCCTCACTTGTCGTGAGTCATGGGAGACAAGCAAGTCCAGTCGACTCGCCTTCGTGGGAGCAGATCGCTGGAGACAAAACCGCAAGACACGACGAAAATCTAGGAAAAATGTAGTTATATGTTTAATAGCTGTGTATGCTGTGATTTCTGGCACATCGTGTCTGTGTTTTAGACATATAGTTTTATTGTAATGTTTCATTCATGTAGTTTGTGAAGATTTCCAGCCGTATAAAATCTACTTAGCCAACACGGTTCACACATCAAGCGAATTAGTCAGAGAAAACGTTCTTGTCAGGGAAAACTTTTCAACCAGGAGTTGGGGAGATTGCTTAATGGTGAAAGTGCTTGCCAAGCAAGCATAAGGACATGGAAGTCACATAAAGGCTGGGTGGCTGCAGCAGCCTGTCTGTAATTCTAACGTCAGAAAGCCAAGATGGGAATCCCCAGAGCAAACCGCCTAGTCTGACCATATTGATGAGCTCTGGGTTCGGTTGAGAGACCTGCCTGAGTGGATAAAGTGTAAAAGTGATTGAGGATGATTCTGGACATTGACTTAACCTCAGGACTGTGCACACGCGCGCGCGTGTGCACACACACACACACACACACACACACACACACACTGCACCCACATGACGCAAAACGTGCACATCTGCACACACGTGGGAAATGTAAAAATGAAAGACGTGCCCATTGTCATTCAGTGGCAGCTGTTGGTCTATCTTAGCAGTCACCAGCCTCAAGCTCACAAACAGACAGGCTCACAGCCCAAGGAACGCGGAGCTTCTGCTAACTGGCTTCTAGTTCTTCTTTAGGAGATGCTGAGCTTATGGGCTCCTAAGGACACTAGTGACCTAGACAACGGTTTCCTCAAGGTTCATAACTAGGTGTTCTTCTGGCATGTATTTGGGGGTTCCTGGCATAGGCAGATTGGGTCTGAAGTTTGTTTCTGGAGGGATGGGGTGCAGAAAGCACCTGGTGAGGAGGCAGGAAGCAGAAAAACAGGGTGAGGAACAAGAGATGCAAACAAGTAGCACCTTCCTTTGGGAAAGCTGACAAGGGAGAGGCTACAAATGCTCTCTCTTAGGAGGGAAGGAGAGACCCAGGCTGCGGTTGGGTAAGGACAGAGGCGGTGGGGACACATCTGGGGTAAGGGGTTAAGCGTTACTGGGGAGCCTCTTGGACATGAGCCCACTGAGGACAAGTGAGCTGGTTCTGGGTTGGGGAAATGTCACATACATGGCAGAGCCAGCTGATTTCAGAGCTGCAGGAATCATCAGCTTTGTACGTTGCCAGTATGATTAATGCCTGCTTCAGTGTTCTCTCTCTCTCTCTGTCTCTCTCTCTGTCTCTCTCTCTGTCTCTCTCTCTCTGTCTCTCTCTCTGTCTCTCTCTCTCTTCTCTTCTTCTTCTTCTTCTTCTTCTTCTTCTTCTTCTTCTTCTTCTTCTTCTTTTCTCTCTCTCTCTCTCTCTCTCTCTCTCTCTCTCTCTCTCTCTCTCTCTCTCTCCCCTAATGAAGCCTGTATGGCTTATGCAGGAAGCTGATCATAATGCTCTGAAAATACTTTAATACTTTCCGAGGACATTTCCTGTTCCGCCCACACTGTGGCGTCACTCCCACCCACCACTCCCTTTTCTTCCTACCTCTTTCCTCTCCTTTTTCCTTCTCCTTTTCTCCTCATTTCTGGCTTTCAGCTCCTCCATCTTGTCCCTTGCATTTCTACCTCATCCTGTCTTGTCCCTCCTCACCCCCTTCTCTCTGGGTTCTAATCCCACCATGCCTCTGGGGTTTCTCCTTGCCCTCTCTGGCCCTTGGTCTCAGCATCTTTCAGATGGACATGATTCAGCCCTTGAGCTGGTGGGTGGGAAGGCACACAATGGCTGCTTGCATGCTGCGCTGTGATGTGACTGGGGGATGGAATTCTTTACCTTTGAGTTCCTCAGAGAATGGAGAGTGGCCTTGTTCAAAGGTGAGAAGTGTCCTTCGGTTGCTCGTGTGCCTGTGGTTTCAGGCTGACCACTTCACACTGGATAATGAATACGAGGGGCCTTTTCGTCCCTGAGAGGGGTTAATTCTCACACTCTCGGCAGTCAGTAGTTGCCTGTAAGTTATGATTTATTTAGTGTGGGAGTGTGACGCCCCTGAGATTTCCCCCTCCTATGTTAGCATGCCTTGTGATAATGCCCAGGTCTTGGATGTGCAGCCATTTCGAAGCAGTCTTGCAGCAGAATCCCTGGTATTCTTAGACCCTTCCATCCCTTCTTTTACTGAACCATAGATGCAGGAGCCGTGCCACAAATGTATACATCGGGGGTCATCAGGCTAGACTTATCTATCATCTCACACACAGGCACAGACAGACAGAAAGACAGACGGACACACACACATGCGCACACAAAAGTAAAAATCAATGAAAGAGAGGCTATCTGAGTGGAGACATATGGGAAGGACTGGAGAGAGGAAAGAAAAGAGAGGAAGTGATACATTTTGTTTTAATTAAAAATGTAAATAAATATATAATTAAAAATAATATCCTCACGGTGGCTGAACCTGACCCTCCACTGAAGGGTCCCCTGCAGAGTTGACCTTCTCTCAGCTTCTCTCCATCCCAAGTGCCCCCTGTCACTCCCAGTTCCCTTAGCTGGTCTGTGTTTATCTTATGCCCATACAAACTACTGTTTATTTGCTTATTTTTTTTCCTTACTGAAATGTGAGATTCCCCAAGAGCAGAGTTGACAGCTTCATTTACTGGCCTTATTCCCAGGCCCAGAACAAGCCATGCCTGAGGCAGCTGGCCAGTTCCACAAGCATTTGCTGATGAGGGGGTAATCAGGGCCTCTTCAAAAATGCCCTGTTAGGCTCGCCAGGAGATATAAAGAGGAAGAAGAGGGGGAGGAAGAGGAGGAGGAAGAGGATGAAAAAGAGGAGGAAGAGGAAGAGGAGGAAGAAGTGGAAGAGGAGGAAGAGGAAGATGAGAAGGAAGAGGAGAAGAGATGAGAAGAAGGAGGAGGAGAGAGGAGGAGAGAGGAGGAGAGAGGAGAGGAGAAGAGAGGAGGAGGAAGAGGAGGAGGAGGAAGAGGAGGAGGAGGAGGAGGAGGAGGAGGAGGAGGAGGAGGAGTAACATTAGGATGGCTTGGAGATCTGCAGAATTTTGATTGTGTGGCCCAAGTGGTTGGTTCAAAGCTCACAGACATTTGAACAACCTGTGAGAGTTTTGTCTCTGAATGTCCTAGAGTGTTGAAGGGCAGGAAACCCGAGACCCACAATCACAAAACCAGGAAGGTGCCGATCTGCAGGTGTCTATGTGAGCCTTGGAGAATGGAAGATGAAGTTGGTGCAGAGGGCCAAGGGGGCCGGGAAGCAGAATCACCCATGGTGTTCACGGGGACTCCTGGCATCCTGGCATGACCTGGTCTCGTGGACATCGTGATCTAGAGCCAGTGTTTGCACAGCTGGGGAGCTGCTGAGGGCTGATTATAGAACGGGCATGGGTCTGGGCTTTGAGAACTGAGTGAGACCCCTACCACAGAATATTCGAACCACTGATGGGATGCATGCACAGCTTGTGCTGAGGCGACGTTCTAGAGGCATTTTACCCTGCAAGTGGATCAGGACTGTGATTTCTTATATCACAAGTCCCAAGAGTTTATCTTCTCTGCTGTTATGCAAGGACACTGTTATATTATATTATATTTCGTGTTGTATTCATTATGTTAGGCTATGTTGGGTTAGATTGTGAGATCTCATGCCCTATCAATACTACCTGTGCATATTTGCAGTATGTCCAAGCAGAGAGGCAGAGGCGAGGACATGGGGGAGGAAGGCTGGAGTTCTCATCATCCCGGACCTCCTCCTCCCTATGAGCTTTATCCCCAGCCCCAGCCACTGGCAGCAGAGCTGCGCGGCGCTGTTCTTCAGAAGTTCAGACTGTGACAATCTAAGCACAAAAACAGCATCCACATGTCGCCCGTGTTCCCACTGCCATCCTTGGTGGCAGACGAGGTCGGTCAGCAGTCACCTAGGCTCCCTGGTAGGTGACATGGTTTGGCTCCTGTGTATGTCGTTTTCTTGTGTCTGCACTCCACAGACAGGAGCTGCCTGTCAGCAATGTCACATTGTTTCCTTTTCTGAGAAACAGCCAGAGTCCGGTGGCTAAGACTTAGTCCTGGGCTGGGCTGAGGACCTGGAATGGTGTGGTTTGACCTGGGCCGGTTCTCCCTCAAGGGACACTCAGTTGACAGTTCCTAATTGTGCTTGAGTGCCCTGGGTCAAGGAAGGACATGAGACCTACCCTTGGGGCTTTCTGGCCCCTGGACAGTGGGGAGGAGGTAGCTGCTCCTCCCTCCTCCTTTCTCTGTGCTCCCATCCACAGCAGTTCTGCAGAAGCCTGTGATGCTGTGGTCAGACCCCTGATATCTACAGTCTTCTCCTACCTTGGAGCGGCATGGCTAATCCTGGTATCCTTTTCCGATTTTTGTGAAGTCCTGGGCCAGCTGCTTTTCTTCGGTGGTGCTTTGTCCTGCCAGCCAAGTCTTGTTCCACTGAGGTCGTGGGAGTTGGACAATTTTACATAGGCATCTGCAAACGACAGCTCAAACCCCATCCTCCAGGTAGGTGTTGATGGTCAGAACTCCCAGGCACCCGTTCCCAAGCCCAGCATCTGCTCCACACCTTGACGTTTGCAGAAAAGATCTTGTCTCCTCTGAATTCAGCTTTTCCGGATTCTGTGGGTAGATGAAACTTTGGGTTACTGCAGCTTGGGGGTAAGTAGCCTGTTTTACACCCAAAGTCACCCATCGACTGAGAGCTCATGAGAGGACCACACACTGTCGTTTTCTTTTGTGACACACCCCTCTTGGTCCAGCCTGCCTTCTGTTAGACCTAATGTTGTGTTGTATACAGGGAAGTTACTGTTGGCCCAGCCATGGCTTTGTCCTTGTTTTAGACAGAGGCCACACAATAATCATCCTCAAAGATATCAAGAAGGGAAAATGGGACCGTTACGACCAAGCTCTCCTCCCGCTCTTGCCTGCTTCTTCCTCTGCTGCCTTGCTGAAGGGCTATCGTTGCCCAGAGATGCTTCTGCCCACCTCCCATGGCCCACTCCCTGACTCCCTGACTCCCCCTATTAGAGATGCAGCCCTTCAAGCATCTCATGAGACAGGTTGGTGCGGCTGCTTGGGTTCTCCGGACTAAGACTCTGTAGATAAGCATTCAAGCTGCTTCCCAGGGGACTTCCAAACCATTCCTCTCGTGATCCCCATGCTAGGAGTAAATGTTTAGTTCAGTTGTCTGACCCTACTTCCTCAAACATATCTTAACATCTCTGCATTTGGACCTTTACAGAAACACATTGCTTAGTGCCAGTACGGTTTCTTCATCTCCAGCTAATGTGAGCTTCCTGGTCCTTCAAATCCCCACTTTGTTAGTGATGTTCCTCCTGACCACTTGGACGCCATTACTAGTTTTTCAGAATGCCCTTACTACTTGCTGGCAGACCTCTGTGAGAAGCTGCCCCTTGGTTGTGTCCAACAAGATAGTCCCCTCATCTACAAGCGTACCAGTGTCTAATATTCTTGGATTCCCTACAATGCCCAAAATGTACTCCAGACCTTGGTTCCTACCAGCTTGCTGATTTCAGTTGCTTTGTGAAAACCCACTCATCCCTTCTCCCACTCCCTTGCAATTTTATTCCAGTTCCTGGAATTTCATAATAACAGAGAAGGATCCAGAAAGCTGACACCAGCCATTTCCTCTAAACAAACCCATGTTTTCACATGACACACCATGGAGCGCTCTGCAAAGGGAACACTGTATTCGGTTCCTATCAAACACATTCTGAGAAACGGTAACAATGCTAAAACAACAGATTTATTTTGTGCTTGTGGACTGAGTACCGCGATCTCCTTATTTGATCCTCAGCAAAGCAACGAGGTAGATAGTCTATCTCCCCAGCTGATGAGTGAACTGAGATTCAAGTAAAACCATTTACCTCCAGATTCTAAGCTGCCATGCAGAGTTTAGCCTCTGCTCCTGCTGCTCCCAGGTTTGAGCTGACACACAGGGCTGACCAAGCCTGATTAACAGCATATTTCAAGGACACACTAAGGAAAGGCACTGTGTGTGTGTGTGTGTGTGTGTGTGTGTGTGTGTCTCACGCACATTATGATGGGGAGAGGGTTTGAGAAGACTGCTTATATACCCATAGGCCTCATCCTCAAAACTTGTCTGCCAGAAAGTAGTTAGCAGGCCTTCTCCTTCCAATTTCATGACCAAGCTGCTTCCAATTCTAAGAATTTGGGGAATGTAGAAAGGGAGACACCAACCCTGGAGAAGAACGAGCTAGCAAAGGTAGGTAGACGGTGAGCATCCAGGTAAGGGATTAAGACCGGGCCCTGAGTACATCCGGGATCTGGGAAGCCACCACTGTCTTTGCAAGCCGGATAGGTAAACTCCAATCTGCTGGCAGAAGGATGCCAGGCCCTGAAGACCAGAGGACTCGATCTTTAGCATGGATGGAGGTGGTCAGCCGGAGGAGAGGCGCAGATCCTGCTCTTGGGAGACCTCTCAAGCATGCCATGTTGACCTTCCCACAAGACATTTATTAAGAAAAGTGACAACAAAAACAAACAAACAAACAAAAACAAAACAAAAAAACAAAACTTATTTTTTTCCCTAAAGTTTGGTGGGCTCTGACCTACAGTTCTCACTTCCAAAATAACTTGACTTTTCTAACGTGGTAATTTCATTTTCATGATAATACTAAACCGAAGCCACATGATCTCTAATTGGAAGCAGGTCTTGGGCCGTTGCTTTGCCAAGAAACAGTAAGAAACATGCTTATTCTACTTCTTTGCTTGAGGCGCTCAGCAGTTTTGAATGCCTGGGCAGAATACAGTTTTTAAATAAAGCCAATCTCTAAGAGATGGAGGAAGGGTTAGAAATGAGAGAAGGGACTCTTTCCCCCCAAAGGGAGGAAAATAATACTCTTTATTTTTTTTGTGTTTGAACTGTCCAATCCATCTCTGTCAGCCTTTGGAATGGATTTAATTGGGAATCATCACTGTGCCTTGGGGTTCAGGCTGTTGAGTGTGGCTGAAAATTCTGTTTTCAAGCTGGCATCACCCTCTGCTTCTGCCAGTGACACCTTGGGATGACGTCAGGAGGGAGATGGAGAATCACCCTTCAATATTTTTCCGGTTCCTCTTCAGTCAGTAGAATTCACCGTGTCCCCGGGAGCATCTTGTACAAAGAAAGCCTTCCCCAGAATTATTTTGGCTATCCTGGGATTTCTGTTATTCCCAGAGACTAAGCCACCAACCAACCAAAAAAACATACACAGACTGATCCAAGTCCCCCTTCCCACTCCTAACCCCACGCCCACCACTTGTATGTAGCAAACTGTCTGGCCCCAGTGGGAGAGGATGCTCCTAGTCCTGTAGAGACTTGATGGTCCAGAGAAGGGGCTGTCTGGGCAGCAGTGGGGGAGGGAGCACTTTCAGAGGCAAAGGGGTGGGGAGATGGGGTGGGAACGGGGGGGGGAGGGGAGGGACAACATTTGGGATGTAAATAAATAAAATAATTAATTAAGAGCAAAACAGAAAAGAAATCCTTCCCCAGCAGCCACAGGGGCAGGGATGCTGTTTTGAAGTCTGTCCTGGAGGGAGGCAAGGACTTTCTTTAGGTTTAGAAAGCAGTACCGGAAACTGTCCCCAGGAAGGCCTCAGAAAAATCCTGACACGAAGGAAGTATTTTAATGACTTTTCAAATAAGAAACTAAACAAATCGCTCTCTGAAAGACTGTATTATATAACAGGTGAGACCAGGAGCCACAGCTGTTTGCTAAATGCAGCCGGCATTTAGTAATCCCTCCCTTCCCTCCCCCCAGCCATACCCCCCACCCCCCACCCCCACGCAGCCTCTGCCCCCAGCTTCTGGAGAAGCCACCATTTTACACAAATTGCCTGGAGGGGACTTCGGGCTCTGCGGCTCTTAACACTCTTCTAAGAGCTGCCCAGAGACTTGCTGGATGGCAGCCTCAGGGAGCTGGTTTCCTGGCCTATTTGTTGGCAATGTCCCTGCCCTGGCTGTCCCTGTCCCTTCCCTGTCATTTACAGCCTTTGCTGCCAGAGGGGTCATTACTTGGGCTATGGTAGGAAGACCTGGACCTGATGTTAGCATGGTTTTCTCTACTCCCCTCCCTGTGTGTGTTTGTGTGTGTGTGTGTGTGTGTGTGTGTGTGTGTGTATGCACATACATACATGCATGTGCCTATTTGCATACATGTGTGTATGTGAATGCATGTACCCTTGTAGAGGACATGCCATTCTTCAAACTTCTTCTACCTTTTTTGAAACAGGGTCTTGCCCCAAGCCTGAAGCTCCAAAAGAGATTTAGGCTGAGTGGCCACTGGATGAACCCTAGAGATCCTCCTGTCTCTGTCTCCCCAGAGCTGCCTTTTTTTCCCCTTACATAGGCTTTGAGAATGAGCTTGGATCTTCCTGCCTGTAGAATAAGCATGGAGGCTTGTCCCCAAGCCTGGGAAAGAGTAAGCAAAGGATACAGACTGGAACAATAAAAGGGGAAGTATTGGACCGAGAGTGAATTCTAGATTTCAGCATTAACTGTTGCCTGTTTAGAAAACCCACAACACCCCACGCTCCAAAGGGGTAGCCCAGAGGTCCGGTTGAAGGAGAAAGTCTTCCGGGGAAATAGCTGGAAACACAGCCACAGACCTCTAGATAGATGTGAGTCAGCCACTTCCCCAAACACAGATTTCAAATAAATATCACATTAAGTCTTCCCTGTACTTTTTGCTACATTTTCCTACCACGGTCGTCAGCGATTTTAATTTAAACCCTACTGTGTTGCACACCCACTGAAGTTTCCACGGATGATATGCAGGTGGTAAAGGTCCTTTGGGGACATCTGCTCGCTCCTGCTGTCCCCAGGGACCTCTGAGCTCTGCAGTCCTAAGAAGCTGGAACATCTGGTGCATGTCAGCATGTCTTCGCAAATTCAGCCAGTCATCTGGGTGTTTTGTCTATGTGGTGCCAAACATCTGGGTTGACATTTTTTTTTAAAAAAAAAAAAACAGACTTACTAGATGTTTCAGCATTGTGAAGACAGGAATCCAATTTTTAATAGTTATTTCTCTACTCATCCAAAATTCTCAGTCAGCCTTCAAGTTCAGTGGAGGAGAAAGTTGACAAAGGCTGTTGTGTTTTTCCTCCGATGGACTTTCTAATAAACCAATGTTCATATAATTATTGCAAACTGGACAATTTTTTTTAAATTTCCCCTTGGGGTATCTATGTGACATTTAATTATCAGTTTGATTGCTGCACTGTTTTGGAGACATCCACACCATCCTAAACCAGTGGTTTGACTACTTTGCCTTTCCTCTGAGAAATGAAATTGACCAAAATAATATGGTGTGTTGATCTTAAATGTTCCAAATTCATCTTAAAAGAACCGGAATTTTAATGCCTTTAGCAAGAGTTTATGGCATGGCTCTTTTTTTTTTAAACGTGTGTGTGTGTGTGTGTGTGTGTGTGTATACACGTGTGTGAGCAGGTGAGCATGTGTGCATGCCTTATGTGTCAAGCACCTGCAGAAACCAGAAAACGGTGTCAGGTCCCCCAAAGCTAGAGTTATAGGCAGTTGTGAGCACTCACTCTTCCAAATGGGTCCTATGGAAGAGAAGCAATGGGCACTCTTAATGGTGGAATCATCTCCCCAAGCTCCTAGGATCATTCTAGAAAATAATTGAGAAGCACTGGTTTGCTTCTAAGTCTTCACAAATCTTTTCAAGGAAGATCGAAAGGTCTTAGAGGCTAGATATACATTTTAAAAACCTTGAATATCTAATTAATATTCCTTGGAAATAGAGAAGTAATTGGTGGTTTTTATTTCTTTTTTCCATTTATATATTTTTTGTTATTAGATATTTGCTTTATTTACATTTCAAATGGTATCCCCTTTCTTCCTTACCCCTCTGAAAACACCCTATCCCATCTGTATTAGTCTGGGTTCTCTAGAGTCACAGATCGTATGGGCAGTCTCTATGTAGTTAGGGAATTTGTCAATGACTTACAGTCTGTAGTCCAACTCCCCAACAGTAGTCAGCAGCAGCTGTGGATGGAAGTCCAAGGATCTTGCAGTTGCTCAGTCCCACGAAGCAAGCCGGCAAGGAAGAATCGGTCTTCCTTCTTTCAATGTCCTTATATATGTCTCCAGTAGAAGGTGTAGCCCAGATTAAAGGTGTACACCTTTAATCCCAGATGAACTTGAAGTCTGGGATTAAAGGTGTATGTCTCCACACCTTTAATCCCAGATGACCTTGACTGGAATCCATGCTTCAAGATCTCCATGCTGAGTCCAGGTCAGAAACTTATATCTCTGAGCCTCCAAATTAGAATCATAGGTGAGCCTTCCAATTCTAGATTGTAGTTCATTCCACATATAGTCAAGTTGACAACCAGGAATAGCCACTACAATCCACCCCTTGTCAACTTGACACAGACAATATCTCATGTACACATGAAACAATAACAAGGTCGTGAATACGCCTAACATGATATAACTATTCCTCGTACAATCGCAAACGCATTTGTAAATTTACAATGGGGCAATGTCCCTTGGGAACATTCTTTTAGTGTCTCAATACCAATTGATGTTAAAGGAATTGGAAGACAAATGTATCCTTAACAAAATAAGATAGAAGCATTCGTATTACTTATAATCCTCGTTTCTGCAACTGGTTACGTGGCCTTAGCTGGTATTTATAACTACCATTCTCTGCTACCCATTCTGTATTTCCTTCACCTTCAGCAAGCACCTCAGCAGGTCTTGGCTCTTTTCCTGGAGGATTGACCCATACCTTCATTCCTGATGGGTCATCCTTCCTCATCCTGCTTGGATTATGCTGTTGTAGTTTCCCATTGACTTTAATCACAGGACAGGGTAGTACTAAGAGACGCCCTAGGGGATCTCCTGCTCTCCAGACATAATCCTGCTTACCTCCATTGTGGAGAGGCAATCCAATTTCCCCACTGTAATCTGGATCTATCACCCCTCCTAACACAGTTATTCCTTTCTTAGCCTGATGGTTTAAGGGCATTAGAAGCCCAAAATGGCCAGGGGGAAATCTGAGCTTCCAGTTCAATGGAATGTTTGTTGTGGCTCCAGGTAGGAGCACTCCCCCCTCTGGAACCAAAACTTCTAGGCCAGCAGAACCTAAAGTTGTGGGGACAGGAAGCAAAAATTTTCCTAGCGGGTCACTAGGAGTGATAGTGAGTGGAACTATTCCCTTTTCCACCCCTTGATTCCTGGACCCATGAATCCTGGCTATGGGAGAAACTGTACCATATATTGAACGCTGATTCAAAGCATATACTGCCTTCTGAAGAACTCTGCCCCAGCCCTCCATGCTGTTGCCACCTAATTGGCGCTGTAACTGTGTCTTCAAAAGGCCATTCCATCTTTCTATCAGACCAGCTGCTTCAGGATGATGGGGAACATGGTAAGACCAGAAAATTCCATAATCATGGGCCCACTGCCGCACTTCTCTGGCTGTGAAATGAGTTCCTTGGTCAGAAGCAATACTGTGTGGAATACCATGACGATAGATAAGGCATTCTGTGAGTCCACGGATGGTGGTTTTGGCAGAAGCATTACGCGCAGGAAAGGCAAATCCATAACCAGAATAAGTATCTACTCCAGTAAGAACAAAACGTTGTCCTTTCCATGGGGGAAGTGGTCCAATGTAATCAACCTGCCACCAGGTTGCAGGCTGGTCACCTCGAGGAATGGTGCCGTATCTGGGGCTCAGTGTTGGTTTCTGCTGTTGGCAGATCTGGCATTCAGCAGCAGCTGTAGCCAGGTCAGCCTTGGTGAGTGGAAGTCCATGTTGCTGAGCCCAAGCATAACCTCCGTCTCGGCCACCATGGCCACTTTGTTCATGTGCCCACTGGGCAATAACTGGGGTGGCTGGGGAAAGAGGCTGACTGTCCACAGAACGCGGCATCTTATCCACTTGATTGTTGAACTCCTCCTCAGCTGAAGTCACCTTTTGGTGAGCATTTACATGGGACACAAATATCTTCACATCCTTTGCCCACTTGGAAAGATCTATCCACATACTTCTTCCCCAAATGTCTTTCTCACCAATTTTCCAATCGTGATCTTTCCACGTCCCTGACCATCCAGCCAATCCATTGGCTACAGCCCATGAGTCAGTGAACAATCGTACATCTGGCCATTTCTTCTTCCAAACAAACTGTAATACCATGTGCACTGCCCGAAGTTCTGCCCACTGTGAAGATTTTCCTTCACCTGTATCTTTCAGGGTTGTCCCAGAAAGGGGTTGTAATGCTGCAGCTGTCCACTTCTGGGTAGCGCCTACATAACGTGCAGAGCCATCAGTAAACCAGGCCCTAGTCTTCTCTTCTTCAGTCAGCTGGTCATAGGGAACACCCCATGAGGCTATAGGTGCATGCTTGGCAGCAGATGGCATTGTAACAGGAGTAGAAACCATAGGCATCTGAGCAACTTCTTCATGTAACTTGCTTGTGCCTTCAGGACCTGCTCTGGCCCGATCACGTATATACCACTTCCATTTGACAATAGACTGCTGTTGTGCACGCCCTACTTTATGATTTGGAGGGTCTGATAACACCCAACTCATGATGGGGAGTTCAGGTCGCATAGTAACTTGGTGTCCTATTGTCAAACGTTCAGTTTCCACTAAGGCCCAATAGCAGGCCAAGAGTTGTTTTTCAAAGGGAGAGTAGTTGTCTGCGGATGACGGTAAAGCTTTGCTCCAAAATCCCAAAGGTCTCTTCTGTGATTCACCTACAGGGGCCTGCCAGAGGCTCCAAACAGCATCTCTATCTGCCACCGACACCTCAAGTACCATTGGGTCTGCTGGATCATATGGTCCAAGTGGTAATGCAGCCTGCACAGCAGCCTGGACCTGTTGAAGAGCCTTCTCCTGTTCTGGGCCCCACACAAAGCTAGCAGATTTCCTTGTCACTTGGTAAATAGGCCTGAGTAACACACCCAAATGAGGAATGTGCTGTCTCCAAAATCCAAATAGACCCACTAAACGTTGTGCTTCTTTCTTGGTGGTGGGAGGGGCCAGGTGCAATAACTTATCTTTCACCTTAGAAGGAATATCTCTGCATGCCCCACACCATTGTACTCCTAAGAATTTCACTGAGGTAGATGGTCCTTGAATTTTGGTTGGATTTATTTCCCATCCTCTGATACGCATATGTGTTACCAATGAATCCAAAGTGGTTGCTACTTCCTGCTCACTTGTTCCAATCAGCATAATGTCATCTATATAGTGCACCAATGTGATATTTTGTGGAAGAGACAAACGATCAAGATCCCTTCTAACTAAGTTATGACACAGGGCAGGAGAGTTAATATATCCTTGAGGCAAAACTGTAAAGGTATACTGCTGGCCTTGCCAACTGAAAGCAAATTGCTTCTGGTGGTCCTTATGGACCGGTACTGAGAAGAAGGCATTTGCCAGGTCAATAGCTGCATACCAGGTTCCAGGAGATGTGTTAATTTGCTCAAGTAACGAAACTACATCTGGTACAGCAGCTGCAATTGGAGTTACTACCTGATTCAATTTTCTATAGTCAACTGTCATCCTCCATGATCCATCTGTCTTCTGCACTGGCCAGATGGGAGAGTTAAAGGGAGATGTGGTGGGAACCACCACCCCTGCATCTTTCAAGTCCTTGATCGTGGCAGTAATTTCTGCAATTCCTCCAGGAATACGATACTGTTTTTGATTCACTATTTTCTTTGGCAGAGGCAACTCTAAAGGCTTCCATTTTGCCTTTCCAACCATAATAGCCCTCACTCTACAGGTCAGGGAACCAATGTGAGAATTCTGCCAATTTTTAAGTATATCTATCCCAATTATACATTCTGGAACTGGGGAAATGACCACAGGATGTGTTCGGGGACCCACTGGACCTACTGTGAGTCGGACATCCGTCAAAACTCCACTAATCACCTGTCCTCCATAAGCCCCTACTCTAACTGGAGGGCCACAATGTTTCTTGGGATCCCCTGGGATCAGTGTCAATTCAGAACCAGTATCCAATAGGCCCTTGAAAGTCTGATTATTTCCTTTCCCCCAGTGTACAGTTACCCTTGTAAAAGGCCTTAGGTCCCTCTGGGGAAGAATTGGAGAAAGAGTAACAGCAAAACTTTTAGGTGTCTTATCAAAATCCTTCCTCAGGGGAACCTGGCCACCCCTTCATTCAAGGGGCTCTGGATCTGCAAACTGGCTCAAGTCTGGAAATTGATTCACTGGCCGAGATTGCCTTTTGCCATGATTCAATGCAGCCTTTTTATCATTTGTTTGAGGATTTTTCTGCTTATACAGCTCAAACAGATATGCAGTAGGTTTCCTATGCATTTCATCCCTGGAAACACCATGATTGATTAGCCAGTACCAAAGGTCCAAACGAGTCATACCATTATAAATTCCACCTCTCTGCCCATTACCGGGTACGTCATTATAAACATTGTTTTGTCTATGCTGTCCATTATAAAAACTACGATCACCTTGTCTCTGGCGATTCAATGCTGCCACCTGGCCCTTGTTAACTCGGGGCCCGATTAAGCCCATTGAATTTAATTCATCTAATTGAGCAGCAGCATCTCCAACCCTAAGGTCTGGCACAAGGAAAAGGGCAAGAACAAAACTCTTTAAATGTGCCGGTGCCCCTCTCACCAGTTTGCGTCTTATAGGACTGGTGAAAGGCATGTCTTCTGGACCTTCCCATTGTGGGGGAATAGGTTTTATACAACGTATCCATTCTAGCATTGCAATTTCCCTAAGCCTTAAAATCCCTTCATCAACACTAAGCCAAGGAATATCAGGCATCTCCAACTCCTTTTCAGTAGGCCATCTTTTAATAAATACTTCAGCCAACCAATCAAATAAACTTTTGACACCTTTTTTAACTGTGCGAGCTTCTATATTAAACCTAGAATCTCCACTCAGAGGACCCATGCCGATAAACTCAGCCTGCTCTAATTTTATGTTCCTTCCACCATTATCCCACACCCTTAAAATCCATTCCCATGCATATTCCCCAGACTTCTGCTTGAATGAGTTAGCAAACTCATTAAGCTCCTTAGTAGTATAGTGTATTTCCTCATGGACTACACTTTCTACCTCCCCTTTAGGGGCCTGTTTTGCCTTGAGTCTGGTTATAGGTCTAGAAGAAACTATTGGTGGGCCCGGAGAAACATCAATATTGTCAGTAAAAGTCACTGCTGGTCTATCAGGCTCTGAGGGATTACTTTCCTCAAGTGGAGAAGGCATTAATTCAAGGGGTGGGGCTGAGGGTACTACTTCTTCAGGTGGAGCAAATCCTTGAAAATCTGAAGATTCAACAGGGTCTTCCCACACATCCCCATCCCAAGTTATAGGATCCCATTCTTTGCCAATTAATGCCCTTACTTTAACTGCTGACACCCTCTGAGGTTGAGACTTGAATTTTCGCTGTATTTCAGCCAACCTTATAATGAGTGCTTCAGTTTGATTTTCTGCTACTTGAGCTCTATGGCTGCTGGAAAGAAGATTCTCTTCAAGGGCACACTTGGAAACTTTTAGATTGTTTACTTGAGTCTGAAGCTGTTCGATTTTATCACACAACTCCTTCCTTTCCTTCATTGCTTTCTCCCGAGATGCCAAGAGTAACAAGCCAGCAAAATCATTTTCCGGTTTTTTCCCCAACTTGTAGAACGTATTGTATACCACCGAATCACCTAATTCATCAAGATAATCAAAGGCTTTAGCTTCTTTAAGCTTGGAATATAGTTTCATCCATGGGTTTTCAATATCCCCCGAGCTCCCAGGAGGGAGAGAATTTGGAGAGGTTTCAGCAATTGAGAGTGCTGGTGGGTCAACCAACCAACTCCAAAATTTTGAAACATTCATCCTTATATTTCTGCTCCTCTAGAACCACTTCTGGTACCACTTCTGTATTAGTCTGGGTTCTCTAGAGTCACAGATCGTATGGGCAGTCTCTATGTAGTTAGGGAATTTGTCGATGACTTACAGTCTGTAGTCCAACTCCCCAACAGTAGTCAGCAGCAGCTGTGGATGGAAGTCCAAGGATCTTGCAGTTGCTCGGTCCCACAAAGCAAGCCGGCAAGGAAGAATCGGTCTTCCTTCTTTCAATGTCCTTATATATGTCTCCAGTAGAAGGTGTAGCCCAGATTAAAGGTGTACACCTTTAATCCCAGATGAACTTGAAGTCTGGGATTAAAGGTGTATGTCTCCACACCTTTAATCCCAGATGACCTTGACTGGAATCCATGCTTCAAGATCTCCATGCTGAGTCCAGGTCAGAAACTTATATCTCTGAGCCTCCAAATTAGAATCATAGGTGAGCCTTCCAATTCTAGATTGTAGTTCATTCCACATATAGTCAAGTTGACAACCAGGAATAGCCACTACACCATCCCTCCTCCCCCTACTTACTAACACCCCCCTACTTTCCTGACCTGGCATTCCCCTACAGTGGGGCATCAAACCTTCATAGGACCAATGGACTTTCCTCTCATTGATGTCTGAAAAGGCCATCCTCTGCTACATATGTAGCTGGAGCCATGGGTCCCTCCATGGTTACTCTTTGGTTGGTGGTTTAGTCCCTGGAGCTCTGGGGGTACTGGTTGGCACATATTATTGTTCCTCTTATGGGGCTGCAAACCTCTTCAGGTCCTTGAGTCCTTTCTTTAGCCGCTCCACTGGGGACCCTATGTTCAGTCTATTGGTTGGCTGTGAGCCATGGGTATTTTGATCCACCTTCCAAGAAGGATCAAAGTATTCACACTTTGGTCTTCCTTCTTCTTGAGCTTCATGTGGTCTGTGAGTTGTATCTTGGATATTCTGAGCTTTTGGGCTAATATCCACTTATTATTGAGTGTATACCTTGTGTGTTCTTTTGTCATTGGGTTATCTCATTTGGGATGTTTTCTAGGTCCATCCATTTGTCTAAGAATTTCATGAATTCATTGTTTTTAATAACTGAATAGTACTCCATTGTGTAAGTGTACCACATTTTCTGTATCAATTCCTCTGCTGAAGGACATGTAGGTTCTTTCCAGCTTCTGGCTATTATAAATAAGGCTGCTATAAACATAGTGGAGCATGTGTCTTTATTGCATGTTGGCACATCTTCTGAGTACATTCCCAGAAGTGGTATAACTGGGTCCTCAGGTAGTACTATGTCCAACTTTCTGAGAAACCTCCAAACTGATTTCCAGAGTAGTTTTACCAGCTTGCAATCCTACAAACAATAGAGGAATGTTCCTCTTTCTCCACATCCTCTCCAGCATCCCCTGAGTTTTTGCTCTTAGTCATTCTGACTGGTGTGAGGTGGAATCTTAGGGTTGTTTTGATTTGCATTTCTCTGATGATTAAGGATATTGAACATTTCTTTTCATGTTTCTCAGCTATGTAGTATTCCTCAGTTGAGAATTCTTTGTTTACCTCTGCATCCCATTTTTAATAGGGTTATTTGGTTCTCTGGAGTCTAACTTGAGTTCTGTGTATATATTGGATATTAGCCCTCTGGATGTAGGATTGGTAAAGATCTTTTCCCAATATGTTGGTTGATGTTTTGTCCTATTGACAGTGTCCTTTGCTTTACAGAAGCTTTGCAATTTTATGAGGTCCCATTTGTCAATTCTTGATCTTAGATCATAAGCTATTGGTATTCTGTTCAGGAATTTTCCCCTGTGCCCATGTGCTCCAGGTTCTTCCCCATGTCTTCTTCTATTACATTCCATGTACCTGTTTTTATGTGGAGGTCCTTGATCCAATTAGACTTGTGCTTTGTTCATGGAGAAAAGAATGAATCAATTTGCATCCTTTTACATGTTGACTGCCAGTTGACCCAGCACCATTTGTTGAAAGTGCTGTATTTTTTCCACTGGATGGTTTTAGCTCCTTTATCAAAGATCAAGTAACCATAAGTGTGTGGGTTTGTTTCTGGGTCTTCAATTCTATTCCATTGATCTACCTGCCTGTCATTGTACCAATATGATGCAGTTTTTTTAATCACTATTGCTCTGAAGTATAGCTTGAGGTCAGGCATGGTGATTCCACGAGAAGTTCTTTTATTGTTGAGAATAGTTTTTGCTATCCTGGGTTTTTTGTTATTCCAGATAAATTTGGAAATTGTTCTTTCTAACTCTATGAAGAATTGAGTTGGAATTTTGATGGGGATTGCATTGACTCTGTAGATTGCTTTAGGCAAGATGGCCATTTTTACTATATTAACCCTGCCAATCCACAAGCATGGGAGATCTTTCCATTATCTGAGATCTTCCTCGATTTTTCTTCAGGGTCTTGAAGTTCTTGTCATATAGATTTTTCACTTGCTTGGTTAGAGTTACACAAAGGTATTTTATATTATTTGTGACTATTGTGAAGGGTGTTGTTTCTCTATTTTCTTTCTCATTTCTTTATCCTTTTGAGTATAGGAAGGTTACTGATTTGTTTGAGTTAATTTTATATCCAGCCACTTTGCTGAACTTGTTTAACAGGTTCAGGAGTTCTCTGGTAGAATTTTTGGGGTCACTTACATATACTATCATAACATCTGCAAATAGTGATACTTTGACATCTGTCTTTCAATATTGTATTCCTTTGACCTCCTTTTGTAGTTTAATTGCTATGGCTAGTACTTTGACTACTATATCGAACAGGTAGGGAGAGAGTGCATAGCCTTGTCTAGTCCCCAATTTCAGTGGGATTGCTTCAAGTTTCTTTCCATTTAGTTTGATGTTGGCTACTGGTTTGCTGTATATTGCTTTTACTATGTTTAGGTATGGGCCTTGAATTCCTGTTCTTTCCAGGACTTTAATCATGAAGAAGCATTGAATTTTATCAATTGCTTTCTCAGCATCTAATGAAATGATCATGTGGTTTTTTTCTTTGAGTTTGTTTATATAGTGGATTACATTGATGGATTTCCATATATTGAACCATACCTGCATCCCTGGGATGAGGCCTACCTGATCATGATGGATGATTTTGAAGTGTTCTTGGATTCGGTTGGCAAGAATTTTATTGAGTATTTTTGCATCAATATTCATAAGGAAAATTGATATAAAGGTCTCTTTCTTTGTTGGGTTTTTGTGTGGTTTAGGTATCAGAGTAATTATGGCTTCATAGAATTAATTGGGTAGTGTTCCTCCTGTTTCTATTTTGTGGAATAGTTTGAAGAATATTGCTATTGGGTCTTCTTTGAAGGTCTGATAGAATTCTGCATTAAACCCATCTGGTCCTGGGCTTTTTTTTTTTTTTTTTTTGGTTGGGATACTATTAATAACTGCTTCTATTTGTTTAGGGGTTATAGGATTATTTAGATAATTTATCTGATCCTGATTTAATTTTGGTACCTGGTATCTGTCTAGAAAACTGTCCATTTCACCCAGATTTTCCAGTTTTGTTGAGTATAGGCTTTTGTAGTAGGATCTGATGATTTTTTTGGATTTCCTCAGTAGTATCTGGACTTATGTCTCCCTTTTCTTTTCTAATTTTACTGATTTGGATACCGTCTCTCGGCCCTCTCATTAGTTTGGCTAAGAGTTTATCTATCTTGTTGGTTTTTTCAAAGAACCAGCTCCTGGTTTGGTTGATTCTTTGTATAGTTCTTTTCGTTTCTACTTGTTTGATTTCAGCCCTGAGTTTTATTGTTTTCTGCTGTCTACATATCTTGGTGTATTTGATTCTTTTTGTTCTAGAGCCTTCAGATGTGCTGTCAAGCTGTTAGTGTATGCTCTTTTTGGTTTCTTTTTGGAGGCACTCAGAGATACGAGTTTTTCTCTTAGCACTGCTTTCACTGTGTCCTATTAGTTTGAGTATGCTATGCCTTCATTTTCATTAAATTCTAAAAAGTTTTTAATTTCTTTCTTATTTCTTCCTTGACCAAGTTATCATTGAGTAGAATGTTGTTCAGTTTCCATGTGTATGTGGGCTTTCTGTTGTTTTTGTTGTTTTGAAGACCAGCCTTAATCCTTGATGATTGGATAGGGTGCATGGGATTATTTCAATCTTCTTATATCTGTTGAGGTCTGTTTTGTGACTGAGTATATGGTCAGTTTTGGAGAAGGTACCATGAGGTACTGAGAAGAAAGTATATTCTTTTGTTTCAGGATAAAATGTTTTATAGATATTTGTTAAACTCATTTGGTTCATAACTTCTGTTAATTTCACTGTGTCTCTGTTTAGTTTGTGTTTCCTGATCTGTACATTGATGAGAGTGGGGTGTTGAAGTCTCCCACTATTATTGTGTGAGGTGCAATATGTACTTTCAGCTTTAGTAAAGCTTCTTTTATGAATGTGGGTGCCCTTGTATTTGGAGCATAGATGTTCAGAACTAAGAGTTAGTTCATCTTGGCAGATTATTCCTTTGATGAGTATGAAGTGTCCTTCCTTATCATTTTTGATTACTTTAGGTTGAAAGTCTATTTTATTCTATATTAGAATGGCTGCACCAACTTGTTTCTTGGGACCATTTGCTTGGAAAATTGTTTTCCAGCCTTTTACTCTGAGGTAGTGTCTGTCTCTGTGCCTGAGGTGAGTTTCCTGTATGCAGCAAAATGTTGGGTTTTGTTTATGTATCCAGTCTGTTAGTCTATACCTTTTTATTGGAGAATTGAGTCCATTGATATTAAGAGATATTAAGGAGAAGTGATTGTTGCTTCTGGTTATTTTTTTTATTAGAGGTGGAGTTATGTTTGTGTGGCTCTCTTCTTTTTGGTTTGTTATAAGAAGATTATTTTTTTTTGTTTTTTCTAGTGTATATTTTCCCCCCCTTTGTTGGTGTTTTCCATTCATTATCCTTTGAAGGGCTGGATTTATGGAAAGGTATTATGTAAATTTGTTTTTGTCATAGAATACCTTGGTTTCTCCACCTTTGGTAATTGAGAGTTTTTATGGGTATAGTAGCCTAGGTTGGCATTTGTGTTCCCCTGGAGTCTGTATGAAATCTTCCCAGGATCTTTTTGCTTTCATAGTCTCTGGCAAGAAGTCAGTGTAATTCTGATAGGTTTCTCTTTATATGTTACTTGACCTTTTCCCCTTACTGCTTTTAATATTCTTTGTTTAGTGGATGTGGTGTTTTAATTATTATTTGTTGGGAGGAATTTCTTTTCTGGTTCAATCTAGTTGGAGTTCTATAGACATATTGTATGTTCGTGGGCATCTCTTTCTTTATGTTAGGGAAGTTTTCTTCTATAATTTCGTTGAAGACATTTACTGGCCCTTAAGTTGGAAATCTTTACTCTTTTTCTATACCTATAATCCTTAGGTTTGGTCTTCTTATTTTGTCCTGGATTTCCTGGATGTTTTGGGTCAGGACCTTTTTGCATTTTGCATTTTCTTTGACTGCTGTGTCAGTGCTTTCTATGGTATCTTCTGCATCTGAGATTCTCTCTTCTGTGTCTTGTATTCTGTTATTGATGCTTGCATCCATGACTCCTGACTTCTTTCCTAGGTTTTCTATGTCCAGAGTTGTTTTCCTTTGTGATTTCTTTATTGTTTCTACCTCCATTTTTAGATCCTGGGTGGTTTTGTTTAATTCCTTCACCTGTTTGGTTGTGCTTTCCTGTGATTCTTTAAGGGATTCTACCTGTTTACCTGTTTTCTCCTGTGTTTCTTTAAGGGAGTTATTTATGTCCTTCTTGAAGTCCTATATAAGCATCATGAACTGTGATTTTTAAATCGAAATCTTGCTTTTCTGGTGTGTTGGGGTATACAGGACTTGCTGTTGTGGGAGAATTGGGTTCAGATGGTGCCATGTTGCCTTGATTTCTGTTGGTAATGTTCTTAGTTTGCCTTTCTCCATCTGGTTATCTCTGGTGTTAGTTGGTCCTGCTGTCTCTGGCTGGAGCTTGTCCCTCCTGTGGGCCTGCAAGCCTGTCTCAGCACCCCTGGGAGACCAGCTCTCCCCATCCACAGAGGGCTGTAACTCATCCCGGCTTCTGGGTACAGATCGTCCCTGGAAGGACCCTGTTCCAGCTGCTCTGCCCACTGTCCCAGCTACTCTGCCGAATGGTTTTTCTTGACTTGATTGTCTCACACTGTTTATCTCTGTCTAGCTGATTCTAAGCTGTAAGCAAATAAAGATACTCCAGCTGACCCAGTTTCTTCAAATATTAGGGAAAGCTTGTTGATATGGAGGCCAAAGAACAACCTTGAATGTCTCTCTTTGGGAAGACTGTCCACCTAACTTTTGAGACAGGGTCTAGCATTACCCAGAGCTTCCCCATCATTGTAGGCTGGCTGTCCAATGATACTGAACCCATGAGGGACCCAACTGTTTCTACATTTTGAGCATTGGGATTATAACTGTGTGCTGACATGCTCAGCTTTTTAATATTTGTTCTAATGCTTGAAACCTGGCCCTCATGTTTCTGAGGATGCTAAACATAGTGCTGACTGAGTGGACCCTAAACTCTGGATCTTTTTGTCTAGACTTTGCTGCAATTTAAGCTGTGTCACCTAAAGTGTTTTTACTTGGTGGTAGGCATTACATCCAGGGCTAGTACTCTACAAGCAAAGCTATGTTCTCACCCTCTAAACTGTGGGATTCCCTCCCTCTCCCTCTCTCTGTCTGTGTCTGTCTCTCTGTCTCTCTCTGACTCTGTCTCTGTCTCTGTCTCTCTCTTTCTCTCTGTGTGTGCATACACACACACACACACACACACACACACACACACATACACACACGAACCATAGCACATGTTTAGAGGTCAGAAGGCAACTTTCTGAAGTTGTTTGTCTCCTTCCAACAAGTGAATTCTAGGGATCAAACTCAGCTCTCAGGCGTATTGGTAAGTTCTTTAACCATCTACCCTCAACTATCTCTAATTGTTCCCATTTTTAAAAATGATCACTATCTCACTCACATTTCTACTGCTGTGAAGAGATACCATGACTGAGGCAATTACAGAAGAAAGCATTCAACTGGGAGCCTGCTTCCAGTTTCAGACAATTAGTCCATAACCATTATGGTTAGAAAACATGGCAGCAGGCAGACAGGCCTAGTACTGGAGTAGTAGCCAAGAGCTTGTAACTCATCAAAAAGTCAAGAGAGAGAGACAGAAAGAAAAACATACTGGGTGTGGCACCATTTTTTAAAATCTCAAAGCCCACCCCAAGGATACACCTTCTTGTTGTTTCTTGACAGGTTTGTGTCATAGCAATGAGAAAAGCAAATAAACAGTCCCCTAAACAACTTTTTAAAAAAGTAGCCTGAAAATTGGTGTCAAACACACACACACACACACACACACACACACACACACCCTGTGACCCCACAGTCCCATTTGAGCGAGGGCCTGAAGTGATGCTTGCAGGTTAAGGATTTGAGCTCTGGTCCATTCCCAGTTCCCATGTCCATCAGATCACAGCTGTCTGTAACTCCAGGTTCAGGGCATCTGATGCCTTCTTCTGGTCTCTGTCAGAACCTAAAGCATAGGTGTGTGTGTGTGTGTGTGTGTGTGTGTGTACATGTGCACGCTAGCACAAATGGTGATGAAGAAGATTGTGCTGGTTAGCTTTGTTAACTCTACACAAACTAGAATCACTTAGGAAGAGGCAACCTCAGTCAAAGAACCTGCCTTTCTCATGGCCAGTGGGAAATTTCTTAACTAATGATAGATGTGAGAGGGCCCAGCCCACCGGAGACGGAGATACCCCTGGACAAGTGGCCCTAAGTTGTTATAAAAAAGAAGGTTGAGCAAACCCTAAGTAGAAAGCTAACAAGCAGCCTTCTATGGTTTCTGTTTCAGTTTCCACCTCCAGGCTTTGGCCTTGAGCTTCTTTCCCGGCTTCCATTGATGGTGGGCTGTAACCTTAAGCCTAATAAACCCTTTACTCTTCAAGTTGCTTTCGGCCATGGTGTTTATCACAGCAACAGCAAACTAGACAAATTAACAATAGATTACATCTATAAAACAGCTTCAATGTCAACGCGAATGGGAATGAATGTATAGGAGGGACTGGAGAGATGGCTCAGTGGTTAAGAGGACTCGCTGCCCTCATAGAGGATCTGGGTTCAATTCCCAGCATCCAGCACTGCCTGTCACTCAAGGTACAAGCCACCCAATGTCTCTCACCCTCATAGGAACATATACACACACGAATATGCTCTCTCTCTCTCTCTCTCTCTCTCTCTCTCTCACACACACACACACACACACACACACAATTTAAAAATAAATCTTAAAACAATGAACAACATGAGAAGTATCGTAGGCAATACACCAGCTTAGTCTGGGTGGGTGCTGTTGGTGCTCAGACACATTGCTGTCTATTTGTTGGCTCTTCTTGCCCACCAGGAAGGACCACCTTCCACTCTGCAACTCCCCCACATCCAGTAAACACCGTATTCTCCAAAGTCTAGGCCCTTGTGGGGCAACGAGCTGGCTCATCCCATTAATACACAGAAGAGAGAGAGAGAGAGAGAGAGAGAGAGAGAGAGAGAGAGAGACCCATACTTCCGTTGTCTATGGTCTCCTTGTCATATGTGCCTTTCTCTCCAACTGTTTGCTCCACCTAGGATACCTTCATGACCCGAGAAGGTCTAATTATAAAAAGTGGGCCACTTGCTGCATCACGTGTGGAGGTCATGCTTCTGTAATGGAGTCCTGAAAAGGGAATTTGGAAGTGGGCACAAGGTACCATGCTGAGTGAGGTGGGTGTGGGAACATGCTTAGTGATGGGAACCCCAGGAAACTCATAGATAGTGAAAATCATTTCCAGTGAAGATTAGTAGTTCACTGCAACAGGATGAGGATTGTCTACCTTCTAGCCAGCATCGTCTGTGTCACTTATTCCAGGTGACCCCAGGTCACAAAATGTAATTTAAACACCTCTTCTCATTCCCTTTCCAGGATTCTAGAAAATGTCAGTTATGAATGAGATTGTTTCTCTCCTAGTATCTGGGAATATGGATTGGCCTAACTGTAGGTGAACTCAGGTGTGGTGGTTGGACTAGGAACAGCCCCATAGAGTCACCTGTTTGAATAGCGACACACCCATAGGGACTATCACTATTAGGAGGTGTGGCCTTGTTGATGTAGGTGTGGCCTTGTTAGAGGAAGTGTGTCACCGTGGAGGAGGGCTTTGAGGTCTTCTATGCTCAAGTGACAAGCAGTGTGGAATACAGTCCCCTTCTGCTGCCTGCACATCACGATGTAGAGCTCCCAGCTCCCCCAGCACCACGTCTGCACGTTGTCGTGCTTCCTGACGTCATGACAATAATGGCAAAACCTCGGAAATGATAAGCCAGTCCCAGTTAAAGATTTCACTTTGTAAGAGTCGCCGTGGTCATTGTGTCTCTTCCCTGAGTGGGTGGCTGGGCACTTTCTCATCTGCTTTTGGATCCTCTGAATACTTTTAAGACAGAGGGTGAGAGGACATTGGCATGGAGGGTAAATGGAAAAATGAAGCTCTCACGTCAGCCAGGAATGCCGGGCTCTGTGGGATTTCATTTCTCACATGCAAAGCATGGTTTTGTTAATCTATCATTTCTGAAATAAATGATCCACAGCCATTCAAGGCGAATGCATCCCAGACCTGGGTTGGGCCCATTTAATTTGGAATCAGAAATGACTGGCAGGTTGATGGAAGAGTTCTGCCAATAAATTACATACATCCTGTTACTACAATTGCTAAAAATAGCTTTGGAGACTACAGAGAAACTGGTAATGACCCTTGATGGACAGCAGGAGAAAAAAAAATCCAACCATAAAAACTAAGTAAAATTTTATCCACATTCCCCAAGCTGTCATTAAAATTAATTTGTTTTTCATGTCAAAGTCAAATATGCCCATGTAATGTGCAATTCATTGAATCCATTCAGCAAAATGTTAATTTAAACTAGATTTTTTTGGTGTTATGTAGATTCGGCACTAGGGAGGATTTTGTGTGTTGTTTAATGGAAGCCTCAGGTTTCTTAAGGGTGGGCTGCAGAGAGCTCTGTGATGAACTGCCTCGGAAAGAGGCTGGGTGATAGCAGCCAAGATCACGGGATTCTAGTTCCAAGCACACAGATTGTGTATTTGCTTCAGTTCCTCCATCCAGAAGGCAGGACCTACCATTCCTTTCCAACCAGATGCTTACTACCTCAAAGCTGGAAGCCAAATCCATGCAAGTAACCAGGTACAATTTGCACACAGGAAGCAATTCGGAGTTTCAGGGGTTCTCAGGTAATGCCTGGGAATCCTCTTCCACCTTCCTGATGGAAGAAACTCATCTGGTAGCAATGGGTAGTGGGTAGGGAGTGATCGAGGTGGGCAGGATCTGAGCTGAAACTCGGAAGGCCGGTCCTCAGCTGTCATTCTCCTGTTGCTGGTTTGGGTTTGGAAAAACTAAATAATTTGTTTAACCCAATTCCCTTTCCCTACCTTGAGGGAAAGCTCCTATAAGCTCACTGTAAACACAAGTACGCCATGTGGGACTCTCATCCATCTAGTTTAGACCACCGCCTGACACACACTGGGCAAGATCCGTGTCATTCTTTCCTGAATTCATTTTCCACACCAGCTTAGCCTCTCACTTCCTATCCAGAGGTGATTATTTGCACAGTGTGAATTTTGAGGAAGTGAATTTATCAGAGCCAATCTTGGTCATTGTGAAGGCATTTTCTTGGACCCAGAGATCGCTCTTGATTCTTAGGATAGAACTTAAAGAGATGCAACAGTTATGAGGCAGCACTGAGCACAAGAGGGGACTGACTCTCAGAAGTCATCCAGCGTGGGGCTGGTATTCGTTAATTTAGCAATTACTTTTTAGACACCTACTTTATGCAAGCTTTGAGTTAAATGCAGAGCTACCACCACGAGTGAGATGTGGTGTCTATCTTGACCTAGTGTTTTTTTCTAGCATATAGGCACAATTTTGGACTAAAACAAACAAATCCGTATTTATTCATTTTTCTACCGCCACCTACAATAATAAAGGCACTCATATTTCATCTCAGTACTTAAAGAAAAATCTATGTACATACATGATTATATATATGCACATATATATATATTCTCCAAATAAAACATTACCATGTATTAAAAACTTTCAGAATCCGTATTTATGTTTATTAACCATGCACCATATTTTTTCTGGTTTAAGGAACGTTATGGCTGTCTGCTTTTGAGAGTAGACTGGTTGTTTCATAGCTGAGCATTCCCTGAAGCTTGAGGGTGTGGCAATGTGAGAGGAACTGTGATTTAATGAAGGTTCTTGGGGATTTGCAGGATTATGGTCTAGAGAAGGAGGAACCAGCTGTTCTTGTTCACCAGCGGCCCTGGGGACCAAGCTGAAGGAAGTGGGCTTACAGCGTGATGGCTGTGGTTTAGAGTGGACAGCGAGGTTAGCTGCACAAAGCTGTCAGCAAACATTGACAAAAAGCTCCTTCCTGGGACAGTGCCTGGGACTCAAGCTGTGTGGGATGAAAGGACCCTCAGAGCACCCAGTAGGAGCTCTAGTGGACGTGTATGGAGAAAATGAACAGGCTCATTGGACAGTGGCCATATGACCTTTGCTGCAGGGGGGGACATAGTATGCCCAATAGAGTAGCATTTTAGGTACATAAATGTTCAGGGATTTGTGTCTCCCCCTTTGGAGAGAACATCAGTGGATTCTTCCCAAAGCCCAGCATCGTCAATGAGATAATGGCACACAGCATCACTCACTGCAGCAGGCTGGCTCCACCGAGCTCACTATGAAGAAAATGGAGATGTCGATTTGGAGAGAAAAAGACCAGGAGGACCCAGCTGCTATCAGCATATAGTCTGAAAAGAGGCCACACAAAGGCTTGGGGACCTCTACCTCATGATTTTGGAGGAGAAAAAAAAAATCAACCAAGGGGTAGTTGAGATAGAAGTGAGTTCAGAGCAAGACAGGATCTTCCGAGAGATAAATACTGCCTAAATCTGTAATGGTTGGGAGCACTTTTTCTTAACCACTAATTTCTGAGTTCCACAAGAGCCAATGCAGGGGTGGTTTGCTCTTAAGAATCGTGTTTTCTTTTTTTAATTTTTCTCTGATTACTTAATCGAGTATGATAACATCTCAGAGCTCTTCTGATTTAAAGTCTTGTTTGATGTTCCTGAGTACTCACAACACAGGAAAAATATCCAACAATGGCTGAGGAGATGGTTCAGAGGCTAAGTGATTAACATGCATCCTAGATTGCTCTTCCCGTAGCTTACAATTTAAAGTCCATTTTTGACAAAAGCCAAGGCAGGAACTCAAGGCAGGAACCTGGAGGCAGGAACTGAAGCAGAGGCCGTGGAGAAACATGCTTTCTTAGACACTTGAGGACCTCCTGCCCAGGGATGGCACTGCACACAGTGAGCTGGGACCTCTATATCAAATCTCAATTAAGAAGTTGCCTTATAGATATAGCCACAATCCATCTAATTGAGGAAACTGTTGAGCTGACTCTTCAGAGATGACTCTAAGGTGGACAGCGAGCAGTAACTATGATGCCAGGTAGGCATGAAAACCTGGGGTTGATTTTCTTCAGAACCCGTGTAACAACCTGAGCATGGTGGTGCATACGCCTGCCGTAGTGTTGGGGAGGTAGAGACAAGTGGATCCCTGAAGTTTACTGGGCAGCCAGCTTAGGTAATCAGTCAGGTCAAGAGTCAATGAGAGATCTTGTCCCAGAAGATGAAGTAGCCAGTGACTAAAAGACAGGAGTTGACTTCTGGCATGTACATGCACACATGTGCACACACATCCCTATGCACAGGTGCACACACATAAACATACCTACATCTCAGACACCTACATGCAGAAGATCCAACAAGACTGAATACAACGGGGACCTTTCTGAAGAGAGTTTTGATAACCACCATGAGCCGAGAACCATCATAGACAGGAATGAATCATATATTAGAGAATGGCTCATGACTGGGAGCCTGTATTTCTGGGTTCCTTATCATTCATAGGTTTAAGCTGTTCTCTAGGAGGCTTAGCCTGGCTATCACATTTCAAAATGCCTTACTATTGCCAAAAGATGGTTCTCCATGATAGCTGTCCAAGCTGCCATCCTCTTCTGATGTGGGTGTCTACATTCACTCTTCCAACTTTCTGAGAGTCCTGATTCCTGTCCATTCGTCTCTCCTATCTCCTATTCAAAGTCCTTCCCAGTGATGTCTTCTCGAGCTTGTCTAGTGACAACATTCTAAGTCATTGCCCATGACCTATCCTTGTCTTTGTCATTTGGGGATGTCTTGCATGGGTTATCAGCATCTGTTGGGTACATGCTTAATGGGCACATGACTAATTCCCATCATTTCTTGGATTACGATTTTTTCTTTTAGTATAGAATAGAGTTTATTCAGGGTATGGGGAGGGGAGTTAAGAGGGTAGTAGAGGCAGAGAAAGGCAGAGAGAAGGAGAAAGTAGAGAAGTAGAGGCCAGCTGTGACCATGTGGAGAGAGGGGGGCAAGGGGAAGGGGGAAGGGAAGAGTTCAAGAGGGCAAGAGAGGAGCTAAGAGAGTAAGAGATGCAAGAGAAGCAAACGTGGATTACGATCTTTATGTGTGCAGAGACCACACACTCTGTTTCATTTTTTTTAACCTCTTTAGCCAAATGCAAAGCATGCTTTCAATTCATTTGACTTTAGCTGCAAGAGAGCAAGGTCTTTCCTCATTAGTTTTGCTCAAGCCCATTATTTCCATGAATGGAGAATGAAATCCCCGTAGATAAGATTGCTCCTGGAGAGCTCATATTTCACATGGGCTTTGAGCCACAAATTCTTAGAATTTTATTTATTATCAGATATTCATATAGCTTTTGCAGCATGTCAAGTGCTGGCCTTTTGGGTCCATTGACCTTTTAATTAAGGCACATGCCCTTTCTTGTTTTTTGGTATTTTTTTTTTAACACAGCTCATTGGAAGGTCACTTTGTGTCTTGCTATGCCAGTTCCGTGACTGACAAAGCCCTTGAACTCTGGAAGAATGTAGAATTATTGGTTTTCTTTTGGTTTTGGAGTTGTCAGGCATGAGCCACATCTCCTTGGCTTTTCTAGCAAGTCTTCTAGAATTTCCCCACAGTCCACTTTTACCAGAGGAAGCTCTCTTAGCTCAGGGTTTTGCATGAAGCTCTTGCTTTCCTTCTCCGTGAGCCATTTTGAAGGCGCTGAAGCCTCTCCTTTGGAGTTCTTCCAGAGGAACTATGGAGGACAGGCATTCAGAATGTTCTCAGAGTACTTTTTGGAGCACAGTTTCACACATGGGCATGTGGTTTGATAGTTCAGACACCACAGAATCAGATGAGTTTAAATGAAACTTTAAAAAAAGTCAACATTTTTAAAAATATCTTTTTCATTCACATATATAGTTTTCAGTTCGGTTGGGCATTTCAATCTCATGGAGATTGTTGGTAAGCTGACGTTTCATTTGGACACTCAGACCCTGGAATTTGTTTTGAAGCTCATTAGCCCTGACACTTTCCTGGGATCATAAATGTGATGACTTTATCCTATTGGTATTTAAATTGCATGCCTTTTATAAAATGTTTGTTAAATGCAAAGCTCGGGAAACCAAAAAGGTGAAATATTTCAAGGTCTTTTATGTATATTTTATAGCAAGAACATTTTCCAAATGACAAGAAAGGGAATGAGTCTTAGGGGCAGATCTAAGGTATCTAGTCAGAGTAATGCAAGTGCCAAGTCGGCTTGGAGGGAGAACGTACTTACTAACCCTTCCAGAGAGTCAACACAATGAGGTTTGACTAAGCAAATATTAAAAACTACAGAAGACATATAAGATGGTAGTCTAGTATGACCATCAGTGGATGTAAGCCCAGTGCATGATGTGATGATCCTGGACTCCAGGCAAAGTATGTTCATGGGGAAATGCTCTTGAGTTGTGTTCTTTAGAATGTATCTCTGGTCTAAGGACATGGATTTCCTCCATAAGAAATTGACAGTTGTTTGGTCAAAGGTATATGAAGAACTATGCTTTCCTTAAACCAAGTCTAATCATTCTTTATGATGTGTCCGATTTTTTACATATGTGGCTGTTTTGCCTGCTTGTACATCTGTGTACCACATGTGTGCCTGATGCCCGAGGCGGCCAGAAGAGGACATTGGATCCTGTATTCTTGTGAGCCACCACATGGGTGCTGGGAACCAAACCCTGGTCCTCTGTAAGAGCAACCAATGCTCTTAAATGCTGAGCCATCTCTCCAGCTGAAAGGTCCAGAATTTTTTCATTAAAATACCTCCCCTATAGATAATAATCCTTGTGACATACCATTTGAATCTATATGGCTTCATTTGAGAGAATATTAATTTTTTGTTAGTTCCTAAATGATTTCCTTCAAGCTCCCATAAGTGGAAAGAAAGTAACGCGGGACCACAGAGGCCTTGACTACTTTTCTCCTTTGTAACTTTGTAAATAATTTACAGATATTGACAATGCCCTATCTACAGATTCCTAATTTAAAACTCTTTTATCACCTTAGTTATCTCTATCCCTGCATGGGATGCTCAGCGTTGGCCTTCATTTTTCTGTGTCTCTTTCTCTTCCACCATTCCCCCTGTTTTTCCTCCTTATTTTCTGGGTTGCCTTGCCCAGCTCATTATGTCTTAGCGGGATGGAGCTTGAGAACAATGCAATTTAAGCCAGCTGGACGAGTCCAAGGCTTCGCGGAGGTGACGGATAAAGTGTCTGGAATGTCAGAAACAAAAGCAATCACGCTGATGATGTGCCTGGAACTTTATTGGCCTTTCTGGACTTGGTTACACTTTGGGATTCTGTCCTCTGGGAATAGCCTTCAGGGCATCCCACATTCCTCCTCTGCGACTGGCTGGTTGTTGGATGCTGGTTGATTACGAATCTTCTGGATGCCAAGAGGCCAAGAGTTTCTTTCTGTGGTTGCTGTTTGGCTTCCAGCGTCCAGGGAGAAATGCTTACATGCATTCAGCCTAATTGCCTTCCATTGCTCATACCTGTTGCCTGTCTGATGAGGTGCAGAAATCCATGGTACCAATTTCCTCTCATCCAAATGGAGCCTCCCCAAATCCTTCTAACAGGACTCTGATGTTAATGCTTGTGTTTTTCTGGTTGGAATCTAGGTTTGTTAGGGGGGAAGGCAGCCCACCCTCTGGTTTACTCAGACCCATTACTTTTTTTTATAGCTGGGGAAGCTGTTTTACCAACCTAATTTAAAATCCTATGTGGAAGCTTAATGCAGTGACATTAGCTTGTGCATCTGCATGGATTTAAGCAAATGTGTGTGTGTTTGTGTTTGTATGTGTGTTTGTGAGTGTGTGTGTGTGTGTGTGAGAGAGAGAGAGAGAGACAGAGAGAGAGAGACAGAGAGAGAGAGACAGAGAGAGAGACAGAGAGAGAGAGAGAGCGCGCCTCTGCTCCAGGCTGCTACTTGCTTCTATGATAACATACCCAGAATGAGTTCAAAGTGGGAGGGGCGGCCGTTTGTTCTCATTCTGTTCTGATTGCTTTCATGTCTCACACTCTACACCAGGTGACTACAGTTTCTTAAGAATGATCTTGTGATGGCTTGGCAGTTAACGGCACTGAATAAGTTCAATTTCCACCAACCACATGGTGGCTCGCAACCCTCTGTAATGGGATCTGATGCCCTCTTTGGTGTGTCTGAAGACAGCTACAGTGCACACTCACATACATAAAATACATAAATAAAATCTAAAAAAAAAATAAAAGGAATGATCTGGACTCTATAATGGTCTTTTAGGATCCAATTCTAGGACCTTACAAGGATGGTTATTTGAGTTGAGTGAGGGACAAGGCCACATTCAATCTTTGTTTCTTACATCTTTTCTCCCCTTGCCTAGTAGAGGTTCCAAATATCATGGCTTTTAAACAGTGAGTGACACAGATTCCGTGCCATATGCAAAGGAAATCCAGGTAGGCATTAGCCAATGCTTAAGGTCGCACAGTTGGTGAGTAAGAACTTCAAGCGGAGTGTCTGCTCCCTAAGATCCACAGGCCGTGGCTCTGGAAAGAACGTATTGGCTTCCCTTCTTTCCTTTGCTTCCAAATCTCTTCTAGCACTTAGTAAATATTTATTATCCATGCCTGGTGCCATTTAGTTCAAGCTGAGAGCAGATTTCATATGGCTATGCTGCCAACCATCTCGTAAGCTTTAACCACCTTAGCTAGAGTTGAGCTTCTCCCCCCCTCACACACACCCCTATCTCTCCATCCTTTCAGGCTTAGGACCTTTGATTGTCTTTCTCAAGCGTCTAAGCAGATCCTATCTACAATAAGAGCATCAATCCCTGAGAAGCTTGAACATCCGAACTACTCTAGTGCCCTGGAGTTCATTAGATATCACCCACAGCGGCTAGATTGGTAGAGATATTTACGGCGGACCTGGCACTGTGTTAGGCATGTTATAAAACGTGCAGGAAACTGCAACCTCCGAGGTGGCTACTACCACTTTCCAGTTTCCAGATGATGAATGAGGCTCAAGGGACCTCACAGCAAGTTGCAGAGCTAGAGTCGGAGCCTGAAGCTGTCCCTCCACCACCTTCACTCAAGACTTACCCTCTCCTGATGCACAGCCATTTGGAGTCAAGACCCCTAAGCTACCAGCCCCTCCATTTACTTTATAAAGTACTTACTGTAGAACTACATTAGAGGAAGGAGTTGGGTGTTTCTGTCCTATGAAGAATCTTCTAGGAATTATCTTAACTCCTGTTTGTAAAACAAAGACTTTCTGGGTTTGTTCATGAAATTCTGAAATACTTAGGCAGTCACGCAGTTTGTGAGCTTGAGGTCAAACTGAGGAAAGCACGAAAATATATACTACTCCATCTAGCATGTAATATAGTCATGGAACTCACTATCCTGAGAGGCAGTACAGACAGGAAATGTAAATAAATTTAAAAAGAGTTTGGACAAATTTATGAATGACAGGGCCATAAAAGGTTTCTAACCGACGCAAGGCTATAGAAGGCGTGACTATAAAGCATGAACAAACATTTTTTAACAAACACCAGAGCTTTTATATTCAAATAAACGCATATATTTCTCCTTCAAAGTACTTGCCTTAGGAGAATACTAACATTTGCTTATTTTAATATGAATTACTTGTTGAAAAAAATGTCTGGGACCCATGGTAGACAGAAGTTTAACCTGAAGCCCCTTAGAGTAGAGACGTTGAAGCCTCCAGTATGGTTTGAATCTGTTTGAATCTGAGCGTCCCGCACAGGCTCATGTGTATGAAGCTGGCGCTGTCTTATGGACAGGAAGCTTAGCTCTTGGAACAGATTTCTGGCAGTGCCTTTGCTTTGTCACCACTGCGATGGGCTGGGTTGTCCCATAGTCACTCCCACTGCTGTGTCCTCACCCCACAGGGGACTGAAATTCCCTGAAACTGTGGGGTCAAATAAATCCTCCCTCCCTTCAGTTGCTTTGTCAGGCATTTGGCGACAGTGGAAAGAGAAGCGTTCCACACTGCAATTCTGGGTAAAAATCCCTGGCCTCCTGCTTGCTAGTTACTGCTCTCTTATCTCCTACAGATTTCTTCAGCCCATGACTGGTTCTTTTGCCCAACCCTAGATTTTTTTTTTTTTTTTTTTTTTTTTTTTTTTTTTTTGTGGAAAATCTCCATCTTTCGTGAATGAGTTTCCAAAGCAATCTAAAAGTAATTTAAGTTCTAGGGTGATGGCTAAAATGTGTACGCAAGCTGCTTGTTGATATTAGTTTGTAAGGGGCTGGGAGATGGCTCAGTCAGTAAGTTGCTTGCTTCACCAACAAGGGAATCTGTGTTTGCTCCCAAGACCTCGTCTAAAGCAATTCTGGACCTGAGAGTACATACTTGAAATCTTGATGCTGAGGAAGAGGAAAAACAGATCCCTGAGGCTCTCGGACCAGCCAACCTAGCCCGCTTGGAGAGTTCTAAACCAGTTCCAGACCCTGTCTAAAAAAACAAAACAATCCCAACAGCATCAAGCCATGGATGGCATCTGAGGAATGATACCCAAACTTATCCTCACAACTTCACACACACACACACACACACACACACACACACACACACGTGCAAGAGAGCCTGTACCCCCACAGACACCTGTACATACATGGGAAGAGATGCACACAGATGCAGCATGCTTAAAAAAAAAAAAAAACCTGAGTAACTCTTTATTAAGGAAGAGGCAGCCAAGCCGCATTAATTTTGATACCTGTAAACTAGCTGTCTGATGGCTACCTCCAACTGTCCTTGGGGGATGCGTAAGTCCTCTGGACTTTTAAAAATTCTTCACAAACTCTGTTGAGTTGTCTTACATCCTGTTTTCCTTTCAGTTGGTTGGGGTGATTAAGAACACCTTGACCAAAGCAACCTTTGTTTTTTGTTTTTTGTTTTTGTTTTGCTTTGTTTTGTTTGTTTGGGTTTTTTTTAGCTTATACTTCCAGGTTATACTCCATCACCAAAGGAAGTCAAAGTTGGACATGAAGCAGAGGCCATGGAAGAGCGTCGCTTATTGACTCACGTTGGGTTTGAGCCCAGACTCATGCTCAGCTAGCTTTCTCCCACAGCCCAGGCCTGCCAGCCACCCCCAATAGGGCTCCTGTATTGATTGTCAATCAAGACAGCCTCTCACAGACACAGACGCAGACATAGGCACAGGCACAGACATAGGTCTGTCTGATTGAAGAAGCTTTCCCATTGAAGTTCTCCTCTCAGGTGACTCTAGAATATGCCAAATTGACAGTAAGAACTAACCAGGGCTCTGTGGTAACTTTTTTCCCCACTACAGACATCTAAAGCACTGCCTGAGGTCACTTAAAGCCCGAGGGAAGGAGCTCATTTAGGGAAAGATGAAGGACCTTGGGGCTCATAGATCTGGCTGGAAGGTTCACAGGTCCCTCAAAGGCCTACCGCAGAGACCAGTGATATTTTCAATAATAAAAAGGGAGACTAGAGATTTGACAACGGAGCTTTAAAACGCGGACATAGAGCGCCAAACTATGCTTCGACACCACTGGCACCTCTTTGCCGCCCCCCCTCCCCAACATTGGGGTATACTCTTCTGTTGCCAGTGGGAAAAAAATGTCAAGAGAATTCTAGAGGTCCAATGCAAAACAGATTCAGTGGTTGTGATCCCCTCAGAGGCAGCAGACTCGAGCTCTGGTGTTGGATCGCGTCAAGATCTGACCATAGCAAGCAAGTAGCCAGGAGCGTGTTCATCTATGCCCATTCATACCCTGCCAGTTGGATTCTCTTTGATCACCAGACATTCTTTTTACTTTGACTTCTAAGAAGAATGGGGTGCGGCATGAGTGAGAAAGGAGGGGTCAGCCCCAGAGAAGTCTCCAAGTCCACGAGGCATGCTGGGTGACTTCTGCTTAAGCTGGGAACGTCGCTTCCACAAATGGATTTACAGCCTTGAACCAAAGCTAACAAAGAAAAGACAAACATGTCACTGAAAGTAACATGCTGACATGTGTTGATGTCTCGGCCAAAATTCATAACATAACCCAGAAGGAACACTTGAGATGCCTGGCCCTGGATCCGGGATGATGGTGTATTTCTGGGGAATTCTGGTAGGAAACATCCAAGAAATGTCAAGGCAAGGAAAATGGGAAACAGTAGCTTTAGGTCCTGTGAATGAAAGTTGTTTTTAAAAATTAATCTTTGTTCTGGGGCTTTAAAGGAAATCTGGATGCCAGAGAAGTGGAATAGAAGGTTTGTGGGATTCGGTGAAAGCCTTGAATGGAATTAGTAAGAAGGAGACACACCTATGAATGTTTATACACACATGCACTCTGAAGACCCACAGGCACTATAAGACACCTTTTTTTGGAGGTGTGGGCAATTTGGTGAATAAGGAAATATGGTGCAGTTCTCTCTCTCTCTCTCTCTCTCTCTCTCTCTCTCTCTCTCTCTCTCTCCCTCCCTCCCTCCCTCCCTCCTTCCCTCCGTCCCTCCCTCCAAACCCACTTCATCCTTGGCTCTAACCCAAGCCCATGAGCTGTGTGTACTTTGCAGAGACACAAAGTTAAAGGGGATCCCTGAATGCCTCTCTTGCGTGTATATGTGCACTTGTGTGGGCATGACTCTGTGTGTTGGTACACTTGTGTGTGTACTCGTGTGTGTGTGTGTGTGTGTGTGTGTGTGTGTGTGTGTAAGTCAGGAAAAAAATCTAGGTGACAATCCCCCTTTTGTAAGACAAAATCTTTCTTGCCTGGTACTCACCACACAGACTAGATAGATCATTGGCTGGTAAGTCTCTGGCATTCCCCTGCCTCTGCCTCTCCAGGGCAGAGACCATAAGCATAAACCAACACACCCAGCTGGTTTTAAAATATAGCTTCTAGATCTCAAACTCACGCCACGGCTTGTAAAGCAGGCAATTTTCTGGTAGATATCCCCCAACTCTGTGAAAGTGGTCCTTATTTCTTGGAGTCTTTATTAAGTCCCTGAAATCAGAGAATGGCAGTTTCTCTCTGAATGCACTTGTGTACACACACACACACACACACACACACACACACACTTAAAAAAATAAAATTGCCTTTTAGAAAGAGCAACAGTTAATTCTGATCTATTGTGATGTTTTTAAGTTTAGAAGGAAGAATCACTCATTTTGAATGTACAGTTTTCACATGAAAATTTCACCCACAAGCAGATTAAAAAGGAAAAAAAAAACCCAACCAGGCAACACGCACAAAACAAACAAAAACAAAAAAACAAAATCAAGAACATACTAGGGCTTTGTTAGAAATCGGCATATTAGAAACCAGAGGGAAGAGTTTCCAGGCAAAAGATGGCGTCCAAGCTATGCCCGTCTCTCTGGTGGACTTGCCATAGATCTCATGTGAGTCTCCGGAGTATCTGCCGCGTCCTGGCTGTGTTCCCGTCATTTAAGTTATGTTAAAGGAAATTGAAAAATGGAGCTCGTCCTACGGATCCACTTATGTGACCTTTCCATAGTGCGAAACTGGCAACATCTGGCCCCCTTTAAGTCCCTGTGGCTTTGAGGGAAAAGGGCATTTGCCAGCTAGAAGGCTTGTTTTTCAAACGTCTGTTCTGATTTCGTCTTTTCATTTAACAGGAACCATTTTCAGTTATTCTCCAGACCAACGCCATACAAAGTGACTCGGGCATTGAGAGGGAGGTGAGGGTTTGAGGTGTAAGGAACTTGTCTGGGCTGTTTCACAACGCTGGTCCCTCAAAGAAGATGGAGTGGTCCTAGAGTAGAAGAGAAGGTAGTAAGCTGTTGTCTGGTGTAGCCTGACCCCAAATCCTGTAGCAAATGGGAAACCATCCAGCATAGCACTGAGGTATTTCATATATATGTGTATATGTGTGTATGTGTGTGTATGTACGTTTACAATTATTTGAGAACTTCATGCATATTCATAATATTTGTTCATCACATCCACCCACCATTCTTCACAACTCCTCCCCAGTTCTCCTCATGTCTACCTCTAAACCTTACGTGTTCGTTTTTAGCCCACTGAATCCAACGAGTGATTCCATTATGTGAATGGGCCTTTAGTAGAGGCCATATTCCTAAAGAAAGCTGACTGTTCCTCTCCCAGTAGCTTCCAACTCTCAAAAAAAACTAGACAGAACTAACATATGACCCAGCTCTGCATTCCTGGGCGCAGAACCAAAGAACTTAATATTCTACAACCGAGATGCTTGCGTCTGCGTCCATCCATGCGCGGCTACTCGCAAGAGCCAGGAAATGGAATCAACCTAGGTGTCCATCAACTGCCAGTCGGATAATGAAAATGTGGTGTACATATACAATGGAATTTTATTCCGCTGTAAAGAAAAGTGAGATCCAAAGGTAAATGGATGGACCTGGAAATAATCATATGGATGGAGTAACGCAAAGCTTTTGAAATGGTAGATTCCAGGCTGGTGAGGCAGCCAGTCAGGTAAAGTGCTCCTTGTGAGGCTCGCAAGCCGAGTTTCATCCCCAGATCTCACAGTGGAAGGAAAGAGCCAACCGCAGAACTCTACAAACATGCGCAGTACCGTGGACACGCCCCCTAAACACACAGAAAAATAAGAACAAAATTTAAGTGAGTCTCAATGCCGGATCGGGTCATGTAATGGAATATGGAGCTTACGAAAAAAGTCACGAGTGTTCTAAACCCTCAGTGACCAAAAATTAATTCAAGATCAAATGTATGATGCATCGAGCATGTTTCCGTCAGCGCCCGTTCCCGTTGCCTGGTGGACGTCTCTGTGGTCTCGGTTCTCAATGCAGAGCAGGCTGACTTTGCACTGCACATGCCCTGATCCTATGCCATCTCCACACACATTGCTTGAAATGCCTATGCCCTCATTCCAGGCTGCTGTGTGTCAGGCATGGGAATATTTCTATGGTTCCTACTAGCTTTTACTCTTTTAGAGACTTAACTGTATAATTCATAAAACAAAGATTTTTTAAAAACCATTTTCTTGTTATCATTCTACATCAAGTAAACATTACATTATTATGTCTTTGTAGTGTACTGTGTTAAACAAATAAGCATATTCTTCCCATTAGTATAAGACTATGCTACACCTATCAATAAATGGCGAAATAATGTCATACAAAGAACTGTTTTAAAATAAATTGCCTTGTGATGTATTAGCTATATATGAAGATATGTCATTTAAGTGTGCTGATCTAGCCAAAGCCTGTGCTTTTAGCTGGTCATCCTTTTGTCCCTAAAGAGAGAGGAGAAAATATGAGACCCTCACCAGGACTCCATGGAGACAAGATGTGCTCATTAGAGAAATTGATAAATAGTGAGAGTTTAAGGGCTGGCTGGCGCATATGTAAGGGACCCGTACAGGGAAACGTGGGGAAAGCAGGCCTGGTTACAACTTGTTGGCTTTCCCCTGCCAAGGAAAGTTCCCTTTCTTTCAAAGAGACCACACAGTCCTGATTTGTCAGAACTCCTAGGACTAGCCTATGTGGGAAATTCTTGTCTCATGATTATGTCAACTAACCTAGTGTATCAGGAACCTTGTTCTCTATTTTGTTCTTTGAAGCCCACGTCCTTATCCAGATGAGATCTTTGGGAATGATAAAAACCAGGCTTAATTTTTATTGTGGGTGTATCGTGTGGCTCGTATGTGCTACGACATACATCTGGAGGTCAGAGGAGACCTTTGTAGAGTCGGTGCCATCCATCCACTGTTACATGGATTCTGGACAATGAACACAGGTCATGAAGATTGTATGGTCATCTCTCCCAGCCCAGAGTCCCATTACACAAAAACTCCCAGGACCTTCCCCTCTCCCCCAACACAGTGTCGCCCTGGCTGTCCTGGAACTCACTCTGTAGACCAGGCTGGCCTCGAACTCAGAAATCCTCCTGCCTCTGCCTCCCAAGTGCTGGAGTTAAAGGCGTGTGCCACCACTGCCCAGCATACTCCCAAGACCTTGAGGCCTCCTCATTGATAACATGTTCTGAGGTTCTCCCTCTGATTGTGGACATCAGAAACAGAAGAAATTCCCCCCAATACTGACATAATATATTTATCTTAACAAAGTAAATATGTCAGTCACTTTTCCAACCACTGATAGCAGCTACCGAAGAAAGAAAGAAAAGTTATACTGGCTCCCAGCTCAGAGGACACAGCCCACCATGGTGGAAAAGCCTTGGTATTTGGAGTGAGCAGAACAGCCCAAGTTAATGGCAGCTGGAGCTTATCATGAGACTTATAGGGTGTTAACCCAGATGTGGAGGCCAGACTGGAACTGAAACTATCCCATAACCATGAGAAGCCCACCACCTAACACATATCTTTGCCAGTCATGACTTGTGATGCTTGATTCATGGGAGTTAGAAAGGTTCTACAGCATACTCAAATAGTGTCGTCGACTCAGTGTGTATGTGTATGTGTGTGTGTGTGTGTGTGTGTGTGTGTGTTCAGGACATTTCATATTCAAATCAGAACAGCCATCTTCCTACAAGAAAACATCTATTTCCTAAGACTTCCAAAGTATTTTTTGTTAAAGTTCATTACCTGTATTACCAGGCAATATTGGAGTCCTCATGGCTGGTGAGATAGTTCTCGGGAAAGAAACACAGGTTGAGGCCTTTCGAGATTGATCTATGGGGAAGGGAGTAGCTCCTGGAGGTTCGCATTAGCCTTAGGGTGGAGTGGGGTCCTAGTCCCCAATGTTTGCAGCCACACGACACTTGTGACCCATTTGCCAAAGCACATATTCTGTCCCTTAATTAGAAACGCCACAGAAAGCCTCCGCTGCTTGTCAACAAAAACACATTTGTACCGAGACCTTAAAACACACACATACATCAACTGCCAATTATTCCCCATTCATAGACTCTGGCAAGAGGAGAGGAGTGGATGTTTGCTTCCCCTTAGGCCAAATTAAGCCTCCCCTTTCATGGCAACTTATTTGTGGGGGTAATTTTCCACCTCATTTAATTGGGCTAATTGATTCGGCAGCCTTGTCAAGGAACAACACCGCGTTGAGGCTCAGTGGTTCCTGAGAGCGACTCCTGTTCTCTTTGGACTAGCTTTGAGCAAAAGGCCACATTAATTTTCCTGTTTTCAAACTGGGATCAACCTTTTTTAACCTTGTGTGTCTGGCTCTGGAGCGCATGAGTAAGTATATACAGAGAGTCACTCGTTTATTAAATCCTTTGAGAAGAACTGGGTATTGAGACCAGTGGGTGACTCTAGTCTAGGGATGGTTAGCCCACTGAAGGGCGGTGAGGGAGCTGAAATACCCAAGATAGAAGGAAGAACGTCCAGAAAATTCCATCAAGGCAAGCAGAGCCATTCTCTATATGGCAGTTGGGTCTCAACCCCTTTGAGAGTTGAATATCAGACATCCGGCATATCAGCTATGATAGTACAATTCAAAACAGTAGCAAAGTTACAGTTACAAAGTAGCAAAAAATTAATTTTATGGTTGGGAGTCACCACAACGTGATGAATTGTATTGGTTCATTGCATTAGGCAGGTTGAGAAGCACTGCAGTGGTTTGGACTTTCTAGGAGACGTCCAGAGGTTGTGCTCTAATAGACCCAGTTCATAGATAGCTATGGCTTATAGGAAGACTAAGGGGTGGATAAAGGTTGAGCATCCCTAATCTAAAAAATCTGGAAGAGTATAAAGTTACTGGATAAAATCATTGCTAGTTGTTAGGTTTGGCTGTGCAGGGCTATATAATCCTAGTCATCCAGAGTCAGTAAGACTGCAAGTTCAATGTCAGCCTGGGCTTCAGAGTGAATTCATGGCCAGCCTGGGCAACTTAGCAAAGCCTTGTCTCTGAAGGAAACATAAGGACCTGTGAGAGGGCATAGCTCTCAGTAGTAGAATGCTTAACTAGCACTTGTGATAACTAGATGTAATCACCAGAAAACTCAAAGGACAAACCCTCTATTAACGTGTATGAGCTGCATTTACAGTTGGTCCCATTTTCAAGATGCAGAATACCTAGATATTTATATGTAAATATCCCAAGATTGGAAATGAGTCCCATCACTCCTGGTTCCTAGGACTTCAGAGAGCATTCACTCAATCAATACTTATATATCACTAAGTTGAAAGATGGATCTCTCTCCTGCATTCTTTCTCCTGTTCTGACTTGTTCATGCAACATGGGATGCTGAGCCTGGAGATATGGCTCCAACACAGAGAGAAGGAAGCACGTAAGTGTCAGTGGACCATTGCTCTTGACTCTTCCAGTGTGTGAATTGATTTAATCCTCACTACACATCCAAGAGCCAATAATGAGATTAGGATATACAGAGAGTCATCCATTTATTAAATCCTTTGAAAAGAACTCGGTGTTCTTACCCCATATACAGTTGGGAAAATGGGGGCATATGGTTCAAAGCGGCAATGGGCTTAAAGTCTCCTCGTGAGTCATCACAGTGCCGGGGACTCTAGGCTCTACTCTTCATCACTAGTCTAGGAAAAGCTTTGGTACAGAAAAACCATGGCAGATGTACTGCTTAGTTTTTTGTTAACTTGAAGTAAGCTAGGGTCATCTAGAAAGAGGTAACCTTGAGTGAAAAGATGTTTTTAAATCAGCTTGACTATAGGCAAGTCTCTAGGGGCATTTTCTTGATTTCTTGTTGTCCACTGTAGGCAACACCATGCCTAGGCTTAGTGAACCATGGAGTAACATGTGAGTAACATGTGAGTGAGCCATGTGCCGCCATGGCTTGTGCTTCTGTTGCTGCCTCTAGGTTCCTGCCCTGACTTCTCTTAATGATGGGAGCGTAAGCCAAACTCTTTCCTCCGCCATGTTGCTTTTGATTAAAGCGTTTTGTAACACAAAAAGGAGGAAAATGAAGGCAGCGAGCATCTGAGAACAGGCAAGGGTGCTTTTGAGAGAGAGTCACATGGTCTACCTCTGCCCTGATGAAATCATCAATGTCCTGCTGGGAAATGAGTCAGGAAGACAAGACTGGGTGCCAGTATTGATCTGAGGCAGAAGTTGTGAACATTTTAGAAAAAGGCTGGATATGACCATATGTGGCAGCAACTGGGTTTTTGCCTTGTAGCACAAGGGCAGCTATAGATGGTATGCAGACAACTGAGTGTGACTGTTTGCTAATCAATCATTGTTTGCAAAACAGGCAAGAAGAGACCCACAGGCTACCCCGTGGAATAATGTGGGTTTTTTGTTTTGTTTTTAGATATTTGTGTGGGTTTAAACCATTGTGAAAGAGTCTCTAAGAGTCTAAATAAAAAACAGAACCAGCAACCCTATTTTCTTTATAATCTAATTCAGTGCTTCTCAATCTTGGGGTCTCGATCCCTTTGGGGGTGTGTCAAACAACCTTTTCATGGTGGGGCTCACCTATGACCATTGCAAAACACAAATAGTTACATTGCAATTCATAGCAGTAGCCAAATTACAGTTAGGAAATAGCAAGGAAATTGATTTTATGTTGGGGGTCAGCCACAGCAACATGAGGAACTGTATTCAAGGTTAGCAGTATTAGGTAGGTTGAGAACCACAGCTTCAAATCATGTGTGCCTTTCTGTCTGAGGTCCCAATGGGATTTGAATGAAAATGACACCATTAGGCTTATAGGGAGTGGCCTATTAGGAGGTGTGGCCTTGTTGGAGTAGGCTTGGTTTTGTTGGAGGACTCCTGTCTCTGAGGAATGCATTTTGAGGTTTTCAAAAGCTTAAGCCTGGGCCGAGTGACTCACATTCACTTCTGTTGTCTTCGGATTAAGATGTAGACAATCTGCCTACATGCTACCATGTTTCCTCTCATGATGGGAATGGGCTAAACCTCTGATCCGGTAAGCCAGGCTCAATTAAACATTTTTCTTTATAACATGCTGTGGTCCTGCTGTCCTCTCATAGCAATAGAATCCCTAACTCAGACAGTCCCTTTTCTCTTTTACTGTTTAATTCTTACACATGAAGTTTTTAATATGTTGAATTAACCTGAATTTGTTATCTTTTAAATGATTAGCCTGAACCCCAAGGACCATAGCAATTGGTCTATCAAAGGTTGAACTGTCTCAATAAACAACTTGGCTGTTTATTGTTTTTTGTTGTTGTTGTTGTGTTGTTTCTTTAAGAATCCCAGGAGCCTGAAGTGTGTGGGGTACCCTGATATTATGGGCCCATGGCAAATGCACCCTCCCCCTACCCATCTTTAAGAATGCCCTTATAATTACTTCCCCGTCCTCACAAAGTCTGAGTTTGAAGGGAGGCTCTTGGAGCCAAGTTAAATACATGGAGTCTTATGTGTGGGTGTCAGGCAGCTGCTATGCAGAGAGGAGATGTGTGCTGGAGGAGTTGCTTAGAGCTAGCTCTTCCTGCGGAAGTAGACATGCAGTTTGCTAGGGACTGGCAACTCTTCCTAGACAAACTCTTTTAGTTCAGTCAATATTTTAAGAAATAAAGTAATCCAGACATTCACAAGCCCAAGACACAGCAATAGGATGTGGTGTGCAGGACATTGTAAAGAAATTCAATGAAGAAGAAATGTCAATGCATGAAGGGAGAGAAATCTCACTTCTTAGCGGTGACATTTGCTCCCCAGGTTTGAAAACCCAGACCTCAGCTGTGAGGCAGCAGAAAGAACACCAAATACAAATGGCATAGTAAGTCTAGATAGTGCAGGGATTTTGACTATGTCATGGGCTCCAGATGCGGGGTAGGTACAGTAACTGGGAGCTGGGGACCATAATCATGGTAGCGACTGAAACAGCTCAAGATAGAAGAGTAGGTAGGTGGGTGGAAGACAAATGAAACCCCCAAACCTACAGGACCTTCTCTAAATTAAACTCCATAGCAGCAACGCAGTCACCATCTTGCCATCTTGAGTGTATCAATAATGAACGAGATCTACAGTTGTGGGAAACCAAAGTAATGTCTAGAAGGGTTTGAAGCCTCAGAGAAGGCACATATGCACCATCTGACCACCTTTACCTTGACACAGGGAGGAAGGGTTATGTGAAGACTGTAACACACTGTCCTCTTGGCCAGGTAATTTAAGTTCCGAGGTCATCTAACCCTGAGGATGGGTGGGGAGTTGGAAGGAAAAGAACACTCTCATGACTGTGGAGCTAGAGCTCATTGTCAAGAAGATAGGAAGCAGAGGAAGCCCAGTGCATGTAAGGTTCCAGGTGAATGTGTACTGATGTGAGCATGCTAGGTCAAGGACTCCAGTGCCTAAGCACAAAGCCAGCCTAGGGAATTCTAGTGGGGATGTTGATATTGTGTGCATAAAATGTTCACCATAGCTCCTTCAACCTCCCAAGGATGTTTTAGACCTAAACACTGCTCCTAACAGAGATGGCTCTCCTATCAAGATTATTCAAGCTTGCCTTCTTCATAATATAAACTCTGTCTTCTTCTTTATCTGTATGTAATAACTCTACCTCCTTCTTCAGCCGCCTGAAACACTCTTGACTTCTGGTTCAACTCTGTATGATGAACCTGATGAGTTTCCAGAACCAAGACTACCCAATTCCAGCTATCTGTCTATGAGTCCATCTGTCTGGTTTTTCTTCAGTCTCTATCCTACTCAAGTGTGTGCCTGGAGCAGGGATGGATGAAGCAAAGAACACAGACACCCATTCACCTAAGACACACATTCTTCAGAGGACCAATGTTCTTCCCCAACGTGGAGGCAACTCTTTGAAGAAGGAGCAAGAAGCTACAACAGTTTGTGACCTTCCAAAATGCAACTTTCTCCACCGAACTAAGCAATTATGTGTAAAGTCTGTTTGTGGCATCTGATTTTTATAGGTCAAGGGTTGGAGGTATAATTAGGAAAGGAATACCTTAAAAAGTCTCCTGAGGAGGAGCTATAAAGAAAAACGTTTGGACGTGGGGAAGAAAATGGAGATAATAGAGCTTTTTCAAATAAAAAATGCTGGAGACGGCTTTTCTGTTTTCCTAGACATGTATAAATTCTTCTCCTGATGACTCACATAAGAGAACCAGATTTATAGGCATCCCCTGTGTTAGGTGGAGATCTGCCACTGTTTTCAGGCTTCCCTGGAGGTCTTGGACCCAGCAAAGGATCTGACACACACACACTCATTTTGCCTGTTTTTTTCCATGCTGCTTAAATGTTATATAGACTTGGGTTAGAAGGGGTAGCCTCCAAGTTACATCTCCCGAAAATACATGATCCTTGCCTGCTAGTGATGTCCAAGGTCCAACATTTTTATGACTTAGCCCTGAACAAATATGACTAAGTCTGAGATTTGATGAGGAGAATTTATTCCACACAAATAAAATTTGCAGAGTGGGTTCTCAGAATATAGCAAGAGAAAATCTACTCAATAATTCCAGCACATGAATACTTCATTCCAGCCACAGCTTGGTGCCTCCTCTCTTCCTGCTTTGCCAGGCTATAGCTTGTTAGGGAGAATTAACCAGGCCCACTGTTTGCAAGTAGGAATTGTTGACCAGATGAAGACTTGTTTCTCATTAGGTTCTACAAGCCACGAGCAGTGCATTCATCTCGGGTCTCCCCTAACTCTATAATAAGCCTGTTGTATTCATATTAAGTTGTGTGTGTGTGTGTGTGTATGTGTGTGTGTGTGTGTGTGTAGGTGTGTGTGTGTGTGTGTGTGTGTGTGTGTGTGTGTAATCCAAAGTTCAACTTTACATGTCATGTCTCAGGAACTGTCCACCTTGGCTTTTGAGACAGATGCCTCACAATGTTACCAAGTTGTCTAGAGTGGTCTACAATAAGTCCTGGTGATTCTGCTGTGCCTCCTGAGACTGGTGCTGCACATGTGCACTTCTCCACCTAGCTTTTTCCCATGGGCTCTAGAGATTGAATTCAGGTCATCATGCTTATAAGACAAGTACATTATTGACTGAGCCATCTCATCATTCCAAAATAAAGATGCAAAAGGCATGGAGAAATGAATATATTTAACAGTTTTTTTTTAAAATTTGTGTGGGGAGACAAAAATCTTATGAAAAGGACATGTGGGATAACATAAAATTTCAAAGCTTTATTTAGCAGAAGAAGCCATCTATTGGCGTTAGCAGGCAACTTATAGAGTTGTGTGAATACTTTCCATCTTTATTTCAGCCAGGGGATTGATACCTAGAATAAATAATGAAATGGAAAAATTAAACATCAATAAAAACAAAATCGCCAACTTAAAAGAACCCACAAAAGGCCAATACAAACTTTAGACATATTCAACATGAGGGTAATGCAAATTAAAACTATCTTCTTAAATTAAAATTATCATCTATCACACCTTAGTCTTAATAGCCATCACCAAGAAGACAAATGACAATAATATTGGTGAGGATGTGAGGGGAAGGTGGTTTTATTTACTGTTGCTGGAAGTGTAAACTGAAGTAGCCACTGTGGTGGTTTGAATATGCTTGGCCCATGGGAAGTGGCACTTAAGAAGGTGTGGCCTTGTTGGAGGAAGTGTGTCACTGTTAGGGTGGGCTTTGAGGTCCCATGCTCAAGCTCTGCCCAGTGTGGATCCAGACCCTCCTCCTGGCTGCCTGTGGAAGACAGTCTCCTTCTAGCTGCTTTTTTTGGGGGATCAAGATATAGAACTCTCAGCTCCTTCATTCAGAATGCCCGCCTGCACACTGCCATGCTTCCCACCATGTTGCTAATGTACTGAACCCCTGAAACTGTAAGCTAACTTCAATGACATGCTTTACTTTATAAGAGTTGCCTTGGTCACGGCGTCTCTTGATAGTAATAAAACCCAAAACTAAGGCATCCAAAATGGATATGCATGTAGCGTTTTCTCAAAAAATACTAAAAGCAGAACTACCATATGAGCCAGTTGAACCACTCCTGGTCACAAACTCAAAGGACTCCACACCTTTCTCCTGAGACATTGGCACACTCATGGTCCCTGCCACTCCCCTCAGAGCAGCATGAAAATGGAACCAGCCTAGACACCCCTCAGCAGACGCACGGATAAAGACAACTTAGGCAAGGGAATTTTCAATAGAGAATTTGAAGTTTACAGAGAACCAAATGTAAACAAAGTATTATGAGCGAGGTAACCTACACTCAGAAAGATGAATAGCACATGTTCTTTTGCCACTAGGAGCCTAGTACCCAAATTTTAAACATGTGGATTTAAGTCAAGGTAGTGTGGGTAGAAAGGGGCATGAGGCAGGAAAACCAAGGCTTTGAGGGGGAGGAGTAGGGAAGGTGAGGAATGCATGTGACATGTGACGTGACAGTGGTAGCTGGGAGACTGGGGTAGAAGGATACAGTGGACATTGGGATGGGGTGTCAGGGGGCATATGAGGGAAGGGGCAGGCAAGTTGGGAGACTCAACCGACACTGTATGTGTATGAGGATGCCCTGAGGAAACCTGTTTCATAAGCTAACTAAAAACCAAATGGTTAAAGAAGTTAATACTATCCAAGCAAACAATTCAATTAAAACATAGGCAAAAGACAAGTGAAGACATTTCACCCAGGATCTACAGAGCAGGGGTAAGGTCAGGAGCAGTTTGCTCAACTCTTAGCCATTTGGAAAATGTAAATCTAAGCTACACACAGATATCATTGCTAATACCAATCAAAGGGGCTAAAAGAAAACAACAACAACAATAACAACAACAGACACTTAAACTCCGGAGAGGACATGAAGAAATCGGGTCACTCATGTCTTGGTGGCAGGAATGTCGCATGACACAGCTACAGGAGTCTGGCAGCTTAAAACTAACCACACAACTACAGTTATCACGCCCGACATTAATGGTGCTTCGAGGCATCGGTCCCAGCAAAAGGAGCACTTGGGGTTAAGGAGAGGCTGTCACACAGCATGAGGACCTGTCGGCCTGCATCTGTCAATAGCCTAGCTATGGTCTTGCACCATAGAGTTTTACAGTTTGTGATCACATGAGAAACCTGGGTAAAGGAGACAGGTATTTTGCTAGTTTGTTACAACTGCCTGTGTATCTTCAATTATCTCAAAGTGAAATATTTGATTTGAGGGGCAGGAGAGAAGGCTCTAGAGTAAAGAACACACGCTACGATTGCCGAGGTTCTGAGTTCTATGATCAGCATCCACATCAAGTGGCTCACAACCGCCTATAACTCTCCCTCAGGAGAGTCAATGACCACTTCTGTCCTCCAAAGATACCTGCAAAGAAACACACACACACACACACACACACACACACACACACACTCATTCTCTCTCACACACATGCACTCACACACAGTTTCTCACATATACACACTTTCAAGTACACATACATATATACATATGCCCAATCATAAACACATACACACTCATACACACACATAAACACATACTCACACATACAAGCTTGTATATTCTCTCAAACACATATATACACCCTCACATACACTCACACACATATATACACATGCACACTCACAAACACATATACACAAACTCATGTACATGCTCCCACACACACATATATACATACACACAAATACATACACACACTACCGCATACAATCTTACACACTCACACACATAAACATATACACACTTGCATACACTCACAAACAAATATATGCACATGCACGTGCACACACACATGCAGTTTTTAATGTTGAAAGGGAATTCAGAGAGGCGTCCACATTTTATCCATCACTGTCTCCTAGTCGTCTGATTTCTTTATCCAGGGACAATTTCCAACTTACTTACCCAGAATGTTTTATGAATGCACTCTCCGGCAAACATGTGCATGTGAACTCCTCATGGTTCCAGTGTGTGCAAATCTTAAAGAAGCTGGAATATTTGTCACCTAAGGACAGTGGAATTCTTTGTTCTGAGAACTGTTTTAATTTTTCAGCCATTTTCTATTTCACTCAAGTCTCCTTTTCCTTGTACCTCCCCATTGGACTTTTATAATATAGAGAATAAATTAATTTTCATGATAAAAATTGCGGTCTTTTTTTCCCCAGCTTGCCTCTAATGCTATCACTGTTCTGTTATATAATTATAACACAGAAAATAAAAATGTAGAATTTCTCATATGTATTCAACACACACACACACACACACACACACACACACACACACACCACTGCTTTTTCCCCCCTTCTGTGTTTTGAGTCACATTTAGAACAACACCTCTAAAGTTATGTTTGACAAGTTCTCCATGTTGGCAGGAATGACAGATTTGGAGCAGAACACCAGCTTTGATCCCCAGCCTCTATTTCCCATCAAGGAACCAGTTCATCTCTGTTCTTTACGTTAACATTCCTGCCATGGGGGCTGCGTTCCTTTGGGTCACGTGAAGCTGTTGCCTGGAGGCATCAGACCCACGGTCTGAAAAGCACGCCAGAGAAGGGAGAGCGGGGCAGCGGGCTGCTGAGCCGGCCTTTTGTAAAAGCGGTCCAGAAAACCCTGTAGTCAACGCTGCCTGCTTGCAGCCACTGGCCAGAACTGAGCCATAAGGCTGCTCTCGGGTTCAGGGTAGTCTACTAATGTGAATAATTTCAGATAATTCTATCAATGACCACAGATTCTGGTTCTGTTAAGAAAACAATAGAGGACAGTAGTGTCTTTCTCCAGAAACTCACAGAGTCTGCGATTGACCTTGTGGTGCAGAGAATGACTTTGTGGGTTTCCTGTTTGTAAATGTGTACACCTGACTTCTAGTAATGATGTTGGTAAAATCGCTGGCAGCTGACTCAGGACCCTTTCTGTCCCCTCCTTCTTCCCTCTCTTTTTTCTTTCCTTCCTCCCTCCCTTTCTTTTTCTTCCCTCCCCTGTCCCTTGCCACCTTGTTGAGATGGGAGCATGTTATGTAGCTCAGGCTAGCCTCCAGCTCATGATCCTCCTGCTTAGCTTCCCATGTGATGCATCTTCTGGCAGGCACCGCTGTGTCTACCTTCCCAAGCTGCCTTAAAATAATGTTCCCCCTCTTATATGTCTTTAGACTTTTCTCTTCATTGTTTTAAAACACAGAAATAACTCCCACGCCGAGTTAGGCTCTTTGAAATATTCTGGAAAGTGACTCTGGAGAGATTCCTTCTGTTTCCCAGCTCAGGGAGTCTGTCCTGCCTCCAAGGGCCTTCTCCTCTCCCTTAAACTCTAGGTGGATTTGTGCTGGGTGTGAGAGAATCCCTATGTTTGTTGAGTTGTAGATTCTGGGCCACAACCTTAGTCTCAAGCTATAGCATTCAGATGACTATTGTTTTTAAGTCCTTTTCAATTTCTAAAACCTCTTTTGTGCTATTTTTATGCCTTCTTGTTTGTTTTCATTTGCTTTTTACATAATGTTTTCCTCTTGGTTTCTACACACATGGTCCTCTTAAAACTCTCATGCACAGCGGTCATACTTTTAAAGATCTTACTTCTGTTTGCTGAATCACATCCGGTCTCTTTGCCCAGCGCTCATCTTTTTGAAGAATTATGTTTTCCTTTCAAGGGGAACAGAGTTGCAATGTTCCCTGGCTTTTGTAAGGCCTCTCTCGTGAACAGGAGGACAGGCTGCCGATCTGATTAGGTGGGTAGATAATGGGGCTCCATACAGAGTGCATGATCAAGGAGAGACCCCAGGAACCCAGAGGGGTAGAATGAGAGAAGCTTCCATTAGGGCTTACTGCCCTTCCAAGTGTTTTTATACCTGGGACGGAGAGACTGATTTTTTTTTCTCTCTCTAAGAATGTAATTGGGGTGATAGAGTTGCGATTTAATGTGATACAAATCCAAATTCAACCACCACCGGAATCCATCTGTCTCTGGGCAACCTTCAGACTCTATGCTATGGACCAAAACTGCCCGCAGAATCGGGAACTTCAGGAGGGGGACTGAGCTCACCGCCTCGGGTGCTTACAGCAGAGTTTAAACATAATAAATAGGCTGATGATTGCCGAAGGAGCCTCCGCCGAGCAGAGTGACTCGGCAGATAATTGGAACCACCCCATGATGCTTTACAGCCTGGACTACGCTGTGAACTCTTGCGCAAGTCAGAGTGATATATATTTATTTTCCTTTATAGAGTTTTGTGGTTGCTACTAAAAATGTGACTTTGTTTATTATTTGGGAAATAGGCAAATACTAATGTCATGTAAATGGGATATTAATGTGATTGTAGATGTGGGTGTTTCTGTGCATGTGCATGGCATGGTGACACACGACTCCCTGCAATGTCACACTGATCCCTGGGCCCCAGCTTCCGTCACTGTTCTAGTAGGTGCTCAGCTCTGATGTAACTGCTGTAAAAATTGTTATTTCTATTTATCTGTATTTACTTGTTATCATAATGTGGAACACACGTGCCAAAGGGCACACGTGGGGGTCAGAGAACAACCTCCAGGGGTCGGTTCTCTCCTTTTTCCATGTGTGTCCTGGGGATTGAACCCTGGGTCCTCAGACAAACATTCTTACCCTACTAAGTTCTCTTGCTGGTCCAGCCACTCAGAAAGAATGCAAAAGGCAGAAATGCGTTATTACTTAGTCGAGTGTTTCTACAATCTGGCTACACATTCAGTGTTAAGAGTTCTCTTTTTATTTCTTGGGGAGACTTCTTAGAACATGTTGTAAGATCCTTTGTCTTCTGGAGAATTCAGAGATATTTACTTACCTTTGATAAGTAAATTTGCAACTTTTTCCATAAGAAGGTAATCCGGGACTGAATAGAAGAGGGGGAGCAGGGGAGGAATATTCCAGAAGGAGGACCATAGATAGCTCTTCCTGAGCACAGAGCAGGAGGTGTGTGTGTGTGTGTGTGTGTGTGTGTGTGTGTTTCATTTTGTAACATGACATCACTTTAGGCTGTGCAGATCTAAGAGTGTTCCCTGAGTTACATTTGTCTTCTTTACATGGTTGCTTTGTAACTTTTAAGACATTAATTATGCTATTTGTCATTTTATTGCTTATTTATATTTATTATGTTTTTTACATGTAACATTGTACTTGGTTGATATCTGCACCCCTTTATTTCCCTTTTCCCGATGGCCCACCTACCCTGCCACCCAAAGAATCCCCTTGGATTGTTTACTTCCTCAGGGATAGTTCTAGTTACTGAAACGGATTTATGTTATCCGTGGCTTTGACCCTGAGCTACCTGCTTGTCCTAGACCCCCCCCCACGCTCCCCTCTTTCCGATTCAAAACTTGCTTCCTCCTAAGGCAAAACTTACTTCTGCCTTTTTCATATTGACTTAGGAAATTTTTTTTTTGTATGTACCAGATACTAGCCCTTGCCCGGTTGTGCCAGGACGATAATTACTAGACTTCTCTTGGTTGGTATCCTTCCCAAAGTCTGAGCTGCCCTGTCGTATCCACAGTCATCTTGCTAAACCTTTTAACAATGACCATCCATTGCTTATTGGGAACAGGACCAATGGTTGGGGTGTCTGAAAAATATAACCCTCCTCCCCGTGTTTCTCCTCACCCCATTCTCTCGGAACTCCTTCAGTTTCTCCTTACTCTACAAACCATGAGTACACCTCCCTTTAGTCTGCAAGGTCTGAGACCCACAGGATTTTGTTGCTATAAATTAATTCGATGCATATTTTTGACAGTTATTTTGTCTTATTCACCACAGCGGGACTACATAGTTTCCTCCTTTGCAAAAGACGTCGTAAATCCATCCTGCTAGTAGAACATGTGTCCAGTGGCCTGTGTCTGGAAGCTTCCCAAAGAGAAGCAAACATGGATGGAGATCAGAGTATCTAAGCCTGTGAGGGCTGTTGAAGATTTGTCCTAACTCAAAATGTCAGGAGAAAAATCTGTCAGGGCAGGGTGTCTTTCAGAGCTACAGTAAACTGGAAGCAGTGTGGTGAGTGCAGATCTGACAGCATTTCAGAGAAATATAATGAATGAGTGTGTACTCTTGATCTCACTTACAAAGGTTAGTTTAATTAAAGTCTTAAGTGAAAGGGACTTGGGAGGTTTATTGGCCTAACATCTGACCTAACGTGTCTTCAGCTTCTTTTCAGGGCTTCTTCAAGCTCTGAGATTTTTGTTTTCCTAAAGTTATATATAACAGGGCTTTCAGTGGGAGTCAAAATAAGGGAGAGTGGTTCCAGATATCTTGAGTATTCTCAGGTAGAAGAGCAGTTTGTGAGCATAGAAAGCCCCCTTCGGTGCGGCGACAAGCCATTTAGATGACAAGAAGGTCAAAGTATTCCATAGAATGAAGGAACTCGCTGAAGATAGACTCATCTCCTGAGTGTGTCCTATTTTCCAGTCCAGCTTGTCTCAAGCACAACCAGGCCAGCAACCTTGCCCAGCCTGAGCGTTTTAACCTAGGAGAGAAAGATGGCTGTAAATGATGGGGAAAGCATCCTGTCAAACCTTGGCTCAAACTTTCTGATTCTGTAGTTTTTGACTTGAATCTCTAGAGGCTCAGCATTTTTTTCTCCCCTTCTTCTTGGCAAACCACAGCATCCTATTCGTAATGAAAGAGCTTTGAGAGAGCTTCTTGGCCATCAAATTGTTGGTAGAAAACAACATTTTTGATGAGATAAGTGTAAATGAATCAGAAACACATGGGTTAGATTTACCTCCAACTACATGGCGGGTGGGGGGGGCGGTGAAGGGAAAGGAGGAAAAGGCTTAGACAGAGTCACACTTGGGCTTTTGCTGATCCTTCATGAGTGAAAAATAGGTTTGGGAGAGTCATCAGCTGCCAACACCAGAAGGATGTGGTTGATACCGGGTGCATTATTGTCACGGTTGTGATTATTATTATTGATTATGTAGGCAGGTACAAGATAGCTAGGAGTTCTTTTGTATTTTTAATGCTGGGTGCTTAGATCATCCCTTTGAAGTGACCTGCCCAAGAGCATGAAGGATGAGTGTGAGGACTGCACGGGGACACAACAATTTATGCTTGCTTTCTTACAGGAGAAGTCTTTGCCTTTCTGTGTCTGTGAGAAGAAAATTGTGAAAAAGCCTGTGGATGGCCTAAGAGGTGATTGATTTTCAACATTATGGGAGACTCTTCAGCTCTAAGATGGCCCATATTCCAGCATACAGGAAGTTCAGCAAGTCTCAAAGTATGAGTGGGGAAAAAATGAGCATTTAAAATAAGAGCGGCTGTTCATGAGGCATCAACCAATGTCTGTAGATAGATACTTCTCAGGGCTCCGCCCACTCTCCCTCATTCCCCTAAAGTCCTGTTGTATTCTGAACAGGAAATGTTCTCCATAGGCTATGAAGTCTAAACACTTGGTGCTCAGTGGGTGGTGCTGTTTTATAAGGCTGTGGAATGGGGAGGAGGCAGAGTCCCTCTCTGGAGGAAGTGAGTCAGTATGGGTGTGTCTTAAAGTCTTATAGACAGGTTCTACTTCCTGTCCACACTCTGCCTCTTGACTGTGGATGGGATATGACCAGCTGCCTCCTCCTTCTGCTTCCACACATGTCCCCACCATTCTGGACCACAATTTTATTAAAGTGTGAGCCAAAACAAATCCTTCCTTAAATTGCTTTGGTTGGATATTTTTTTCCCTCAGCAACAAGATAAGTAACAGATACACATACAATCTTCTAACTCACCCACGGCTACACTCTTAAGGATATTCTCCTTCAATCTGGAAGGCGTTCTTTACACATCATCAGAGGCCAGTTCTAACCATATTCTAGACATAGGCAGTTGCATGTGGCCACCGAGTACTTGAAATGGATCTTGTATGAGCTAAAATATGCTACAAATATAAAACACCTAGTATGACAAGAGAATGAAAGATACCTCAGTGATGGCTTACGGTAATTCCCTGTTGGATATAAGGCGAAATAATGCCTCTGCATGAAGTTCATGTCTTTTTATCCCCCCCCCTTAGGGCACTTATTAGGAAATTAGAATGTACATACATAGCTTGTATTATGTTCTAGACTCAATGTTTACAGGCATATCTGTGACATTATTACTTGTCTTAGTCACTTTTGTGTTGCTTTGATAAAATACTCTGACCAAAAATTCAGCATAAGGAAGGCAGGGTCTATTCTGGCTTCTAACTACAGGGTATAGGCTATCATAGCAGAGAAGCCATGGGGCTGGGAACTTGAGGCAGGTGGCCTTGCAACATCTTCAGTTAAGAAACAAAAAAAAAGAAAGAAAAAGAAAAAGGACGGAAGGAAGGAAGGAAGGAAGGAAGGAAGGAAGGAAGGAAGGAAGAGAATTGAATGCTGATACTCTGCTAGATTCAGCTCAGGGGACAGTTGTCACCAACATTTAGAGTGACTCTTCCAACATCAATTGGCCCAATCTAAATAATCCCTTACAGAATTTCCAAGAGGCTAATATAATGAAGATGCTCCCACAGGTGTGACCAGAATCTTGTCTTCCAAGTTGTGTCATAAATTGTGTTGAGTTTGACAATATTATCCATTACGGCAGTCTAACAATCTCTTTTCTAGCATTTCGATTTCTCTTCTCTGACTTCGATTGCTTTCTCTTGGCTGGATCATCCCACCAATGGGCTGGTGCCCCCTCTCTCACTGACCTACTTTGGTGTGGTAGCTTCACTTGCCCACCCCTCAGCCGCTGAGTCCATATAGCTCATTAAGAAGCTAAGTGCCTTCTACACTCTCTGATGACTGTAAGGATATCCTCTCTTTTCTGACTTTCTGCTTTGAACTTGAGGCTAGCACACACTCATCATTCACCTGATACCCCCAAGGTGCCCAACTTAGACTGCACACGTGCCTAAATCTATTTTCTTGCAGATTTGCCATCTCAGTAGATTGCAGGTAGGCAGAGTTGCTGAAGCCAGATATGACTGGAGTCTCTGTCCACAGGCCAGGCCGGTTGAGTGTATGGCAAGTAAACCCACTTGTCTCCTCTCCACGGTATCACTTAATGGATGGAAAGAGGATGCAGAGGAGAGGCCTCTGCCAGTGTCAGGAACATCTAGTGTTCTTTTGAGATGGGCAGTTGATGACTTGGATTAAATAGAGTCCCATATTTCAAGTTGTGGGAACTGAGGAGAATGTTGAGGGGGAAGGGGGCAGAGATGTGAAGACTCACTGATGTTGATAAAGTAGAGGAAGGGAGAGTGGTGCAGGGTTGTGGGAAGGGATGCCCAAGTGGCAAGAGGAGTGGGCAGGCTTAGCCAGTGGGCGGGCAGCTATACGTCAAGAAGGGGGCAGTCTTGTCTGTCCCTATGAAGGAGCTGAATGAAGCAGAACCTCGAAAGTGTTTGTTGAACTAGGCTCCATGGACGTTGATTAGTTGAGCAGAGTGACAGGTGACTTTTAAGTAAAGAAAGCAGGAAGTGGATCAAATGGGGTACATTTTTTTTTGAGATGACAGTGGTATTTTTTTTTTTTAATTCTCTTTGCTGTGACAAAATACTCAACAAAATCAACATAAGGAAAGAACAGTTTGTTTGGGCCCACAGGTTATAAGAAGGTAGTCCACGCCCTGGCGGTGGAAGCCTGAGGTGGCTGGGCACATTGTACCCCGGAAGCAGAGGGACATGAACGCTCACACTTGGTCTGCTTCTCCCTTTGCCCTTTTCTAGTGAGTCTGGTACCCCGGCCCTAAGGGGGCCATCACTCATACTTGAGGTGGGTCTTCAGTTCAGGCTCTCTAGAAACTCCTGTCCACATGGTTCTACTTTCCTTTCTGTTGCCCTGCTAAAACTCTCTAATCAAAAGCAACTTAGGGGAAGGAAAGGTCTATTTCACTTTACACTTGTAGATCACAGCCCATCATTGAGGAAAGTCGGAAACTCAATCAGGAGACAGAAGAAGAAACCATGGAGAAATGATAGCTTACAAACGGGCTCATGCTTACCTAGCCTTTTTACATATCTCAGGACACCTGCACAGGCACTACCCATGGTAGACTGAGCTCTCCTATATCAATTCATGATTAAACAACCCCCTCGCAGACATGTTCAAAGACCCGTCTCATATGAAAAATACCTCAATTGAGACTATTCACAGGAGACTCCAGACTGTGACACGTTAAACACAGATTATTGAATATATTTGTATTTGAATATAAACATATTTAAATATAAATTGTGTTTATATTTAACTGTGACAACTCCACAGTGAAAGCTATCTCTAACGCACAGCCAAAGATGTGTGATTCTGAATCCAGTCAAGTTGACATCCAAAACTAACCATCGCAATGGGAGTTGGCACAGGTACATCTACTAATGGGGATAATCTAGAGAAAACATGGAGAGATAACATGGTACAGGAAGAGTAATATCTACACCTGTCCTCTCTAAGACCAGAGCTTTTAGTAGCTCTCCATAAAGCCACAGTCCTACGGCCCTTACCCACTCCTTTTCCATCTTGTAATAAGCTTTAAAAGGTTGTATAGATGCCTTCAAGACGAAGGAGAAGCCTTCTGTCCTTTTACCTGGACATTCTTATGACCTGTGCAGAAAGTTGCTCGCTGGGGTTATCCAGAATGAGCAGGAGCACTTTGGTCTGATAAAGACGTCCTCCCCAAACTGGCTCGAAAGCCTGCCAGCTTTCCTTTGAACACAATACAAACGCTACTGTGGACCTCAGAGGTTAATCCATTACAACAAGGCAATTAAGTCTAGGGACCGTTTGAAAGATAAAAAGCGGCTAGTAATAACCAGCTCGGAAAACTCCATGATGGATCGCTGCAATTTCCTTCAAGTTCACGGTGTTGTGTCTGGTGACCCAAAGCAGGGTGGTGTGCCTGACTGCCCCATGGCGTCAGACGTGTGAGGGGGAGATTATTTGTATTAAACAAGTTATTTCTGAAGCATTTCCCCCCCTCTTCTCCTTTCTTTCTTCAGGAGGTCATCTGCCAGTGGGTAACTAATGCATTTAACCCTTTATAAACACAACCAATCTCATGTTAGCAGCAAGGGTCCTCTGGTGGCGTGGCCCCAGTGTTCTCCTACACTTGGAAGTTGGGTTTTTTCCTCTTCTGCTGCTCTCTTCCTTCGGCTTCATTGGTTTGGTTTGCCTAATGTTACCAGGGAATTTTTTATAGGTAATTGAGGAATGAGGTGCTTAGTGTGTAACACATCCTTGCTATCATTAGAGTGCTTTGCCCCACAGAAAGACCAGGACAGAAGGTGAGAAACCCTCAGAACCTGACTAATTTATTCTAAAGTTTTGTTCCTTGATCATCTTTTTTTAAAAAATTCATTTTATACCCAGATTGCTACCTCCACTCTAGTCATTCCCTCCCACAATCCCTGCCTCCTTTCTCTTCTCCTCTGAGAGGGTGGGGCCCCCTGGGTATCCCCGCCCCCCACCCTGGCACATCAAGTCACTGCAGGGCTAGGTGCATCCTCTCCCACTGAGGCCAGACAAGGCATCCCATCTTCAAGAACGTCCCACAGGCAGTCAACAGGTTTTGAGATGACCCTGTTAAAGTTGTTAGGGACCCACATGATGACCAAGCTGTACATCTGCTATTTATGTGTAGTGAGAAAGGGGGCTAATAATCTCTCTCTCTCTCTCTCTCTCTCTCTCTCTCTCTCTTTCATTTTACTTGCTACTAAAGCTCTCTTACATTCATTATTCACTTATTTTATTCCCTGGCATTCCCACGAAATAGCTGGGACAAATGATTTAACACCCCAATCCTTCAGGCTGAGACTGGAGCAGAGCTCAGGTCAGAGACTCGAACTCAGCCTGCTGATTGCAAATCTGAAACCACAGTCCTTTGGCTGAGACCCTTGGCTCTTGGGTCCTTGGTAGATAATGAGGCAGTGTGAATGACCTAATGAGCTAATTTGCCTATTAAAGAAATGTCTCGGATGGTTGCGGTTGCTCTCCTGATCACCAGTATATTTTTGTTTGCTTTCTCCCCAAATCTCAAAATTAACTTCACTACGCTCCTGAGTTGGCAAACAGCAACTGTCTGCAGAAACATTCGGAGCTGGAAGGAAGCCTTCCTCTTGGATGTCTTGCAAAGACCCATCAGTGAGCCGGATGGGAAATTGAGCCTGTCGTTAATGAGACAGGGCAATCTGGTACAGAGAAGGGAATCTCTTAAAAGGCCTGTGTCAGCAACCTCGTCTCACTCTCCACTGAGAGGAATCACGTGGTTCAAACCCGTGCCAGCTCCGGTGCTTCATACAGCACACAGGCAGAGTGGGCGCATGGAAATGTCCCTGAAGTGAGCTGTGTGGGGTGACTACATAGTTCACGATCTGGGAAGAAGAGCGGGACAGGCTGGAGAGATGACCCTGTTGGTAAAGTGCTTGCTGTACGAGCATGAATTCAATCCAAGAACCCATGTAGAGAAGCTGGGTGTGGTGGCCTATTCCTGTCCTCCTAGCACTGGGGAGATGTAAATGGACAAATCCCTGGGGTTCACTGACCAACCTTGCATACTATGCAAGGTCCAGACTAGTGAGAATCTAAGCACAAGAAAACAAGATGGGTGGTTCCTGAGGAATAAGGCAGAGGACAGGTTGTTTATGGCCTCCACATTCATGCATACATTTACACACACACAGGCACACACACACACACACACACACACACACACACAGACACACACACTCACACACACACAGATGTTAACATAAGATGAAGATCTTGAATCTAGGAGGAATTATTCCGCAGAGTTTCTCATTTCTTCTTTGTATCTCAGCAAACAAGCAACCAGATAGAAGAAAATGGTGTTCTTAGAGTGTGGGCTGCTAGTGTTGTGAGGAGGTGCCAACCCTGGCATTTTTAGCAACTTGAGTCCCAGGACTCTGATTTGCATACCCTGCCCCCACAATTGTCTAGCCTACTCTTGAGCAAGGATGGACCCATGTGTGACTTTCGACTTGCCAAGGTATCTTTATCTTTAACTTGAAGCATCCTTTGCAGCCCTGGATCCTAACTCATAAGCAGATGCTCCATGATCCTGTTTAGGTACATTCAAGCGGTCCGGAGAGAGACGAGGCATCAAGAGCTACTCTACTCCCTGCTCCTCCTCTCTAGGAAAGGCACTGCTTCATATCCATCAGGAACTGCCCAGGCTTACGCGGCTTTATTTTGTGCAATGTGCCATACATGTTTCCTATTTGAAACTTTAAATGACATACACATAACCACACATGACATTCACCCTTTTGTATATTTATATTTTCTTGCAAAATCTCTACTCTTGAGATGCTGAGATGGCTCAGTGGGTGAAGGCATTTTCCATCCAGCTCAGTGACCTGCGTCAGATCCCTGGGAGTCACATGATTGAAGGAAAGACCAGACTCTGGTAAGCTGCTGTCTGACTGACTTCCATATCTGTGAGCACCTCACACAAACCAGCAAATGTAAATACAATATAGCATCTTTTCTCACGTTTCTTGCTTGCTTGTTTACCAGGTGGTGAGTGTCGCACTATTGTTCATGTGCCAATATCATTTACAAGGAAAGTTTTCAAATGGCCCATGGGGGTTGGTCTTGGACAGTCATTTATACTGTTTATTAGAAATACACAGTCCAGGCTGGTGAGATGGTCCAGTGGGTAGAGGTACTTGCGGTCAGGCCTGATGAACCAAGTTCATCCCCCGGATCCCGCAAGGTGGAAGGAGATAATCAAGCCCTGAGAGTTGGTTTTTGATTCTACCTGAATCATACTGTGGCATCTGTATGCTCATGCCTCCCCTCATACAATCAATGAATCAATGAAACAACGAATCAATCAAGAAAATCTCACAACCCTACTTTTTAAAGCTATCAAATAAGTATCTTCAAAAGTGGGTCCTGGAGACTTCATTATTAGCAAACTCTGCAGGGAAGTGTGTGGCACACTCAAATTGGACTGTCTTGAATGACCTTCTACAGGAGTTTGGTGTTCCTTCCTTCCTTCCTTCCTTCCTTCCTTCCTTCCTTCCTTCCTTCCTTCTTTTATTTTTAAATACTTAAGGTTTTAAAAAAAATTTTATGTAATTTTGTTTCATGTGTCTTGGTGTTTTGTCTGCATTTGTCTTCGTGAGAAAGTCATATCTCCTAGAACTAGAGTTACAGATGTTGTGAGCTGCCTTGTGGGTACTGGGAGTTGAACATGGATCTTTTGAAAGAGTAACCAGTGCTCTTAAACCACAGAGCCATCTCTCCAGCCTGAGTATGGAAATTTCTATCTCTGATTCTCACGACTGGGCTAGCACTCTTGACTTGGTTTAAGGCATCAGGACCAATGATATTAAGTCTACATTAATCTTCAGCTTTTGTAGACTTTAACCAATATTTATTTTAACCTTCTTGGCCAGATGATTATTCTTCCCCTAGAGAACAGGAGTTGAGAGGATCTGATTTTGTTAGACCATCCTTCAGATACTCAGTAGGCCCAGACCCTGCTTTGATGATGCAGTTTGTCCAGTTCTACCCCACAAAGCCTCACTTGATTCCTGCTTTAAAGTAGCCATCTGGTCTGACTTGTTTAAGATCTGCTCAGTTTTCGGTCTGAAATTTCTTTTGTTTTGTTTTTGGGTTATCGAGATAGGGTTTCTCTGTATAGTCTTGGCTGTCCTGGACTCACTCTGTAGACCAGGCTGGCCTCAAACTCAGAAATCTGCCTGCCTCTGCTTCCCGAGTGCTGGGATTAAAGGCATGCACCATCACTGCCCGGCCACTCTGAAATTTCTAAATCCTGGAATTCTCCTTGGCCTCAGAAAGGTTGATCACTCTATTAGAAAGAACAATGACCTTGACATTTTTTTCTTCTGAATAAGTGAAACTTGCAATTTTGAGGTTGATTCAATATTCATCTTTCTTAGGTCCACCCTTGTCTCGCAGCTCTGGGCATCGAACCCAGGTCTTTGTGCGCATTAGACCAATCCTCTACCACTGAGTCATATCCAAGTCATATCCACAGTATGCACCTATCTCTTAGAAAAACGAGTTTCCTGTTCAGGAATGCTTGCTTACTTGCTGCACTGTATTTTGTGTTGACTTGCGTTGGATTCTCAGGACTTCCATGTTAAGCATCTGTGGGAGGAGTCAGAGTTACTTCAAAATCTGCTATGCTTTGGTCTTTTGCCTCTTCCTTCAGGAACAACTGGTTTTTCTTGGCTATTTAGGAGGCTTACCCCAGGATGTCTTAGACTATTTTGTGTCATTCTCCTGGTCAGAAGAACTGCTCGTGTGGCTAGGATTGAGCTTTAGATTAGGAGGAAAGCCCAATCTCAAGACCATCTGTGCTCCCCCTGATACTTCACAACGGTACCCTGCACTCACAAGGATGTCAAATGTCTCTACATCTATCCCACACCTTTTGTCAGTTCCCTTCTTTGCTCCAGACCTCTGATATAGATATTTATAAAGCTCTTTGTGGAGGTGTCTGACATCAAAGGATTGTTACAGTAAGACAAGGGAGGAAGTTATTTTTTTTAATAATTAGAAAACATTTTGTCTAACAAATTTAATTTTTTATTTAAGAGTTTTTCAAAACAAGAGTAATTTGCGTTCCAAAACTGTTTTTAATTTGTGTGTGTGTGTGTGTCCGTATGGGGATATGTACATGTCTGTGGTTACCCACAAAGGCCAGAAAGGGGTGTAGCCCCTGGAGCTGGCGTTAAAGGCAGTAGAGAGCTGCTCAGCCTGGGTACTGGGACCCGATCTTGGTTCCTCCAGCCTACAGAGGGGCTTAGCTGTGATGAAAGTGTGCACATCAAGAGCAGTTGGTATATCATACTGTTTTTCTCTTTGGCTTCAAATGGTCATAAAGTTTATAGAACTTACTTCAGTTCAAGCCAACTGTTAAAAGAGTTTGACCGTGAATTCTCTCCCACAGCTCTGTGTTCTAAATGTTTGGTTCCCTGCTGGTTACACTATTTAAGGAGGTGGGGCTTACCTGGAGGAGGTGGACACTGTAGGTGCCAATGTCTGTGGGTGTCAATGTACCTATGAAGGACATAAAAAAGTATAATACCTCCTGGAGCTCGAGTTACAAGCAGTTGAGGGCAACCTTCCAGTGAAGGTTGTCACCAAAGCTTCTGTCTGTTCTTCAGTCTTTTATTCTCTCTCTGCTTATTGCACACCACCGAGTTAGTCGCCCCTGCCACAAGTCTGTGCTGCCATGATCTTCAGCTTCATAAGCCAAACCAGTGGAGACTAGGACTATGGACCGGGAGCTCTGAAACCATGTGTCAAAAATAAACACCTACTTTTTAAAGCTGTTTGCCTCAGGCATTTTGTCACAGTTACCAAATACCAACTTGCAGTTTTCCTTACAATTAAGTCTCCTGTGACTAAAAGAGATATAAGACTCAGTATTGTGGGCTAAAATAAATGAAACATTCTAACCATTCAACCTAACAGCTCCTTTACTTCCCCCTCCCCCCCGGGGCCTCTCTAGAGATATAAACCTTGAGGCCATTATGCTATGCCTTCAGATTCTTACATTTGCCAGATGCTCTGCTCTGGGGTGTCCCATCATGTCTGGGCAGTGTTGTAGGAGAAAGTGCAGGCGATGCCTGGCAGCCAGCCTACTTGGCACGCTGCACGTCTAAATAAGAAGCATAGCGAACCATGCTCCTGAAGCCAGAACACTGGATCCTGAAGTAGCATGAGTAGCCGGTAGCTGGCCTGTGGACCAGTCTCCACTCTCCACACCACCCTTAATGTGCTCCTTCCACATAGAGACCCCGATGGTGTAAGTGCTTTCTTTCAAACCCAAGGTAGTGTGCTAACCAATTAACGGTTGATGGCTTCCACTAGGATAGTGGCTGCTCATGTGCAATGAAGCAGAGGCTGTTCCCTGAACCTGTCTCTGGAATGGTTTCTCTCCATACCCTTTACCCACCACAGGCATTGCTGTCTGGTTGGGGGATAGCCCAGGAACCACAGCCCGTATTGTTCATACTCCCTGCTGGCCACATCTGTCTCTGACCATCACACATTTTCCCATCTGTTTCCTCATTTGTGTGCCCTCCACTAATGTTTCATGGTCCCCTGTTCTCATCCCAGAGGCCACTGGGCTGAGCTCTGTGTATGTTGCAAGGGTCACATTTTTCTCTTCTAATCAATGACCTCAACTAAAATCATGCATCTTAAGCCTTTTCTCCATGAACCCACATCCATTTTAATTATTGCCACCCTGATGTGAACACACACACACACACACACACACACACACAAAGAGAGAGAGAGAGGGAGAGAGAGAGAGAGAGAGAGAGAGAGAGTGTTGTGTGTGTGTCAAGGTGCTATGAGTTATTTCTAGGGGCTAGAGAATTAAGAGCTGAAGCTATGGTTCAAAGCAGGACTCATCCCTTAGAAATAATGGTATGTATAGAATAACAATGACCAAGGGCATGAGACTAAGACTTAGTGGACACAAAATGCATCATCCTATTCTCATCCGCCTATATGACTAATTTCATACTGACCCCAGTTATGCTTACTGCTTGGGATAGAGTTTCTAATCCAGCATCTAACTCGGCTAGGGTGGCTTAGTGCCAGAATGGTCATGGAAAGGAGGGGATATAAAGGAAAATATTTAGGTGCTACAAGGCAGGAAACTGAGGCCAAAGAGAAAGATAAAGGGATATGATGCAGGCTTGGTCTCTCCTGGCCATGGAGGTGGTGTGAGGACCGTCAACGGATCTGCCCAGCCCCAAGGCAAGCCTGGGGTAAAGGAACCAGTGGGGATTCTGTCTTGAAACCTCTGACTCGTACAGGAGAGGGTCATGTTTCCGTTCTGAGATGAACTGCTCATTGCAGAACCAGCCACATCTCTGGCATATCAAACACCCAGTTGTTCTGATAGTATCTGAATACACTGGTTTCCTGGCTACAGTTACTGATTTCTGCTTGAACAGGTGGAAGCGATGGATGCCAAGATCTAAGGTAGTAGATTGTCATTCTCCACCAGAATGTAACCAAAATTGCAACATTGTAACTGATCAAAGTGGAAGCTGACTCTCAGTCACTGACTCAGCCATCCTGGGATGCTGTGCAGGAGCAGTCCGGTTCAGATGGATGCATGAAGTGGTAAGAATCTCAGAAAGCATTTTAGGACTGTAGAGTCTGTGGTTTTCGGAGTCCTTATGAGTACTTCTGTGAGACAAGGTTAGCCTTCTCTAAACATTGCATGGCCTGGGTAGTGAAACATCTTCATGCCCCTCCCCGCCCCTCCTCTCCTGCCGTGGACTGCTAAGCAAACAGATGGGGCATGGAGGGAGAAAGATACACACCAGACCGGTGCTTGAACTCCCTGGGGAGGGCTCCCTGGCAGATGTGCTGACATTCACTTGTGCATGTCCACATGGCATACATCACTGGTTAGTATGGGCGGCGGCCCTCGGAGAGCGCAGGCATCTGTTGGAGACGGTGCTCATTGTGTGCTGAGTGATGTGAGATGCCTGAGCTGACAGCTGGCCCGCATTGCTGAGGAGATGTGAAAAGCTGACTTCAGATCATGCATCCCGTTGCCATGCATGGATTCACCTGGCTTCCAAAGGCCTTTTCTTCCTTGCTCTCTAACTTCACATGAAACATATGAGGAAGGGCATAGTAGCAATTAGCAGATGCCTTGGGTTTTCTGAGCAGTCCTCTACCAACCATGTCAGTACCTCCATAGCTAGTATGAAGATGAGTGATGAGTTTAATTGTGTTATATATTTTACACACACACACACACACACACACACACACACACGGGGGGAGAGAGAGAGAGAGAGAGAGAGAGAGAGAGAGAGAGAGAGAGAGAGAGAGAGAGAGAGATGGGACCGGAAATCTGGAAGTTGGTATTAGGCGGGGACCCTAATCATTTCTTTTGCAGGACAGACAGCCCATCCCATCTTCATCCTATGTCCTGCACACACTGCTGGTGACTACCCCTATCACAAGCCCTAAACTTCTAGAAGGATGGGGGTAATCTGGTCTATACTCTGACATGGAGAGAAATTCTTGCTGGAAGTATCCACAGTGCAATGGTTACCAAAGCAGAAAAAAAGTCCTACAGGCAGCTGGACTTTAGCAACGAGAGCTAGAGTAAAATGTTGGTGTCAGCAAGAAAAAGTAACCCGGAAATCAACAGTCTATAAATCCTCAGGAAGTATGGAGATGGTTTAAAAACATTTTAACAGAAACCAAGAGAAAGCGTTGATATCGGAGAGAAGAACAGGATGCAGGAAACGAGTGGTACGTGGTTTTGGGAGCACATGTGCTAAGGCCAAATGAGGTCTGACCTGGGGTGGCAGTGTCCCTCTGTCTCTGAGGCCAACCATTGGGTAGTAGAAACCCGGAGGCTCAGAAGTTCAAAGCCAGCCTTGGCTTCGTAGAAAGTTTGAGACAAGCCTGGGTGACACTTAACCATGTCATGATAAAATGAAAACCAAGGACTTCAAGGGTTGCTGTAGGGAAGAATGAGCTGGCTGGAAAGTCCCAGAGCTTGATCAAATCACGAGAGAGGTATGCTTAAACACAATGGGAGTCACGACAAACCAGCACAAGGGAAAGGCACAAGGGAAAGGCACAGCAAGACTAGGTCCAAGTGAAGAAACCAGGAGATTCTGAAGGCTGATTGAGGGGAAATGTCGGCTCCCTCACGGTCATGTTGTATATTCATTTTTGAAGTTTTCTCTACAACACAGGAAGATAGTAACCAGGAGCCTTAGAAGTGGAACACAAAAGGCAAACTGAGGTCTCCTCTCCAGCTAGGGTGTGGGGCAGGCCAAATAAATAGTAATAGAAAGCTCTTGAATGAGGGCCCCAAATCCCTTCCTGTACAGCCAAGAAGGGCCTCACCCCCACCCCCAAATATACAAAACAATAGTGATCGTTAGCTGCTACCTTCCAATGTGAACATGAAGTAGAATCTTTTTGACTGATAAGAGCAGAAAATTCTTGGTGAGAAGTGCATGAGGGCATCATGCCGGCACTCACCAGCGTCTCACACAAGCCTGATTCCTGACTGAATGACAAGTCATATAAGTGACACCTCAAACAGGCACATAATTAAACACCTTAAAAGAAAAAACAAAATTCCTGTTTTAGTTAGGGTTTTACTGCTGCGAACAGATACCATGACCAAAGCAACTCTTAAAATAACAACTTTTAATTGGAGCTGGCTTATATGTTCAGAGGTTTAGTCCAGATGGAGACATGGCAGCATTTAGGCAGGCATGGTGCAGGAGGAGTTGAGAGTTCTCTATCCCGTTCCAAAGGCAAACAAAAGAATGAATTCCAGGCAGCTAGGATGGGGATCTTAAAGCCCACTCCCACAGTGACTCCCACACTTCCACCAACAAGGCCACACCTACTCCAACAAGGTCACACCTCCTAATAGTACCATTCTCTGGGCCAAGCATATTCAAATCACCACATCTCCCCATGGAGAATGTGTCTTAGCTCAGACATGAATGTATTACTCACACAGAACCACACCGAGTGAGTTTGGAACTTAAATCTATTCCTTATTTAAAGACTTTTTGATCTGGGTTCTTCAGCACTCTTACAGTGACCATCCTATACCACCACTTCTAATGTCGAAGATAAATATTGTCGGCCTTGAAAGAGACCCTGAGAGACATATGTGTCCAACTTGGAACAGTATCATTGGCTTAAAATACAACCAATGGAGCTAAAGTGATAAAGTACACTCATCCAGGGGCTGGAGGGATGGCTCAGTGGTCAAGAGAACTTCCTGCCCTTCCAGAGAATCTGAGCATAACTCCCTGTACCACGGCTGGTGGCTCAGAATTTTGTGTAACCTCGGCTTCAGGAATCCAACACCTCTGGCATCCAAAGGCATTTCCACACCATGCATACACACACACAAATGCACACACACACACACACACATCTTTAAAATATACCCACCTTCTGCTTTCTCTCAAATAAAGCAAAATCAGACACAAAGTCAGTGTTACTAGAAAAAAAATAGCTTGTGGTAAGTGCAGTAGTTCTCATTTTATCTTGCTTTTAAACTGAGCATGTATACTATATTTGGGGGTATTTTTCAAAATTAAAAAAATATTAAAAAATGAGCGGGCACCGATTGGAACCATCTACATGCAAATGTGTATGTGCACACACTTTATATTTGTCAGATCTTTCACAAACTTTCTAGCTGGGGCCTCCAGATTTTGAGTGACATGAGATTTGTGAAAAGAGTAAGCGTTAGGAAGTGGCATCCGTGAGGGAAAGCTGAATGCCTTGGCGTCATTTAACCTGGAGAAGACAAGGACCCCGTTGATGGCCTTCCGACTGCCGATCGTCACTAGGCAGAGGGCAGTGTCCAGCTGTTTTTCATTTCTGCTGAAGACAGGGGGTGAGGGATGTGCAAAAAAAATAACTAGGAGGCTGGAATTGCACCAAGGCAGATTGGGGTGAGAGATGAGGCAGGTCTTGGTTGATAGGGTTGCAGAACGGGGATCAATAAGCAAACAGAATGCAAAACATCCCCCTGCTCTGGAATCCATCAATTCATGTGATCTGTTGAAGCAACTCGCTCAGAGGAGTGGTTTTCTTGCCTGTATGGGACCTGCAGAGGGATGGTGTAGAGCGGGGACTCTGTAGGCCAAGTCTCTCGAGGGCCAAGTTTCTGTGCAGCCAGCAGAGAGTCTGTGGCAGGGAGGCCCAGCCAGCGCCCAGAGCCTGCTGCTGCTTTGGCAAGGCGGCAGCCCTGTGCTCCTTGGGGTATGGCTTACACTTCTCACCCCTCCTACTCAGACGACTCTGGAGTCATTCAGGATCTTTCTAAGTGCCAACTGCCACCAACAGTATTTTAAACAACCCCTCTGGTGCACGGGTAGGCAGGGAATGCATAAGCCGCGTTCCTAAGGCAAGCTCATTAGACACTTCCTAGGGCCACCAGAAAGCTCAACAGAAAGCATAGCTTTGGCAGAAGAGAACTGGAACTCAGAAGCCCAAATATTACACCCCTCTCCTTATAAAATAGACTTTGGACAAAGATGTCTTTTTGACTTCTTGATGACCAGGTATTGTCTAACCTTTTTTGTTTGTTTCCGTTTTGTTCGTTTTTGTTGTTGTTTTGGTTTTTTGTTGTGTTTTCTCTTCAGTTCTCTCAAGCTGGGTTTTTTAAATTGAAAATAAATATATAAAGCATAACAATTGGGCCTTGCAGGATGCTTAGAGGCAGGCCCAGAAGGTGTGAAAGAGGCAATTCAATTTTATTGTTAAAAAATACAAGTCTAGTGCATTGCCCCAGCTTCCCGCCCCGAAGCCCCGAAGCCACTGCATGTCCTTACAGAGGGATACATGCCAAAGGTCTGTTTTAAATATATTTCTTTAGGTGATGAAACATCCCAGAGAACAGAGCTGTATGTGAAGAGATTTGTGTGGAAAGGAGGATTTTAAAAGATACTTTTTTTTTTATCTCAACATTCCTTCAAGAAGCCCAACTTCCTACATCAAAGGAGCCGAGGTCCACCTAAGGGAGACTCTGCCTCCTGACCAGTCTTAGTTTCCATATCGTGATTTTTCTGGAAATGCTGTCTTTTCCATACTCTAGGTCTATAGCACGTGTGGTTACTGGTGATGATTATTGATCTCGGAACACTGGGATGCTGCTGAAAATCGTGAGGGTATTTTGAGCCCTGGAATCTGGGCTTGGCCGCATGTTTGGATTAACAACCAGTTAAACCTTGCTAAGGCAATATTTTTCTATGCAGTTAGTTTTTATACTAAACAAGGTCTGTAGTAATTGGATGCCTTACTTGAGCAAAACTGTTTACCAGAAAATAAATCACTCCTGGCACTAAGAAAACACAAGCCCGAGGACTCGCCAGCACAGTCCATCCTGTCCCTTTCTCATAAACTTAGCCCCAAACATGTGCGTGCTCATCTAGGGCGACTTGTGCTTTGAATTGTGGTCTCTTTATTTCCACGTCCATTACAGCGCTTACCTAAACATTCCCCTCTGTTTAGCGGTGCCGCTTCTGGTAATGACTTCTACTTGGCTGCTGGGAAGGATCTGCTGGCCTTCAGCAAGCCCTCTGGAAAAAAGAGAGGGAGAGAGTGGGGGAGAGGAAGACAAAGATGGGAATGGGAAACACAGGAAGCAGAAAAAGAAGTGTGCCTTTTTATGGCCGAAGTACATGGACACTTGGGGGAAAGAAGCTTTCTTTATGGATGAAATTACCATGTGCAGTGCATATATGCCAGGAGAAGTGGAGGAAGAAGGGGAGGAGGAAAAGAAGGAGGAAGGGGAGGAGGAAGGGGAGGAAGAGGAGGAGGGGGTGGTGGCAGCTTGCTAGTTTTCCTAACTAGGTGTGGGATGACAGACGATTAGGAGTCGAAGGCATTTGAAGGTTATGTGACTGCCTCCTGCAGTTTGGGAGATGACTGGGATCCAAGCACACACTCTAGATGACACTGCAGTGTCAGGTGGGCTGTGTAACCAGGACTCCTGATGACCTTTGTCCTGGATTGACCTTGCTTCTGCCTTCTGGTCTTCCTTACCTTTGAGGAGTTTGATACCTAAGGAGGGATTTTACAAAGCAAGACGCATTGGGCTAGGCTCGGTTGGGAACTGAAGGAGGCACAGAGCTAAGGTTATTGGTCTTGATAACATGGTGGCATCCATGTCAGAGAGTTACAGGAAATAGGGCCCTATGGGTGGTCCTGCCCCAGGTCTGACTAGTTGTTTCTGAGCGTTGTGAGCGCCGCTGAGGATGGACCCTAACCACGTGTTCCTGTATGCTTGGTAAGAACGCTACCTGTGAGCTGCATCTCTAGCCATAAACAGGTACTTGAAGTCATTCAAAACGCCACATTGGAAGAAGCCATTTGTGGCATAAATGTGAGAGAAACAAGGGAAAATAGTCAAAAGAGATAAGATTGGGAAACGCTGAAACAAATTCTTGAAGAGAGTCAACGGTTTCCCTTTGCTAAATATCTATTTCTCTCAGCTATCCTAACTCGAGTGACATGACCAGATTAGGGATGGGGGAGCCTATGAGGAGTGACCAGGTCATGGTGAAACATCATGGATGGGAATTTTGCCCTTATAAGAGGACCCTGTAGAGAGTAGGCACAGGCACCACAGGATGGAGTAGGCACATGTGTAGACACTATCTATAACGCAGAAGCACTTTCCTCCAGTCACTGAGACATAAGTTTCTATTATTAGTAAGGCATCCTGTTTGTGGTTATTTTGTTACGGCACTCTAAGGTACTCATGGATAAGGGTCCATTGGCTCTATTTGCTCTCAAGAAAATGCTCACCGCACTAGTCATTAGGAATGAATTTAGTTGACTTTCCAACAATGGAAAGACCTGGATTACGTCAATTCTGCCCAGAAGCCACAACTGTTAGAAAGAGGAGAGAGAACGGTGTAACGATTCAAAAGACCTTTCATAATTAGCCTATCTTACAATTTCAGTTTGACTTGAGGTAATTTGTGATACTTATTATGGGAGTATTTCTTGTTAATGTATTTTTTTTTTGACAATAGGGCCAAATCTGTGCTTTCAAAGCCTGAGAAGATTTAATCATTAATGGAGTCGGTGTAATTTATTTTCAGTCTGCATTTCCTTCGCTTTAATGATGCTCTGTCATTTACCAGAGCGGCTGGGGTCATGAACCCCAAGGGAGTTTCCTCAATTCACTCGTCTCTAAGATGAAGCCATTCACATGGAACCGTGTCGCATGTTGGATTCCAACATTGAAACCACTTCCCCCAGCCTCATTTGCCTAGACTGGAAACACCTTGAGAGCCAGGACAAAGTACTGAGCCAACAGCAATATCTAGCACTTTTCTTCCTACGTTGCAAGTGAAAGGACTCAGATGGGCAGCTTAGGGGAGATGCTGAGGTGAACTCTCAGTGATTACACGTTTATTAGAAGAGTTAACCCTGAGGACTGACAGAAAACAGTATGGCAGGGTTCTGAGGAGAATGGGGCCCCAATACCACAGGCAGCATAGTGGGGGCTCTGAGGAGAATTAGGTCACTGAGGCAGAGTGGGAATTGCTTTTTATACTTCTCAGAGACACCTGTGGCCTGGCTGTCTCTGACTCCCAGAAGAGGGGAGGAATGAGAGAGGCAGTGAAGCAAGAGACGAGGGAGAGAAACAAAGAGACTCACACTCCCAAAGATATAACCAGACCCTATTTCCTAAAAGTTCCTTCCTTTACCCAAAGTGCTACAGTCAGGAGACCAAGGCTTTGCTCATGGACCTTTGAGGAAGTCTTAGCCAGACCTTAAGAAACCTCTTCCTTCTTTCTCTTTCTCTGTGAAGAACTGGGAGAGACCACTGTGGCTGACAGGCAGCCACACTGAATAACTAGGAGAGAGAGCCACCGGAAACCACAGTTCTGACAGGCCAGAAATGGGCAGCTACTGACCATGTCTTGTTCTGCGATGAGGTGTTTAGCATATTTGTGGAAAATTCATGTGCTTTTAGAAGTGTTTTTGGATTTACTTTTTTCCCCAAGAAACTCATCCCTTAGGATGCTCTCTGACAGCAGACCTCTTGTCACAGGCCAATCTGTTTCAGTGACTGTTCTAGAAGGTTCGACCTGATTGGCTTTGGGTAATTCAAGGTGAGGTACCCCTAAAACAAGCCAGAGGGCTGCTGTTAGAGCATAGAATGTATTTCAAAACTTTTGTTTGTCAAAAGATTTTGATTTTGACTAATTGCATCACATACATTTCAAAGCCTATGCAAGGTCTTGATGGCCCTAAGACGAGGTGGCTTTTAGAGACTGGTCCTCCTTTTTCTGTAGTCACTCTGTTTACACCCATCCTGCTCACTGTTCGGTTAAAATTTCAAAAATTTCATTTGAATTAAATAACACCAGGCTGGTTTATTTTAAATGAATCCAGTTCTGTATGATCCTGAAGAGGCTGAGAAGAAAGAGAAATGTAAATTACTCGACCCTATTTAAAAAAAAAAAATGTGCTTCTGATATTCAGCAAGGCTTTTTTTTTTCTAGACTTTTTTTTTTCACCCCAAAAGGTAATAATTTGAATACGGGAGGCCGAGGGAAAGTGAGAATGAGTCATAGTTTGCCGAGGATCAGTTCAGTCAGGCACTTCAAAACTGGAAACAGTTTTGACCCGTTCTCAATCAGGGATGACACTAACCCCCCTGGGGACATTTGGTCATGTCTAGAGACATGTTTGGCTGTTCCACTCTAGAGTTTCTAGTAAGCAGAGATCCAGGGTGCTGCTGTGCATGGCCTAGGATAGCCCACACATAAAAGAATCAATGGGCAACCTACACTAGTTACTTTCAGGACACCATGAACACATGCCCGACGGGAAAACTGAAACAGGGGCAGGCTGAGTTGGCCCTGGGGATCGGAAAGGTTTCAGCTATAATGCTGAGGAAGATGTGTCTCCAAGAGTGTGAGAAGGTTAGACCAGCCTCAGGAGTGACCTTCAAAGCCTCACCCATAATCACCCTCTTCTAGCCAGCCTCTCCTTCCTAAAGGCACTCCGGCCTCACAGCACTGGCAACATGAGTCTCTGGAGGACACACAGGATTCCAAGCACATCGGCGCCAAATGTTTTTTTTTTTTTTTTTTTTTTTTTTTTGCCAAGGGTGAGAAAGAATACTTTAGACCAGTTCTTCTCTGTATAAGACCTCCAGAGCTGGAGCTAGTGGCCCAAGGCCACTTAGCCACCTGGTGGCGGGTGGGAGAAGGGACCCTTTGCCTCTGGCTGCCCAGTACTGTGGTTGTGTGTGTGTGTGTGTGTGTGTGTGTGTGTGTGTGTGTGTTATTTTGCAGTTTTTTTTACCACACTGTGATAAATGCAAGTTTTGTTGGCAAAGGAGGGTCCGAGGAACAGAACAGAGTAAGATGAAGCTTTCAAGGATCAGCTGAGGTAGAGCTAAGCAAAGGGGCAGTGGACACACAGGTGAAAGAGCTACCACTGGCTTAGCAATCTCATGCGGGTATTTCTAGGGTAGCCGACCCATCCCCGTGTGCCTGGGACTCTCCTAGTGTTAAAATTGAAAGTTTCATAGTCTGGAAATAGTTTCAGTCGTAGGCAAATCAGGATAGGGTCTACATCACTGTTTCTTTCTTTCACATAAACATTTGAGTAAACATTATATAAAAGCTACAAACTGGTTTGGTAAGGTGGATGAGGTTTAGTGAGTGGCTTTGGGGGACTCTTGGTATATATCTGGCACCTGTAAATATCCGATTCTTTTGACATAGCTGCTAAAAAGTAGTTTAAGTGGATATGGTCTGAATGAACCACTTTCTCTCTGCTGAGACTGTGGGCAAGGTCCATGTGCCCAGATGAGACACCCAGAGGAGGGGGTTCTTTAGAAAGACGTTCCATCTGTCTGGCGGTTCCTCAGAAAATTGGGCATGTCACTTCCAGAGGACCATGGCATACCACTCCTGGGCATATACCCAGAGGATTCCCCTGCATACAATAAAGACACATGCTCCACTATGTTCATAGCAGCCTTGTTTATAATAGCCAGAAGTTGGAAGGAGCCCAGATATCCCTCAAAGGAGGAATGGATACAGAAAATGTCATATATATATATATACACACACACACACACACACACACACACACACACACACATACAGTGGAATACTACTCAGCAATTAAAAATAATGAATTCATGCAATTTGTAGGTAAATGATTAGATCTGGAAAATATCATCCTGAGTGAGTTAACCCAATCACAAAAGAATACACATGAAATGCAATCACTGATAAGTGGATATTAATGAGCCCAGAATCCCTAAATACTCAAGGCACAATTAGCAAGTCAAATGATTCCCAAGAAGAAAAAAGGAGAGGACCTTGGGCCTGAAAAGATTGGATCCAGTTTTGTAGGAGAGTACCAGAACAGAGAAATGGTGGTGGTGGTGGGTGATTGGGGGATAGTTGGGGGGGGGAAGAGGACTTATGGGACCTATGGTGGGGGGGCGGGGAACTGGGAAAGGGGAAAGCCTTTGGAATGTAAACAAAGAATATAGAAAAAAAAAGAAAAAAAAGAAAGACGTTCCATCAGCACCCAGGCAGCAGCTTATGGAGAACAGGAGAGGGTAGCAGTCTGCCATGGTAGAAATGATGTGTTTGGCACAGAGGTGTGGCTGTGAGCTCCTTGATCTTGCTATATCAAATCTTTGTGTTGATGGGAAAGTACACGGAGAGAATAAAGAAAGGAGAGCCGTTTATGAAAGGGAAAAACTGCAGAGAAAGCCTTCACTGGGGCTTCTCCATTGTAGCCTGTGTTCAATCATTAATCCATTGACCCAGCAGGGTGCTAAGCTTACCCTGGGAAGCTGAGTTGGGGTTCTTACCCTCATGGGTTTGAGGACTGAAGGTAAAAAAAAAGACACCGATGAGATGTAATCCACTGTTGCTTTCATAATGGAAAATATACTTCTTCTGTAGGAAGGTGAAAAGAACAGTATTTGAATACATTTCTTGTTCCAGTCATAATTCAGGAAATTTAAAGTCCCGGTATCAATTGGAAATTATAGAGGCACCTAGGGTTTCCAGTGTATGGAATTATTTAAGAGACTATTTTAATTTAGTAAAATTTCCATTGCCATTTTTTTATCATTACAATATTACTACATCAATGTAATAGACATTAATATAATATAGGATATGTAATATATTATTGTTATTATTATTGTTATTTTATTATTTTGCAACCTGTAACACTCAGACATTGAGAAACAACAAGTAAGAAATGCTCCTGCTGTGTCTGGAGCTGAGGTTGGGTATCAGTTTCTGATCAGAAGATTTCTTGGTCTCTTTCATGTTTCTTGGTATTTTTAGTTAAATCCCGAGGAAGTATCTGGTTTTGTAGAGAAGGCCAGGTGTACAGGACACATGCATACAGTTGTTTTCAGCATTCTTCCTGCCTTTAGGAGATATCCATCCCAGACTCCTCTGTCTGTAGCTCAGAACTGCTCTCGTTGAGCAACTGACAGTGTCCCTTCAGAGCTAGACCAAAGCTCGATATGACACCCGGGCTCCTGCCCACCCCATCTTAACTCCTCAGTCATGTATGTAGAGCGGATTCCTTCATTTCGCTGTGATCAGCCATCCTTGCTAAGAGCACAGATGAACTGTCTTCTGGATGCAGACAAATGAGGCCACTCTGCTATCAAAAGCTGAAGAGAGTATGGTGGTCACCAGACTGTAGCCGGTTCAGGCAAGAGAGAAAGGGAACCAGGAGACAGATGCGGAGGGAAAAGGCAGAGGGAAGGTGTAAGTGTGGTAGGATAGGAACCGGAAGTATGAGGGCGAGATGTTTCCCTCCTCTTTTCACTGATGGTTTCGCTAAGGGTCAGGAGCAAGGGAGTCATGTTGCTTGTAGATGTAGCCCTCTGCAGGGTTTGATCTTTAGCCTTCTAACAAGAGACAGAGCTGGAAAACCCACTGCAGTAGCTCTCAGAAAGTAACTGTTGCTTCCCATTTCCAGAGACTTTGAACTAATAACTCATGGGTAGAACCAGAAAGTTAGCAATGGATTCTATTTTTTATGTATTTAAAACCATTTCATTGCTCTCTCAACCGTGTGTGTGTGTGTGTGTGTGTGTGTGTGTGTGTGTGTATGCTCAGGTGATTGTAATACCCATGGAGACCAGAAGACAGCAGCATAACCCCTGGAGCTGGAATTCTAAGAAGTTAGGATCAGCCTGACTTGGGTTCAGGGACCAGAACTCAAGCCCTCCTAAACTCCAAATCCTGTCTCCAGCCCCTAGAGATCCCCAGCTTTATCAATGGGAACATTGAGTCATAGAAACATTAGGTAAATGTCCCAGGAGCTAGACAGGAAGGTGGGTCTAGCACCCCAGTCTCCTGTTCCCTTCATAATAATTCCTCAGTATACAGTTAGAACCTAAATGTAGCGTGCACGTCCAGGCAGGCTGTGAACCCTATAGAAGGTTCAAATCTTCCCCTAATGGACTTGAAGAAAAAAGCATCTCCCACAGAGCCTGGCATAGAGTAGCACTTAATAAATATTTGCTAAATGAAGGAGGGTGGCACGTGTTTAATTTTCTCCCTCTGCTCCCCATAGAAGCCCTGAAACAACATGTCCCGAGGTGCTAACGCGAGGTGGAATGGCTTTCCCAGACTATTCCTTCCTTCAAAGTCTTTTTTTTTTTTTTTTGTAACTTTTTTAGGCTCAACCTATGTGCCCATGATCAAGTAGATCAGGGGGATTTCCATTAAAGTGATGAAGTAGCAGCTGGCTTTTCAGCTTCAAATTCTTTCCCTTGCTAAAGAGATTGAAATGCCATCTTGAGCAGGATTGGCCATTTAAATGCCGCCGAATGCTTTTTCAGTAGAAATGATTGAAGAAAACATCATTTTATTTTATTTTATTTTATTTTATTTTATTTTATTTTATTTTACTTTGAGGAGTTTGTTCCATTCAGTCTTATGTTTCATTATAAACACCATTTTGGGTTTTTTTTCCTTTTCTTTTAGCAAAATTATTCTTTATGCCATAGATGTGTGGTGAAGGCCAGCCTCCCAACTGTTTCCACACAGGCTGCAGGCTTTGCCAACTTTTCTGAATGGAGAACCCTCACTGACGGTGAGGACAGAAATGCAACTGAACACGCCTGAAGTCCTGCAGAGAAAAAGTATCCACTTGAAAGTATCCGTGGTAGTTTAGACTGAAGTCATGGGGGGTAGGGTGGAGGTTGACACACAAGGCCCACTTTGTGCTGCTCTGGGGGAGTCTGGTCATTTCCTCAAGTCATCTCCTCACGTGGAAGAAGAGCTCTGCGTCATGTATTCTCAGCGGGGAGCAACGTCCCTAGGTGATGAAAATTGATTTTTGGTGCAGTGAGTGTGAAGAAAACCTTAGGTGGTACAACGGCTCATCGCCACGGTGTACAGTCATTGTGCCATTAGAATTTCCTGAGTCTTTAGAAAGGCTCATTAGGGACACTGTGGTGGAAATCGAGGCAGAGAATCACTGCTTGGAGCAGGGTTATTGATGGACTGAATGGTCGTGAATAGGGATTAGAGGCAGCAGAATAGCCTTGGACGAGTCCTGAGAGACGAGAGACAGACTGCTCACTATGCTTTACAGCTACCAAGAGTTCTCTGCCCAGACATTTATCCAACCTGCAATGCTTTGACTTTCCTTTTCACATTCATTACCGACCCAAATGAGCACTTTGATTTGAGATTAAGCATTAAACGACAGACGTCGGAAGCTTGTCAGGCCTTTGGCTGCCCAAGCATGGAGCAGGAGGACCGTGTCAAAGGAGCGAGCTGAAGATGATGAAACTGGGGAGCACCACAGCAAAGTGGAGCAAAGACCCTAGGTAGGAGCACTCCACCAGCTCCCTCTTACAAAGCATCCATTGGGTTGTGAGTTAGCTCCAGCCGTTGTGCTCCCAATTTCTGGATTTCTGTAAGATATGAATCTCAGTTTTTCCATTTCAAAATAGGATAATAATAGGTGTTGAAGCCACTTCGTATGGGTTCTTGTTGATACAAAATGAAAACATATGCATGTAAACATTATAAATGATATTATTAACATTTGTGAAAGTTAGTATTATCCCAATGGCCAGAATATTATTAAAGAGATTTACGATGAAGGATGTGATGTTTAATGTTGATTGTCAATTTGGCGGGATTTAGATTCACCAAGAAGTCAAGCCTCTGGGCATGACTATGATGGAGCTTCTAGATTAGGTCAACTGAGCCTAGACAATTCATCTTAAGTGTGGGTGGTGCCATCCCCTAGGCTGGGGGTCCAGACCAAATGAAGAGGAGAAAATATGTTGACCACAAGCACATGGCATCAGCCTCTGTTCTCTGGCTGTGGCTACAATGCGAACAGTGCCCTTATGCCCTTACTGCCCTGTTGCCTTTACCATAATGGACCACACCTTCAAATCGTGAGCCACAATGAACTCTTGCTTTAAATACATTGTACTCATTATGTTTTAATGATGTGCATCCCCCTTGCCTTTGGTTCCCTATGTCCCACATGCCCTGTACAGGACTTATTTTTCAGCTCTTGAGACCCAAGTCAAGTCTCATTCTTCCCATGAAACCGTCCCCAGCTTCTCTGGCCCACTCGGTTCTCTGACTCTGAACTTCCATTAAGTTCCATGGAATTCAACAAACAATTGTCCCGTGTTTTTCTTCCATCACCAATGTTGCTTTGGAGATATACATAGTAGACGTGTAATGGCTGAATCTTGGTGTGAGGTGAAGACATAAAAGAGCCTCATCTCTGGATAATCAGGGAAAGAGGGTGTCTCTTAAAATCGAGAACGAAGAAATTTCTAAATAGTTCTTTAATCTTATTAAAGTTGTGGAAATTTGAAAAGTGTACCTATTGCCTTTAAGCCTGGATTCACTCATGCATAAAACAGAGACAATGACGTTACCAGAGAAATTGAGGCTCCTTCTCTGGGTTCCTAGTCTCGTTAGTAAAAGATTCTAGGAACAAGTTTGGAAGGAAGCACAAGGACAAAATTATTAGTCTTTGGGAGGAAAACAGAGCATGCCGCTTCCCAGAGAGGGTGTAATGAAGGTCACTCCTTTTATATTATCAGAGGGTTGGCAGCTTTAGCAACGGAGGCTTGCAAGGAGCCACGTGGTAGAAGTGGAGGGTGAATGTGGAGCCCAGTTTCAGACAAAGAAGGGGAGACATCCTGAGAGTTTGGGAAAACAAGGCCAGGGTTCCTCTAGCATCTGAAAAGAAAAGGTGATAGAAAGAAAGAAAATGAAAAGTTGTGCCGTTATGGGTCAAGAGACTATGCAAAGTGTCCCGCATCCAAGTGTCCCACGACAGGTGCTCTGGAAGCAGAGGCTTCTGGAAAGAAGTATGATATCTCATTAGAGGGATGGTTATTCCTCCCATTTCCTTGGCATGTCCTCAGGGAAATCAGCTTTCCCTAGAGGTGGGCTCCTGGCCCACTGATTGACAGGCCCAGCTGGATTGATTCTCAAGGAGGGAACGAATGATGTGTGGCATCCTAATCTTTGAAGCAGATCAAAGTGCCACATCTCCACCTGAGGCTACAGGTCGATTTCATTCTTTGAAACAGGAGGCCTAAGTGTCAAAGCTGATGTTTAGCTTTCTAATGTTACCAGGGAACTGAGAGGTGGGGCCAAAAGCTAGCCATGGACAGGTAGGTTCCTCCTCAGAAGTCTCTAGCTACCATAACATTTCGCCCTGAGATGAGATTGCCGGCTCATTTAAGAAGCGGATTGGAATGCGGAAACAGATATAAGCCATTTCCATCACGAAAACCCAGCAAATGGGGACGAGGCTGTTCACAAGCAGAGATTAGTGTCTGGACCAGACAGAGTTTCTGCTACACCCTCACCTACAGCCCCCACAAAGGGAGCTCTTTTGTGACATGAAAGATAACAAGGAAACAGAGCAGGAATGAGGATTGTTCTTAGCATCTCTGGCTGAGACAGAACCAAAGGTGTTTCCAGCTTCTGGTGGAGAATACGAGCAGAGGATCCTTGCCCTACAGTGCCCGGTTAATTTCTGTCTCCTGTTCTTCTTGTCCGCCACAAACACTCTTTCTGGAATATTAGCAACTGGCTAACTCAGTGCCTGGTGTATGGTATGTTCTCAACAAACAGTAACTGTCATTGTCATCACACCGTTGTCCTGATTAGTTTCCTTAGTACCCACAGTACTTAGCACAATGCCAAGCATGTAATGTGTTTATTCTCTGTGACATCAAGGACAATGATGATGTCATGAGTCCAGCAGTGCCCTTCGTTTTTTCTAGATGTTTCTGTATGATTAATTCAGGGTGCAGGGAATCTGTTAGGAATAAGTCAGAAGAGAGAAAAGGAGACCCAGCACAAATACCACATCCAGGCATGTAGTAGGAGCCAACACATAATGAAAACTTCCCACTGAATCCCCTAAGCTAGCCTAAGGTGTCATCGTATACCAGAGTCAGCCCGCTCGAGGCCTGTGATACACCAGGACTCCAAATAGTGGTTTTCTCGGTGCAGCTCAGATTTTTAAAATAAAATCTTGCCATCCATCTTTTAATTTATAATTTAGAAAGTTTAGATTGGCGACATTGGCTCCATGCATGAGACCGACTGACGGGAAGGAAAATCTGTTCTTGATTTACTGTGCCCCCTTTCTATGACTACTGACTGAATTCTCTCCAAAACAAGAGTTGAGGGGATCTGACAGTTGCCAGGGAGCTGGTGGAGTTGGGAGTTGAGGAATTTTGTATTTCAGGGCAGGTCTCTCGGGTTGTATCTCCTCTTTGGGCATCCATTTTCTGGAACTCACCCGGTTCCACCTTCCCTGGGGAAGGACTTCCCTGGCAGAGGGTAGACAGAGTGCCAGGAGCAAGTGACCGTGTGCTCTGTTCAGCTGAGGTTCCCGCACAGCTCCTGTCTGCCTCCACGACTCCCACACGTGAGGATCTCCCTCCACAGGATCGCCTCTCACTCCCGCAACGCTACCGGAAGGGAATGTCTACCATATTCCTACCAACTAAGCAAAGTGGGCAAGAAGGAAAAGTTGCTCAGTTCTTCTTTTTGAAATTACATTTATTCATTTTTCTGTGATGGAGTGGGTGGGGTGCGCAGACCTCAGTGCCCAGGTTAAAGCAAAGGCTAGCTGGAGGAAGTCAGTTCTCTCTCTCTACCTGGCGATGCAGGGTCTGTGCCATGAGGCTTGGTGCAAGCGTCCTTTCCTGCTCGGCTCTCTCACCACCCTCTGCGGTCACACTCTCACTACTCTTCATGTTGTCCCCACCCCTACTTCTATTGAAAATAGATTTTTCTGTCCTCACATCCTATATTCCCTCTACTCTTTCTAGTTACTCTCCATTTCTCCTCCCATCCAGATCCACTCTGTCTCTCGTGAGAAAACAAACAGACTTCTAGGAGATAATAATAAAATAAAATACAATATAATAAGATAAAACAGTAGCATGTTGAAACTGGACAAGACAAAGAAAAGAGGTCAAGAGAAGGCACAAGAATCAGACACCCACTCCTTTGCACACTCATGGATCCAATAAAAACACGAAACTGGAAGTCATAATGCATACTCGAAGGACCTGGCGCAGACTCTTGCAGGCCCTGTGCGTGCTGCCTGTCTCTGTGAGTTCAGATGAGCTTTGATCAAGTTGATTTGCTCTCTCCATCCCCGCTGACTCTTATGCTCCTTCTGCCTCCTCTTCCTCAGGATTCCCTAAGCCCTGAGGGGAGGGATTTGATGGAGACATCCTGTTTATGGTTGAGTGCACCTAAGTCTCTCACTCTCTGCTTATGATCTGGCTGTGGGGCTCTGGTGTTTGTTGGTTGTTTGGTTCTTGATACCATTGTATGAGGCCTGGCTTTATATGGACTAGAGCTAAGCCCCCTGGAAGACACAGATAAGGATTGATAATGCTGCAACAAATAACACCTAAGAGGCAGACACTGCCCTAGGCATCCAGTGTGCATTAACTCCTGGTTTCTCCTGAGCATCTTGCATACTAAAGAGCGTCGTGAATAAATAGGCTCAGAATGCCCAAGCAGCCTACCCTTCACGGCATGGCCACCGAGCAGCTCAGCTGGGCAGACACCAGTCCTCTATGTCGGAGCTAGCAAAGGACTGTGGTCTCAGACCTTCTGGAATCACTGGGGACTTACAGATCATTCATTGGAATGAGCACAGAAGCTCCTGAGAGAACTGCTTATGAGGTGGGATTCCCAAGCTCAAATTCTGATTTTGCTGTTAACTCTGTCTTAAATTTCACACAAGTCCATCTAGAGCTTTCCCCAGATGGAAAGGGTATATGGTGGTTGGCTTTAACTGCCAGCCCAATATAACCTAGAATCACTGGAAAGTGAGTCTCGAGGCAGGCTTGTCTTCACTGGGTTGGCCTGGGTGTGGGCATGTGTATGGGGAATTGTCTTAATTAAGTTAACTGATATGAGAAGGCCCAGCCCACTGTGGGCGGCACCAGTCCCTAGGCAGGAGGTCCTGTACTGCAGTAGAGAAATTGATCTGAGCGCAAGCAAGATATGAAGCAAGCACGCAAGCAGGACTGTCTGCACTCATTTCTCTCTGCCTTGACTTCCCCAGGGGTGAACTGTAACCTGAAATTGTAAACTAAAATAAATCCTATTTCCCCTAAGTTGGCTTAAAAATAATTTGTTTGTTTATTGATGTGTACATGTCACTGTGCAAGACAGAGGACAACTTTCTGGGGTCGGTTCTCTTCTTTCCGCCATGTGAGTCCTGGGATTGAATTTTGGTGGCCTGGTTTGGCTGGACGCCTTTACCACTGCGCCATCTCTCGAGCCTCTCAAAGCGCGTTTCGTCGGAATATTTTAACCACAGCAGCAAAAATGAGACATGAATATACGAGGACACAAAACCCTCCTCAATGTTTTTCCCATCTCCATATTCTTATCAGTAGGCACCTAGATTTATTTATATGGATAATATGAGAATTCTTCACCATCCCAAACGCGGGGAGTCCAGCAGGCCTGCCTGTTCATGTGGAATGCTGTGGAGCGGAGCGGCAGGTTGCACGAAAGAGAGCTGGCGCCATGTTCACAAGCATGAGGTTGTAAGGATGCCAGCCATTTCCCAGACCCCATTCACTCAGCCCTTAACAATCTCTAAAAGGCTTCCTGTGCTCCAGTGAGAAGCTCAAGTTAGAAAATTATCAGGAAAGTGTTGACATAAATGCACAGATGGAAAAATGACCGGTTAGTGTGAGATACTGCCATCTTCTTACATCTCAAATACGCAAGGAAGAAAACAGGCACAAGACTTGCTAGTACCAGGGGCCAGTTAACTTGGAGATGTTAGGGCCTCATTACATCACACGCTAGTGTCCACACTGGTGCATTTAAACCACCGGGAAAGGGTTAATGATTGAGAGTAAGGTTTGCGCAAGAGTGAAGGGAATGTGTGTTTTGTTTCTAGAAGCTTTCCACTCACTGACATGAACACTTCCTCAAGCTTACATACCTGACAGAGCAGACTCTTTCAGGCCCAGAAGCCACCTTAGAGTTTTGCTTCTCCATTCCCGTATGCGGAAGCGACTCAGAATATAATTTCTGAAAGCCACAGCCATTTTATTGCATCCCATGATGCTGTGGGTTTAACTGAGCACAGCTGGCAGGTTCTTCTGCCCCGAAAAGATGTTGGCTGGGACGTAGTCATGGGGGCTCAGCTGGACTGGAACATTTGAAGAGAGTTCCCTCACGTGCCTGGCAGTAGACGGTAGCAGTCGTCTCAAAAACCCATGCGGGCTGCCACCCGGGGTTTCTGCATGTGGCCTTTCCATGTGACTTGGGATTTTTCACCACATGACTGCTGCATTCTGAAGGAGTAAATGTCTCTAAAATGAGAGTTCCCAGAGAGAGGGTGGGGAAGCCGACAGGGCTTCAAGAGGCGAGGCCAAGACCTAGACACCATCTACCCATGGTGCCTCATCTGATCTGCTGTTTCAGAGTCAACCAAACCCCTCGGGAATGGAGGCGAAACTTGACTTCTCCGTGAGGAAGTGATAGTGAATCGGAGGCTGTATTTTAACACCCCACCCCCACCCCTCATCTCCATGACAACCTCTTCTTGGAAGCATCTGGAAGGCTGCGTTTTTTACAAACTGTCATCTACTTCCCCATCATCTTCCATGCATTTTTTTTTTTTCAAAACATCTCGGGGAATATAGCTTCATTCGACTCTCCTTTCTCAACGCACTTGCTGGAGACAGTCTAGTCAAACCCAAGTCCTATGATGTCTCTCTTCTACTCAGAGTTCCCATGGTCTCCCGTCTCATTGAGAGGTAAAGACAAAAACCCAGCAGCCGTATCCTGCCTGGCTCTGCTTCTCTCAATTATCGTCTTCCCCCCCCCCCCCGATCCCTGCCCAGTGCTCAATCATCCCTATGTTTTAAATATGCCGCAATCGCCCATTCGCCCACACCTCAGGACCCCATGCACCAGCTCTCTGCACAATATCGGACGCTCTTTCCCCGAATTCGCACATGCGCGACTCTCTCCGTGTCCTCCCGTGGGCGTGCCTTGGTGGCAGCCTTTCGAGAACTTTCCCTGCTCGCTCCCTTCCTCGCTCTTTTGCTTTACTTTGTCACCAAGACTCTTAGAAATCCTGTAGCGTGGGCTCATTTACGAGTGATTCACTCCCCCCAGTGGAGGTCTAGAGAGACAAAGGTGTTTTTCTGCTCTGGCTACCGCTGTGCCTCCAGGCTTTGCAAAGGTGTCTGGTCCGATGGCCCAGAAATAACACGGTAGCGAAAGCAAAGCCAGCGATACCATTCATCAGTCAAGTGAGTGTTGTGTTCTCAGCTTCACAGATGAACGGACAGAGGCCCCGGAGGTTCTGTGGTTTGTCCGGAGTCACACAGCTGGTACTAGAAGCTCCTTTAGAACCCAGATGCCAGGGCCAGCAGTTGTGGGTCTTTGGGGTGCATTGACCCGTTTCACGCAGACACTCAGTCGGCCCTGACGTGGGCTGTAGGCAGTCTCCATGCTAGGCTGCGCAGGCCTTCCCCTGCAGAGAAGCGGGTCCCAGCAGCTGTCATTTTCTGGACAGGGAAATGCGATTCTTGCTGCTGGGTGCAGAGCAATAGTAATTATGAGAGTCTGGGGGGAAGTGAGAACGAAGCAGGAGGGACAGTTAACAACTGCATTGACATACAAATTATTATTTTTGGTAACACACAGCATTTCCTCTGCAGAGTCACAGACGCAGAACACATCCATCGCAGACCTACTTCTCCAAAAAAAAAAAAAAAAAAAAAAAAAAAAAGAAGAAGAAAAAAAAAGAAAGAAAGAAAGAAAAAGAAAAGAAAGAAGTAAAAGAAAGAAAAAGAAAGAAAGAAAAAGAGAAGAAAAAAGCCTAGCCTGAACCCTAATAATGCTTCCCAGAAGCAGGCAGAGATAAGAAGGGACTCTGCCAGCAGGTGAGGCTAGACGCAGTCTTAGGAGCTAAGAGGAACGAATCCTCCCTGTTCCTTGTCAGGGGTGTCCCCTGAATTAGGGAGATGGCGCTGGAAAGTCAAAGAAACAAAGTTTACACTCCTGAGAGGTGGGGTGGTTGGCCTGAATTGTTTGTTCTGAGTCTGCTTGGCAGAACAGATGGGGAGAGCCACGGGGCTGGGCGGAGGAGCCTGCCTTCTCATCTCTTCCAACCTCATCCGCACAGCAGGAGCGAGCTGCCTAGCTGCCAGCCCCTGAACTACACACAGTAGCCCAGGCTTGGACATCCCACTAGTGGGGAACTTGTGCCTTACTGAGCAGTGTATTTCTCTGAGTATTCTGCTGGTGTGCTGGCGGCCTGTCAGTTCTGGTCTCCTCTCGAGAGAGAGACAGGCTGTGCTAACTCTGTCAGTATCACATGAACTCTGTCACCTGTAACCAAACAAAGTGCCATAGCTTTCTGGCTCTAAAAGTCAGAGTGCTGGGATGTTTGACAGTAGAGGTTCTCTCAAAGTCCTCCTAGTGTGTGTGTGTGTGTGTGTGTGTGTGTGTGTGTGTGTGTGTTCGTATTCTAGCTTTGTACTACAGGGACTTCATGTAGAGTCAAGTGACCTAGCCTACTATGCAGGTCTCTCACCCAGCTATATGACAGATACCTGTGAAGGGACTGTTCAGCTTCGGAGTGGTGGGCATGACTGGCAGGCTTTACCCTTCTCTCCCATTCTCTCTGCCTTGCTAAAAACCACTAGACTGCATTTCTAGAGTGAGGTCCATTTCCTTATTTGACAACTTCCTCCTCCTGAGGCTGATGACAAAGGGCCAGCTATCAAAGTATTAAAGTCCAGCAATCCAAAGCCCCCTTTGGCTCACCTAATCAACAGGCCCAATTACAACTGAACATCTTGGGCTGGAGAGATGGCTCAGCGGTTGGGAGCACTGTCTGTTCTTCCAAAGGTCGTGAGTTCAATTCCAGCAGCCACGTGGTGGCTCACAACCGTCTACAATGGGATCTGATGCCCTCTTCTGGGGTGTCTGAAAATGGCTACAGTGTACTCATACACAAAATAAATAAATAAATCTAAAAAAATAAAAATAAAAGAGTAAAACTGAACACCTCATCCAAACACAGGGCTTCCCTTTTACCTTTATAAACCCCCATTTTCCCATGTATCCTCCATCCAGAGGCAGTCCCTTGTGCCCCCTCTACCTGGTTCCCTTCTCCATCTCCCTCAGCCCTACCTCCTGCCTTTGTCTCTTATCCCCTGCCCTCTGACCCTCTGGGCCAAATAACTCTCCCGATTGGGTTTGTTTCAAGGACTTCGTACATCACTGCCCACTAAGCCTCGGCGCAGGGTCTACCTGGCACGTAGCCTCGGGACTGGTTTAGGGGACATTCTTTATTAACCGTCGGTGTCTGTGAGGAGGGAGGCATTCATTCTGCTGCTTGCTGGCAGGAGCAGCAAGAGAACCCTGGGAAGATGTCGTGGCCATCTCTGATGCCTTCCATCCACGTCCCGCCACTTTCCATGTCTCTTCCCTAGAGGTCTTGTCCTAGGGGACTGTTCCCCAAAACAGATAATCACCTGTGTGAGGTAGTTGTGGCTTGGAGTATTGCACTTTCCGAAGGGACAAGAGACACCCCAAACTCTGTAAATTCTGGTGACTAAGGTCCCAGGGTGACATCTCAGTGTGGTGGGTGGAGCTGAGGGTCGAAGATCAAAGTCTTCCCAGCAGGCCTTACACTGCGTGCTGCACTCACCACCAGGGTGATGGGTTAGGTGTGTCAATGGACAGACCTAACTTTTTGCAGATGTGTGTGTGTGTTTATGTGTGTGTGTGTGTGTGTGTGTGTGTGTGTGTGTGTGTGTACAAGTACACAGGTGCGTAGGCCAGAGGTTGATGTCAAATTTCCTCTTCAATGGCCCTCTACAGTACACCTTGTGACAGGCTCTCTCACTGACTCTGGAGCTCAATGATACGGGAAGCCTGGCTGGCTCAGGAGCCTTTGGTCTCTAGTTATCTGGTGCTGGGACTACAGGAGCTTGTCACAGTGCCTGCTTCTTTTGGTTTTGTTTAACTTTTTATTGATTCTTTGTGAACTTCCCATCATGCACCCCGATCCCTTTTATCTCCCCACTCCTTCGTACCTACCCTCCACCCTCAACCTCCTTCCAAAAAGAAGAAAACAAAAAGCAAAAATTTCATCCCAGAAGCTGTAGCGTGTCTCAGTGTGTCCCACGGAATACCCTTTTGTCCACGCTTCTTGCAAAGGCTCGTTGCAATGAGTCATTGGTGTGGCTCAAAACCTCTGGCTTCTGCCACACCATCAACACTGGATCCTCACTGGGACTCCTCTCAGGTATCCTGTTGTTGCCCTATGTCATGGAGACATGAAGCTTCAGATCTGTAGGACAGGCCCTTCTGGTGGAGTTCACAAATGGGCTAGATGTGAGGGTGGGCCAACAGGAAGCCCTGGTTCTGGACCCGGGAGGATAGCTAGGCTGGTTGGCCTACCAGCTCTTCTGTTCTCACACCACCCTGGCCAGCTCTCCAGCACTGCCCCAGCTGGCTTTCCCAGTGCTGCAGCTAGCCAGAGGCAGAGGCAGCTTTCCTGCTGTCTAGCTCACGAACATTCCCACCACCAGGGTCAGCTCTTCTGAGCTCCCCAGGTGAGGGGCGGGGCCTTCTCTCCGAAGCGCTAGAGCTGGTGAGGGGCAGGGCCAGCTCTCCTGCTCTCATGACCCCGGGGCCAGCTCTCCAGCCTGCTGTCAGTTTCAAGGGGCATGTTGGGGTGGGGAGGCATCTCTTCCTTGTCTACACTGCTGCACAGCAGAGAAGTGGCTGGGCCGGCTCTCCCATGATTAAGCTCTCTGAGCTTGCTCACCTGCAACCCCCACAAACCAGGGATAAGGCTAACTCTGCACAGCCCTCAGATATCAACATGGCCCCAGGAGGCAGCCCAGACTAGGGTCATGCACTTGGCCTTTGGTATACAGAACCCCTCAGTGCTGCTGGTCCACAGACCCAGACATGGCCTCCCCATGGCCTTAGGTGGTAGCGCTGGCTGCTCACACCAGGCTGTTTCTCATGACCCCTGAGTCTCCAGCTCCGCCTCTCTTCATTGTGCACAGTCCTCTCTGCTTCTCTTTCTCTTTCATCTCTTCACAACTCACTTGCCCGTCTCAGTGGCACGTGAGGCCTCAGAATGCCTAGAGTCATTTCAGGAGGGCTGTGTCCTGGCTGTGCCATGTGTCCCTGGGCAGGGGATCATCTTGGGTGTGGGCTGCCTGCCAACATCACATGGCACAGGGCAGGAGTGATTGTGTTTGTGGTATACAGTCCTTCCTCCCTAGCTTGAATACTGCTTTATTCCAGGAAGCAGAGCAGTTGCAAACTGCTAGAAAGCCTGCACAACTCTGTGTGTTCTGAGGATGAATGATCAGAGAAACTGGGGGGGAGGGCTTCTATAGGATGCTTGCTCATCAGAAGTCATCAGGGCTCCCAAGCCATAGGGGAGACAGAGAAGGAAGCTATTCCCTCCTGACAATTCAGAGAAAGGTTACCTAAGAGGTAACCTTTCTGATTAGCTTACACATCCTCTCCTCCCTTCTCCTGCATGCACAGTCTACTTCCCATGTTACTATAGGGAATGCATAGGACAATGAGCGTCTGATTGACCAATTTGCTTTCCAATTATGATCTACACATTCTGCTGAATCTCCCAAGCTTGCATAATGGAGTGGAGTTGGGTCTTAGGAAACTTTCCACACTTTAGCGCCAATGTAACTTCAAAACCATGTCCCCCTTGCTTCTCTTACAGAACAGTGGTGGCTTCCTGAAGTCATGGCAGACCTACCTGCAAGCTTCTATTCAGCCCTCGGGATCAGCTTAGGGTCATCTCCTCTCCTAGCTCTCATAATGGCTCCCCTGCCTCCAGCCTGTAGTGAGGGTCACAGTACAGCAAAGTCTAGCTCCGGTCCTAATTGTGACAATGGGAACTCCTCCCAAGTCCTCCTCTTCTAGTTTTTCCAAGTCTCCTGAAGGTGTTGCATGCACAGCTGTCACCTGCACACGTTTTGCCATTGTCTTGAGGGCCGGGCTGCTGAGGTCTCTCAAATGTGGTCAACATACCTTCTTATTCCTGGAACTACAACATTGCCTCATTAGCCACATCTGTGGCAGGCTGATTAATTTTCTCTACAATTCTTTGTGACCTGGGCTCAGCCATATGTTATGGTGTCACTACAGAGACTATCAATCCGGGAACAAGAGGTGACTGACAAGCTTAGAGGGCTGACACATGTGGATCATTCTCATTTTGGTTCCCAGGCTAGCCCTGAGAGGAAGCCTCACCAGGAGTCTCATTTTATAGGACAGGGCCACCACAGCGGCCAAGGGAGGGCTGGATTGCCAGTTCAATTACGTTCAGCTGGGCTCAAGTCCACCTCATTTTGCTCCAGGGTCCAGAGCCTTGCTACTCATTGTTATGTGTCCTCACGGTGAAATGACCAACCACAGCCCTTTGGCTGCCCTAGCTGTCCTACTCATGCCCTAATTGTACCTGGTGTATCATGAAAGTTCAGAGAAAGG